>JAFJYI010000168.1:0-1200000 GCA_019022655.1 Acacia acuminata
CTATCCTAGGAATTTGTACGATCGTCTCGTCAAATCAATGGGATGTAAAAAGAAGAATATGCTCCAAAAATTTAGAGCGCATGACAAATACCAATGAAATTTTAATATGTTCCAGAAATTTAGAGTGTTCGACAAATACCAATGAAATTTTTAACTCATTCAACCCACATATAAGCCAGCTGCACCACCTTCTCCCAGAAGTGACTTGGAAATCTAATGGATTTAGGCATCACCAAAAGGAAATTACATGGTTACACCAAGACCCAAAACCGCATCTTCCTGGAAACATGAAAGCTAAATGTTCTCTCCTATAAAAGCCAGAAAGCAAACAGAAGTAACGCAAACTACAATTCAAAAATAATTTCTTGATTAAAATTACACCTTCATAAGAAGAACAGTTTCATTTCCTCCTTTGCTTCATTAAATCATAAAAACATCATACTAGGACTTCGGAGATGACCTCCAAGGAAAGAAGGAAAAGGGGGAACCCAAAATAAAAATCCAATTCGGATCTTTGAAGAATTTGAGAACATTAAAATAGGGAGTTTGGTAAGAGGAAGCATACCTGAGTTGGCAGCATGCAGGCTATTCACAAATGAAAACGGCGGAGGCAAGGAACACCAAGGCAGTTCTAAAACTTGAAGGTCGCAGATGGAAGGAAAATTAAAGGAAGAAAGGAAAAAGCTCAAGAAAATCAAGTAGGATGAACAAGTTATAGCATAAAGGATCACCAACTACATCAATGCCTAGCCATTCAAATCATGTCACTCACCTCAAGTCAACTACTAAAATGGTAAAAAAATTAATAGTGATGAAATGCAACCTTGATTCCCTCACTAGGTGAAGTGTTTTTACTCCCATCACTCAAGTGTATGAAGGTTTGTGTTTGCTCTCCATCCTACCTATTCTCACTACCACGGGCTTGACCATAGTCCACATATCCACCTAAAAATCACTTATCAAGAATAAATCATCAGCACTTTTATTGCGATGTAATGTTGGCTTAAGCTGCATATAAAACAGGGGTAATGGAAAAATGGATAAGAAACAAAAGGGAAAGAATAAGAAGAGAGACAAATTGAATGGGTTGCAGATTGCCAAGACTTCAAGAAATACAACCTTGGAGCCAAGCATATAATCCAAGTCATCAATCACAAATAGAGAAACCATGTTTAGACACAACGCTTCGCAAGATTGAATCCAAGCAAATAAATAGCATGTCTCATGAAAATGTAAATTAATCAATTAATAATTCATTGAGAATAAGGAAATAAATTAATTAACAAGATAATAAATAAAACAAATACACAACTTCGGCAAAAAAATAATGAATGCTAAATTATTGATAAAGAAACCATACAAAGTATTTGAAAGAAGGCATGGCAAAGACGAATAATTAAGTATTATAAATAATATTTATAAACAATAATAAATTCATGTGAAAAGATAAAAGTAAATAAAAATAACAAATAATAAGGGGAGTATGAGAGCAAATCAATACATCAAACTATAAAGGGTTAAGATGCCTCTTCAAGTATGAAACAAAATCTCAAACTATAAAGATGATTTGGTTCTGACATGCATAATCAAACAAGAGGTGGTATAAGTTACACCGTTGCTCTCTCATATTTAACAGCAGCCTCTTGCCACCTCAATAATTAGGTGGAAGCCAAATTCCATTAGCAATGGAAATGAGTTCCTTTAGATTCAGCTTTCCTCCCCGGTTGGAATTTCTTTCTAGCCACCCTAATTTCATAATTACACCCGCAATACAAACAACAACCAAATAGCCGGTTTCCAAACTGGAAATTCTACTAAATTCTGCTAAAATAACCATTTTAATCAAAATCTCCCAACTATATGCATTTATCTTATTCATGCCTACTTATGCAAATAATACTCAATATTCTTCATAAAATCCCACAAAAATGCTTACTTAACCATTTAAAAATAATGATTTATCAAATTCCCCCACACTTGCACTTATGCACTCCCTAGGAAAAGATGCAATCAAGGAAACCCAATACAAAACCGAATAGATATATAAGTGAGAATGTAGCAAGCTTAAATCAAATATGCAAGCATAGTAGTGCATCATACATCAACCAATATCACAAGCAAAGTGTACAAACGCAAATCAAATAGTCCATGTACTTAGCCTAGCCAATAATGAGTAATGCTTTAGAATACAACTTGGTCTTGTTTTGCACTTCTCACATTCTTCTCTCAAGGTAATTTCACTCCTCTCCACTAGTCCAACCCCTACCATAGGCTTGTAATGTGTCTACCATCTCCACCACTCATTTTACACTAGAGTCATGAATCAAGAGGTCTTTGCTTTGGTTGTAATGTTGAAAAGGTCTAAGTGGAAATGGAAAAAGAATGGCACATAATCTGACATATACGCAAGTGATGAGAGATAATTAGACAATCAAACAAGTGGTGAAACTTCAGCATTTTCGTCATGTACAACAATGTTTAAGCATAAATCTATTGGTTCAAATTATATTCATAAGCCTGATTTGGACAATTTGTTCTACCCTTTTCCTTTTCTCTATTTTTTTTTTTTGTTCTTTTGAAGACATTTTTGTTCCGCCTTCTTTACCATTTTTTTCTTTTCTTCTTTCTACACATATGGCTTTTCCTTTCTCTTCCTTGCCTTTTTCTCCTTTTTTTTTATTTCAGGCTTTTTCTCTCTCTTTTTTTTTTCACACTCATACGTTTTCCTTTTCTCTGTCCAGGAACAACTAATCAGACATGTCAAACTCAATAAGTGACATCATCAATGTTAACCCAGTACCAAAAATACAAAAATGTATCAGAATCCAATTATTTTCATCTCAAAGGAAATTCTATCAAATATGAAATCGGGTCTCATGTATAAATTCAGATTTAGTGCATAAGTAAAGAAGAAATGAAAGTGATGGGCTCAATGGGGTTAGCAAGGGATTGATTTAAATGGCTTGTGTTTAGGAAAATGGGTGAAGAAATAGAATGCCTCAATCCTATTCATCACTCTTGTGCAATCATGTAGCCTTGATTAAGACGCAAGACAAGTTCTAGAGGAAACTGAATCAAGTGGAGTATGCACACTAAATTTAGGAATGATAATAAGGCTCAAATCCTTCCATCAAGGTTTGTGCATTCTAAACTAACTCACACAAGGCTAAACCATGCACATAACCATTTTCAATGCATAAGAACATTCCACTTATGATACAAATTTTCCAAAAGATAAACCACATAGCTGGCATCAACATGTAAACAATACTTGCTTCATTCATTCAAGTTAAGTTCGGTTCTGCATGTGCATCTAAGAAATTAGAAAAGTGCAGTGCAGAAAAATTCATAAATCAAGCATTGTTCAAGAAGTGTCCACACTTCTAGATAAATCTAAACACCTGTTCGATTCGGATATTAAATAACTTTCATCAAATGAGTTTCAAGGACTTGGATGATATAAAATAAAAGGCTATACTCTAAGAAAAGGAAAATTTATGAAATAGCATATGTATTTCGACTTGTAACCACACTTCTCGGGAGCACAGATAATATTTCCATAGGACAAAATCAATTTTTTTAATTCAATTTTCAATTTGATTTCATTATATTTGGCGTACCAAAAGACCCCTTAAAATCATACAAGCGCTAAGAGAACAATAAAGTTAAGTTGAGCAAGGGCCTACCCAATCTCCAACCACAAAGAGGCTAACCAGTATGGCATTGTGATGGACCTTCTTTCTCATCCAGGCATATGTATCCAACAAGGCAAGCACAAAACTCCATATAGCAAACCCATTGATGCTATCAAGTAAGCGTAATACCAAAAAAGTTTTTTACAATAAATTTGTTCCTCAACTAACATCCAAAAATTTAATTGATGTAACAATGTCAAAACTTTTACCAAACAATGATGGTGAATTAGTTTCGGAGAGACATGAATCATAAGCATTTCTTGAAAAATATGGAACATATACAAGAAAGGAATGAATGAAAACTTATAATATGGGCATACAACTTACTACAATGAGGCTTTCTTAACAATCTCCATCCTTAGTCAACTCCCTTTCCGTCTCCCCTAAAATCCTAGTTTCCTACTTATATGCATTCATTATAATTGGAAGTTCACTGTCCATTGGACCTCCGAGTATGGAAAGAACCAAAACACCAATGCGATTTGAAACTCAGTTTTTAATTTATTAGCATCAAAGCATATGAAGCTTAAGAGGAAAGCCTAGAAATATGACGGCAACATGATTAATCAAATAAATTCACTGGGGTAAACAATGATCTCATTCAAATTCTTTTGGGAACAACTGGGAGGGAGGAGAGGACCCAAGAAGAAATGCAGTATACTAGGAATACATAGCATAATGCCGCAATAGTTAAATGGTTAATTACCATGTCCACAGTTAACATTTGCATGTAGCAGGCTACATGGACCAAAGCAAAAGCAAGAGATTGTTGACCATGCAAAAGAAGCAAGAAGGGGGAGGGGGCAGGGGAACCCATGTAAAAGCATGTAGTTTATTATCCAAATAGAAAAAATGACGAATGCATTCGGATATTAAATAACTTTCATCAAATGAGTTTTAGGGACTTGGATGATATAAAATAAAAGGTTATACTCTAAGAAAAGGATAATTTATGAAATAGCATATGTATTTCAGACTAGTGGATGGAGAGATATGTGTGCATGCATCTACATTAACAGAATGCCTCAACAATCATGCATGCACTGAAATTTCTTCTTATTGAAAGTAAGAATTGCAGAAACATACAAATGACTCAAAAAATTTTCGTAACTACACAAATCCTAAAAAATTCCATAACTGCACAACTTGATGAATTCCATTTAGTTTGATTATGCACAAATTTCAGAACTGAAGGACCAACAAATCCAATAACAAAAAACCTCATTTCGAAAAGAGGGTAAAATAAAAGCCATAACATGTCAAGTACTCAAGTGTATTTGATGCCTATTAAATGAAATATAAGGGCTAACTTGAGGTCTTGCATTTCGAGAAAAATTCATATACTAAAGGTGCATATTAATGAGTAAAGGGCTAACTTGAGGTCTTGAATAAAAAATCTCACCAAATCTATATTCTGCAAAAGGGTTGAAAAATTCATATACTTTCTTAAAAGGCAAAGGTGTGGCTCAACGGAGTAAGCCTAAAGCCTATAGGAAAGTAGTTTTTTTTTATTAATATGCAGCTTTATGTTTCTTCATTTAGTGCAAGGCAGAAAGAAAAACACTACTTCTAGGTGCAAAATGATGCATCTAGATAAAACCGTATGCCACATGGACCGGATTCGTAATCACTACATGAGAAATATAGTAATCGTGCATGAATTTGAAATATAAGTCCTCATCAATCAAGACCATCGAAACACAAAACAAATGTGCATTGATTAAATGAATTCATAAATAAGGGCAAATAATATAATTCTAAAAATTTTCATTACTTCACAAATTCTAAAAAATTTCCAAAACAGTTGGGAAACATGAAAGAATCAAGTTTGACAGTAAGTGAAGCTCTAGTGCCTAATCGGTATGAAATACAACAAACATCCCCCTCTCTTCAGTCCCAATGGTAATTTGAGAAGATGAGAAGAGAATAATATAATAACAGAGAAAGCAAAAAAGATGACATGAACGCAATGACTCAACAATCATGTTTTCGAAAAATTTCTTAGTAAGATTTTGCGAAACATACAAATTACACAACAAATTTTCATAACGCACAAATCCTAAAAAAATTTCATAAGCGCACAACTTGATGAGTTCCTTTCGGTTTGATTCTGCACAACTCTCATTTTCGGGGTCTCACACGTCAATAAGTCTCTTTTCATTTAATGCAAGGCGAGAAGAAAAACACTATTTCCAATGAAAATTAGGAAAGAACATAAATAGTTCGATAGGAAATTTGGTTTGATTAAAAAGCGAGAAAAAGAAACACACTTCCTCACAATGAAAATGTGCGTGTGAAAAGAAGAAGAGCATCCAATAATCGAAGTAGCATTTAGACAACTAATAGAATTAATATTTTTTGGACCAACTCTTGATCTTCCAAGTATTTTTCAAAACAAAGGGATTAATACTTTAGACGGGGAAAAAGGACAAGATTATGGGAAAAAA
Organism: Acacia acuminata; assembly: GCA_019022655.1. Taxonomy (NCBI): domain Eukaryota; kingdom Viridiplantae; phylum Streptophyta; class Magnoliopsida; order Fabales; family Fabaceae; genus Acacia; species Acacia acuminata. The sequence continues at coordinate 6,143 of JAFJYI010000168.1, forward strand.
AAATCAACAAATATTATAAAGGGTTTAAGATTCCCCGGGGGGGAATTCACGGGTTAAGAGACTTTGCCCGTGAATGTTGTCCAGAGGAAACTCACTTTTCATTAACTTGTAGCTGGCGTGAAACCAAAGGAATTCTACACGGCTTAGCTACAATGATCTCGTGAGGAGAGACACCGCTAAGCGATGGAGGAGGTCAGCCGAGGGATGAGATTTTATATATATATACATTGATATGAAACCGAGAGGGTAACAAACGAGGGTTTTGGCCAAACTCTGATTGAAAGAATAGATGGCGACCACAGTTGGAGAGATTAGAGGGACAGAGAGTTGAGTGGTAAGGAGAAGAGAAAGCAGGATACTAAAGAAACAAAATCGAGGGAGAAGAAGAAGAAAATAAAAGTATTGAGAATCGAGAGGAAAATTGGCTAATTCATCATGTTACTTACCAATCGGAGGGAAGATGAAAGCCTTTCCGTGCGTTCGACCACCTAGGGCTCTTCTCTGAGGCATTCTCCCTTTCCCTTTCGTGAGCAGATTCTTTTGGTAGACCGTGACCTTTCACGAACAGATGAAGAAGAAACACAAGGCTGAATGAATTTTGATCGGTTTGGGCTTGAGTGAAGAAAAAATAGAAAAATAAAATAATAAATGCAATGGCAATTGTAAATAGAACGGTTCATCTTCTCGGTAGTGGGAGGCAACGGCTACAAGGCGCAAACAGAATTTTCTTCATAATAAATGCAACAAATTTAAATGAACTCATTATTATTACAGTTTGAAAACAATTTTAAATGAACACGTGATCATATCAAGAATCAATGGTATTGAAATAGACATTTCCAAAGTTTCTATTATTTTCTATGGCGTCAAAAAAAAAAAAAGATTTCTTTTTCCTAATAGATATCAATTAAGCTATGAACCAGACAAACTTCATAATAATTAAGAACAAGTGCAATAGACTTTTAGGAAGTTTAGTTCCAAAGTATCCGAAATTTCATTCCATCTAATTAAAATTTCAATTAATTTAGTAATTCAAACTTAAGATTTAGGAGTAATTTTGAGAACAAACAAAATCTTTAGATGCAAGATTTGCATCAACCGTTTTGGATAGATTTGATTTCTTTAAGTTGTAGGATAAAATTTTCTTGTCAAGGGCATGGAAATGATTTAGCCTAAATTTCAAATCCCTAATTGTACCTCATAATCCTTATTAATAATTTATTAAATTTAGGAACTCAAATTAAAATTTAAAGAATTCCACAGTCTTTTAATAGGATTTTACCATACTTTTTTGAGTGGTAAAGCAAATATTAATTTTTCTTTCGCCCAAAAAATTTTTAATCAAAAAATTATAAATTTAAATAAAAAAAATATCACACATTATCATTTTATCACTTTTATTTAAAAAGAAATTAAAACAATACAATTTTTTTATTTTGGTCCTTTCATTGTCTATCAAAGTTATAGTGCCATGTTAGATATAACTCTTTTAACCAAGCTTCTTTTGGTTCTCAACAATCCATATAATTAAAGTATTTGATAATATGTCAATAGAAATTGTGATGAACATATTGTAAAGTAAGACAAAATTTCAAATGTTCGTAAAGTTTGGATCAGAGGGAAAATTTCAAAAAAAGAAAAAACCTTTGCCTTAAATGATCACTAATAACCCGTCTTCTCTTTCATCATATAAGTTGAACATGGAAACAACAATGACGCCACTAGCATCCCGAAATTACATTTTTTTAAAATGAAAATTCGTGAAAAGAATTTTGCACCCTTGGTTGTTTAACCGAATGAATCGACATGCAGCTAAGATTTGAGATATGACTATATCTGTGTAACAGAGAAAGCAGTACAACTAGCTTTAAAGATAGATTTTGGAGCTGAAGCAAAAGAATTTTCAAATCATCAACCAACCAGAGAAATAGTTACTCCATTATTTATTTATCAATGAATATTAAGCCTGCCCTCATAGTAGCTACCGTTTGGACTTTATTCCTATCTTAAGAAAATTCAAGTTTGAAAATGCTAGATACCTGTTACGGATTTGCATAAGGCCCATACTCAAGGTATAGCCCAACTAGGAACATACAACATATCAAGATCTACCTACAATATAGGAGGATCCTATCTTGGCGACAGTCTTGGTATATCTAAACGTATATCTAGTAGTTAGGATATTAAGGCCTCGGATCACAGGGCCCAAGCGACTCAACCTAAGGTAAACTCTATAAATACAAAGGTCAAGCCTTAAGGTACACACATAACAGGTTATACGCTCTAACCCTAAACTATTTACATACAGTCACACAGAGCTCACACCCCACCCCTTGGCTAAACGCCTGTGTGTGTCTCGAACTACATGGACTTTGATCCCTTTACAGGATACGTAGGCCCTAGGCTTGGCTCCTAGTCAAGTCTCCCGGCTTGGCTCCTAGTCAAGTCTCCCTTTACAGGGTACGTAGGCCCTAGGCTTGGCTCCTAGTCAAGTCCAATTAGTCATGTTCCTAGAACAGAACATTGGCGCCATCCGTGGGGATCAAATAAATTTCGATTCCCGTGACCAACGATGGTTCAACCAAGAAGCTGAAATAGTTGGTAAATTTTTGATAGCATTTCAAAAAAGAAAAGGAGAAATTGATAATCCTGGAGCTCAAAGTTTTCACATTGAGGACAATGGGTATTCGTGAGGGGATCCCTGTTGGAGAAAACCTAGATGGTCTTCCCATCTACGATCCGAGCACTTCCACGACTCGTTGTATGTTCTACTCGTCATCTCCAATTCGAGTTCCGTTGTCACAGATGGATACTCGTAAAGCATCAGTGGCACTAGATAATCACTCAACGTGCTGAGTGGAGATGCTGAGGAGCTGAGATTCTGAGATGTATATTGCCCAGATTACTATCGTGTACGTATTCCACGCTCTTTTGATAGCAGTGCGTTGATCTGTAATAAGTGCAAAAAGGCAGATGATGGCTATGGTCAGAGATGAGGAGAGGAAACTATCACACACTCTCGCTTAAAGATCGTAGACCACGAGTCAGCCCCGTTATCAGATGAGGTGAATAGCACGTTCAGAGCTGCAAAAATTGAAATATGCTCAAAATGCATATGTCGTGACGTTAAACCACTCAAGCCTGCTTCATACACATGCTGGGATGGCCGAGACAGACATTACCACCCGAGATACCTCAAGAAAAACCACTTCAGTACCGATCTCATCATCGTCACTTATCTCGGCCTCTCATTACCCATACGGCAAATCATCAATAACGCAATCCGAGTTGCAGTCCAGAACGCAGCTATTTGTTAATTACATCTGAGTTGCATGTGTGAAGCATTCTAGCGTGTCGGTGTTTTGTGACCTCACGGTGACTCACCTTGCCGAGATGCTGAGATGATGATGAGGTCCAAGATGTTTGAGATGACGAAATGCAGAAAAGAAGGCGTTGATTTCCACTGCAATGTCAGATCAAGTCGACCAACCTTAGAGTTCAGCTCAGATCAATCTTGGAGCTTTCCCATCAATGAGCGTGAGAACCTATTCTTGCATGAGGTACATCAGGATCCAACGCAATCAGGTTCTTGCTATTTATGTTGGTTTGTCATTTTTCCCACTGCTGTGCACAAATTCCATCCGATGATGCTGCCAAGTTTTTGTCTCCTATATTTGTTGCATGCTACCTTAAGTTTCCCGATGAAATCAAAAAGTCTAGGTTATATCTAGGTCAGCAGGCCTCAAAAAGCCTCACACTTGGTTTCCGTTTGCACGAGCAAAATATTTGGCTTTCTTCCAATTGGGTAATTCTTTCTAAATACATAAGGCGTTCCTCCGATATGTATCTAGTCTCTTTCTTTCTGCAGAATATGCGTTAGAATGCAAAGGTATATATATTTAAAAGTTCCACACTTCCAAAGCTTGCAGCCAGGTATCTATATAAATATATATAGAGAAAGAGCAATTCAAGGCATTATTTAATTAAATTGCCTTTGAGTGGGAGTTGGTCATACCTGGATCACTATCTCTAGAAAAAAGAGAAAGTATTAATCTATTTGCTAATTATTGAAAATCCATGCATAAGTTTCAAAATATTTGACACTTGTTTGGGGTTAATGCGTACTATTTATTTCCATATGATCTTTGGGTCCCAGTTTTCTATCCCATAGAAATGTTAATATTATCTTCTCATTAACTTTCACGTGGTTCAAAAAAGCATACATGCTGGTATTGCATATATTGTTGTAATGTTGAATCATGCGCATATATACACCCAAAACTTGGGATCCAGCTATATAGCAAATGCCATGTTTTCACAATAAATCACAAAAACTATGCTCAGGAGATCTGCAGGTAAATATTTCGGTAAATCTTTCAAAGCAACCTGTTTGTGTTTATTGCTAGAACAAGGTCATATAATAGCATTAACGGTGTTATTAATTTCCCAATATAAGTCATCAAATGATGAATATTTAGCAATGTTTTCCGTCTATTAGATATTCTATTTCTTGAGTTCTTTGCTCAATTTAAGGGCATTCTGGAAATCCGTCACTTTTATTACAATAGCCTTCATGTTACTGACAATGAAATTCAAATTATGCCATGAACTACAATGCCTGGAAAGGCTTTTTCGATGCAAAGTTCACAGTAGCTTTATGATTTCTTTGGAGCAAATGAAGTTGGCTTTTTATCCAGGAATTTCTTAGTATGTTCATATTTCCCTATTCAGCATCAAAGTCCATGGTGAGGATTTTTTCCTTGCGTTCATTCTCTATTGTATTGGGTAGATGGCTGCATCCCAATTTTTATCTCATGGACTTGCTGGGCAATTCGGTCATCATTTTGAATTCATATGTTTTCAACCATCTCATCATGTGAACTCCTAATAATTTGGCAGGAACCATATATTTATATTTCCCCCTCATTGTAGTCTTATATGATGACATAAGCTTTGGAGAAAGAATCAGCTCCATTGATTTGTGAAATAAATCAAGAACGTCAAAATTCACTTCATATGGGGTGGACACTAATGACGATTTTATGAATCTTTCTATGCCATGGGAGAGCGTTACATACGTTATAAAGCCAATGCTTGATCAATTCTTGATTCTTGATTATGTTCCTGTACATATTTTACATGCAGTCTTGAAACTTGTGCTCATGTATACATTCTTGATTATGGCGTTAGAAGAGCAGTGACTCATGGTTATGAAAAATAGTACTTTCTACATATTTTTGCTCCTGTGCCATGCCTTCTAACGAATTTTGGCGTGCCATGTAAACCATTATAAATCTCCAAAAATAATTTATGAAGACGGAACCCGATTACACCGAACTGGTTAAAATCGGGATCCCTATGAAGTTTTTGAAGTCGGACCCGGTAACACTGAATTTGGTTAAAATCCGGGCTCCGTGCAAATTTTTGAAGGCGGACTCGTTTACACCGAATCTGGTCAAAATCCGGGCTCCATGAATTTTTTAGGGCGGACCCGGTTACACCAAATCTGGTCAAAATCTGGGCTCCGTGAATTTTTGAGGGCGGACCCGGATCCCTGTGAAGTTTTGCCGAAAGCGAAAAGAAGGTGGACCTCAGCTACACTTAATACAATTAAAATCCGAGCTTCGCGTGAATACAAGACAACGGTTACGACACCCGCAATGGAAAAAAGGGTTACGACACCCATAATGGAAAAAAGGGTTACAACACCCATAACAGAATCTCGGGTTATGACACCCATCTGGGATAAACAAATCCAGGAAAAATCTTTACAGAGGAAAAAGAAGACGGACCCCGGTTACACTGGACACAGTTAGAATCCGGGATCCGTGCGAAGTTTTGTGAGACACAAAAGGAAGGCGGACCCTGGTTACACTGAATTCCAGTTAAAATCCGGGCTCCGTGTAAAGTACAGTTGACTCCGTGCGCTCTCCTTAATTGGACCCCGGATAAACTAACAATTACACTATTGACTCCACGCGCACTCCTTAAACGGACCCCGGATAAAGAAATTCCTCAATGGAAATTCAAATGCTCTACTATTGATAGTCAAAGATGCTACACCGAGGCCATTATACCCAGTCCAAAATAAAATACACCGAGGTCATTACACCCGATAATAAACATGACGCCGAGGTCCCTAAACCCGGCATGACGTCGAGGTCTCTAAACTCGGTTATAAATACAACACATCTAGATGAATTAAACACCAGGCCTAACCGGCCCAAGTCCAGAGCTCGGCGAGATCGCCACTTATTGGCCTTTCATGCAATTGACGCGTCAACGCTCGACCCGATTTAAGCTTTCAAATTGTCATTTCGACCCTGATCAGGTCAAAATGTTTAGGCGGTGCATTGTGGACACCTCGGCTAAGCATGTGACAGTTCGCCCTTATCTCGATTACAATCAATCCCAGCCAACGGGGTCGGCACCCGGTAGCGAGGTTTAAGTAAAAAATCCTATGCGGTTAAAAGTAAACCCGTGGAAGTTGGAAGACAACCCCCCCAACCGATTCCCGGACTTAGAATCTGGTAGAATCCCCAAACTAGTACCCATTGCGGTCGGTAAATTCCTAACAACGACTAGAATTTTAAAAACCATACAACAATTGATGAAAAAATTAAATTAAATATTGTCAAATAGTTTATACAACCGACACAGACGTCGGGGAAACTCAAAGTCAAGCAGGCACAGACGCCTTAATAAAAAGAAAAGCAAAACTAAGGACTCCAGCTCCTAGGTCTGGGGAACAGCATTGTCAGATGGCACCACCTCGTCGGGCTGAGCGGCCTCGGAAGCTTGGGCCCGGCCTCAGTATGTTGGCCCTCCCCGCCTCCGTCCTCCTCCACCTCTTCATCTTTAAAGGACGAGGAACCATCATCGGGTGTCGGAGGTGGCGGAACCAGAACGCCGTCCTTCATATAAGCCCGGTAGTCATACCCGGCAAGGTTCAAGGACACTGTCGGATTCAAATGCTTGATCTGCGCCAAAGCCATTTTGAAGCATTCACAAGCCGTCTCCTTCAGCGCTCTGCCTCGGACTCTCAAGTGACGTTACCTCAGATCCTAAAGGCTCCGCCTTGGACTCTCAAGTGACATTACCTCAGATCCTAAAGGCTCTGCCTTGGACTCTTGAGTGATGTTACCTTAGATCCTAATGGCTCCGCCTTGGACTCTCGAGTGACGTTACCTCAGATCCTAAAGGCTCTGCCTCAGACCCTCGTGTGGATAACAGGCTCGACCAATAAAGCCGACTGAGGGCAAAATACATCCCGGCAGCTCAGAAGCCTGAACTACCGGGTTGGGGGGAAACTGTTACGAATCTACATAAGGCCCATACTCAAGGTATGGCCCAACTAGGAACATACAAAATATCAAGATCTACCTACAATATAGGAGGATCCTATCTTGGCGACAATCTAGGTATATCTAAACGTATATCTAGTAGTTAGGATGTTAGGGCCTTTGATCACAGGGCTCAAGCGACTCAACCTAAGGTAAACTCTATAAATACAGAGGTCAAGCCTTAAGGCACACACATAACAAGTTCTACGCTCTAACCCTAAACTATTTACATACAATCACACAGAGCACACACCCCACCCCCTTGGCTAAACGTCTGTATGTGTCTCGAACTACGTGGACTTTGATCCCTTTATAGGGTACGTAGGCCCTAGGCTTGGCTCCTAGTCAAGTCCGACAAGTCCTGTTTTCAGAACAGAACAATACCCATTGTACTTTGAGCATTTCTAAGTAGAGTCACCTTCTTTTAATGGTGAGAGTGCAAAAATGCGATAATGTTTTACACTTTGAACACCTAACAGAATTATCTTTTGTTGGTTATAACTTATAAACATGGTAATAAATAATTTTTAAGATAGCTAACCGTTATATGCCAAGTGGAGGGAAAATTTTAACCAGACTTGCTGATATGACGAAGTATTAAAGTTGATGTGTCAAGCAACCTGACGTGCCCATTTTCTCCATAACCCAACCCTCTTTCTTGCATGACTTCACCAATACAAAAAATGTGCCATCTTCACTGACATAGAGATAGGAATTAACCCACTTGACATGCTTGTCGGTGGGTCTCCGGTGGGTTCAGATTTTTTGAAGGTTTTGAGAATCAGAGTGCTTCCTTGGTACGCCAAAGATAAGCCTCAGATAAAATAGTTTGATGTTCCAAAAATATAAAATAGGGTCATGGAAGGAGAAATTGAAGAGCACAAACAACCGAGTTAGAACAAGCTCAGAAATTTTGACGTGCTAGATGAAGTCCCAAATGGGTGTACGGAGGGAGTGAGTTTGAACCAGATACGTGAACGAAAACAAGATGAGATGAGATGAGATAAGCCGAATCGGGATGTGCGAGAGGCGAAGAGGGTGAAGTCAGTAAAAACCAAAATTAGAGGATGTGGAAAGGCAGAGACATAGAGAGAGAGAGATGGTGAGATGAATGGAAATGGTGGGTGGAGATAGATCGGCGGATTTGTCTTTACAGAGAGGGGAGACGATATAAGAGAGATAGGGAAGGAGATGGAGATGGAGATGGAGATAGTGTGTGTAAATTGGGGTTTAACTGCAATTAGCTTTACTAAACTCTCATTCTCTAACAAATCTCTCTTTCAACCTCCTCAATTTCTTCCTTTAGGTTTTGGATTTCCCTCTCGGTTCATTCTTACTGCATTTTCCTGTTTATTTCCTTTTTTGTTTGTTCAGAATATTCTCGACTTCTTTTGTAACTATATATCGTTTTTGTTGGAAATTATGCCCTAGGGGCAATTCGTTGTACTTTGGATATTTAAGTTATTTAAAGTATTCTCTTTTGTTATCATTTTTGTTTGCATGTTCGTATTGATAACTGCATCCCTGGATACATCTTATAGATTATCCTAAATGTCCCACAGTCGGTCATCTACGCGGGAGCGAAGATGAGTTAAGACCAGTATGACTTTGATGAGGTATGGGGATACGAATCAAAGTCATGGGCACTTGTAAGAGTACAAGGTCTTTGGACCAGACCCACTATGAGAAAGCTGCATGGATCTAGTCATAAGCTTATCTCATGTATAACCGCGTCACGACGCCTTATGACCTGAGATCATCATGGATTCCTACATGATGAGTCATTGGTCTTTGACCTAGTCAAAAGTCACCTTTGACCGGGTGATGATAAAGGCTGGGATCAGGATGAGTGATTTTCATGCGGAGGAATGTGAATGGTCAAGATGGAATTTGTCCCTCACATTTGTAGAGAGATAATACTGGGCCCCTCGATGAGTGAGTCTAAGAAATGTATGGCCATACCTTTGTGATGGAAAGGGGTTTCCATTTCACTTATTAGACTACTCGAGAATCGAGAAAGTAATGGTCAAGAAAAGGAAGTTGACATTATCCATGCCTCATCCTTGACCAAATTTTCGCGTGACAAAAGGGAAGTGACATGGTTGTACGATAGGTTGTATCGTGTAATCGATCCCCATGTGAATTGGGTAGTCGCAATATCTTGCTAGAGGCCGCTTGCGATTTGTGGGCTTACACAGTGTTGGCCCACTGCCAATCTCATATGGGCCTGCAAGGTCGCACACAAAAATAACCCAACACGAGCAAAGTGTCCAAGTTCATTGAATCTTAGATTAATCTGAGATTTAATGAATACTTAATTTAGTCTAGGGTGAATATATATATATATATATAAATTCAAAATTAATATATATATATATATATATATTAATATTATAAATAGAGATTATAATATTATTATATATATTATTTGTTTTATATTTAATTTATTTGATAAATTAAATATCTAAAACAAATAGAGATATTGTATCTCATTTAATATTCGAATAAAGATATCGTATATCTGTTTAATTTAAATTGAGATATAATATCTCGGATTTAATTAAAGTGAGTAAAAGATGAAAAATTCTTAGACAAAGTAAGTAAAATATTAAAAAATAAGAAAAAAAGAAAAATCTCAATGTGTAGTATTAGAAAAGAAATACCCAATAGAATCAACCTTAATGAAGGAGTATTAAGAATACCTTTAATAAGTAAAGCACTAATAGAACATGAAATTTCAAAAATACCATTTAAAGATGAAATATCGAAATATATATTGCGGGAGTACAAGTCATGGTAAAAGCTTATTTTCAAAGTGGAATAGATTCACCATTAGAATTGTTAATAACATATGGAAGAATAATAAGTAATGTTGAAGACGGTATTTTAGGAATGATAGTAGGAAATTTAATATATCAAAAATTAAAATTCACTTTAAATACAAATTTTGCAATTAGTAGAGCGGAAGAAAACATGGATAAATCAATTTTAATATATAATAATTTACACAATGTAAGATTGCAACCAGGATCTAGAAGCATAAGTATAACTTGACAATGATAGGATTAGTATTTACAAATGAACATAAAATCTATAATAAAAATAAAGGAAAAATTACAATAGATAAATATTTTATGCCCGTAATAAAAGAAATTAGAACTGATCCAAAACAAATTACTATACCGAAATTCTAAAATTAGAATTAGATAATACTAGAAATTATTATGAAAATACCCCAAGAAGAATGATAACTAATAATATTTTAGGACAACGATCTTTAAAAATTAATACATCGAGAAAATCCAACATTAAACATAAATATAAATCCAAGAAGAAGTTTAGAATATAACAGACCATCATCAAGTAGAATTAATAGAACTCTAAGCCTTAGAACAATAGGTACGTCACAGGAAGTAATTGATAATTTTAACCAAAGAAATTTATTAGCGAGAAAGACCAATAAGTTCAAGTTTAAGAGAGATTAGACCACAAGATGAAAATTATATAAAATTAGAAGTAAAATCAGATACATCATGGAAAGAAATTATAGGAAAAGTAAGCGAACATGTAGAACAAAGTGAAATTGACATAGTGTTAGACGACTATCACCCAAGAGGGGGTGAATTGGGTGTTCGATAAAACTTTAGGAACTTTGAAAATCTTTTCGCAACTTACTTGAAATCAATTCGTATGTGAAATATTTTATAAACCAATAGTTAATCATTCAAACATATATCTTTGGAAATATAAGAGTTTAGGAAAGAGAATATGCAAACTATGATTTATCTGGTTCGGCTCAATCCGTAACCTACGTCCGGTCCCCAAGCTCCGCTTGAGATTTTCAATCCACTATCTCATTGTTTAACCTAGGGCACAAGAGAAAAGCCTTTACAACCTCACAAGTTTAATCGGGCACTTGTGCAGCCTTTACAACTCTTCTTGAGATACTCTCCCTTAACACAAGAAGGATACAATTACACACTCGTAAATGAAGGATGGTCCTCTCACTCGACTCCACTCCCCTTACAAGTTGTAATTGATACACCCACACTCAAGATACCTCTATCTTGAGATTTGAATGAATTGTAAAATGATTGATAAGACTCTCTCACGAGTAAATGAATGATAATCTTTGAAGTACATAATCGATCATCACACTCTCTACTCGAAAGCTATATAAACATTGTGAAAGAGAGTATATGAGTTGAGTGTTGGATTCATAATATCGCATTTCGACAAAGTGCAAGCTTATGTCTCTTTTCGTCCATTTTGAATCCTTCTCCTTTTATAGTTGATCGTCCTTAATGACCGTTGAGAAGCTTTGTAAACTAGCCGTTGTGACTCTTCGTATTTACGTTAGACACAAATGATTTCCGTTGAAGATAATCGACCGTTGCTTCATAAATGCTTCGCCGTCGAATGTACTTCTGCAGAGAGTGATAGCTGGATTAAGTGATCCTCGAAGGAATTACTTCATCTGCAAAGGAAATCTTATTCCGATTGAGCTCTGCTTTTCTGAACGAGCATTTAATGCGTCTGCCACGTCGGATTGCCTTTCGTTCAAACACTTAGATTAACACGATTAATCAACCGAAACTCAATCAAAAAGATGATTAAACATGATATAAATAAGCTTAGATATGATTAATAGATAATACATAATGACCCATTGATTTTATGAAATCAATTAGCGACATCGGAAAATCACGAATCGAGAAGAATTAATTCTCGAGAATTGCTTGATCATTCTCGAGAATTGCTCGATTAGGAATGGTAGATAATCGCGCTCATTCTCGGGAATCATCTAGCATTCTCGAGAATTACTCGATCTAGAATTGATATTGAAACATTCATGCTCATTCTCGAGAATCATGGTATTCTCGAGAATCATTTGGCCATTCTCGAGAATCACTCTGAAGGTTAAATATTGAAACACAACAGTTACACACATTCTCGAGAATCATTGAATCATTCTCGAGAATCACTCTGATGGAGAATATATGTTGAAACATAACAACCACGCTAATTCTCGAGAATCACACTTATCCATTCTCGAGAATTGCTCGATGGAAGATGGATAATGGAAGAGTGCAACTCCATACATCGGAGCATCAAGAGGCCATTCTTGAGAATCGTTCTTGATCGGAAGAGGAATATAATCGAGATTCTCAAGAAGCAATCATATTGGATGAGAACCGATGTAGGCGAGAGAAGAGTCATTCGAGAGACGCTGCGATGTTGATTCTGTCACATGCCATTCTCGAGAGTCTCAAGTCCATTCTCGAGGATTTGTTCAGATGGGAGAAAGCATTTGACGTTGTGGATTTCGCGTTCTCGAGAATTGCTACCCATTCTCGAGAATCATTGAACCATAGTCTGCAAGTGAGTTAATTCTGATTCAATTACTTAAGCTCTTCAAAACCTTCTTTCCATGTAGGAGGAATCAGCTCCAAACTGGTTGTATTTCATCCATTAACATTAGAAGAATGGAGGTTGATTTTATCAGTGTTTTCTACAGTATCCAGATCAGACCTTCAACCTCAAAACATCCTAACTCCTTCATTTGATCTTCATTTTTTTGTGTTCTTGATTTTTTTAGAAAGTTATTTGAGTCTAGTTTCCAATGGCACCGATTTCCGCTCAATTGGATTTGTCGTTTGTGAGATACACCCAAAACATCGAAGCTTGGTCCTGACTGTGACGTTGAGTTTTGTGTCAACTTGTAAAATTCATAGATAATTCATCTGACCTCCTTTGGACATGAAATTTTACCACAAATACATGTTAGATGTCTAGTTTCATAAGCCACTAGTTTCATGTCAATCTGATTCCTGGTTTGGGAGATATCGTAGAATTACTGGAGGTCGCCAGGAACAGAGCATAACAGAGTATGGCTGAAGCACATTGATTCTCGAGAATTGCTATCGATTCTTGAGAATTGACACTCGATTCTCGAGAATTGAATGCTGATTCTCGAGAATTACTCATGAACAGTACCATTTTCGCATCATACTCAAGAAAGACTTCGGGAAGCTTATTTTAACTCCGAATTGAGCCGTTCCAACTTCCATTTGATCACGAGACTTGAATATTGATATCCTCATGATATTTAACAAGTTCTTCTTTCTTCAAACTCCATTCATGATCATTCTTTATTGTATTAAACTTCACATATCTACATTAAATATAAGAATTAGTCAAAGTAGAAGATAAATGTAGTATGCAAGCTTTTTGCTCTAGATAATGGCATCTATATAAGACATCATCAAAACTAATCATATCCAACACATAGGATTTACAGAAGACAATCTAATACTAGAAGGAAATCAAACAAAGTCTAATGTTGTATTAAGATTTAATAATAGAGATACAATTAATTTAAACCTCCTAGTAAAAGAAAATTTAGGATTTAATTATAAGATAATATTAGGAAAAGACTTTTTAGAATTAGTAAAACCATATAGAATCCAAGATACAAGAATAATGATTAACTTAAATCATCAAACAATTATAATACCAAAATTATCATGATTTTCGAAGACATAACTCTTGAATGGGATGAAAACAGAAATAAAATAGTATTTATATATAGAAGACAAGATATAGAAAGAGAAATAGACGAAACTACTTTAGTTCCGGATGCGATGTAAATTTAATAAGAATATTGGTAAAAAAGTTGAAATCAAAGATTAAATTATATAAGTCAAGATTAACAACTGAAAATTTTATTAATCATCCAATGTATTTTAATCAAAACTTGAGAAGACTAAATTCATGTAAAACTATAAAATTGCACTTAAAAGAAAAATTGGAATTACTATCTAGAATATGATTTATGAAGATATAGAAGTTGAATGGGATGGAAATAGAAATAAAGTGGTAATTTTATATAAAAGATATAATCAAATATTAGAAATAAATGACACTACAATAGTACCAGATGTAGACATAAATTTTATAAGAATGTTAATAAATAAATTAAAAGAAAAAATCCAAAGATATAAAAGAGTATTAATACCTAGAAATCTTAATCATTACCCAGATTTTTATAATCATATTAGAATGAGAATAAATGAATTTAAAACCGTAAAACATTATTTGAAAAAAAGATTGGAATTGTTATCTAGAGTTTAATAAGGGATTTATTTGATAAACAGGATATGAAGAAAATTACGAGTATTATACAAGAAAGAAGAATGATTGGAAGACCACCAAATCAAATAATGGAATGAAAAATATTTTATAAGTGTAATGATGATATAATTAAAGTCTTAGAAACAGAGATAAGTCAATGATGAGATTTTTAATTAAGAAAATAATTAAAGCAAATAAAGAACAAAGTAATATAATAGAAAAAATAAAAGTTAGACGTCCAGGACATCCAGTCATAGATATTTTTAGAAGAAGAATAAGTGAAAGAGATATGGCTAGAAAAACCTTTAAAAAGAGATTGGAAATATTATCTAGAATATGAGTGAAAGACCATTATATTACATATTGATAAAATTTAATTATGAGAAATAAAGAGCTAGAAAATATCATGCTTTAGTAGATACAGGAGCAAATTTAACGTAGCAAAATATAATGTGTTACCGCCGTAAATGTGGAAAAGAAAAAGTAGAGTTATTAGAATGGAATCGCCAGGAAGAGAAATACATATGTTAGAATTAGAAGCAAAAAATGTAATGGTACAAATAGGAAATTATGAATTAAAAATTCAAGAATTAAATCAATATAATGAACCTCAATGTGATATAATATTAGGATTGGACTTTTTAGAAAAATATTATCCTTTTACTTTTATAGAAAAAGCTTTAGTATTAACAACACCCTGTAAACATCAAGCTATAGGAGTAAGAATTACAAGCCCATATAAAAGGAAAGATGAAAAATTTCAGAAGAAGAAACATAAGGAAGAAGTACAATTTTTACAAAATAATGAGCCAGTAAAAATAGAACACATGTTACCAACATTAACAATTAGAGAAGAAAAATCTATAGAACAAAGAATATTAGAAAATTTTAGTGAAAATCCTTTAATTCATTGGGAAAAATCTAAACCGATGGCAAAAATAGAATTGAAAGATCATAGTAAAGAGATAAATCAGTAAACCTTATCCTTGGACAGCGGAAGATAAAGAAGAATTTGTAATGCATATAAATGAAATGAAAAAATACGATTTAATAAGAGAAAGTAGATCGGAATATTCATCACCAGCAATGATTGTTAGAAAACTTAGTGAAGAAAGAAGAGGAAAAAGTAGAATGGTAATAAATTATAAAAAGTTGAATAGTATAGCTATTAGAAACAGATATCCAATACCAAAAATGGAATTATTATTTAACCTTATAAGAGGAAAGAAAATATTTAGTAAATTTGATTGTAAATCAGGATTTTTTCAAGTAAAATTGGAAGAAGATAGTAAGAAATACACTTTCAAGTACTTCGAAGGTTTGTATGAATGGAATGTGTTACCCATGGGATATCATAATAGTCCCAAGATATTTCAAGAATTCGTATCAAAATTTTTATTACCTTTAAGAGATTTTGTTGTAATATATATAGATGACATATTGATATTTTCAGACAATGAAGAAGAACATGAAAAACATTTAAATAAGTTTGTAGATTTGATTGAAGAAAAAGGTTTAAATATATCACCTAAGAAATCTATATTAAGAAAACAAGAAATTCCTTTTTAGGCCAAATAATAACCACAAATGGAATAGAATTACAAGATCATATTAGTAAAAAAGTTTTAAAATTTGGTAGAATAACAAATAAAAAAGATTTACAAGCATTATTAGGACTGATTAATCAAGTAAGAAATTATGTTCCAAATTTAGCAAAATTAACTTCAAAAATTTCTAAATTAGCGGGGAGAAAAAACTGAGTGGAAATGGAATAATGAAATAATTAAAATAATTGAACAATTAAAGAAAATTTGTCAAAAATTACCAAAATTAACAATACCTTTACAAAAAGATGTAAAATGGATAATTTATCCGATGCCTCGATCAAGTATTGGGAGGAGCATTATATCATGAAAATGAAAAAGGAGAAGAAATTATAACTAGATATGCGAGTGGAAAATTCTTAGAGACACAATGGAAATATCATTCAAATTGGAAAGAATTACTAGCAATAGTAAAAGCAGTAGAAAAATTTGAATTATTTATTGTAAATACACAATTTATTATTAGGATGATAATACACAAGTAAAATCTTGGCTTGATAAAGGGATAAAAACAGAAAAATTGGCTAATAAAATGTTATTTAAATGGTAAGGAGATTTGACTTATTATGATTATGTTATTGAATATGTGCCAAGAAAGAATAATCTTATTGCAGATTTTATGAGCGAGATGGAATCTATTTGGATCCAGTCCGGCTCAGGAATGAATTCTAATCGACTTGTAATGGGTGCCGCATGACTTTAGCAGATTTAAACATTCTAAAAATGAATGTTAGTCGTTAAACATTAAACGGTCAATGCGTTCAACCATACAAAATCTTTTAACTAGTATTGCACATCTAAACCAACAAAGTTGATACTCTATTCAAAAGAGTGGAGATGTTGGAAGAAAATGGAAAAAAAAATGTAAGTATTGCTCAGCGAGAAAAACAAAGCGAAATGCAATTAAGCTCTTTAACCGAGTCATACACTCAAATTGGGTCATCCACCCAAACCCAAGGAAATGTTAGCGGGTCATCTACCCATGTAACCCAAGAAAGGTTAGTGGGCCTACCGCCCAAGAAGCCCAAATACCAACCCAAACACTTCAAACTATAACCCCTTTTAGTGAAATTATTAAAGCCCAAATGCAAGAGGAAGCCCAAAGAAAAGAAAAAGGAAAAGCCATAGAAGCCTCAACCTCACAACCCCGAATTACCGAAGCAATTCATTTGACACTTATTCTAAATATCAATTTTTCAAAAAACTTGTCGAAAAACTGGAAGAATGGAGATTTCAGATCCACATGTTAAATATGCCTCTCATTTTGCTTTTAACAAAGTTGTAGCCTACCCAGGAACTTCACCGGACACGATAAAAATCTTATACCAATATGGAATGTTACATGCTATTTATTTGCCCAATAATCTTGATCCTCCGAAGTTAAAGAATTGCCACAAGCCTTGCAAGCAAAGAACTAAAACATATGTTGGAGTTGTAACGCAACACGTGTTTATATCAGATTTTATTCCACGCCTTAAATTACACCGTAAAAGTATTACCCTCCAATTACTTTAATCAAGTTTGGAACGACAAAGAAACCTATAGAGACGGATGCGAGAGATAAAAGAAGACCTTGAAGACGATGAGGAATTTGAACAAGATGTCTAATATTAGAGCTCGTAATTATCATATTATCTTTCAAGAAATGAAAAGAGCAATTAACACCGAAAAGCAATGGGTGTATTATTGCGGTTTAACAACAATAATTGTAGCACTTGGAAAAACTTCACACGACCAGCCTTTGTTCGTGCAATGGTATGATCGATCGAGGAACATCAAGATGGAAAACTTAAAAGACAAAGAAGAAGATATGTAATCTCTTGCCCAGTAATCTAATCACATGTGTAAGTTTTGTGAAGAAAGAGAAAGAGCCATGCAAGATATTGAAGATCCGGAAGTAGATCTCAGTGTCCTTTGAAGATTCGAAGACAAATGGAAGAAGACAAGGAAAAAGCTTGCCGACACCGACAAAGTGCTGACAGGCCAATTAGGAATCTAAAAAAGCAAAGGAGTGCAAAAATGGAGATGCAACGTGTTCGGTGAACCTTTTGCCGACAATGTATAAATCTTGTAAAAAAAATCAGAAAAAGACGAAATAATAAATAGTATCTTACTTTTTCAAAGTTGCATGATACGCATGCATGCTACTTGCTTTTTGCTTTAGGCATTTTATAGGTGTCATAGCCTTTCAACTTTATGTCTTACGAGTTATTATTATGTCTTGTAATAAATTCTTTCACGTGTCTTGTATCAGTCTAGCATAGGAAGCAGTCGGTATGCCGTCTGTCTATAAAAGCCTTGTAACCCTTCATTGTAAACCACGACTATCAAGAAGCAAGCCTTTGAAATATCACTCATATTACTCTCTTGTACACACTTGTCTTGAGAAATAAAATTCCAGCAGTTTAATCATTTCCTTTTTTGAAGCATACTTCAAATATTTGTGGAACAAGTTTAAGGTATGTCTTTTTAATTTTCTAAGGGGATCAAATTAGGGAGTAATATTATCAGCAATTTATTAGTCATGGTCCTGTAAGACACACATGGTTATTTTCTCAAATAAGGCTAAGGTTTGGTTATGATCATATAAGAGCCATAAAATCAAGTTTTAGATTACGCCTCCAGTAAGAAACGAAGGAAGGCAGTCTTGTGAATGTGGTCTCGAAGGAGGAAGGTCGGAGAGACTTTTTACTCTCGTAAAAGTATTCCGTATGAAAGAGGACAGGTATCCTTCCATGACCCGGATCATGTTTGGTCAACCCCTGAAGCTTGATGGTTGGTTATAGTATCGTCATACCCATATATTCTCTATATTTGAGCATATAACCTGACTGTTCGCTTATATGGAGATAAATTAAGTTAGAAGGCTTTTAATTTGAATTAAATACATACATTAGATTAGATCTATCGATAGATTTAATTAATATGTTTTAATTCAAATTTGAAATTTGAATTTCATATCCGGTTTTAATCGGATTAAATAAATGCGTTACATTAGATCTAACAGTTAGATTTAATTAATGTATTTTAATCCATATTTGAAATTCAAAATTCAAAATTAATGCAGATTAATTTTATATAAGGCGCGACGGGTTTGAGAAAACCCACGGGACTTTCGATCGAGCGTATTCGAAAAGCCGCGAGAAACCCTAGAGTGGAAAATTAAGAGAGACGCACAAGAAGCGCTAGCACGCTGCCGTAGCCGTGTTCGGGAGTTGTTCGTGTGGATACCGATGGAGGAAGACGATCCTATGAGTCGTCTTCTACTGATCGAGGAGGTAGTCCACCTGTTCAAGGAAGAACAAGACGTGAACGAATTCTCCAAAGGTAATTTCGGATTCCCTAGCCTTGGTTTAAACGCACCTGAGTGATCCTCGAGACGGGATTCGTAAGTTTTTTTAATCCGCTGCGTTGTACGGATTCCAACAGTTTTTTACAAAATTCAATGTAAAATAGATAATCTAGCAAGCACCGAATTAATGCAAGGAAGATTATAATTTTTTAAGCAAAAAACATTTTCAATGAGAAATATGGACTTCGCAGTGATTAATCAAGCTTCGGGTGCAAAAATGGTCAGTGAAGGGTGCTACGTTTATGGATTTCACGGCTTTTCCAACCAGCCAAAAAGGGAAGGACCTTTCCCTCTGAGGGAAAATGATAAGATGAAGCTTGAGTGTTGAAGATGATGGATCGTTCATGTTCATGGGACCCGGACTCCGTGTAACTTTCTTTGCTAAATCACCATATCCGGTCAAAATTTTCCCTCCGGTGGCATGTAATAGTCCAACTTTAATGAAATTATCATATTAAAAATTGTTTATCACCACATTTGCATCCAACAAAAGATAATTACATTAAGTGCTCAAAATGCAAAACGTTAATTCTATTTTTGCACCTTTACCCTTCTTTTAATGCCTTTCCATTCCAACAGTGATTTAAGGCTTTCTAATCCATCATCAGTGCTTGAATGTGTTATATCCGACATCGACCAGATAGTGGAACAAAAGACAAATTATAAAGGTTTGGATACCTTCTATTATATTTTGACACGTTTTAAAATTAGGAGGGGTAACATGTACCAAAGCAAACAATATTGAGAGCATGACACTGCAATGTTACAAAGCGAGGACACAGAGACCAAAGGTAGATGGTATTAGAGCTGCTATCAAAACTAGCAAACACTCGGACTGGGGTGTTCTTGTGGTATCCCATTATTTAATGTTACCAATTAAGAAAATTACCAAGCGTAGTATGAGAGAGAATGATATGTACATAGAAAACTGTAATTTGTTGATCGAGTTTAATCAATATCTGAATCTTTCTTCCATTATTAACTGCTACGATCTCAACAAAATGGATCACAAATCTCGCTTTACTTTTGTTGACTCTTGCCTAGGAAGTTAATCGATCAAAGTAATTAAGGAAGAAAGAAAGAAATCAAGATTGTCGGAAGATGTGAAGCAATTTCAAGCGAGGTATATGGGAGATCAATGTATTAGGAGGGTGCCAGACAGAAATGAGATTTACTTGTTGGTCCCTTACATTTAAAGGTAGGTATGTCATCAACTCTACTTAAATTAGTTTTTATTTATTCTGTGATGGTGTGATATATTATTGTTCAAAAGGGACATTGGATGTTGATAGTGCTAAATCCATTGCGTAAAAATATTTGGTACCATGACTCTCTTGGATTTGGTTTCTCTCTGATGCCCCTTCCCATCATTTTCCCTCTTCCATCATTGGCTTAAAATCTCAACAATCAATATAAAAATATTATTATATTTTTACCTTAAAGATACAAAAATATTTTTTTTATATCCAAGATGAAAAATAAATTTGAACGGTTAAAATTATTTTTGTATCTTTTAGGTAAAATTATAAAGATATTTTTATAATATGTTAAATTTGGACTGTTGCAATTTTAATCCAATAGTGAAAAAAGAAAAGGATGGGAAAGGGGTATAGGAGAGAAGCCAAATCCGAATCTGTTAGTGGGCTTCCAGACCACAAACCATAATATATAGGACACATTCAATCAATAAGTTATACATTCATCATCTCTTACAATTTGGTTTAGTTTGCATGTTTCTATATATATATATATATATATAAATTTGTATGTTCTCATAATGGTGTATAATTACCGCATTCAAAATGGTCTTGACTTAAACAAATGCAACCTCATTGATGGTTGCTTTAGATATGAAAAGACCCTTCCTCACTAAACCATAATTAACCAAAATGTTTTTATAAAACCAGATTAACAAGTGATTAAAGAAAATTATTTTCCTTTCAAAAATAAATACATCAAAATCCAAGGCACAAATTTCGCCCACAAAGTCACTACGAGAAAATCTATAAGTCTAGGCACAATTATCAAACAGAAGAATACACAGCCCACGAGTCTTACAACACCAATTCCACAACAAAGGGTCTACACCAAAACATTTTCCACACAAGTTTTGATTATGAATCCACTAAAATGTTACTGTATAAAATAAAATCTTTTGTTCAACAGTAAATAAACAGTCATCTCAAAATAGTTTAAATAGTATTCTCAAGACATGTGGGCCCTAGAATGGCAATATAGAAATCATTACAACACCGATACCCAAAAGAGGCTTACAAAGTTCACAGTTATTACGCCTTGGGTTGCTTCCCTTGTCTTCTAATGAAGCTAGAGGTCTCGCTTGAAAAATATTGATAATGACAGGGTGAGACATAAAGTTCCAATAATCAAAATTAACCTATCAAATATGTAGAAAAGGAATGCAAGTCTGAGAAGAAGATTTACTAACAACATTATAATATCAACAATAATTCAATAATACAAAATAGTTAACAATAAATAGAATCATTCCCTACTCATCTGTCATGCTCCACCTTATATCTTCTGGACATGGTATAGCCTATCAGTGCTAGTTTACCTGGCCAAGGTTAGCTAGTCACTTCAAGAATACTGTGTAACACCTCAAATTCCATACTTCAAAGTGTGTCAGTTGACACTTAGTTTTAGAAAAATCGACAGAGTTTGAGGTGCTACAGCTCAGCGTAACGCAAACGTAAGTGACAAAATGCCCAAACATATGCTGCGTCCCGACATGAGCTGATATATTAAAAATTTCCCGAAGGAATATTCGTGTGATACAACATTACAGAGCTTGTATAATTACAATTGTTACATGGTAACTATACAACCTTAAACCAAGCTTCAACTAGACTTGGGGCAATGAATCCTAACTTGGTTAATCAAACAATTTGGCCAGGCCGGTGTCTAGTGGAAGTCTCCCCGAATTCACGATGACTGATTGACTGAACCACATAAACGAACCCTTTCTAGACACCAAATGGTTTGAAGTAACCTTATTAGATTCATGCCAGAAGGTAGACTCTGTTAAACTTCTCTGGCATTTGCTTTGACCAGTGCTTCTTCACGTCTCCGTTCATCAGTGCCTCTTTTCGGCTCTATCCTTCGGTGCCTCTTCTCGGCTCCAGTTCCTTTCCTGAACTATTAGTTAGGGTTGAGATTCAATGGAATTGAATCTCAGGTAACAATTAACCTCTATAGCAGATATAACAATATATGACAGGTATTCATTACATATCAACATGAACCAATCATAGCACACAACAGATATAAGGTTACAACAATACATAAGCACACAGCAGATGTAATGTCAACAGCACAACAGTACATAGCACACAACAAATGTAAATTTTGCAACGTTTGCACTAACCAGTGCCACGACGGCCCCTCGTGTCCTCAGCGCTAGGAAAACTCAATGACATTATCAAGACTATAACCCGTATAAAGCTGAATGTATAAACAGTTGATCTAAGCCCCATAAACTTAGTCACAGTGCCTGGCCCAAGACCTAGTCTTGTCCATCACTTCATGAATCAATCAATCATATACTATCATACAAGATATAGGCGATTAAAGTTATTAGTACGCGAACGTACCTTTCACCGAGTAATTGTCAAACACCCGACCTTTGAACCCGACTCCGGACTTCTCGGATATCCTATACATTATCGTCCGATTATTTCCCTTTTCCCATGATATTATAATTAATATTATATTTCCTAGAATAACATCAAAAAGGATATTTTCACCTATTTTGACATTCCTACCCTTGGTGGATTCATTATTACAATTTTGCCCTTACATCAATATATCAATATATATATATATATAATAACCCATCCCTCAAGCTGATCTCTTTCACGGCTTAGCACTGGCTCTTCTCACAAATCACTGTAGATAAGCCGTCAGGAATTCCTTTGGCTTCACGCCAGCCCCTTCACGGAAACAAGCCCTGACCCATTTTTCTTCTCTCTCATCACTCAGCCTTCCTGTCACTCTCCCTCTCTCTCTCACGCTACCTTCTTTTTCTCCTTCTCACGCTACCTTCCTGTCACTCTTCCACTCTCTTCATGGGACAGATTGCAATTTTCCCATAAAGGCATCCCCAAAGAACCCTTCTTCAACCACTCTCTCTCAACTGCACATCTGCTTACCATCTGGCATCTGCCTTTGAGAGGAGGACAAAACAGAAGCCCTTGCTCCTAGATTCATCGAGAGAGATCAAATAACTCAGCCACAGCCTCAAGAGGGAAAAGAGCTTTCACGCAGGGAATCAGCGAGAGGGATCAATGGCATCGTTCTGTCATTTCTCAATCCAAGGAAGAATTGGTTGGCTGCTCAGCACATGAAATCTGTCTCCATTGCCCTTCGCAATTACGGTTGCTCCTCCTCCCTTTTCCGCTCTCTCTCTCTTTTCGAATCCCTAATCCCATTTTTCTTTTTCAAACCTTTCCCTATATCACTGATTTTTGGATTTCTTTCTCTATTTATTGATTTCGGGAAATAGGGCTCCGATATAATGTTTTTTATCATTTGTATTTCGATCTGGATGTGAAGGAGGCCTTGAATGGATCGGCTACATAGGGAGATTGTTGATGCATACATTTCGAAGGCCAGTGGAGACGAGTACCTCCCTGAGAATCTTTAGGTTCATCTCCTGTGCTTTGTTCTTCCTACTTTGTGCCTTCTGGCCAGTATTTCCTTGATTGGTCCTCTCATAGATGTGGTATAGTGTTTATGGGTTTTTAATGTCTTCTTTTCTTCTCTTACAGAAATTCCTTTCCCATTTTTTTGGTATGTGATTACTATTCTTCTTGCTTCTCTTATCTGTCATATACTTTACGATATTTTTTTTATAGTTCAGGGATAAAATGCACTTTATTTTTTTTTTTGGTATGCGACTTTGAATGATTTTTTGGTCTGTTTTTTTTTCCTTGGCACTTAAGAATCATATCCAGAGATCATCAATCTAAGAAAAGTTCTGTTGTGTGATAAATCAGTAGAAGGTTTTCCACAAAGGAGAACACTTTACGGTTGGAGCATTTGCTGTTGACCATCTTACACATCAAAGCAAGACTCACCAATCATGGGAAGCTTGGGGTTATACCACGTTTTTAGGGGCATTGCTAATCTTGAAATGTTTTTCTCAATTCAATCTTTTCCTCCTGTTTCATGCATCATCTATTTGAATTTCCTAAAACATGATAGCTTTCATAGTTTTAAAAAGATTCTTGTAAAGATTGCAGCTCGTCTTTAGGAAGTTTTAGAAAGATTTTTAAGAACAAAAAATACTCATCTGACTCCTGTTACTTCCTTTTCTATTGGTGAGTATAGATCTATAGATTGTAGCTCCGTATACAACATGAGAGCAAGACATTGTCTGAACAAATTTGCAACTTGTCATAACATGTAAAAGGTATTGTTGCTGTCAAACTAAAGCGAAAACTAATAACAGCCGGGTTCTTGAGAGATAAAGCATGAATAACTGTGAACCTCCAATCTATTCAAAAAATATGATCCTTGAACTGTATATTTTATTTAATCATGCAATTGTCATAGCCCCTGTAGCTCTTATGTTGGTTGGATTTATTTGTGAGTTTGAATGACAAAGTCTAGATCAAAGTTGGTGTTGTTTTTCAGGTCCTTAATTTTTTCGATTTTTCGATACTTATCTTTTATACTACTTATTGAAGAGAAAATAAACATTTGCCTTTTCGGTTGTTTTATGCCTCTCCGTTAGTTAGTCCTTCTATTTGGTAGCTCATAAACATTTGCCTTTTCTGATTCATCCCTTTTCCGTGATGCATTGAAGTTTTTTATTAATTTATTTTCGAGTGAGTTGGAATACTTCTGATGATAAAGCGAAGAAGAATTTTTAGAAGCCCTGTCTCCTATATCAGCTTATTTCATTAAGTGGCAAAAGGGAAGAGATATAAAAATAAATTATAAATATGCTTATTAGTTTGATGGTAACATGTATCAATATATTTATCTTCCTTTTTACCTTCGCTAGGATTTACCCGCATCGCCTTGACCATATATGTTCTCTTCAAGTAATAAAATTCTTGGTTTAAAATGAGAATCTGTATTTGTTTTATAGAATAAGAGGAGATCAGCAACATTTTGTTTGAAGAGACGAGTTGAAGGTAAGATCACTGCATGAGTTGTCAACAGAAGAGATTTCAGAACCTTGATTCTTGATTCAAGGCTTCAAATCTAATAGTTGTTTTATACCATGTCTAGGTAAGTCGATTTTTTGTGTTCCAACACATGTTTATCCTCTCTCCCTTTCTTCCTTTTCTTATTCTTTGAAGCACAAGGATGCTAGACCCTTTTTGGAGGACTCGGGAGGAGTGAGTGATCTAAATCTAAAAGCAAAAGATTTTGTTTGGATTTCCTGAGATGCAAAATGAATGAAGTAAATGGACAATTTACTGGAAAATTCGTCATAAATTTCTCATGTAGCTTTTTTAGCTGTTCTTTTTAAGCAACATACCTGAAGTTTCATAGAAACACTGCATATCTTGCTCATGAAATCCTCTTATGTATATGTGCTCTGCTTCTTACTCGCATCCTTCCGTTTATACTTTCTAGTGAGACATAGCATCAGAAACAGTATTTTAGTAAAAATACAACGATTTTCTCCCTTCATTTATACCCATGTTTGTTTGATGATTGAATATCTGATACAAAGTTCAAGTTCATTGTGGTATGACAGGGGATAATATCATTGGGTGTGATTCCTTGGATTCGGCTAAATCATTGGATGCTATATTTGCTCCACCAATTGCATCCAACATTGCTTGGGTAGCTGTTTTGGGAAACCATTGATTTAAAATGGATGAAGAAAAGTCAAATAAGGAGGCTTTAAAAAATCCAAGAAAAGAAGACTCCTGATGTTTAATCACAAACAAAGTCACCATGCAGGAATGAAGCTTTGGAAAAAATAGGAAGAAGAAAGGTATGATGAAGTTCAGAAAAGTCAATAAAAGTGGCTAATGAATAAAGTAGAAGCAGCTGGAAAAAGCTACGCGCATGAAAAGATGAACTAATCTTCTATTGATAGTTGGTATAGATGTTTGTATGCTTTAATTTCAACACTGCTTTTTCAAAGTCTTTGCTTTGGTTTTGACAACACTGCTTTTTCAAAGTAATATCACACATAATTTCTTCTAAAATGCTTTTCAAGAGGAAGAAATTCTTTGAGCAGGGTCCTGCTGTAACTTCTGATGGAGGGTTCAGTTGTGAGAGTGTATTTGATTCACCTAAGAAAGGAGTGGATGGTGACAACCATAGCTCATTTACAAAGTGGAAGCATAGCAATTTCTCATGGTAATTATTTGTTTGATCTTTACCGATTTGTTTTGTATTATCACTCTTACTATGATTTTTTCCATGGTATATTGTATTGAAAACAATTATTCATTTTGCATTTTCAGGTTATGATTCTGAAATAAGTTATATAGTTTTCTATCTTACTATGATCTGTTCCATGGTATATATGCATTTTTCTATACACATGCTGGATTGTTCATTTCATTTCACCTGGACATTTCTAAGCTATAAATGATAGCTATGTGTATAATAAAAGATAGGTGTGTTTGCATTTTTATTTCTTGTGGTTTTTGCAGGTTTTAGGTTAAGCTTATCATGTTTTGAGCTTTGACCAAAAAAAAAAAGAAAAAAAAATGTTTTGAGCACTTTGAAAAGAAGTCACGGGTGTAAGTATGTAGCTTTATTTGATGCTTTGATCAACGCCTCTATGCAGTTGTCCAAAAATTTTCAAGCATGCACGCAACCAGTCCTCCCTGCCATGAACTGTCCGCTTTATCACTTTTACTTTTAGATTGCACTCTTGGGAATAGAATAAAGCTTACTTTCTTTAAAAGTTGGTAGTTCTTTTAAGTACAATGTAAAAGTTCACACCTTACTGCTGCATTTAATGAATTTATTTTTCAGTTAATAGTTTGTTTTTATCAGTGAAGGTGGTCAAAGTGATTGCTTTTCTCATGTCAGCCTTCATATATTAGCAGAAAGAAGCAGAACAATAAGGCTGAGGAAGGAAAAATAGTTCAAGAAAAGGCACAAAAGCATAAATGAAGAAAGAGACAAAGTCAAATTCTGCAATTAATAGCTTTGCCCCTACGGTAAAGACAAGAAGAAAGAAGGCTTCATGAGAGGGCTTGCAAATAGGGGGGCTGATTGAAATGCTTCTTGATTGGATCATCTCTACTTTTAAAACATCATTGAAGGTATATATCATCTGAAATAGCTTCTTTTTTGTTTGGTTTTTGGGTAGGACCATCTTAGTTGTATTCAACACAATAAATTTTGATTGGATCTCTCCTTTCATCAGAAAGGAAACTGTTTCAGGTCTGTTCTCTTTAGAGGTTCACCCCCCAAAATATGATCTGTAATTTTCCCTCAAGGTCATGCTGCATGTCTTTCCGTCTAAAAGGAAACAACCTTCACTTTAGGAGTTTGAATTTGAAATTTATAGTTTGAATTTAAATTTGAACTAATCATTTTCATAATTATGTCGTTTTGTCCTTTGTATAAAATGCACCTCCAAGGTCAGAAATTTACGATGTTGAATGATGATTTAAGGTTTGATTTTTCCTTTGTATAACATGATTTTCAACCATCTTATGTTTTTGCAGGTCAATATAATTGCCAAGCCTTATACCTGAAGTTGATGAACGGGTCTACTTTTATCATAAAAACCATGGATTGAAATTGAACCAAGACTTCCATGCTTACTAAGAGAAGCATGGATTGGTTGAAGATATATGTTCCATATGATGGTCATGGAATTAGGAGGACAACAAATTTTGTGTACAAGGAGATACTTATAAACATAAATGCATAATCTATGGTCATAGTTGTGTGTGATGTAAACATAAATGCATAATCTATTCTTCAATTTTTTGGTGTTGTGTTTTGATAAGAATATGTTGCAATGGAATTGCAGTTGCAAACTAAAGGCAATCTGTGCAACCAACCATTCCACAACAATCCAAAGAATCGGCCCCCACTGTTTCAGAGTAGGATAGCTTCTATGGGTTCCGCCAGCAGCGTCAAATCGCTTCCCCCTTTTTCTGGCAGCCTTTCTTTCTCTCTCTCCTTCTTTCTCTCTGTATTTTTTAATCCTTTCAATGTTTCCCCCCTTTTTTCTCCCTGCAAATCACTCTATTCACAGTTCACCTTGGGGAGAGAGAGTGCCTAGCTATGTAGAGGTCAGGCACGCAGAGAGAGAGAGAGGAATATGATAGGTGGCTAGGGGCACAGCTACGTAGAGGCTGGATCAGGAGATGGATTTGCAAAGATGCAAAATGAAAGAAGTAAATGATTTATCAAGGATAGATGTTGCCTTGTATATAGAAGTTTGGTGTCATCTCCCCTTATCCTTTCCTCATTTATGGCTTTCCTCCTCTCACGGGCCAATGCCCTTACCTTTTATTACTTTTACGCAACTGAAGAATGCAACAAGATGAAAGCATATGAATTTAATTATTCATATATTTTAAACAATCAGTCACATTTAAGCTATAATATTATTAGTGAGAATATCAATGTACATGTGGAACATGGGAAAAATAAATTTGTAATTTATTTTCCCTCAAACATGTTTATTTTAGTAGTTATGACAAATGTGATTTTAAAAAATTATTGCCCACATTGGACAATGTAAAATGAAGTTCACACCAAGTAAAGAAGAATGCAACAAGATGAAAGCATTTGAATTTAATTATTTATTTATTTTAAAAAACCAGTCAAATTTAAGCTAATATTAAAAGGGGAAAAATAAATTTGTAATTTATTTTCCCTCAAACACATTTATTTTAGTAGTTATGAAAAATGTGATTTTAAAAAATTATTGATCACATTGGACAATGTAAAATGAAGTTCACAACTTATTCCATGCCCACATATTGTTGCATTTGATTAATTTATTTGTCAGATTTAATAGTTTCTTTTTATCAATGAAGGTGGTAAGGTGGCTACTTTCTCATGTCAGCCTTCATATATCAGCAAAAATGAGAACAATAAGGCTGAGGAGGGGGGGAACACAAGAAAATATGTAATATGTACTCTAAAGGCTGAGATTTCATTTGTAATATATACTCTAAGGAATAATAAGGCTGAGGAAGGCTGGGATTTCATTTATAATTTTATAATATGTACTCGAACCGATTGAAGGATATTTTTGTTTAATTTTATTTTGGTTTCATTTCTAATTGGTAGTAATTAATTGATAGTGATGTCTTAATATTTTTTAAAGAGAAAAAAGTGATATCACTTTGGAATTAAAATATGTTTAAGTAACACATGAAATACTATCATTCGTGCAACGCATGGTGGAAGTAAAAGCTCGTTTTATTAAAAACGCTACTTTAGTATTTTTGGGCAGAATTTTGGGCAACTTTGAAAAATCATAATTAATTCTAAAAAATAAAAATGAGGATCCGTAAAATTCCCCAGAATCCTTAGGATGTCTAGTTTTGATGAAAATACTTGTTTTTACCCAAAATTTGTGAATCATTCCCAGTTTTCGTGTTTCCAACCTCTGCCCAGCATTTTTCCAGAAAAATGTAGCCTTTATTCAAGAATTTTTATATCCTTGTAAAAAACTCAAAATGACACACTCTAGGTATTTTTGAAAAGCCCTAGATGTCTAATTTAACCATATTTTATAACTTCATTTTCTACATAAAATCATGGCCTTTTTGCCGCCGATTCCTAACCGAAAATTTTTCGGAATTTCGCTACTTTTGACCTTCAACTTCCAAGAATTTTGCTCCATCAAATTTTTGAAATGAAGCCATTTTTAACCATAAAAACATGAAAACAAAACTATATTGGAATATTAAAGATCAAAACACTACTTATCTATGAATTTAAAAGCTAGAACTCAAGAACTTACTTGATCTTGCTTCTACTCCTTCAAGCTACTCCTCACTCACTCTCTACTCTTTAGAAATCACCTCGGAGCTGATTTGGTGTGAAGAATGAAGAGAGCAAGCCCTCCTATTTATAGGGAAATTTCAAGCCCTTAGTTACCTTGCAAGTTGTCTCTACTTCTTTAACAAGTTTTCTCCCTTCTTCAACAAGTTTCCTCCCTTCTTCAACAAGGCTTCTCCTACTTCTTTGACAAGTTGATGATATCATTGATGACTTTTAGGGAAGCCTTGATTAAGCTTAATTACCCCCTTAATCAAGTTGCTTATATGCTTCTTGATTGCATTTGTCATTGGTTAAGTGATTTGTTAACTAACCATGGAAATTAGTGCTTTATTAGATAAGCTGAATTCTCCATTAATTAGCCCCCTTTTTGATGATCTTAGTTTGCCTCTAATTATGTTGTAACTAATCTTGTCTTTAAATTGATCCTTGATTTTTAATTAAGACATTCCCTAATTGTTGCTTTTTAATTTGCCCCTTAGTTAATTATTAAGATTTACACAATTATTTAATTAGTGAAAACTTAATTGCTCATTAATCTTTATTAATTTCCTTTAATTTGTTTAAGTATTTCCATAACATTTTCTTGCTTATTTTAGCCATAAATAATTATCATTTTATGAGTTAACTTTATCACATTTTATGATCCCTAATATTGGTCTTATATCTAGCCCTTTGTTAATTTAATTCCAAAGAAAAATTGCCTAAAATTATAATTAGCAAACTACAAAATTTTGAGACACATATTCACCTTTA
Organism: Acacia acuminata; assembly: GCA_019022655.1. Classification (NCBI taxonomy): domain Eukaryota; kingdom Viridiplantae; phylum Streptophyta; class Magnoliopsida; order Fabales; family Fabaceae; genus Acacia; species Acacia acuminata. Next base: position 37,309 of record JAFJYI010000168.1, read on the forward strand.
TTTTAAATATGTGTTATTTATCAAAATATAGTATTTATGATAAATAGGAATTTTAGGGTTTTACATACTATCCCTCTCGTGCTACCACCAATATACCATAACGGGAGGTGTTCGTCAAAATACTCACTCAAATTTCGAGCCAGGAATGAGAGAGCCGATGGGCACAATTTCACCATAAATCTCTTCCACACAATCCAACATATCCCATAGCAGATAAACAATATATTACTATAACTTTTAGAAACATTGTACAATATATTATTCCGTATACAACATTCCTTAACAAACATCATAACAGCAATATCTTACAAAATTTATTATTTCATATACAATATTTCACAACAAACATCATAACTATTACAACATTCACAATCTCAATAACAATATTCATATATTGGAAAATACATTGCTTCCCTGAAATAATTTCATATTCAGATATATGCATAATTGTTTTAAAACACATGTCAGTAGTTCATGTGAAAGTAAGGTTTAGGAAACATCTTACATGTAACACCCCCACTATTCTGAACCTAGAACAGAGTGGCATCTTCTCCTATCATATATTCTGATGTACTATTTAATAAAAATTTAAACCACTGGGCTGGGTTTGTTCTTGAAAATGAAAGCCCTTTTCATAGAGTTCAAAATAATATTAAAGTTCAAATGGGCTTCTCTGTTACATTTGAAAACATTTTAACAGTGGTTCAAACTTATATTTAAAGAACATCATACTTAAAAACCTTTTCAAGTTTTATCAGAGTATTTCCTTATTTCTCCAATTATTCTATAATTCATTCACCACGATTTGGGCTTGTTACATACATGCCCGTCCCTGCAGCAATCGTTAGCAACATATATATGTATATATATCTTAAATACTTCTACGTGATCATAAGTATCTAATTAAATATATACATCCCATTAGCCACATACGGCTATCTCAAAATGATATCTAAGTCATAAGGAAATAATAAATTCCATAGACAAAATGAAACTAAATGTTTCATCTGCAACCTCTTCACACCACCTTCTTCTCAAAATCAAGTAACTATTATGCCCTTGTCTCTTCCTCCTTTGTTACTGGACTGCCCACATCTTGGAGTTAAGGAAGGCTCTGAGATTCAAATGAATGAATCCCAGAGTAACAGGTTAATCTCAAATTCTAGCGTATGCAATACATGTAAATCAACCAAATAGAGTAGTCCACACAGCATATAAAGCATTCAAATTCAAATTCAAATTCAAGTTCAAATTCAAACAACAAGTATTACATACCAAATATAATGCAGCTTGTAATACCAGTTTCATTCAAATACTTTCAAATACCTTGGCGCAAGGAAATTCATTTTGACAATTCAATACCAAAAATAATGAATGCACTAGGCCTTGCCTAGCCACCGGGAAGTTGGCCCCATGGTCGACCATTCCGCTCAATCGAGCCACGAGTGATGTTGGCCCCATACAGGTAGGACATACAATATGGTTTACAAAAACATATAAAGCTATGCAAAGAATGTGAGATTATAGTTACTACCTGTTGGTCTTACCAACAAAAACCCTTCCACCAGATTCTTATCACTACACTTGTCCTTCAGGCACGACGATTCTCAAGTCCTATAATTAACATTTACATATAGAGATGGGTCACTAACCAATTCAATCTTAATAACATAATTAAGATTTAACTCCTTTAGACCCATCCAAAAATACTTATCCTTTAATATCCTTATGACTAGGGATGTATACTCATTGGGACTTATATGATTAGATACTATACGTTATATGGTAATTATCATCTCAACCATTTAACCTTTCATTTTGTCCAAAGAAACCTTTACCTTAAAGGTTTAACACAATTAACAATTTATGTGACTATTTTAAGACTTATCAAAAATTCAGCCTTTAACTTCTTTGAGAATTTGAGAAATTCATAATTTAACTGACACAACTCCGAATGGAGTGATTCCAATTTCTACTTAAACCTTGATAAGTCTATTTTCATAAATTAAAGTTACCAAGTTGATTTATGGCTGAGAAAAATTCTCAAAATTCAAAAACATAAAAAATTCAAAAACATAAACAATATCCAGAAATTTTTTAGATTTCCTGACCAATCTTTGAGAAACCATAACTCCTTCAATACTTATCATAATTCCATGAATTACCTATCAAATTAAACCTCTATGTGTTTACTATTTAACTGGAAAATTTCACTTTTTAGTGATTTTGTTTAGTCAGTCCAAAAAGCCACGTCATTTTACCTGTTCTCGAAGCAAACCGAAATTTCTAGATTTTTAGCCCTATTTCCAACAATCATAATTGGAGTTATACAGGTGATCCAAATCTCATATTAAACCTTAAGGAGAGTACTATTTCCTGTAAAAATGTCAGATCAAAAATCAACCTCTAACTTCCAAAAATGTCAAGTACAAGGGACTCTACTTTCGGACCTTTGTACAAAGTTGTGAAATAACACTTGCAACTCTCTCTCTCACTCTCTCTTTTTTAATGACTCATAGGTATCTGAAATCAATCCCTAGGCGCGTTAAACAGACATGCAAGACTTTAAAGTTTGTTTACAGATCCAGAGATGATCAGAAACCTGATTAAAACTGACATACATAACCTCAAACATTGCTATACCCTCTTTTACTTTCTAGACCATCATTTTCATCTATAAGCTCTCTAAACATTCAGCAGCAACTTTCAAAAAAACTAGATGGGAATAAGTTAAAAATCACCTAGACTTAGAAATGTTCTTGCATGCACGTTTACGTTGCTTCTTCTTCCTCTTCCTAAGATATATGACGGTCTCTCCCTCTCTTGGTGGTCTCGGATTGGAGAATAAATGGAGAAGGTTGGGTGTGTTGTAGGTGTGTGACGGAGGTTGATGGAGAGGAGGTGGGATCAAATGGAATGATGAGAGAGTTTGGAGTTGTATGCGCATGGAGGAAGGAGCCGGATGAGAGAAGGGTGAAGGAGGAGTGTTTGTGGCTTTGTGCATATGGTTTACGGATGAGAAGAAATACATATCTGATGTGGAAGTGGAGAATGAATATTAGAGAATTGAAGGGAGCTGATGTCGTGTCAAATGAGAGAGGAGAGAAGAACACGTGGCTGGCTTGCTCAATGGAAGAGAGTAGTGAATAAGTAAGCAATGGGTTCTGCATATGGTCCATCACACAACAAGCCCATTTGTTTGCATAGTCTTTGATCAATGAACAAATGAAACCTGATGCTTTCTTCGGCCCAAAACATAACATCTCAAGCTTCATTTCTTTTTCTTTTCCTTACTAAAATGTCTCCCTAATTTTTATTTATGGGTTTAAGGTAATGAATTTACCATTTTACCCCTAACACTTGGTTATCAAATAAATTCCGAAATATATCCTTAATTCCAAATAAAGATCTTTCTCAATTAATTGATTTAGGCCATAAAATTTTATTTCCAAAATATTTAGGCCAAAATTGTTCCCAACCTTTTTGTCCTTAATTTTCGGGTCAAGTATGCCTTTAAATTCCAATGAATTAATTTTAAAATAACTAAGGCAAATTCTCACAATTCATCTCATCTTATTTTTAATTTCCTAAATCCAAAATTAAGGATGTTACATTACAATCCAAAACAAGCATATAAAATAAATTAACCTCGGTTACCTCAACTCCAAGCTAAACCTTATCTTGACGAGTAAAACCCGAACAAACATTGGTCACAAATAAACTCTACAATATCACAATTATACCTTAAATTACACAAATTCAAATATATATATATTACCATAACAAAAAAAGTGATTGTTTAATCCTTCAAATTCAAAAACTAACCGATTAAAATCTCAGTAATTCCTCTATTAACTCAAAATAGAATTTATACAACTTTTAATCGGTAGAAATATCCGGTACGATATAAATTCTAAACCTCTTAAATAAGAAAATTAATTTAAATTCCTACAAAAATCAATTGATAAATCCAAAATCAATCTATGTGGCATTTTAAGTAGCAATTTTGCCCCAGAAGTACATGCTCAGGAGAAATTTCACCCTATAAGTTTTTTTTGGTCTCAATGTTGCCCCGAAAGTCTAAAAACGTAGCAATGTTACCCCTCGTTACCGGCCCTAACGGTCAAACGTTAGTTGATCTCATTAGGTTGACACGGATTGCTACATGGCATCCTTGTCACCTTTTTTTAAAAAAAATCTGATTTACAAGTTAGATTTATAAAATACTACACTGGTCCTAATTATAAGACCAAGTTAACTTTTTGAAAAGATTGAGGAAGCTAATTAAATTACTCCAAAGTATTTTTATTTTTATTTTTTTCTCCAAACTAATTAGTTTGACTAATAAACTAATATATAATCTAAAGATACATAACATATGATATGATTAAATAACTAATTTAGCTTCCTTATTCTCTCCAAAAAAGTCAACTGGTCTTATAATGAGGATCGAGGTAGTATGATTAGGTAACTTATTTAGTTTTCTTACTTTCTTTAAAAAAAAAGTCAATTCGTTCTTATAATTATAGTCATGACGGGAGGGAGTAGGGGTGGCAATTACTTTTTTTTTTAAAAAAAAAAAGTAAACATAACCTAGTCCTTCTTCCCCATAGCATCCTCCATTGAGGCATTCGCCAATCAAACAATATTAGCTTTCTTATTCTCTCCAAAAAATGTCAATCCGGTCTTATAATTAGGATCAAAGGTAGTATGATTAAGTAACTTATTTAGTTTTCTTACTTTCTAAAAAAAAAAAAAAATCAATTTGCTCTTATAGTTATAGCCATGACAGGAGGGAGTAGGGGTGACAATTAATTTTTTTTTTAAGTAAACATAACCTACTCCTTCTTCCCCCATAGCATCCTCCATTGCGGGCATTCCCCAATCAAACAATAATCGGTACTGTGGAATTTGTCCGAAACAATGTTTGAACAAATCAGACAAAAAAATTAAGAACGAATTTCACTACAAAAAAACATGTATTAGCCACGGAATTACCGACGAAAAAATTCCGTCGGAAATTACCTGAATTCTGTGGGTAATCGGGTAATTCCGTCGGTAATTTTAATTTCCATCTGAAAATTTCTGTTGCAAAAAAAAGCCGTGGGAAAAATCAATTTTATTCTACCACGACTTTTTTTTATAGTGTTTGTCTGAACAAAAGATCAAACAAGTACGTTGCAGGCAGTTCAAACGAATTTTTCCAAACAATAATCACTCGCTTGTGAAATTATCTACGTAAATGATTAACGAACCTCTAGTGCATTGTAAGCAGAGATGACTAATGAGAGAATAAAGCTTACAAAAAGTGTCAAATACAATTAATTAGGGTTGTTAACGGAGGGGCAACATTGAAACCAAAAAAACGTCTAGGGCAAAATTGCTTCTGGGCGGGTACTTCTAGGCAAAATTGCTACTTAACCCAAAAAAAGGTGACAAAGATGCCATGTAGACAATCCACGTCAGTATAATGCAGTCAACTAATATTTGACCATTAGGGCTGTTAACGGAGAGGCTAACATTGCTACGTTTTTACACTTTCGAGGCAACAATGCTAAAAAAAAAAACTTCCAGGGTAAAATTGTTCCTGAGCGTGTACTTCTAGAAAAAAAATTGTTACTTAACCCAAAACTATAATGTATTAGCAAATGTTACAAAATGGCCCCAAGCCACATAACCAAACAAATTGTTGACCAAAAAAATAAAACATGTATCAGATTTTTGAAATTAAATGTCAAAATGGTTGTGAAGCTAAAAAGATTATGAGATGTTATGAAAAAATATCAAAGAGGCAATGACATAAAAAAAAGACTAAATTTATTGTGAAGGCAAAAGAAATAGTCATTAGTCCATAAGGCTATATGATGTTCATGAGTGATATATGAAATTAGATAGACAAAAATGGCAATTATTGGTCATTTTGAACATTTTAGTATATAGTGCCAAATTTAATATTATGGTATTTGGATATAATCCCATGCCTTTTAGGATTCCACCTGATGGTTAACGTCATTTTGCCCTATAACCAAATTACATGGTTTCTAGTATTTATTTGTAAAATTAAGTTATTAATTATCTTCTTAAAGTATAGTGCGTTAAGTAACAAATCTGCCTGGAAGTTTCCGTTAAGGAGCAATGTTGCCTTGAAAGTTTTAAAACATAGCAATGTTGCCCATTTCCGTTAAAAAATTAATGGTCAACGTCAATTTTTTGAAAGTCAACGTTAGTTTTTTAACGGAATAGGTCAACATTGCTATGTTTTGAAACTTCCAAAGCAATATTGGGATAAAAAAAACTTCTAGGGCAACATTGCTCCTAAACCTATACTTCCAGGGAGAATTTGCTACATAAACCAAGTATAATTATACAATTTATTTGTAACTTTAAGTATACGGTGTGTGAATATTATTCATACATCAATGGAATTTATCATGTCAAGCCAACCACTATTTTCTTATTGGGACGTGTGTGTGTGTGTCTTTTTTTTTTTTTTTTTTTTTTTGTTGCACCACAGGTTTTCCATCAAATGCTCAACTCATATACCTCAACATCATGATACTTTCTTTCATTATTAGCCATATTTTTCATTTGAGTTTTTTTTTTTTCCATCTCTTTTCTCCTCTTGAGCACTATTATGTTGTCTTGCATATATGTATAGTTTTTTCTTAGTCCCCAATCATTTCATTATTGCAAGGCATTCAAGTACTCTACAATTTGAATTTCATATTGGTAATGATAAGCCATTGTCTTTTCTCTCAATTTTTTTTTTTTTTTTTTTTGTCTTGTTACTCCCTCTACTCCTTAGCATTCTCATATTATATGTGTAAGTTTCATACATTAATCATGATATGATGTATGATATGATATGATATATATTGAAATAAAATTAGTTTTACATTATATTCATGAAGAAAAACATATAATTGTATCATATTTGAATTGAGATAATTTCTTTAATTTTATGAGAAAATTCATTATGAATATGTTATGTTGATTTTGACTTGTTATACAAAACCATTTTTCTGTTGTGTGTAAACATGTATATAGGGCAAGTCAAATTTATGGATGCTTAAATAGTAGGGAATTTTTTTGAAAAAAATACTATAAATATCATAATTGCATTCCTCTAAAATTGATTTTATTCATTTCATTTTAGCCCCTAAATATCACAATAATTGCAATGTGATTTTTATGCATTTTGATCAGTGATCTCTTCATATTTCTCTATGTGATGGAAGATATATTTTCTATATGCATTAAAAGAATCAAATTGAACTATATAGAAATGCAATAATATACGTTAGTTCTTGAATATTTACATATATGCAATAAAATTGATATAGTTCCTGAAGAACTAATATATCATTATAAAAAAACATTGCATCACCGATGAGAATCCGTCGATACTATCATTTCCAATAGAAATTACCGGCCAATTCCGTAGGTAATAAATGTTTGACAGAATTTCCAATGTATCAAAGTCTATGGTAGAAAAAACCAAGGCAAAGACTTGTTTGAATGGAATTTCGACTTGTCACTAAATTTGCGACGGAATTTAATTCCATTGGCAATTTCATGGGAAAATTGCCACAAAATTCCGTCAAAAATTTCCTATGGAATTGCAGACATAATTCAGTGGCAATTTTCCCACGGAATTACAGACGGAATTCCTTGGATAATGTTTCCACATAATATTTCAACCCTTTGATAATTTTTTTTAACGATTTCTGGGGCATTAAATTTTCAAACATTATCTAGGAAATGAAAGGTGATGTGCATTATCTAGTAGCCCCTTGAATCATCACCCGGACCGTTTCATTAACCGTGTGGTTTTCAGCCTTACGAGGTGATGGACATAATAAGCCCCTTTATATTGTTGGGCGGAGATATTTTAATTTGGGAAGGTAAAATATCAACAATATCCATGATAAGATTAGATATATATTGTTGCTTATTTAATTTATATCATATCATAAAGATCAACAAGTGACTAAAATATTATTCCTTGATAGTAAAATCCTCACATAAGTTCCAACTCAACGAGAAAAAGAAAATCAACAAGTGACCAACATAAAGATCAACAAGTGTCTAACATAAAGATCAACAAGTGTCCCACGTAAAGGGCAAATAAATATGGCCCTCACTTCTCCATAATTGTCACGACCCCATGATATTTGCCTTCTTGGATCATTTTCTGTTAATTAAAATTACTCTGATGATCAACCTCCTTTCTCAAGAAGCTGTATCCCTTCTTTCTAACACATCACTTCCATAAAATTGCAGTTTTGTAGATAAGCTTCATATAGCTGCAACTTTTTAATACGAAGTCATTAATTAAAACCAATTACAAATGCTCATTTGCCCCTAGAAAGAGAATATCCAATTCCTAAATAATGAAAATTAGTGACTAAATGGGACTTTCTCCTCTCTTTTCCTTTCCTGTCTTGTTTTCTTTTAAACAGGTTTGATTTGAACCACTAGAGCTATATTCATTCATAATAACTTCATAAATTGTGTAGTATGAAATTTGTGATGTTGCTGGTTTTCTATTCACAGCATGGAAAATCAGCAATCTATGTCATCTTCTCGAGCCTATTACATCTTCTCATTGGGTGGGCCACCTGGCGAGTCGGCTTGCCAATCATTCGGAGAATGATCAATTGATGAGCAAGAGGCGAGCCTGCCTTCCTAATGGGCGAGTCAGCCTTCCTAATAACTTAGGAATGCTTAGTGATAAGCAACTGGACCGATATGCGTAAACTGAAATTCTAACTTAAAGAAACGAGAGATCAGACTAGAGTTGACAGAAAATTATAATTATATTAAGCTCATGGAAATTGGGGAAGAAAAGAACTAGCATGAGGCCCCGAGGTTGAGACAAGCAGGATCTAAGATGGCCCAATTGAAGCCGCTTGTGGATCAACTATATGCATTCTATAATTGATAGGAACAGAAATGTTTTGTACACTATGGAATTGAAGTAGTCTAGGTTTTTGAGTATCTATTATTTCAGTTCTTTAGCTATAGTATATGACAGATAATATTTGTTATTCTTCATTTTATGGTTGACTTTATAACATTAGAAACCGTGCTACTAATTAATCTCTAGTGAAGCTTAAATTCATATGATTGGTAAAGCAATCTCTAATAAATACAAATGCCGATGATTTTATTTCCACATGATGAGTTATGCATATATACCAAGCATCCACCGAGTTTTCTCGCTTTCAACCTATTTTTTAAGTTGTCTATCGTTCTTTGTATGACGCTTTTTCGCTTTCAACTTTGTTTTTTAAGTTGTCTATCGTTCTTTGTATGATGCTTTAATTTAATGATCTGTGTTTGATGTGCTTGCTCTTTGAAATGGGTTCTTGTTTTAATTTGCATGATGCATTGTTTGTTTCAACGGCTATTTGATTTTTTTCCCCCTTTTTGATGGCTTGGGTTTGAAATCATCATTATATAAAATAGGCTTAAATACCAATTTTGCCACGAAAATATTGGCTAAAGAGTATTCAAGATCGAAGTTTTTTTGGTATCATTTTTGCCCCGAGAGTTTAAAAACATAGCAATCTTGGCTATCGGTTGATCTTGACCGTTGGATTGTTGATCTCTTTGTAAACTTTCGGGGCAAAAGCGATACCAAAAAACTTCGGGTGCTAAATGCTCCCTAGCCAATACTTCTGTGGCAAAAATGGTATTTAATCCAATAAAATAAAACAATACCAATGGAAAAAAAGCCATTCAAAATTTATTATTTTCTTTTAGCTGACCATTTTTAACTGTTCAGACTTCATAAAAAAATTTGTCCAAGTTCTTCATCCCTGGATTCAACCTCATCAACTTCCTTCCATAGGTTAGCATCAAGCCATCAACATCCAAGAACGATATAATTGAAATAACCCATTAGGGTGACTCTAAAATATATCAGTAGTGGGTGATATAAATTTTTATTAATGAAGTAATTAGCTTTGTATTTGTTATCTGTTTTATGTTTTTTTTAAAAAAAAAAATCAAAATAGGGGTGGTGATCAGATTTTAAATCATGATGGCGATCTTCAAATAAGAGGATACTACTTCAAGAACGATGGCATTGAAAACTTGCCAGTACAATTTTAGCATTTTGGTCCCAAAACGTATCTGCGTTTCATTCGCTTTTGATTTCTCTTTTCTTCATTCTTTATGCCATTCTTGAATTATGATTGTTAGGAATTATCATTAATGTGATTAGCTAGAATCAGTGATTGTAAATAGTGTACAATTAGGGATTATAATTAGGATAATTATCATTATGAGCCATTCACTACTGTAGATTTGTCTATATTTCACGGTTATTTTACTTATATTCAACCATTAAATATTTGAGCGCTAAACATTTATAATAGAGCCATATATTTCACGGTTGTTTACATACAACCATTACTTACAAGACACTATATTTCACGGTTTTTAGTCATTGAGTGATAAATATAGTAAACAATATTCAATGGTTGTTCAATAAAAACTGTAAAATACTTTGTACAATACGTTACCATTAATATGTTGAACGATAAAGTATTAGCCACCGGTTTGGTCATCTGAAAGGAGTTTATTTGATGGTTGTTGGTCTATAATCATAAAAGATAATACAATACTTGACGGTTATTTGGAGTAAATCGTGACATATTGTGTAATATACTTTATAGTTATTTGTGAATAACTGTAAAGTATGTGAGACCAATTTTTTAAAAAATCAGGGGGTTCACTTTCGATCAACCCCTTGAAAAATTACCTACAAACACAACACACACACATATATATAACAAAAACTCAAACAAATCAAGTTTTGGCTGGAGGTATCACAATATACAAAATTACCCCTTGTTGGATTTTTCTTGCTGGGGCTTTCTCCAATGAGAATATTGTGGTTTCATTAGGCACTACAAATTTTATATCAAGTTGAATATGGCCACATGTTGAGACATCTAATATTGAGATTAGTTTTATGTGTCCAAAACCAGCTGCTACGCAGGTAATATAGAGATTAGAGAATTCTCCGTTTTTGGCATTTCCTTCTAGGAATTGGAAAAGGAATATGAGACATTACGTCATGCTGTCATATATATATATATATATAGATACGAATTCTGAATGTTATCCATCATTATTTTTTCCTCCTCAAACTGAGAATATAGCAAGGCAGTTCAATGATATTGGTAGTTTATTTTTGTGTAACATTGTTTATATGCAAGTTTCTAACTGACATAACATTAAACAAAACCTAACCGTTATAATTAGACAAATTGTTCTCTGGAGCTGATTTCTTACAAATTAAAGATTTGAGAGTATGATAAAATTATCATAGCAAAATGCCATATTTTGCTTTGATATAGCTTGTATGTTGCTTAGGTTTAATGAATTTGATGCCATTGGTGGACCTTTTGCTAAGGACATTATGGTCCTATCTCTTTCTTGTGGGGTAGTTTTGTGTCTTAATTTTGAGAAGAAGCCTAGATAAGTTCATAGCTGAAGCAGTAAAGCAAAAAGTATCTCTAGCCTTCTCTGTTTTACTAGGTTTAATTATTCTGGATTTGATTTTCTAGATACTTGTTCCTTAAGGTGGTCTTTTAGCATCATTTTCTGCAATTTGAAGTTATTTTGCCCCAATTGTGTAATACCTGATTTTCAATTTACCGAAAATCCGGTATTTTAGAATATGTTACCATATTAAATTAGTTAACATAAATGACATAGAGTCACATAAAATAATGGCTATTTTAAGTTCAAATTAGCCATAAAAAAGTTATAAAAACACTTAATTGAATTAGGTGTCAATTAGAAAATAATGGACAAATTAGATTGCATTAAATAGGGTTAATTGCATAATTCTCCTAATTAACTAGAGACAAATTAAAAGCATCAAAAGATGGCTAATTATATTTGAAATAATTAAGCCAAAGAGAATGAAATAATACTTGTCTTAATAAGCACTAATTGCCATGATTAGCTAATAAACCAATCCAACAATGACAAGGGTAATTAAATGGCATTTAAACACTTGATTAAAGGAATGAATTGAGCTTATTAATCAGCCCTAAAGTTCAACAAAAACGTACAGCAGAATTAAGGGAAGGAAGAGAAGAGTAATAAAGCATAAAGTAGGTTGAAAAGTCAAATATTTGGACTAACCAATAGGAAGCTAGAGTCTTTATTTGTTAGACTTTAAGAAAACACATTTTCAAGAGCCAAGAGAGAAGGGGGCACGGTTTTAGCTTGGAGGATAAGGGAGGATATCTTTGATTTAATTAAGCTAAGAGCACATGGGATAAATGGCACATGTAAGTAGATAAGATGAGATAAAGGCTAATAAATGCATGGAAGAGGATAATATAGGATAAGATAATTAAAGAAAAATGGGCTAAATCCTATGTAAATTAAACTAACCAATGAGAGCCTTTTGAGTCATAAAATGTGTCTTCATGGAAAACCAAATCAACACAAGCCATTGATGGAAGAAAACAATCCAAAGGATGAGGTTCATGGATTTTCACTATAAATAGAGAGCGCACCTCACTTCATTCTTCACACCAAATCAGCTCCAAGAGGTGATTTCTAAAGAGTAGAGAGAGTGAGTGAGGAGTAGCTTGAAGGAGTAGAAGCAAGATCAAGTAAGTTCTTGAGTTTAGTTTTTAAATTCATAGTTAATTTATGATTTGATCTTAAATCTTCAAGAGTAGTTTTGTTTTCATGTTTTTATGGTTAAAAATGTGTTTATCTCGAAAATTTGATGGAAAATATGGTGGAGCAAAATTCTTGAAAGTTGAAGATCAAATAAGCGAAATTCCCGGTAGAGTTTACGGTTGAGAGTTTTTCTGGAGTCAGCCCACGTTGAGGCTATCATTTTATGAAGAATATGAAGTCATTTGATTATGAAATTTTACAGGAATAAATTAAACATGTAGGGATTTCCAAATATATTAAATATGCAACGTTTTGATCTCCGGTCAAGGAGATATGAATTTTTAAATTTAAGCTATTTTTTCTAAATGAAAATCTGGGCAGCATGGAGAAAACATTACTGGGAATGATTCTTGATGTTCTAGGTTCTTGGAATATTTGTCCTTGAAAATAGACATGTCAAGGGTCATGAGGAATTTTACGGAACCTCAAAACAATTTTTAAAGAATTAATTATGATTTTTCAAAGTTGCTGAAAAATCTGCCCATAAAATTCAGCAATGCGTTTTTAATACAATGTAAGGGCAAAATTGTAATAACAAATCTACCAAGGGTAGAAAGGTAAATTAAACCTTTAGGATGTTATTCTAAGCAATATGATATTTATCACAATATCATATAATAATCCGACGATAATGTATAGGATATCCGGGAAGTCCGGAGTCGGGTTCAAAGGTCGGACGTTTGACAATTACTGGGTGAAAGGTACGTTCGAGTATAGTAACTTTAACTCTCATATGTCTTGTATGGCTTTGATATGATTGGTTGATTCATGATTGATTGTTTTCCAAACTGTGAATATCTGTCATATATATTGTTTATACTTTTCATATAAGGTTAACTGTTACCTGAAGTCCAATGGGTATTGGACCTTAGATTTGACTAAAGTTCAGGAAAGGAACCTGGAACAGAGAAGGCACCGGTAGATGGAGCTGTGAAGAGGCACTGATGGACGGAGCCGTGAAGAGGCACCGGTCAAAGGAAATGCTGGAAGAAGTTTAACAGAGCCTACCTTCTGACATGAATCTAATAAGGTTACATCAAACTATTTGGTGTTCAGAAAGGGTTCGAATTTGTGATTCAGTCAATAAGTCACCGTGAATTCGGGGAGACTTCCACTAGACACCGGCCTAGCCAAATTATTTGATTAACTGAGTTAGGTTCATTGCCCCAAGTATAGTTAAGGCTTGGTTTAAGGTTGTATAGTTACCATGTAAGAATTGTAATTATACAAGCTCTGTATTGTTGTATCAGACGAATATTCCTTCAGAAAATTTTTAATATATCAACTTATGTCGGGCCATCAGCATATGTCTGGGAATTTTATAACAGTCACTCATTGTCCAAAGGTAAGTGCATGCTCTCCGTTTCCGCATTACTCTAAGCTGTAGCACCTCAAATTCTGTCAATTTTTCTAAAATTAAGTGTCAACGACACGATTTAGAATATGGAATTTGGGGTGTTACACACTGTACTACTTAATGCTGGATTACTTTATTAAATGTTGGATAACATGGCCAACTCTTGGTTCGCTAATGCTTTCACTTTGTGTAGCAGCCTGTCCCCTCTTAAAAGGTTCAGCATTTTTGTTGCTACAATAATAGCACTGAAGGGGCTTGGAGGGAAAATACACTGATGTCTTGCTGATGTTCCATATGCTAGTGCTTGTCTACCGTTTGATTTTTGATTAAGTATTTAAACCAATTTTCAACCTACTGAGATTTATGTCCATGTCATTCTGACCTGGTAAATTTTGTTTTACAACTTTAGTTGCACAATATCTTAAATTGCATTACGATATTTGGCAGGAGTTATTGGCCATTCAACATCAAGGAACTAGAGCTATTGGAATTTTTGCACTTGTGATGAGTAGGTTGCAAGAGTCTAATCAACTCTTGTGGAGCCTTTTTATAGCTAAGGATCTAGAGACGAGTTCCCTTTAGAGTCTTAGCTGATCATCTTTTACATCTAAGGATCTAGAGACAGTTCCTTTAGGGTTTTAGTTGATCAAAATTCCTATATTTTTTGAGTTTCGTCATAAAAATCCCGCGTCAAGTACACTATAATCCAATATATCTTTAGAAATTTGCTTCTAGTGTGGTCCTTTTGGAGATTGCTTAGAAATTGTTTTAATGCTCTTCTCTATGCTTTGAGGACACATCGGCTAGTACTCTAGAAGATAGTATTCCTTTTTAGCCAACAAATTATTGATGATTCTTTTTGAAAAGCTTTGTTTAATGGAAAAATGACAAGAAAAAAAAATTGAAATTGCAAAATCTCAAATCGGGTTTGTTATCAATAGTTGATAAGGGAATGATAAAACTTGATGAGCAATTTACAACTCATTTTTAAGAAATACTTGATTTCAAATTTTCAATTTCAAAGTTCTTTTTATGTCCTTTGACTTTGTTTCATTGCATAAAGTTAAACAGGACACATATGCTTTTCTGTTGTGCAAGGTACATCTTTTTATAAGCTTTGCCTTTTGTTTCTTGAAGTTCATGTTTTTTGAGACCAAAAGGAATTGTTTTCCAAATCACTGGCCTCTTCATTTGTGTTTCTTGCGGTTGTGGCCTGAGGAATTCCAATACAAGAAGAATAATCACGTTTTGTCATCCAAATGTGAGTAAAATAATAAGCGAGTGGTTAAGCTCAAAAGAATGGGTCTCAAATACAAAAAAGTTGGCTGAAACATGAAAGGTAATCACCATTATTTAATTTTTCTTTGTTTTAATTTGAATCTTATGAATGTTAATTAAGTTGAAAGATATTAATTTTTAGTTTTTAGTTTCCACCTCATTTTTTTTTACCATGACACTTGTATCCAATTTTGATCAACTCACCCCATTGAATTGAGGATGACATGTATCAACAATTATCTTCTAAATGCGTCTTCTAGTAGTCTTCTAAATGCGTCTATCATGTATCAACAAATATCTTGAATACAACAATTTGTTATGAGTCCCACATTGGGGAGCCAAGCTCTTAGAGTGAGGTTTATAAGTCCATTGGGTTCTCCTTCCTCATAGGCTAGCTTTTGGGGATTGGGCTCTCCCTTTGGGCTTGTGTTCATTACATTGGTGCTTTCATTGAGAGTCCGATGTTCACGGAAAGGGCTACCCACGGAGGGTTACGATCGAAGGCCGTTCGGCCACAAGGCCGAGTGAAGTGCCGTGGAGTGGAGCCGCTTAAGGGGGTGACTATGTTATGAGTCCCACATCGGGGAGCCAAGCTCTTAGAGTAAGGTTTATAAGTCCATTGGGTTCTCCCTCCTCATAGGCTAGCTTGTGGGGATTGGGCTCTCCCTTTGGGCTTGTGTTCATTACATTGGTGTATGTTATGAGTCCCACGTTGGGGAGCCAAGCTCTTAGAGTAAGGTTTATAAGTCCATTGGGTTCTCCTCCTCATAGGCTAGCTTGTGGGGATTGGGCTCTCCCTTTGGGCTTGTGTTCATTACATTGGTGTATGTTATGAGTCCCACATTGGGGAGCCAAGCTCTTAGAGTAAGGTTTATAAGTCCATTGGGTTCTCCCTCCTCATAGGCTAGCTTTTGGGGATTGAGCTCTCCTTTTGGACTTGTGTCCATTACATTCTATGTTATGAGTCCCACATTGGGGAGCCAAGCTCTTAGAGTAAGGTTTATAAGTCCATTGGGTTCTCCCTCCTCATAGGCTAGCTTTTGGGGATTGGGCTCTCCCTTTGGGCTTGTGTTCATTACATTGGTGCTTTCATTGAGAGTCGATGTTTGTAAAGGGCTACCCACGGAGGGTTTCACTACTACAAAAATTGTATATTACTTCCTTAAAAAACGTCCTTATTAAAAAATAGGTAGTAAAAATTGAAGTCGGTGGCATTCTTGTAATTATATTCAAGGAAGTTGAGCATTGAACGTCCCGAATTTTTTGTTGAACGCCTCGACATCCGGGTATATTTTCGCGCCAAGGGAAATATGAGGATTTTTTGTTTGGCGCCATGGGATTTAATTTTTTTTGTTTAAAATTGGTGACTGAATAGATTTCGGGTAGCCTATTTTAATAAAATTAGCGACTGAATAGATTTCAGTCGCCTATTTTAAAATATAGGGAATATATTGTTTTTTATTTGTGGTTATTTTTGTTAATGTTTTTTTTTTGGTTTAAAAGTGGCGACTTTGAATATATATCGGATCGCCTATTTTAAAAAATTGGCGACTGAAATGTTTCAGTCGCCACTATTTTAAAAGAGGCGGCAGGAAATAGATTCAGTCGCCTCTTTAGATTTGAAAGGCGAATTTGAATCCATTTAGGTCGCCTATTTTATGGTTATTTTTGTTAATTTTTTTTTCTTTGGTTTAAAAGTGGCGACACGAATATATATCGGGTCGCCTATTTTAAAAAAGTGGCGACTTTGAAATGAATTGAGTCGCCACTATTTTAAAAGAGGCGACCGGAAACAGATTCAGTCGCCTATTTTAGACCCGAAAGGCGACTTTAATCCATTTCGGCCGCCTATTTTAAAATAGTGGCGACACGAAATGGATTCGAGTCGCCACTTTTCTAAAATAAACGACACGAACTCCAATCAGTCGCTTCTATTTTCGATAAACCTAATCGACACACACGCACACTCCTCCTATTCGGTTCAATACACACTCCTCCTCTCATGCCAAATAGCTTCTGCGTCCTTTCGCTTTCGACCCACTCTTAATTTCTCGGCTATTCCTTACGCTTCCCTCATCGGTCTCCTCGAGTCGAACCTTATCGAACACTCAGTCCCCTCCCTTGCTCGATTCACGCCGAACAACCTACCCAAGCCTTAATCGCGATCATCGAACACTCAGTCCCCTCCCTTGCTCGATTCACGCCGAACAACCTACCCAAGCCTTAATCGCGATCACCCTCACTCTCCCCTACCTCACATTGTGAACGCAGATTGTCTCCCTCGTCTTCCCTCTTCGTGGCGTCCATCGGCTCGATTCTCATTTCGGCGTTCCCCACCTTCTCCGACGATCTCTAATGGTACGAGCCCTTGCTTTCATGGTTCTTCAATCTTCTGCCATTTAAACTATTCAAAGTATTTCTTGGGTTTCCTTATATTGTCTGGATAGTGTAAAGGATTTTGATTGAGTACCTGATGTTTTGCCTTAGTTTCCTTAATTGATATGGGTAGCATGTGGATTAAGTCAAGTCCAATATGGTTTCTTGTCATTAAGCTATTAGCCCCGTAGTCCGAACCCTTTGCGGTGAATGCCTAACCCCTGAGCAAGATAAAGTTAATCCCCTCACTCAGTGATTGCTTTTTCCCTTAGCCTTAGACACAAATTCCATCATACCCTCTTAACTCCCATGACCAATAAGAGCCTTTGACCCTTTCGAAATAGAAATTCTATTGAGCATAATCGTTATACCTTCTTTTGATTAAAAGGATGCCTAAGATTCCAAGTGCTTAGTAGGAACGTAACTAAAGAGCTTCAAACTTTGATTTAGACTAGGAATTCTGGAATCAATTAGAGAAACATGTTACACTAAAAACAATTTTTAAGAGCTTCAAACTTTGAATGAAGTGGAGAAGTCGAAAGCAATGCCACTACAAAACCAAAGAGGATATGGAATGAACTTGTTGATTAATTTTGATTTATTATATTGACATGTTTATTGAAAATTAGAAACTTTATTCAAAATTTGTACTTTAAGGTGATGAATAGAGGTTGAAAAAGCATAAATTGGGTAATAGTACATTCATTCATCATGTTACACGGGAATTTTTTCTTTGTCAAATTTGAAATATGATTGCTTACTTAGTTTTCTTTGAGTTGCTATCATTATTGTTGACTATGCTATCATTATTGTTGACTATGCCATTTAAACTATGCTATCATTATTGCTGAGTTGCTATCATTATTGTTGACTATGCTATCATTAATTGAGGGGGAACCCATGATCAAATGAAAAAAAAACTGAGTTGCTATCATTATTGTTGACTATCTTTGTCACACTGGGAATTTTTTCTTTGTCAAATTTGAACTTTCTTTGTCATAAATTGTTGTTTGCGGTCAAATTTAGTTTTGCTTGTTGGATTTAATTATTTAGCATCTGAGCTATTTGGTTGTTTAGGATATGAAGGCATTGAACTAACGATACAATCTGTGTTCATTAAAACTGATTTTTGTATCCGATGATGTTGTTGTTATTGGTTGAAATATCTTGGAAATTGAGGTCGAACACCTAAATATGGTTTAAACATGTCTTTTACGTGGTGTGATGGATTTTTGAACTCAAAGGATTGAATTAGACTTGGTTAAAATATTTTGGGCACTTTCTATTGGATTCATAAGTTCTTGGAACCAATTGTTTTATTGCTAAAATTTTGAGATAAGTTTGAGAAGTTTTGGAAATTCTAGAGTTCCTCTCCATGGATTGTTTACTGGGATTTTTCGACAAAGTTTTGGCACTTCTTATGTGATTTCTATCCACTCAGTGATGTCTTAATTGTTTCTTTAAGTTTGTAAGATTTGTACTTCCTCTTGAGATCACTCAAGCCTCTTGATCAATAAATTGCAAAATCTTACTATGAACTGGTTAAACACTCATTGACTAGTTTCTTGCTTAGAGAACTTACATTGTTAACAAGATTTCCTATTACTTTTGCTTGCAAATAAGTTTCGTGCTTGGTTCTTAATAGAACAACCATATGTTGATAATGCGAGATATAGACAAGAAGAGATTAAAGGATAGTCATCTTCGTCTTTTTTGATTACCTCTGAGAAATCTTGGTCAAAGGTTTGAAGCAAACGGTTGCTCTCCCAAATTAGGTCAGTTGCTTTCATTTTATGCACACACACATATATTGTCCTTATATGATACCTTCTTCTTGAGAGAGAACAATTCCAATGTTGTTAGTTGATGAAATTGTTGGATTTAATAGTTGATATTGTTCGAATTGTTTTAGTTAGTAAGTTTTGTTGAATTAATTTGAAATTGGTTGTTATTGAAATTTTGGGATGTCTTACTTTTAAGGGGAAATCTTTGCCGAAATTTTCTTAAAAGAAAGCATGTCGTTATTGAAATTGTTATGAACTTGATTTGTTGTTGGAAATGTCTTAGGTGATAAGAAAATGGGTCATAGTTGGATGAATGCTTTGAGAACTAGTGAAGAATATGAGAATGGGGTGGAAGAGTTTATTGAATTTGCTAGAAGGAATGTGGCTACAAAAAATGGGATGTACTATTGTCCATGTGTTAATTGTTTAAATGGGGTTCGAAGGGATATTCTTGATATAAGGGACCACCTAATTTGTGATGGAATAAACCTTCGATACACAACGTGGATATGGCATGGTGAGGAGGTAACTCCCAGTGCATCCTACGAAAATGAAGTTGAGGTAGATGATGATGGAATGGAGAGAATGATTCATGATGTTGAGGTCGAATCCTTTGCACAACCGCATGAATATGATAGCGTGCGGAGTGATGCAGAGACACCTTTGTTCCCTGGGTGTACTAAGTATACACGGTTGGTGGGACCTTACATTTGGTCAACTTAAAGGCAACATGTGGGTGGACCGATAGCGATTTCACGTCGTTGCTTGAATTGTTGTGTGATATGTTACCGAGATAATAATGTACTTCCAAATCGTATGTATGAGGCCAAGAAAATCTTATCTACGATGGGTATGGAGTATAAAAAGATACACGGTTGTTGCCCTAATGCGCATATTGTACGAAATGAGTATGAAGGCCTTAGTAATTGTCCGAAGTGTAAAACTTCACGATACAAAGTGAAGAAAGGTGGTGGTTCTGGAGATCACACAAAAAAAAGGCAACCTTTGAAGGCCTTGTGGTATCTTCCCATAATTCCTCGGTTTAAGCGTCTGTTTACTAGTGAAGGAACAGCAAAGAAGTTGAGATGGCATTCTGATGAGAGAATATCCGATGGAAAATATCTACGGCACCCGGCTGACTCTCTCCAATGGAAGAAAATAGACGAAATGTTCCGCAATTTGGCATTGAGCCAAGAAACCTTGGTGGGGCTTTGTACGGATGGCTTCAATCCGTATCGAACTCGAGCGTACCCATAGTGCATGGCCGGTTCTCCTTGTAATATACAACTTACCTCCTCGGCTATGTATGAAACGCAAGTATGTGATGCTTTCTATGATGATTTCGGACCAAAACAAAACTGGTAACAATATCGATGTGTACTTGGCGCCTTTGGTTGAGGATTTGAAGAAGTTGTGGGAGGAAGGCATAGATGTGTTTGATGCATATAAGAAGGAGTCCTTCAAGTTGCGTGCAATGATTTTTACCACGATCAACGACTTTCCCGCATACGGAAATTTGTGCGGTACGGTGTGAAGGGCATAAAGCATGTCCAATATGTGAAGCGACACAAACTTCCAAAGCAATTAAAGCATGGAAAAAAAATGGTCTACCTCGGTCACGGGGAGGTTTCTTGATCGGTTCCACCCATATCGTAAGTTAAGAAAGCGTTTTAACGGCTTACCGGAGCATAGAACGGCTCCAAAGGCATTAACCGGAGAGGGACCTGAACCCATTTCAGGTCTCCTCATATGGAAATATACTACTACACTCTCCCCAACGTCCCTAAGAATAAGGACGTTAATTGGGTCTTTTTTAGGTCGTCTTTTAAGTATTTTGTAGTAGTGTTTTGACCGGCTAGAGGCCGAGTGAAGTGTCATGGAGTGGAGCCGCCGAGGACGTCGGCTCTCGAGGGGGTGACTATGTTATGAGTTCCACATCGGGGAGCCAAGCTCTTAGAGTAAGGTTTATAAGTCCATTGGGTTCTCCCTCCTCATAGGCTAGCTTTTGGGGATTGGGCTCTCCCTTTGGGCTTGTGTTCATTACACAATTTCAAATGAAAGCTTAAGTACTACCGACGCGTTTCAAATACATATGTATTGTATTATTAGTTTATATATCACTTTATAAGTCAGACAATTGAATTCAAAGAAAAACGATGAGCATAAATACAATAAAGTAACTTATTTTGTTTCCTTAATCTCTCAAAAAAATAAATAAATAAATGGGGTTTTATATTTAGGACCGGAGGTGTAATTGCTTTTTGCTGCAGCTGCTAAGAAGAAAGGTTGGCTATATTCTTCAGTCCACATGATCTTCAAAAGTGTTGCGCAATTTGTTGTTTACTGTTGTTGATGAGTATGAGCGAGTTGGTCACTTTCCTTGTCCCACAACAGCAAATACAAGTGAATGATGACAGTAACTGTTCCTATGATGCTGAAGAAAAGGGCTTATGTGAGTATAAAAATTTAATTACCATCTCAAAACTTACTCTTCCACTCTTGTTTAAATTTAATTTATGTGAATTTACGAAATTTGTTTGAGTGGAAGGATTTAGTGCTACACAAGATAAATATGGGAAAAGAATTCAGTGCTTTTTGTAAGGCTTTCAAATACGCACACCCGCTAAGGATAAAACCGTGAAAGATCATATTGGAGCATCTCTTTCAAATCAGATACGTGTGACGCAAAAATCTTCAATGACAATTGACAGAAAACAACTTTCCTTGCTACAGCTTGTAAATCCACCCACTCCTTAAAATCATTAGGGTTCCTACCCCTAAAAAGACCTCCATTATAGAGATGACATACTTCTGCTCCATCCAGTCTTAATAACATGCATGTGGTGAACGTGAGTAGCTATTGCGCCAAACTAAACTACAAATATGAGCAAAAGCAAACGAGTGGGCAAAACATGATCACCGTGTGGGACCACAAGCTTTGCATGTGGGAGTGTCACTCCTACCAAGTCTTGATATAGTAGTCACTCTCCCATTATATCGAGCGGGTGAGAGGTCGGATATTTATTAATATGTTGTTGTGTAAAAAATTACTTAAATATTTAAATTAACAATCAAAATATTAAATTAAATATTTTGTACCTACCTCCTCGATTATTAATTTACAAAATATTGTGTAAGTACGTTTCGTATCATATCGTGTGGGTGAGATGCCAATCTATTTATTAATGTGCTGTTTACAAATACTCTTGTAACGTGCTTACCAGTGTATGTCAATGGAGAGCACATAAGGTGCTTCTTACATGCTCATCCCTCTAATTAGAGGGATGAGACATTTTTTTTAATTTTTTTTTCATATATTATATTTATTTAGATTTAAATTATATACTATTTTCTGGAATATTTTTTAGACCTAGTATCTCAAATTAATTAATTTCCGGGCTACCGGTATTACAGGTGAAACATTTCTAAATGCGGGAATTTGGAAACTAATTAATTTGAGATACTAGGTGTAAAAAAATTCCAGAAAGCCGCATATAATTTAAATCCAAATAAATATATGATATAAAAAATAAATAAAAAAATGTGCTCATCCCTTTAATAGAAAGACAAGCAATGTGAACCTATGTCAATGCTACTCCTTTGTAATTTATTTTCCTTATCTACTTGTTCCTGGTGTGAGTTAATATGCATTAGTCTCTACAATTTATGTGTGTTTCTATTCTACAAGCGTTTCATTGAACCGCCTTAAATTCGTCTGTGACATCCTGCTTGGGATTCTGTTTCTCTCGTTCATCTTTTACCCTTGAACCAAGCCAAGCCACACACGTTACACCACACCCTCACCTCCTAGTTATTGTACGCATCGCTGTCACTTGGGATAGGAGTTAATAAATGATCTTTTTCACCGTACAGCTTGGTGCCCTGTTGGCTAGCCACAATTAGTCTTCCATTATTGAGCGTGGGGGGACCTTAGGCCAGGACACATTAAATTTTGAGATAACAATTAAATACTCACATAAGCCCTTTTCTTCAGCATCATAGGGGCAGTTACTATCATCATTGACTTGTATTTACTTGTGGGGGACCACCACCGCTGGCGACCGCCGGCGGTGGGGTGGTCGGCGATGGGGGAGGGGTATTTTAGTTTTTATTATTATTTAAAACTAAGGGCAAAATGATAATTTCACTGCGTTCGTTCACTCCATACAAGTTTACGGTCAACTAATGGTCAACTAACGGCCCGTGGTATTTTTGTTCCAGCGTAACCACGTGAGTACTTTCGCTCGAGAAAAAAGGTTGTGGTATTGGACGCTCCCACGAGGAAAAGGTCATGTGTAAAACTACTCCTTCCCCCATTTAATTTGGTGCTCTTAAATAATTATAATTTTTAACAAAATACATAAAGGACAAGAGTGAAATAAGTGATCTCTCTAGAAAATCTTTTGCCCACCCGTTTGCTTTTGCTCATATTTGCAGTTTAGTTTGGCAATATCTACTCACGTTCACCACCACATGCATGTTATTACAAGCTATAGCAAAGAAAGTTGTTTGCTGTCAATTGTCATTAAAGATCTTTGCGTCACCCGCATCTGATTTGAAAGAGATGCTCCGATATGATCTTTCACAGTTTTATTCTTAGTAGGTGTGCGTGTTTTAAAGCCTTAAAAAAAAGCACCAAAATTTTTTCCCCTTATTTATCTTGTATACCTTCCACTCAAAGAAATTGCGTAAAATTCAAATAAATTAAATTTAAACAAGAGTGAGCGGAAGAGTAAGTTCTGAGATAGTAATTAAATTTTTTCTATACTCACATAAGCCCTTTTCCTTGGCATCATATATAGGAGCAGTTACTGTCATCGTTGACTTGTATTTGCTGTTGTATTATCACTGTAAAAACGGCTGATTGTGCTGCTTCAAGCAAGGGAAGAGCATCAATAAAAAAAACCAAGCACTGATGGTATCATCAATAAAAAAAAAAAAAAAAAAAAAAAAAAAAAAAAAAAAAAAAAAAACCAAATGCTTCACGATTATCATCCAAACCTGATGTGACTAACTTACACTGGTGGCAGAACTGTTTTCAAGCAAGCTGTATTTCAAGTTTCAACTAAGAAAATTTTCACCTTTATATTATTTCTAATGGGCAAACCGTAAAATAAAAGGAATAAAATAAAAAACAAGCAAACCTCAGTTGACTAACATAAAGCACGACTTGAGAAATAAATTATCAAAGAAAACCCAAAAGAACACTAGCCTCAAAATACTACGTTTTACCGTTAGCGAACAACAAATCTCAAGATTATGCACATATATGAGAAATAAACTTTAACAAAGACTAGGATATGCTAGATTTGAAGAGATTTTGTGCTTAGAATTCGATTTCAAAACTTAATCAGACCCAACTTAACATTAAAAATGTTGTGTCCATAACTTTACGAAAGAAAATAATTATCTTAGGAATTGGGCTTCAAAATGGTCTTGATCCATTGACGACGACGGCGGAGCTAGGATTTGAAGATAGGGGGCGAAAATTACGGAATAGAACCTAAGGGAGTTAGTACTTGAAATTAGGGGCAAAAATTATAGAATTAGACCCAAAATTTTAGGAAATTATGTTTCAGCCTCATAAATATTTCAATATTTTCAGTTTAGTCTCTCTATAAGACTTTCTAATAGGGACTAAATTGAAAATGTTAAAAATTTTATGAGGCAAAATCATAATTTCCTATACTTTTGGGTCAAGTTCTATAATTTTAGAGGCGGAGGCCACCCCTAGCCCCCGATTCCGCCCAACGGCGCAGCACGAAAGAGAGTTGCTAGTGTGAGCATTTGGAATGAGCTCAAGTGAGAAAGAAAAGGAATATAATGAGAGGAGATAGTAGAAATAGGCTACTTAAGTAGGCCTTTAACTTCTTCATCAACGTCATTAGATTGTAATTGAATTTAAGAGAAGGGAAATTTCACATAAGGGCCCTTTTTATAGAAAAATACTAAAAAAGGCCCCAAGATTATGTAAATCTCAAATTTGAGATTGTCAGAATCTATGTGAGTTGTTAACGGGGTATTGATATAATTGTTAACGGGGCTAATTTAGTTGTTAGCAAATTGTTGTTAATGAGGCTGATTTAGTTGTTAATGAGTTACCCGTTAACAACTATATCAGCTCCATTAACAACTCACGTAGATTCTGAAAATCCCAGGCCTTTTCTAGGGTTTTTCAGAATCTTAAGGCTTTTTTTAGGATTTTTTTTCTATAAAAAAGGGCCCTTATGTGGATTTTCCCTTAAGAGAATGCCTAGAACAATAGTCACTGAAAACAAGAAAAGAATATGCCTGGAAAATTCTTGAATAGAAAGCCTATGAGATTAAGATACAAGCAATAGGATTGTTACAAGTGTGAGAGGGCATGTGAAGTCCAGGGTACAAGGTCCCTCAACGCTCAACAATGGAGACTAATTGTGGCTAGCCAACAGCTCAACTTTACCAAGGTGATGGGACAGACACCAAGCCACACGATGCGGTGAAGAAGATCATTTATTAACTCCCATCCCAAGTGAGAGATGCGTACTCTAATTAGAGTACGTGTGGTGTCTTGTAACGTGTGTGGCTTGGCTTTCTCTTTCATTACTTTAATTGCATAGTTCCCTTGCTCCAAGGGTAAAAGATGAGGGATTGAAACAGAATCCCAAACGAATTTTGAGGAGGTTCAGTGAAACTCTTGCAGAAAAGAAACACACAGAAATTGCAAAGCTTAACATGGAAAAAAGACTAATGCATATTAACTTACACCAGGGACAAGTAGAAAAGGAAAAGAATGTAGTTATGCCCCAAATATTTGATTTTTCTCTTCTTCTGCCCCTCTTCCCACAAGACTCCATATTGTCTGATTTGCACTATCCACTAACACCTCCAATAACTTTCTTTCTAAGACATAAGAAACTCGCCGAATTCTGCATTTTAAATACACTACAAAATCTGTTAAAGGTACATGTATATGGTTATATATACTTCAGATCAAATTATTTGGGATTGAAACAAATACATATAATATAAAGTTTACATGCATATGAAGGATTTGGGACCCAAATGTTGATTAATCCAATGAAGCAATGATACAATCCACGTGTGAAACCAGATCACAAATTGGAGTCAGTTTTATCTCACGCAGCGAAAAAACAAAATCAGAGATAAAGAGAAGAGAGTTTTTATATCTGAGAAGGAAATTTTTTTCATACATATATGTATGAAAACAACCCACACACGTATGGATAAATGAGAAAATATATACGTACATGCCAACAATAATGTATAACTGTTTCCACAATGTTTTCTCACAATGAAAATTTTAGATGCAAGTATATGTTAAGGTTGTCTTTTCATCTGTTCTTTGATTATGATTGAGGGAGCATCATCACTACTGTAACTTAGGAAAACATTGATAAATATGAAAACTATATCTTATATTTAGGATCAAAATCATTTCCTCAATATGCCTTATATTAAAGCCTGAAGGAGTATTATATTATGCAATAAGGGCTATGACCCTGTATCAAAATATTTATTTTTTCTTGATATTATATAGGTGTTATATATATTTTATATCGACAAAATTTATGTTTTTGGTATTTAAAATTTTAACATGATATCAAGAGCAAAAGGACTTGCGATAAAAAAAAATGAAGGAAAGAAAGAAAAAATGAATATTGTAAACATGAGGCTTCTAAGATTCAGCAACAGAAGGCAAACCAAAATATAAAGAAGTCATCACACATTAATTAATTAAATAAGTGATTAAAAGTATATAATATTAAGAGACTCAGCAAATAACGTATGCTATCTTGATAAAAAGACAACCTTAACATATACTTATATCTAAAATTTTCATTGTGAGAAAATATTGTGGAAACGGTTACACATAACCATAATTGTTGGCAACTTATCCTTACACTATGTTCAAATGAATGATTCAAAGTCTCTTCGGCTTCCTGATAAACTTCCCAACTAGGCGTCTCCTCGTATTCTGATGAACTATACGTCTCCTCATTAAAGTTTCCAGCGTTTCACATTGTACAGGAATGGTTCTCTATTTAAACCCGATGTTACTTTACTTCCTTCACATTCTTCTCCATCACTTCTACAACCTCCACAAAGTAATAGCTGCTCCACCACCACCACGAGGTCCTCAACCACGCCCGGGTCCTCCTTTCCTATTAATCCTCTTCCACCTTCGTACCTCCGCCGCCTCACGAACCCGTCCTTCGACCAGATGATGCAACACCTTTTGGCCCGCGTCGATCATATAGACCGACGCTTGGGCTAGTTGTTTCAAGTCTATCACACCGTCAACAACAAGCTGACTGCGATACTCGATGCCCAGGACTTTGAGTACCATCCTTTAGATGACGACGTCTCCGACGACTCCCTGCCCTCCGACAACGATGGCGAGGAGTAAATGTTTTTATGTTTTTTTCCGTACTACTTTGCTGCCCCCTTAAAAAAAATATAATAAATTTTTTGCTTTCCTATTTCGATCGCCTTTTGTTTTCATTATCTTCTTTCATTTTCCGACAAAAAGGAAACAAACAAAATATTGTCCTCGTGTGTGATCAACATTAAAAATTGCGTAGAATACAGTTAAGACCATACAAAACAAAAAACATCGTTTACCTTATTTGAATAAAAACAAACACAGTGACAGTTCTTCTCAAGGTTGGACCGTCGTTGTCGTCGGTTTTACCTCGCCCTGATTTGAAATAAAGTGTCCTTTTCATTATCCTCCTTCTTTTTCCGACAAAAAGAAAAAAAGACGAGAAAAGGGACAATGATAATGCTTGTTCAAAACCGGGAGAGGTAAAAACGACGACAACGAAGGACCTAGCTTGAGCAGAACGCCAGAACCTCGGTTGTCTTGAACCCTAATGATTTGTTTGAAAAACAAGTCAACATTTCTATTTAAAGGAAGACTATTAAGACCGGAGATTTAACAAATACACGGCTCTAAAGGTTAAACAATAATTTCAAAATAAAGAATTTTAGGAGTGGACACAAAAATTATACGGTCTCCTAAAAGTCATACACGAATACTTTTAAGACTGGTCATTCAACAAACATACGGTCCTAAAAGTCTTTAGAATTAAACGAAGACTTTTAGGACCGGACGTATAATAAATATGCAGTCTAAAAGTTACGCCATATTTTTTAAATAAATGAACACTTTTAAGACCTAGGACTTTAAACAAACATACGGTCCTAAAAGTCTAGCCTTTTTTTAGGACTTTTAGGACCGGACTTTTATCAAATATACGGTCCTAATAGTCTAGCCAAATTTTTAGAATTAAACAAGGACTTTTAGGATCGGATCTTTAAAAAATATGCATCTAAAAGTCACGAATACTTTTCAGTTTAGTCTCTTATTGCTCATTGACAACATCCGTACCTCAAATTTCAAGCACTAAATAGCTAGAATGAATGAATAAATTCTTCGAAAAATAATTAAATTTATTATTGAATTACACATTGCGTGTATATTTACGAGATGAATAAATTTTTTGAAAAAATAAACAAATTTACGTAAAATTATTGTTGCTACAACATATATTGACAAATGAATTTAGGATATTAATTATTGTCCCGATTGTAAGATCAGGTCATACAGACATTCACAAAACAAATTGCGTATGTGCTCCAATTCATCATCAGGAAAGGGATCAGGACAGGCAAACCTTTGTAACATCAAAGACAAAAACTGAATTAACTTGCGTGCATATTTCATATGTAACATTAAGCCAGAAACTGAATTCAGCCATAATATAAAACATCAAATACATTTACCTTTGCAGTTAATTTAGTCTTTCCTTGCTTGATAATATCATATATGTGTTTCATGACGTACTAGCCACATAAGTTGGACTCCTTTGGTTGCCGACAGGTCTAAAAAGAACAAGAAATATATATAAGAGCATATATAGCCTACTAACCAAGTTCACAAGGTAGTATGCCAATCTCCAAATATGTACCAACCTTTGGTGTATGCCATTTAGGATAAGTGGCCTGATACCCACACTTCTTGTTTACCTCGATTTGGAGGTTCTTCATGGCACTATCATCAAAATCACAAATTTATCAATAATGTTCACTGAAAATTCACAGCAGAGATTTCAGACAAGAGAATCAAAATGACATGCTTACTCGTTGATGGTCCGCACCAACGTAGTCCCCGAATCGCTGTGCGTGGAGCATAAGAAGATAACTTTATGCTCCTCTATGCACATGAGGACCAACTGCTAGTGGCAGCTAAAAATTCACAGCAGTAAAGTACTCAGTGATATATGTAGCAGAATTAAGTGAATTACAGACAAGAATTGTGATATGTACCCATGGTAGTATGGAAACACACACACCTTTCTTCTCACTTCACACACCCTCTTTGATATGTATTCTTGTCTCTCCACCAAGGGTGTTGTACTTGCATAGACTGGGCACAAGAATCCAAAATCATTGATTCTGCCCTGTTGAACCAATTCTTGATGCATGAACCTACAATAATGACATCGATTAGGGAATTAGTATATATGTATATGTGTCTAAACTATGCATTTAAATTATGTACGTACTCATAGAATTAGATACTTATTTCATAAACATTTGAAGGATTGGATTAGTAAGCTCCTGTCCAGGAAGCAGCAGGGACGTTACATCATCGGCGTCAACGTAAACCGGTTGAGGATTATGGAGGCCTACTACTTCATTGACAGGCCACGATTTATCTTTAGAATATCCACTCTTCACTATATCAGATATTTTTTCCTTGGCAGTCAACTTAGCAGTAGGGGATAGGGCTTGACGAGGGGATGGAACTTGAGGAGGAGGGGATGAAGCTTCAGGAGGAGTAGAGACATGTACAAGCTTCACTGGCCAAGAGATGAAGGTTCCCTTGACATCACTCACAAGCTTCAGCTGATCAGTTGGGAGAGGAAGAGGTGCATCAATGATCACCTTTTCAACTGACACTCTGACTTCATCATCAGCCATTTGTTGGTGGTGTATAGTTGATCCCAAGATGTGGATAGTCCCTTTTGCAACTAATCGTCTATGACTATCACGATCCTCCACATACAGGTCACAAGGTTACTTTGACTGTCCAACAATGTAGCTCCCTCTAGTGCTCTGCTGCATAGGTGCAGGTGAATGTGTGAAGGGAACACTGGTCTTTGGACGAGAGCTCAAAAGTAGCCTCATCTGATTCATTTCCTCCTTCATCTGGCTCATCTGGGATTGAAACATTGCTTCTTTAGCCGCTACTTCCTCACTATATTTGGCCAGTGTCTGTTCCATCTCCTCCCCGATAACCATACTTTGTTTATGGTGTTTGGATTTACCAAAGTATTGCTTTATGCCTACCCGTCCTCCAATCCCCCTCACACGCCCCGGAGTAATCCGATTTTCCGGTCGCAACGGTCAGAACATCATTCCTCCCGTCCGACACAAAAGATCCCTTTGCTTCTTTCTTTTTAAGATCTTCCTGTAAGATACAGATAATGAGAAGCTTAGTAATGAAACATGTTTAGTAACTAAAAAATAACAATAACGATACTTACAATTCTTTCAAAGAACTAGAGGAGTTTGTTCACTCGTGTAGCCGCGCTTGGCTTTTGCCGAATATGTACCACAACTCCTCGCGACGTATTGGACATGGCTGATCAACTATCACACAAGGATTGGATTCAGCTTCATCTTCCAATCTCTTCCGCTTGGCCGCCATCATTTCTTTTTTGGCTTTTTCATATCCGCCGTAAGAAGCCCTATGCGGGCAATCATTCTTTCTCCCTATCTCCTGTGCTTGTTCCCTTCTTTTCTGTGAATCAGAATTGAAAACAACTATCAATTATGAATTCTAGCCATGTCACTAACAGAAATTAGAAAACTTCTGCTTCATATGAACGTCAAACATTAGTCAAATTCACTTCATCAAGTTTCAACATTTTATTTAAGGAAGATGTAGAATTGTAGAAGAAATTGGGAGAAACAGAGGAAAGGGAGTTGCATAATTGCTGCCAACTTAGTTAATTCATTCATTCATCATAATTGGTTCCTACACATATTAGACTAACCTCTTATATATAGTTAGAGGATTGACTCTTAAGGCCCAATAACACTTTTGCAATGAAACCATTACACAGCTTAACATACTAACTAACTAATAGCAATGTCTAACCACTACCTACTATAACAGAACTAAGACTATAATAATGACTTGACTCTTATGCCATTATTATTTCCCTAATTACCTTCTTAGTATTTTACCTTTTCAAGGTTTACATATCAGACTTGCATAAACAAAGGTAGGAAATGTATACTTCTATTCACACACCAAACCATTTAACTAACGGGATTAGATGAACACAATAACATTCACATATCCGCACATTGGGTTAATAAGCAAACAAAAGGGCAAACAAAACTAAATATAAACTCACCGAGCTTTAGGAGTGGTCAAATTTGAACAAATTGTTTCCAATTTTGTTCATCAATAAATGTGTAATTGTCCTAAGGATTTTGGTTAGGCTGAACCTCGACAAAAATATACTTGTTAGCTAGAGAGATCTTAAACTTCCTCCACCGATCAACACAATAAGACAATGTCTTGTCTTTCAACTTCGACTTGATCGGGGACAATGTATGTAAGTCAGATAGTGTCCCAAATAGGATCCTTTACTGTGCCAAAATCCACATTTTTCCACTCATCTGTCAAGATGCTAACCTTGTTGCGTGCTAGATAGCCGACAAAACTAGTATATTTGCTTTTATTAGGACCGAAATGTTCCAACTTTTCATCAACCTGAATCTTGAGCCTTGACCCGGAAGTTCGACTTAGAGTTACATCCATCATGAAAGTGGAGCTAAATCACTAAGAGGGGGTGAATTGGGGATTTTAAAATCTTTTTCGAAGTGCTCTATTTTGAACGATGAAAACAGAGGTAAACAGAAAGTATAGAGAAGAAGAGCAAGACACAAGGATATATACTGGTTCGGTCCAATCTTTTGACCTACGTCCAGTCCCAGACTCTCTTTGTTTTTCACTATCACAATTGATTACATACTCTGTACTCAAGAGTAATTCTCTCACTAGAAATTACTCCCCCTTACAAGTTGCAATTAATGCACCCAATCACCAAGTCCCCTGACTTGTGATTCCTTACAATAAATTATTTACAATCAAGAAACGCTCTCTAAGAGTGGATAATGATAAACACTTAAGCTTAATGTATCAGAAGATACTTTTACAAGTGAAAACTGAAAGAATGAGTGTAGAATTGAATGCAATTCATTTTCAGCAGATGTATTAGTTTAGAAGACTTGAATACAGCTCTATTTATACCAAGATAGCATTAAATGACCGTTGTAATCTTCAATATAATCGTTGTCTTCACTAGACAAGGTTTTGGTTAAGCTTTGGTCTTCTTCTCTCTCTAATCTTCACTTAATCCAGTTGTGCAGAAGTTCAGAGTTGACTTCCAGCAAATTAATCTGTTGGAGTAGCAGCTACTGGATGTGGAAAACATTCTTTAATTCTTTGTAGACGTGTGCAGAAGGATTACCCAAAAGTATGCAACTTTTTGGGTTTTGCATTTAATGTGCTGACGTCACTTTTTGCTTTTGCTTTAAACCTTCAATAAACATTCTCTAAATCATCCGAAACTCACTAACAAAGTGATTAAAAATAGCTAGGAATATTTGAGAATGATAATAGAAAGTATTAAGATCAAACAAGTAAGTATCATAAATTCGTCGATTCGAATTTCAAACTCGTGTCGAAAACTCGAGTTTTGTTTATCAAAACTCAAGTTTTGGACTTTTAACATGAAACATTGTTTTTAGTCCAAAACCTCAAAACTTGAGTTTTCATCCAAAACCGGCGGTTTTTAAAACATTAAAAACTGAAGTGCTCTCGGGTTGGCCAAAACTCAAGTTTCCATTTTAAGTATGAAAACCTGAGAAATTTATGCCAAGTCAAAACTAGAGTTTCCAAACAAAACTGGCAGTTTTCAAAACATTGAAAAACTGTAATGCTCTCGGGTTGGCCAAAACTCGAGTTTCCATTTAAGTATGAAAACCCGAGAAATTTAGGCCAAGATAAACTGGAGGTTTTCAAGGAAACTAGCAGTTTGCAAATCGGCTAAAACATCAATATTCTTTGCCAATTCAAAACTAGAGTTTCGAAATCAAAACTCGATTTTTCACAAATCTTATGAGAACACGGGGAAAATTGAAAACCGACGGTTTTGAGTAAAACCTGGAGGTTTTCACATGTTCAAAACTTTGGAGGCTCTCTCGTATGACCGAAACTCGAGTTTCCAAATGCAAACTCGAGTTTTGCATTTTTCAGAAAATGTTGAGAAGTCTCTCGCATGGTGAAAAAGGTGGAATATCACCTAGAGGGGGTGAATAGGTGATCTTTGAAATTTAAGATCTTTTCTTGTGTATAAACAAAATAGAGACCAATAAGATAAAAGAACACAAGACAATTTATACGGTTCGGTCCAAAACACTAACCTTCGTCCGGTCCCCAGAAACACTCTGGGATTTCACTATTTCTCAAGAACGATTACAAACTCGTAAACGAAGGATTGTCCTCTCACTCTCGGACTACACTCCCCCTTACAAGTTGTAATTAATACACCTCTCTTAAGGTTCCTCAACCTTAAGATACAAATTTGACAATGAAATAAGTGTTTAAATACTCCTCACGAGTTGATAAAAGAATGAACACTGAAGTGTAATTAATGATACAAATGAAATAGCCAATGAAATTAAACTCAAATTGATTGCGCAGCGTTTCGGTTGGTGGCAAATTGAATGCTCCATTTATTTATAGTTGATGCCATTAATGACCATTGGTGAAGTTCATGAAATAGCCGTTTAGACTCTCGAATGTGTCCGTTAGATAGATGAAGGTTCGTTGAGAGTTTTGCTCGTTTCAATGGTATAGCTGGAATTTTCAGGGCCGACATTCTCTTTAATTCCTTTTGTATTTCCGTTGTGAAATGACATTTAATGCGCCAGTGGAATATCAGAGTTGGCTTTACTTTGCTGGAGGTATTGGTTTCCGAGAGTATCACGGTTTAGGTAGCAGCATTTAATGTCTCGACAAGCGAGATTGCTTTATTCAAATTCACCGGTAATATCTGCATCGTGTAATCTGAAACTTATAAACAAATTGGTTAAAAGCATTTGGTAATCACAATAAGTAATAATCAGAAGAGATATTAATCCATTCAATGATTCCTGAATCTGGTAGACGGTGATTTGAAAAACAAGGATGATATTGCTCGAGCAATGATCCATGCTTGCTCGAGCAAGCTCCTTTGAAATACCGAGGAAGTGCTCTTTGGTCGCGATGCTCGAGTAGGAAAATTCCTTTGCTCGAGCATGTTGCTCGAGCATGACTTCGGTATGCTCGGGTAGGCCCTTGGAAATTAGTTCAAATCACTTCAGGTTCGCTGTTGCTCGAGCATGTTTTCCTGCTTGCTCGAGCATGATCTATATCATGCTCGGGCAAGCTTCAATTAAATCAGATGAAAGTGCATCAGAATTGCTGATGCTCGAGCAGGTTGCCAAAGCTTACTCGGGCAAGCTTTTATGATTTAGTTGAAAGTACTTGAAATTTACTGATGCTCGAGCATGCTTTCCTGCTTGCTCGAGCATGGTGCTCGAGCATGAATTAAATCATGCTCGGGCAAGCTCTATTCAAATGATGAAGAACACATGTTGCTCGACCTTGCTCGAGCAACATTTTGTGCTTGCTCGAGCAGCCTTTTGTCCCCTGCTTGAGCAAGGACTTATGCAGACCCGAATACACAGGTTGCTCGATGTTTCTCGAGCAACCTTTTAAGCCCGCTCAAGCAAAGTGCTCGAGCATGCTTTAACCTTTGCTCGAGTATGCTCAGCTCGCCGTTGTCTCCGTTATGCTTTGCTCGATGTTGCTTGAGCAAGACCATATGGTTTGCTCGAGCAAGGTTTCCTCAGATCACATCTGATAAACCTTGCACACGATGTTGCTCGAGCAAACTTGATCCTTTGCTCAAGTAACATTCTGAAGATGCATTTATCAGATTATATCCAATGTTCTTTCCTCATTTTAATTTAACAATTTGGAAATTGTAATCATCAAAAACACACAAGCTAACAAAAACTAGAGTTTTCTCTGAAAACTGGCGGTTATGCTTAGTTTAGAGAATTTGAGTTTTTCTCTCGTAAAGTCAAAACTCGAGTTTTGAAACCAAAACTCGAGTTTTCCTTTCGACAGATAAGTTTTTTTAACTTACCAAAGAAAAACTTCATACATTGTTTACAATTGTCAATTATCATCAAAACCCATAGAGAACTAACATTCTCCCCTTTTTGATGATGACAACACTTGTAAACAAATAGTTTTAAGAATTTGAGAGTATTTGCAATTTCAAATGAGTTTTGCAATTGGTAGTGTTTTGAAATACTTAACATAAGTATTTTGACAAATGCTTTGCACATAGTATGAAATGCATGATACATAAATAACCTATCAGAGTCAAACAAAGATAGCAAAAGCAAAGGATAGGCAGTATTGCATTTCATATCAGCAAAATTACATCAGATATTGCAATTGTAAACTAAATTGCACATGATTCCTGAAGTTAAAACCTAAGTTAGAGGCTGCACAAATGACATCAAAATGCAAAATTCTTCAAAAAAAAAACTCTAACGCAGATTCTAATCTTTGCTTGGCCTTTCTCTCCCTCTTTGTCATCTTCAAAATGGAGAGTAACCAATGGTGTAGAAGGAGGGGAATCATGGTGAAAGGGTTCAGTGCCTGGGGTAGCTGGAGTGGGGGAGGCATGATGAAGTACTTCTGTAGTAGGGGTAGTGGGAGATGAGAATGGGAGAATTTCAGTGGCAGGAGTGGATGGATGTGGTGAAGAGGTTGGAACCTGAGGACTCAGGAAAGTGAAGGAAGGAGATGAAGAACCAGAAGCGCTTGGACCAGCAGAGGTTCCAAAGGCTGAAGAGGACCCAATGTTGAAGTACTTTATGATCTGGTCCATCTTGTCACTCAAGCTGGTATTGGAAACCATCAATGTTGTGAGCTTGAGATTGTGATCCTCAACCTTTTCCTTAAGCTCAACTGACTGTCCAGAAACCCCTTCAATTTGTTCCTTCATGGCATCTTAAGCATCCACCATGAGATTATTTCCTTGGGTTAACTCAGCTACCAATTTCCCAATTTCAAACTCTAATCGAATGGATAAGGAAGCAATGGCAGCATCCACAATTCGCTTCACCCTTGACTCAAAGTCAGCAGGTAATGATGTCTGAGGAGGTGGAGGAGCAGATTGAGCTTGAGGCTAAGATTGAGCTTGAGCCTGAGAAGCCCTTGGTTGTGACCTTGAGGGAGCTCGTGATTGGCCAGACCCTTCTGCCTCAAAGCTAATCGGCATCAAATTAAGTTGTGCTTTTCCAAAGAAAGGAGGATACTTCAGTGTATCAGCAGCCCCAACATACCATATCTTGTGGTAAAACAGAATAATTGAGATTAGTGAAGGATATGGGATGTGAGATGGTCTTCTGGATCCGAATTTAAATTTGACCATCTCCTTAAAGATCCAATGGCCAAGGTTGATAGGAACCTTTTTCACAAACGCAGTAAACAGAGGGTAGTCTTTCTGGGCGAAGTGAGTGAAATTTCCCCCTTTTTTGGATGAAATTCCTAGAATAGATGTACCAAAGTACTCTATTGATAGGGGTCATGGAGCCAGGATTAAAAGTGAACAAATGTCGTTGGTTTTCGGGGAAAGGGTTCATTTGGTCCGAGAGTTTCAAAAATCTCCCGGTTACTATAATTTATTGTGGGGATAGGAGGAGGGTTGTCAATTTTAAAAATGGAATTCAGAATTTGAGCAAACAATGTGAACTTGACACCCTTAACAGAAGTGGTGATTCGTTCCTCCACTAACTCACTACTTGAATTCAGAACATTGTCAGACTCCATGTTCTAATAAAAGATACGTACAAGATTTGGGGTATATGAAGCTGAAATAGAAATGAAATTTTCATAGAAATTGAGCCAGGGAGACAAGTTCAAATGACATTCCTTTTGAAAATCCTCTAAATCTACAGTTACCATAGGACAAAATTCTTTCTTCATGTATTCTTCTTTGAATTTTTCATTCTCTTCTTGAGTAAGTGTAGCAGAAGCAGTGACAAAACCTCGAGGAGGAGAGGGATTCCGATAAATGTCTGCTATCGCATTGGCCATAACTGGAGGCACCGCTCCGGCGATCCTATGTGGAAGCAGTAGCATGGGAAGAAGCTTTCCCTTGCCCAGCAGTATTCGACTTAGAAGCTGTGGCCCTCTTCTTCCTTGCTGGTTTTGACACCTCAGAAACCTTCTTCTTCCCTTTGCCTTCAACCTCTGGTTCCTTTCTCTTCTTTGACGGTGACTTAGCAGGTTCTTTGAATGAAACTCCTTTCGATTTATGGTTAGGCGAAGGAGACTCTGGAATTGCGTCGCTTACTCCTCGAATCGATAGATCAACTCCGTGATGAAATCGGTTGGGAACCGTTTTTATCCTTACAGTCGTTGAGGAGGAGGAGGAGACCATGATTTGGACCCTTCGTGTTGGAATCAGAATCGTGAACCTCATGGGGAGTGGATTTCGAAGTCATCTTTGGGTTTAGAAGAGGGGTTTTGGTCAGGAAATGAAAGAATCAGAGAGAAGAGAGAAAACCTAGGACAAAACTTGAATTTTGAGGTGAGTTTTGAAGAATTTAAACAATAACACACACACACACACACACACACACACACACACACATATATATATATAGATGCGATAAAACTCAAGTTTTCACTTCAAGACTCGAGTTTTGATTAATGGTTACTAACCTGGACTTCAAAGGTGTACTGTGAACCTTTGAACTTCAGCAACCAAAACTTGAGGATTCACTTAGAAACTCGAGTTTTCACCATTCTTCAAAACATGGTTGCTCTCAGTCTGATGGAAACTCGAGTTTCCACTTGTAAACTCGAGTTTTCAATTTCTCCAGAAATCGCGGTTGTTCTCTGACCCAGGCTAAGCTTGCCAAAACTCGAGTTTTCTCTCCTCAACAGCAAACCTCAGAATTTCAAGCATCCTGCATAAGACACAACTAGACACTCCAATGCTTAAGTCAGTAACTATCAATCATCAAAACCATAACTAACATTGAGTGAGAAATACTTACAACTCATTGGGATTTACCATACCCAATTCTCTTCTTATGAAATTGAATTGCTCCTTAGCCAATGGTTTGGTGAAGATGTCAGCAAGTTGAAGATGTGTTGGGATGAACATGACTTTGACATCCTTCTTCTGAACATGATCCCTTATGAAGTGATGCCTCACATCAATATGCTTGGTCCTAGTATGTTGAACTGGATTCTTTGCCAAGCTTATTGTGCTTGTGTTGTCACACAATATTGGGATCTCCTTCAGGTTGATTCCCAAGTCTAATAGTTGCTGCTTGAGCCATAGGACTTGAGCACAACAACTTGAGGCAGCTACATATTCAACTTCAGTAGAAGACACAGTCACACTGCTTTGCTTCTTGCTGAACCGGGATACAAGTGAGCCACCAAGAAATTTACATTGGCCACTTGTGTTTTTTCTATCAGTCTTGTATCCAACATGATCTGAGTCTGAATATGCCACCAAATGTTCAAGTTGACCTTTGGGAAACCACAAACTAAGGGTTTTGTGTCAGCAAGGTATCAGAAGATTCTTTTCACATTCTCAGCATGGGGCTCCTTGGAAGCAGATTGGAACCTTGCACACATTCCCACATTGAATTGGATGTCAAGACGACTTGCAGTAAGATAGAGCAATGATCCAATCATTCCTCTATATTTTTTAATATTGAAGTCCTTGCCCTTTTCATCAACATCCAATGAAGTGGTTGAACTCATAGGAGTATCAGCACCATTGCATTAATCCATCCCAAACTTCTTCAGCAGATCATTGAGATACTTGGTCTGAGATATGAAGATTCCATCCTTCTTTTGCTTGATTTGTAGACCAAGGAAATAATTGAGTTCTCCCATCATGGACATCTCAAACTCTCCCTGCATATTCTTAGCAAACTCTTCACACAAAGCATCATTAGAAGCACCAAATATAATATCATCAACATATATTTGCACAATTAAAATCTCACCAATCTTATTACTAAAGGTGGAATAACCTAGAGGGGGTGAATAGGTGATGTCAAAAATTCTTTCGACGTACGATGGATAACCGATGAAAGCAGTAAGAGAAGTAAAGAGAAATGACATAGAGGAATTATACTGGTTCGGTCCAACTCTTAACCTACGTCCAGTACCCAGACACTCTGGGATTTTCACTATCTCACAAATACAATTACACACTCTGTAACTCAGGATGATCCTTTCTCCCTAGGACTCACTCCCCCTTACAAGTTGTAATCGTACACCCACACTCAAGATACTACTACCTTGAGATTTGAACGAATGTAAAACAAATTATAAACTCTCTCACAGAGTATATAATAAACACTGAAACTCAATAATATCTGAAGATACAAACAGAATAGAAATTGATCGCTTTGTATGCTTTGTCTGTGTAAGCATTTGTTGTATTTGATGAATTCAATCCTTTGAGTATTTATAGTAGTTGAAGGTTGAAGAAATATCCATTGAGGCTCTTTAAAATGTGACCGTTGGAGATGTAGAAGGGTCGGAATAATCGCCGTCATTATTCCCGTAATTGTGATTATGACCGTTGAGACCCAGCAAAGGAAATGAAATATTCTTGCCCAGAACGTTGCAGAGATATGTCTGTTGATTGAGTTTCTCGAATAGGCAAGTTTAATAAATGCCGGATTGCTTTTGTCAATATCCTGTGTTGATCCTCATTCTAATAACTGTAACTCATTAACAAATTGATTAAATGCAATTATGAATAGTAATGAGTAATGATTTGAGGAAATAAAATCACAATCAATTGAATTTGATTTTTCGGAGATGATGATTTGGAGATTAGAAGGATATGACTTTCAGTTAAGGAGTTGATGTCCGGAGGTATTGACTTGAGGCACTAACTTGATAAGCACAAGTCAAGAGTAATTCTCTTCGAAATTCCCAAGTTTAATTTTCTAACTTGAAGCTTGAAAGTCATGCCTGGAGTTAATGACTAGAGTCATTAACTTGATGTGCAAAAGTTAAAGTCGATGGCTTTGAAAAATTTGCAAGTTGATCTCTTAATTTGAGGTATAAAAGTAATTGCCTTGAGTTGATGACTTGAGTCATCAACTTGCTATGCAAGAGTCAGAGTCGATACTTTAAAAAAAAATAGACCAACGAAATTCCCAAGTATTTTCCTTGAGTTAATTACTTGAGTCATTAACTTGATATCAAGAGTCAAAGTCGATGCTTTCCAAAAACTAGAGAATTGAAAGCTTAACTTGATATGAAGAGTGAATGACTTGAGTTAATGACTTGAGTCATTAACTTGAAAATGCAAAAGTTAAACTTGATGCTTTCAAAAGAAATGGCCAAATGTAGACTTAACTTGAGTTAATAAGTGAATGACTTGAGTAATTAACTTGATATCCAAGAGTCAAATCCGATGCTCTCCAAAGAATAGACAATTAAAAACTTAACTTGATATAAGAAGTTAATGACTTGAGTCATTAACTTGATATGCCAAAAGTCAAATCCGATGTTCTCTAAGAAATAGACCAAATGAGAGATTAACTAGAGTCAATAAGTGTTTGCCTAGAGTCAATGACTTGAGTTATCACCTTGATATTCAAGAGTCAAAATCGATAGTTTCAAAATCTCAAGATTAAAACACATGACTCGAGGCAATTAAATAATTGACTGGAGTTAACAATATTTATTTAAATCATTTCCATCATTTAACTAGAGGCATACACGGATTTAACTAGAAGCTTGCATAGATTTAATTTATTAACTCCAAGGCAAAACCATTTTAGCTCGAGGCAACCAATGCAAAACTTCCAAACACATTATAGATTCAAGTTAACTATATAAAACATGATTTAACCATGAATCTATTAACTTATTTACATTATATTTGTTATCATCAAAACATCAAAAACATAGATAACTAACAATTACTCTTTATGAAGAGAGTTGTATCTGCTTTTCCTCTAATAAATCCTTGATCAGAAGGAATTTGCTTAATCGCTCATATCAAGCTCTTGGAGCCTACTTAAGTCCATAAAGAGCTTTCTTGAGGCGATAAACATGATTTAGATGATGTTCATTTTGAAAATCAGGAGGTTGTTCAACATAAACTTCATCTTGTATAAAACCATTCAAAAATGCACTTTTGACATCCATTTGATAGAGCTTGAATTCTTTAACACAAGCAAAGGCTAGAAGAACTCTTATGGCGTCCAATCTTACCACTGGAGCATAAGTTTCTTCATAATCAATTCCTTCTTCTTGATTATAGCCTTTAGCAACCAATCTTGCCTTATTCGACAATGATTGCTGATTCATCTCGCTTTGTTCTTGAATACCCATTTAGTGCCAATGACCGG
Source organism: Acacia acuminata (assembly GCA_019022655.1). Classification (NCBI taxonomy): domain Eukaryota; kingdom Viridiplantae; phylum Streptophyta; class Magnoliopsida; order Fabales; family Fabaceae; genus Acacia; species Acacia acuminata. The sequence goes on from JAFJYI010000168.1 coordinate 79,384, forward strand.
ATGGTCCTTAGGCTTAGGTACCAAATCCCAAACTTGATTTCTATCAAATTGATGTAACTCCTCTTGCATTGCTATCACCCAATCATTGTCTGAAAGGGCTTCATCAATATTAGAGGCTTCAATATGAGATATGAATGTAGAAAAGGTTACTTCATTCAGAGTGCTATTTATGGTTCTTACTCCTTGATTTACATCACCTATGACTTGGTCCAAAGGATGATTCCTAATGAACTTCCAAGCTCTAGGCTGAGACTGATCAGGATTTTCAAGATTATTTTGGGGATCAGCCTCGAAAACATTTTCAGGATTTTCAATAGATGCAGGAGTATTTTTCGAAAAGAATTGATTTTTGAAATTATTTTCTTCACCATCATCCAAAGGCTTATCAGATTTGGATTCACAGAATACAACATGCATTGACTTTTCAACAATACGAGTGCGAGTATTAAAAACTCTATAAGCCTTACTTCTGTTTGAATAACCCAAAAATATACCTTCATCTGGGATCAAACTTCCCCAAGTTATCCTTACCATTGTTGTGGACGAAGCACTTACATCGGAAACATGCAGATGAGCCAAATTGGGTTTTCTATCTTTGTACACTCATAGGGAGTTTTGTTCAACTTCTTCCGGAGGTATGCTCGATTTGAGATGTAGCAAGCAGTACTCATTGCATTAGCCCAAAACACTTGAGAAGTATTATTCTCATTCAGCATAGCTCTTGCCATCTCGGTGATGACTCGATTCTTTCTCTCCACAACACCGTTTTGTTGAGGAGTCCTCGGGGCAGAGAAGTTATGGTCAATTCCCATGTTGTCACAGAACTCAGCAAATGCATAGTTCTCGAATTCTCCTCCATGATCAGTTTGAATTCCGGAAATAGAGAACCCTTTCTTGTTTTGGACCTTCTTGGCAAAAACAACAAACCGATCAAATATTTCATCTTTAGAGGATAAAAATATAGTCCAAGCAAATCTAGAAAAATCATCAACTATGACCAAAGTATAAAGATTTCCACCAAGACTTTTTACTTACCGGTCCAACTAAATCCATGTGAAGTAGTTGGAGAGGTCTATTAGTTGAAATCTCATTTTTAGATTTGAAAGAAGATATGGTTTGTTTTCCTTTTTGACAAGCATCATAAATCATGTCATTTTTGAAACGAAGTTTAGGAACACCAATCACCAAATCCTTTTTAAGTAATTTGTCGTGAATCATATTGACATGAGCTAATCGCTTCTTCCATAGCCAACTATCCTTCACATTACTAACAAAACATTTTTCTAAACAACCATTTCTAGAAAGATTAAGTGTATAACAATTTCCTTCTCTAGGGGCTCTGAATAAAGCTTTATATTTTAAGTTTTCCAAAGGGAGAAGATCCTTACTTACAATCAAGCACTCCTCAGAATCAAAGATAACTAAGTTACCTTTATCAGTGCTTCGGCTCACACTGAGGAGATTGTGGCAAAGTCCTTCTACAAGGTAGACATCTTTGATTTGTGGTCCCTCATTGTTGTCAATTTCACCAATACCAGCAATCTTTCCGCATTGATTTCCACCAAAGGTCACCTTGCCACCATCCTTGGGCTTGATTGAGGCAAATCTAGATTGGTCTCCCATCATGTGTCTAGAGCATCCACTATCAATATACCACTTGTTGGATTTTGATGCTCTTAGACAAACCTGCAAGACACAGCAGATCAAGTCTTAGGTACCCATCTTTTCTTGGGTCCTTTGAGGTTAGTTTTTGTCTTAGGAACCTTGTAAGATCCCTTTGGCACCCATTGATAATTCCCTGAAGGTTTATTCTTTCTTTCCATTTTATGAAAGCAAGAAGAAGTAGTATGACCCTTTCGATTACAATAATTACAATGTGCAAAAGGGTTTGAAGAATGAACAGATTTTCTATAATAATTCATGTAAATTTTTCTCCAAACTTCTTTCTTCCTTTCTTTTTATCAAAATCGGGTTTGTAACCAATTCTTGATCTATCATTTATAAACCTTTGTTGTTTCAAAATGACATTGAGCATTTCACTACCTCTAGTGAATTTCTCAAGTGACTTTGTGAGATGTAAATTCTTTTTCTTCAAATCAATGCAATCATCACAAATAAGATTTTCAAGTGAAGAGAGATTTTCCACTTGCTGTTCAAGAGTTGTATTTTTCTTTTTCAAAGAGAAATATTTATCAGCAAGTTTTTCAAATTCAGATTGCACAACAATGTATTCAGCAAATAACTCATCATACGATAGTTTTGAATCATATACCTCATCATTGTTGTTATTTGTGAAGGTGGAGCTAAATCACCAAGAGGGGGGGTGAATTGGGGATTTTGAAACTTGTTCGCTTTGCTCGTTTTTTGTACAGCAAAAAACGAGGTGAACAAGAGGAAGAGAAGAATAGCTAGACACAAAGATTTATACGGTTCGGTCTAACTCCTTGACCTACGTCCGGTCCCCCGACACTCGGGATTTCCACTATGTCAATTTGATTACACACTCGTACTCAAGAGAAATTCTCTCTCTAGAATTTACTCCCCTTACCAGTGTAATCAATGAACCCAATCACCAAGTCCCCTTGACTTGTGATTCTTTACAATAAATGATTTGCGAGATAAAACTCTCTCTAAGAGTGAGTGATGATAAACACCGAAGCTTATAATGTCAAAAGACAATACAAGTGAAAACTGAAAGGTAGTTGAGAGACTTGAATGCTTGTGTGTTTTCGATGTTCTAGTTGTTGAAGAGACTTGAATGCAGTCCTATTTATACTTAGAGATCATTAAATGACCGTTGCTATCCCAATAAATCTGTTGGAGAAGTTCAGCCAAGATTAGCAGATGGTTTAAGCATCTTCTCTCTCCAATCTTCACTTAACCCAGCTGGCTAGATGATCGAGTTGACTCTCTCGTGAATTTGTCCGTTGGAATAGCAGTTGCTTGTTGTAGAAATCATTCTTTAATGCTTTGCAACCGTGTGCGAGTGGATTAAGCAAAAGTATGCAAGTTTTTGGTTTCAAAGATTAAATGTTCCGACATCACCTTTTGCTTTTGCTTTTAACCTTCAATAATCATTCTCTTTAAGCGATCCTCGAAACTTACTAAAAACGGATGGTTAAACATAGCAGGAATAGTAGAGAATAATCCTAGAAGATATTATGATCAAAGATTAAGGATTCACAAATTGCCCGATTTGATTTTCAAACTTAGCGTTCAATACTCGAGTGTGTTCATCAATACTCGAGTGTGTCATCGTGCACTTATGTCAATACTTGAGTATTCATTCTCCGATACTTGAGTATTCTTCTTCCGAGAGAGGAATCATCGAGTTTTGACTTTGGACCTTAGTATTGAAGTAAGGTCAATACTCGAGTGTCCAAGTCAATACTCGAAGTTTTGAACTTTGATATGAAAATAAGTTTAAGTTCAAAACCTCAATACTTGAGTATTGACTCCAATACTTGAGTGTTCAGATCATTGACAAAGAGCAAAGCTCTCGGTATGCCCAACACTCGAAGTTTCCAACTCAATACTCGAGTATTCATTCATCTTGAAAAACTTTGTGAAGTCTTTCCCAAGTCAATACTTGAGTTTTGAAATGAATACTTGATGTTCGATTGTTGTCAAAGATGAAAGCTCTCGTAAGTCCAATACTGAAGTTTCCAACTCAATACTCGAGTGTGCATTTGTTTTAGAAAAGCTTTGTGAAAGTCCAATACTCGAGTGTGCAAAACCAAAACTCGAGTGTCCATAAGATGAACAACTTGATATCTCTCTCGTATGGCCAATACTTGAGTATTCAATGGAATACTCGAGTATTGAAAACTAAAGTCATCATTGAAATTGTCTCGTGTGTTCAATACTTGAGTATGCATATCAATACTTTCGAGTTTGACTCGTGGTTGAAAAACTTGGAGTGCTCTCGTAAGTCCAATACTCGAGTGTTTTGTCCAACACTTGAGTATTGCTTTGTGTAATGATTTTTTAGCAACTCTCTGTCAAGTCAATACTCAAGTTTTAAACCGATACTCGAGTGTGGCTTTGACAGTAAGTTTTCCAACTTGCCAAAGACCAACTTCAATGAATGTTTACAATTGTTAATTATCATCAAAACACATAGAGAACTAACATGTTGCTCTTCTTCTTCTTCAGCAACTAAGCAAATATTTTCTTTCTCTTCCTCATCAGCTTCATCTTCATCAGATGAACTATCTCCCCATATGGCTGAGACATAGGCTTTCCTTCTAAATTTGTTGAACTTCTTTTTCTCTTTGTCCTTGTTTGTCAGATTAGGCCATTCAGACCTGATGTGGCCAGGCTTTTCACACTCGTAGCAGATGATTAGTTCTTTGCCTCATAGCTGGAGCTACCCTTGTGAAATTTCTTGAATCCTTGGTCCTTCTTGTAGAATTTCTTGAATCTTCGGACCATCATGCCTATCTCTTCATCTTCGTCTTCATCTTCATCATCTGACTCCTTAGTCTCTCTAGCAGCTTTGAGGGCAATCCCCTTGTTCTTGCCATGGACTTCATCAAGTCCCTTATTGAACTTGAGCTTTGCCTCATATTTAGAGAGACTACCAAAGAGGGATGCTACAGATGCCATAGAATCTCCACGAGCTTCTTCAATGGCAGTGACTTTGGCTTCCCATTCCTTGTTGAGGATATTGAGAATCTTCCTCACTTGCACAGTTGCTCATACTCTTTGCCCAAAGCAAAGAAGTCGGTTAATCGATGAGTGAATCTTAGCCGGAAATCGATGGATTCACCAGGCTTCATACGAAGGAGGTCATACTTAGTCATGAGAGTATTGACTCTATTTTGTTTGACTCTAGCTGTTCCTTCATGAACTATTTCCAGTGCATCCCACATTGCTTTAGCAGAAGTTAAATTGCAGACATGGAAATACTCTTGTTGACTAAGAGCACTTTGCAGCAGGAGAACAGCTTTGTTGTTAAGTGTGACATTCCTTCTGTCATTATCATCGAAGTCTTCTTCAGGCTTTTCTAGGCCATTTGCAAGGACAGTTGGTCTGTAATCTCCTTTCTCGAACACTCTCCAGAGACCATATTCTGTAGCCATCACAAAAACTTTGAACTTGGCTTTCCAAAATGAGTAATGCTCTCCATTGAATCCCGGTGGTCGGTTGATTGAAGCTCCATCAGGTAGAATACCTTCCATAGTGATCCTTCTCGAGTTGTTAAGCTCGTAAGAGAAGACCTTGCTCTGATACCAAATGAAAGTGGAGCTAAATCACCAAGAGGGGGTGAATTGGGGATTTCAAAATCTTTTTCGAAGTGCTCTATTTTGAACAATGAAAACAGAGGTGAACAGAAAGTATAGAGAAGAAGAGCAAGACACAAGGATTTATACTGGTTCGGTCCAATCTCTTGACCTACGTCCAGTTCCCAGACTCTCTGGGTTTTTCACTATCACAATTGATTACACACTCTGTACTCAAGAGTAATTCTCTCACTAGAACTTACTCCCACTTACATGTTGCAATCAATGCACCCAATCACCAAGTATCCTGACTTGTGATTCCTTACAATAAATTATTTACAATCAAGAAACTCTCTCTAAGAGTGGATAATGATAAACACTTAAGCTTAATGTATCAAGACACTTTTACAAGTGAAACTGAAAGAATGAGTGTAGAATTGAATGCAATTCATTTTCAGCAGATGTATTAGTTGAGAAGACTTGAATGCAACTCTATTTATACGAAGATAGCATTAAATGACCGTTGTAATCTTCAATATAACCATTGTCTTCATTAGACCAGGTTTTGGTTAAGCTTTGGTCTTCTTTTCTCTCTAATCTTCACTTAATCCAGCTATGCGAAGTTCGTAGTTGACTTCCAAGAAATTAATCCGTTGGAGTAGCAATTGCATCGGATGTGGAAAACATTCTTTAATTCTTTGTAGACGTGTGCGAAGGATTACCCAAAAGTATGCAACTTTTTGGGTTTTGCATTTAATGTGCCGACGCCACTTTTTGCTTTTGCTTTAAACCTTCAATAAATATTCTCTAAATCATCTGAAACTCACTAACAAAGTGATTAAAAATAGCTAGGAATATTTGAGAATGATAATAGGAAGTATTAAGATCAAACAAGTAAGTATCATAAATTCGTCAGATTCAAATTTCAAACTCTGCGTCGAAAACTCGAGTTTTGTTTATCAAAACTCGGGTTTTGACTTTTAACATGAAACATTGTTTTTAGTCCAAAACCTCAAAACTTGAGTTTTCATCCAAAACCGGCGGTTTTCAAAACATTAAAAACTAAAGTGCTCTCGGGTTGGCCAAAACTCGAGTTTCCATTTAAGTATGAAAACCCGAGAAATTTATGCCAAGACAAAACTAGAGGTTTTCAAGGAAACCGGCGGTTGCAAATGGGCTAAAACATCAATGTTCTCTCGCCAATTCAAAACTAGAGTTTTGAAATCAAAACTCAAGTTTTCACAAATCTTATGAAAACTCAGGAAAATTGAAAACTTGCGGTTTTGATAACTGGAGGTTTTCACATGTTCAAAACTTTGGAGGTTCTCTGTATGACCGAAACTCGAGTTTTGCATTTTTCAAACAAATGTTGAAAAGTCTCTATATGGTGAAAACTAGAGTTTTCTCTTAAAACTGGTGGTTTTACTTAGTTCAGAGAATTTGAGCTTCTCTGTAAAGTCAAAACTCAAGTTTTGAAACCAAAACTCTAGTTTTCCTTTCGAGTAAGTTTTTTTAACTTACCAAAGAAAAACTTCATACATTGTTTACAATTGTGAATTATCATCAAAACCTATGAGAACTAACACATCATTCGTGTGCCTCTTCTACCACGGCATGCGGGGCGGTTACGAGGCTCATTGTGAGATGAAGAGGGTTCGTTCGACTCACACCCGCCACACTAGTAACCGGCGTTTTAACACAAATAGAATTGTTTTCACCGTTCATTTTTGAGACGGGGAAGAGAGGAATGCCCGAGCAAATGAGAGACTAACGAGAGGCTATCGTACGTGGGCGAGGAAGAGAGGTAATGCAACAGAAGGGTTTCGCAACATGAACAGAGGTTGTTCAAAGTGAGAGTAACAAAATCTTTTGCATGAAGAAATGTATATTTGGCACTTCATTTTTAAGATCGGATTAAAAATGAAATCTGGTCTTAATATTCAAAATTCAAGACCGGTTATATTGAAGCTCGGTCTTAAAAGTAATTAATTATTTGTTTAATTTTCTTCAATATTGAGGTACTGGCCACAATTTAAGTCCGGTCTCAAAATATTTAACTTTACGACTGGACAAATTATAAGATGGTCTTAAAAGTTAACCTTTAAGACTGGTCCTTATAAACCTCCGGACCTCCGGTCTTAAAATTAATTAATTTTTTGTGTATCGGCCGTATTATATGTTCGGTCTTAAAAGAATAACTTTTAAGACTAGCTATTAAATATGTGCGGTCTTAAAACTTTTAGACTTTTATATTTAAATTTTTCCTTATTATGTTGGACCACATAAAATATAAGTACGGCTGTATAAGATTTCTCTATAAAGTAATTGAAATTTCAATTTTCTTAATAACATTTTTAAGACCGGTTGTTTTTTTGTCCTATTCGAATAATATATTTAAGACCAATGAAAAAAATGATCCGGTCCAACAAGTTATTTATATTTACGGAATTGCCACCGGTCATTCCTTTAAGACCGGGGCGTTGATTCTCCGATCTAAATGAAGCAGTCTTAAAACTCTTTTTTACACTAGTGTCAATCTATGTTTGAAGTTATTATGTTTTTGGGGCGTCATACCGGTAGGAGCACGTATTTGAAATAGATCAGGTCCACAATACAAAGATGAGCCTAAGATCAAGTCCCCAAAGAACTTTCGTTATCCATAGTATTAAGCCTAATTGCCAATACTAATTTTTTTCTGGGTCGAATTCTTGTAACTAATATTTTGGAAGGATGATAATTAGGCACCAGACTAAGTCCTTGGCTATATAAACTAAAATCCCAATACTCTCAACACCATCAATCCTAATTGTACTTTCTTCATTATCAGCAAGCTAGCTCTTTTGGTAAATGAATTTGTTTTAGTGATATACTCCCTCTGCCCTTCATATAGGACCTAATGTAGGAGTTAATATTAATTCTAAATATAAGATATATTTTTAATATTTGTCAATTTTTTTCCCTAATTTATCCATATTGATGCTCCTTCGACAATAATCAAAAAGAAGAGGGAATGAGAGAATTAAGGAAAATGATTAGGATATTTTAGAAAGTACATGTCATTTTAACTAAATTAACTAACTTTCTTAATAGAATCAAATTATGTAAATAAGTCTTATATTAAGAACATGAGGGAGTAATTAATTCATTATTGTTGGTAGATCTAACTCATTCCCACTAGTTTTATTAACACACATATATGTTTTATTTCTTCGAAATTTGAATTAAATTGTAATGAGTCAAACCTATGAGGACCCCCCCCCCAAAAAAAAAAAAAAAAATCAATTTTCCCTTCTAATTTTGTGAAATTTTATATTTTTTCTGATTTATTTTTTCCCCCTTACGATATCGGCAACGTTATTGTGGTTGGGATTAATCTTAGATCCCTATGCCCTTGTTAATATATTCAAATCTGTGCATGCAAAGAGTAATTTTGTTGACCAACAATATTGTTGTGTTGGACTTTTAACCCTGGCCATATGTTTTGATTAAAAAAACTCTGGTCCTATTTAAAAACTTATAAATATTGAAAAGTTCATATTTTATAACAAATATTGAAAAGTTCTTATATTTAAAAGACAGTTAAGAAGTTTAAAATTTTTATTAGTGTTGATGAAATAGCATTGAAGTGGTTAAAAAATAGGACAAGCTAGAGAAACAGTGCCGAACAAGGTAAGGTCACTTTTTTTTTGGTTGTCCAAAATTTATTGTCTCCTCATTCGTTGAATTTAACTCATTCTGAACCAAATGATCTCATAATCAGAACGATTGATTGCCATAAGAATATGAGCACTATTATAGAGTGATATGAAGCCATGTGCTCTTTCAGGTCCGTAAGTCAATCAATTATAGAAGAATGTCTTGGGCCACAACATATTGGAGAGTAATTGGTCATTATTTGTTAATTTTCCTATGTCTATCTCATTTGAAACATAATTTAATACGCAAAAAAGCAATAAATAAATAATAATTAAGAGATATTAAATGAGTTAACTAATATTTTTTAGTTTGAATAAACTAGTTGAAGGACGGAACGGAGGGAGTATTGTGGAAATGTGATACATGCGTAGTTGAAAGAGAGATAAGAACAATTAGAGTTGGGAAAATTAGGCGCTGAATTTATATGGGTCGAGTTTAAGATTTTTGTCTTAAAAGTAAAAGAGGGCCTAAAAGGGCCAAAGCCTTCTAGGGTCAAGGGCGGCCCTTTTAGACCCATACATGTTTTTTATTTTTAAAAATTATTTATATAATCATAATATTATTGATTTTTTATATTTTGTTAATGATGTTATTAAATATTTACTTATTATTATCTTTTTTAGAATTAAGTTTCATAAGAACATCTTATATTAAAAATCTTAAAAATTTAAAACTTATGAAAGATATTTCTTATTTCATAAATATTCTTACTAATTTTATATTTTTAAAATTATTTTCTAGTGATTGTTTTGTTCACCTGTGTCTTTGTTTATTTTGTTGATTACAAGATATATTTGTAAGAAGTATTTTTAATTTTGCTAAATATTCTACTTAATTATTTGTAATTGTGGTATGTTAACAATAGTTTGCCTTTGATTACGACTTAGAGACCGTGTTTGTTTGTTGCATGATGCGTGTTGTTTAGACTTTAATGTAGATAATATTTATTTGTTAAATTAGAATTAGAATTTTTGTAATTTACTAATTATATTTCTTTAGAAAAAAACAACGAAGAAAAAAATAGTTAAAATTTAGAAAATTGACTTCGACCTTAGAGAGCCGGCCATGGCCCGTATGCTCATAGGCTGCACTTTGAAAAATAGATCTTTTTCTCACTATAGACCTAAAAGGCCGGCATCATTCCCATCTCTAAGAACAATCAATAAGGCCTTAGGTACACGAGAATGGGCTAAATAGAACCAAATGGGTCTAACTATCCTAAGTCACAACAGTGGATTTGGGCTTGGTTCCTAGTGGGTTTGGGCTTATGTTTCATGACTTCAAGAACTAAAATCTTAGGACATCAAGGGATTTTGTAAAAACACCCAACAAAGAGAAAGAGAAGAAAAATGGCGAATGTTCCAGGTGAAAGCTCTGTCTCTCTGCTCCCTCTTTCCAAGGAGGAAGATGATCAGCTTATGCGTAGTTCGAAGAAAGTGAAGAATGGAGGGGAAGGAGATAATAGTAAGGGGAAGATGGTCGAATGGCCTAGTCTTAGTGATATATCGGTGTATCATAAAGGTGGTGCATCATTTGTGGATAAGTTAAAAGGTAACATTGGGGAAGGAGAGGAATCGGATGTGGAGATAGTGAGAGAAGCTAGCGAGAGGTCTGAGGATGACATGTCGGAGGATGAAAAGGATGAAGAGCATGTGCAGCCTCTCTACGTTATTGAAGAAGATAGTGAGAGGAACTTTCCTACTTTCAAGTTTTCCGATAAGGTGAAGAAAAGGTTGCATAGGGCCTAGAGGAAATCACTTATAGTGAAACTTATGGATAAATCTATAGGGTATAAGGCGCTGCTAACCAGGCTCCAATCAATGTGGGCTAAGAAAGGGATAGTAAGTCTCATTGACGTGGGTTATGGCTTCTTTGTGGCTAAGCTGACAAGCAAAGCTGATTATCTTAATGCACTAACAGGCGGGCCATGGATGATTTACGATCATTACCTCCATGTAAGGCCATGGGAGCCTAACTTTGTCCCAGCTAAAGCAAAGATAGACAAAATGGCAGTGTGGGTTGGACTACCCAAAGTGTTCCTTGAATATTATGATCGTGAGGCCCTCATAGTGATTGGAGATAAGATTGGAACTACAATCAAGATCGACATGAACACTTCCAGTCAGCTGAGGGGGCGTTTTGCCCGCATTTGCGTGCTCGTGGATCTGACGAAACAATTTTTGGCTGGCTTTCGGCTGGATGGGGAGGAATACTTCCTGGAGTACGAGGGCCTCCATCTACTATGCCCGAACTGCGGATTTTACGGCCATGTTGGGGAACTATGCCCAGCACGACCGAAAGTCTGCACTAATGAGGATGATGGTGCTCAAGGTAACACGACGGAAATGGGAATGGTGGCTGACCGGAATCCTGCTGATACAAACTCATACAGGGATGTTTGGAAGGTAGTCAAACGGCGTCACCGGAAACCAGCCGAGCGGAAAGAGGGCCCCACCAATAAAAATGCCAACGGATCGAGATTTGACATTCTTGCTCAGTTGGACAATGTGCAGACTGAGGGAGAAGACGGGGTGGAAGCTAATGATGCCCGCGGTCAGGTGGCCCGCTTCATATGATGCCAAGTCAGAACACTAGTGTTAAACGATTGCAGAAGAAAGGGAAGGTGGCGGCGAATTCCTCGGACGAAGGAAACAGAGGTGGAAATGTCGAGGAGGTGGGACAGGGAAAAGTGGCGGACCAGGAGCATAAGCGTCGAGTGGAGAAGAGGGCTAGAGAAAAGCGTATGGCCTACTGAGTACTTTTCTACCAACCCGAGGATCTGTACAGGGAGACACACACGAGCAACACACAAGGGATGCAAGGGTGATGGGACAGGAGGAAAATATGGGTCCAATTCATTTAGTTGGGAACTCTTTTGATCCGGGAGAAAAGAAGGATGAAACGATGGGCCTGGGCGATATAGGCCAAGAACCTGGACCTGTTGAGGACGTGTCAATGGGCATGGATGGGGTGGGCCACGATCTGGTCTCTCCTGCACTGGCCCAAGAGGGAATAGAGGATGATAGCGAAGTGGGCCGCTCTGTGGTCCATGAAACGCAATATGCTATTGACGCCTAAGAGGTCTTGTAGGCCTATTTCTTGAACCCATTCTAATGGACAGAATTCTTTACTGGAACGTTAGAGGAGCGTGTGATAAGAGGCTTCTCCCAAACGTTAAGGCTATGTGTAACGGTTTGAGCCCCAACATGATAATCTTGGCTGAGACCAAGAGCCCAAACAATGATCCTTTCCATCGTCTTCAAGCTTGGGGCTACGATTTGCTGAAGGCGGTTCCTAGTGAAGGATGGTCGGGGGAGGGACTGCGGCCTTTCGGATCTGGGATTTATTGGTCCAAAATACACATGGAAGGGGCCATTGATTCCAGGATGCTCTCGATTATACGAACGACTGGACCGAGCTCTGGTTAATACCAATTTCCTCGCCACCTTCAGAGATTGTGTTGTTAAGGTATTGCCTCGAATCCCCTTCTCTGATCATAACCCCCTTACTCTCCAGTTTTACTCGAATGTTGTCACTCCCCAGTCTCGTCCGTTCCGATTCGAAGCCATGTGGCTTACCCACGAAGCTTTTGATGATTGCCTGACTAGTGGATGGAAGGAAGACGAAAGGTTTACGGATTCCTTATTTGATCTGCAACAGACCTTAACCTCTTGGAATAAAACTTGTTTTGGCATGATTGAGAAGAATAAAAGGATTTTGTTAGCTAGATTGAAAGGGATTCAGAAGTCCCCCTGTTACCCGCAGTCAACGTATCTGAATTTTTTGGAGAAAGAGCTACAGTTGCAGTTTGACGAATTGTTGAGAAGAGAGGAGTTGAAGTGGTTTCAAAAAGCCCGTACCGAATGGATAGCTAAAGGCGATAGGAACACAAAATTCTATCACTTGAAAGCTTCTATGAGGCAACGGAGGAATAAGGTATTAATGTTGAAGGATGAAGAGGGCAGATGGGTTGAAGATAGTGCTGAGCTCAAGTTGATGGCTGTGCGCTATTTCCAGAACTTGTATCAGGGAAGTGATGACTTAAATATTAATGATTGGCATATGAAGTCCGTGTGGTTTCCTCGGGTTGAAAACCTGAATTTGGAGTATCTTGGCGCAATACCTACGGATGAAGAAATCAAGAGGGCACTCTTTGCTATTGGCCCTTTTAAGGCACCAGGAATTGACGGCTTCCCGGCAGTTCTTTATCAGGCAAAGTGGAATATCTTAGGTACTTCCTTATGTCGTTTCGTTAAAGAGGTTTTTGAGAAGAAGCAGTCCTTGGAAGACCATAATAAAACTCTGATCTCCCTGATCCCGAAAAGAGATAAACCAGAATCCATGGGACATTTCCTACCTATTGCCCTGTGTTCGGTGCATTACAAGTGCATTACCAAGATAATTTCTGCTAGGTTGAGGAACCTAATAGATAAGATCATCTCACCCTATCAGGCCAGCTTCATTAAAGGAAGGCAAATCCAGGATAACATCATCGTTGGGCAGGAAATTATGCACACGATGAAGAAGTCAAGAGGACGGAAAGGGCTGCTAGCTATGAAAATAGATCTCGAGAAAGCGTATGATAGCATAAGGTGGGCATTCCTGAGGAACGTTCTGGTTGAAGTTGGCTTCGACAGCGGGTTCATAGAATTGATCATGCATTGTGTCTCATCTGTTTCTTATAATATACTGTGGAATGGTGAAAAAACTCAGTTTTTCTCGGCTAGAAGAGGTCTAAGACAGGGAGACCCAATCTCTCCCTTGCTGTTTGTTCTTTGCATTGACAAGCTCTCACATATGATATGTGATGAGGTTAACTTGGGGAATTGGAAATCGATACGGATGTCTCAGTCGAGCCCTCACATTTCGCATCTCATGTTTGCAGATGATCTCCTATTATTTGGTGAGGCCACAGAGAAGCAAGCTGTTTGTATGTTGAGTTGCCTTGAGAAGTTTTGTAACTTATCCGGTGAGAAGATTAACTAGTCTAAGTCATCGGTATTCTTTTCACCAAAGGTGCCCCATACTGTGCGTCAGAACATTGTCTCAGAAACAGGGCTCAAGATCTCAACGGAGATTGGGAAATACTTGGGGTTCCCGCTCTCTAGGAAAAGATCTGTTAAAGCAACGTTTCAATATATTGTGGATAGAGTGCAGTCCAAACTGTCAGCTTGGAAGGAAAATTCTCTCTCCACTGCTGGGAGGATCACCTTAGCTAGATCGGTTATTGGGACAGTTCCGCTTTATACGATGCAAGGGGCGGCAATCCCTTCCACAATTTGTAAGGAGATTGAGAAATTACAGCGAAGATTCATCTGGGGCAACTCGTCTACGTCCCATGGTTTTGATCCAATTGGGTGGGAACAACTGATTTTACCAAAAAGTCAAGGCAGGTTGGGTTTGAAACGTATGTCGTCGATGAATAAAGCCTATGGAGCCAAGATTGCATGGAAGCTTCGTAGTGGGGCTGATGGCCTGTGGGCAGAAGTGCTTTTAAAGAAATACATGGTGAGAGATGACACTAATCTGTTCAATATACAGAACAGTGACTCCTTAGTCTGGAAGTTTATTGCAAGACAGAAACCTTTGGTGGATCAGGGAGTGCTTTGGAAGTTACGTAATGGTTCGACTGTGCACTTCTTCACTGACCGCTGGCTACTTCCTGATAAAACATTGCAGGAATTATGTATTAGGCCGCTTAATGAGGAAGAATTGACGTCTGTAGTGGCTGACTGGACAGATCGAGGCGGATGGGATTTGCAGAGAATTGCAAATGTCCTTCCAGCGCATGTTATTCATAAACTAATAGCAGCCGTACCACCAATCTCTTTGGCTGGCAATGATACGCTGGTCTGGAAGGAGAATTTCAGTGGAATTTTCACCCTTAAGAGCGCCTATAAAATGATTGAGTGGGACAGCGAGGCGGAGGTTGAGCCTATGTTCAACTTAATTTGGAAGTGGAGAGGTGCAGAGAGAATTCGTGTCTTCATATGGATCGCCTTCAATCAGAGGCTTCCGATGAACCTTTGGAGAAGCAAATGGTCTTCCACATCGCCGAGCTGTTTATGGTGCGGTGATGGACAGGAGGATATTATGCATATCCTAAGGGATTGTAAGTATGCTTCTGATTTCTGGCTTCAACTAGTGGATCTGCAGTTATATTCAGTATTTTTCTCTGTTTCTTTGAGAGATTGGTTTTACTTCAATTTTAAACACCATTGTGCAAGACATGGATGTGGTAATTGGACACTTTTGTGGGGTGTTGCTATCTGGAAACTGTGGACATGGAGGAATGGGTTCTGTTTTAATGAAGAGGCAGGGAAACCTGATAACCCAGTATCCATTATTCTGAACTGTTGGAGGAACTTTGTCAGTGTACAGGATATTTTTGAGCCACAGACTACCTCTTCCATCTCTGATAAATGGGAGCCGCCACCATCGGGTTGGCTCAAGGTTAATGTGGACGATACGGTGATTAGAGGTTCTGATCGTGCTGGGTGTGGAGGGGTGATAAGGGATGACAAAGGGAGCTGGGTGGCAGGATTTTCCCATTTCCTGGGCTCGTGTGAAGTGGTTGAGGCGGAATCATGGGCAATAGTGAAGGGTTTATCATTGGCGTGGGACCTTGGGTTTTGAAAGGTGATTTTGGAATCGGACGCTAAGGCTCTAGTAGAAGTGCTGAATGATGACAGGTTTGTTGGAAACGGGAGCCTTATCTTGTGGCAGATTAAGGAATTGTTACGGAGGAATTGGAACGTTAGAATTGACTATATTCCAAGACAAAGAAACAAGGTTGCCGATGGTCTAGCAAAGGAAGGCTTTCAAGACTCTTGTTTCTTTGATAGTTGTCCGATTTCATTTGGAATGTATGTTTGAACGATGTAGATGGGATTAACTTCCCCCGTGTAATTTCCCTTTAGATTTAATGCAAATCTCTTCAGTATCAAAAAGGGATTTTGTGAATATGTCAGCTAGTTTATCATTGGAAGAAAGTATGGCGATTTACAAAGTCTTGGCAGCTGACTTTCTCTAACAAAATGATAATCCAACTTAATGTGATTACTCCGAGCATGCATAACAAGGTCAGCTGTATGGAAAGCATCCCGTGGCCAGCCCTCTACCGCTTTGTGCACTGACAGTAGGGCGAAGGATTAGTCTCATGGCTGACGGCTATGGGGATACCTTGCGTAAGCAAAAAAAAAAAAAAAAAAAAAAAAAAAAAAACAAGGTCACCTGTAGATATGTTGGTGGTGTAGGAAGAAAAATGCTTAGTTCACCCAACAAGTTTTGCAGCCAAATTAAATCACAAGTAGCAAGAGAGCAAGAGATATGTATTCAGCCTCAATGGAGAATCTTGCCTCAGTGAGTTCTTCTCTATAACTCTTAAGAAATTTACTCTATGGGCTAATACTCCCTTCATCCCTATAGAGTGCCTAATTATCATCCTTCGAAGATATTAGTTACAAGTATTCCATCCAGAAAAAGAAAGTAGTATAAGTTACAATGACCAAAGGCAACTAGACTTTTACTTTTTTTTTGGTACAAAAAGGCAATTAGGCTTTTTTTTTGTACAAAAAAGAAATTAGGCTTTTTTTTTTCGTACAAAATAGCAATTAGGCTTTTTTTTTGGTACAAAAAGACAATAAGGCTTTTTTTTGGGGTACAAAAAGGTAATTAGGCTTATTACCATGGATAAGGCCAGTTCTTTGTGGACTCTTTGTTTTGTGGACCTGATCTATAAATACGTGCTCCTATAGCTTTGGCGGCCCAAAAACATAATAACTTCAAACACATATTGCATCTATTTCTAAACCGCACATTGATTATAATGTATCATAACAAGTTATTTAGCAAGGGGTCGGACACTCTCACAAAAAGAGAGGGAGTTTGATCTTGGAATTGGTTAAGGCACTCGGTGGAGGCATCTTAAGGGGTCTAGAAGCAACGGTAACCCAGGTTAAGGTAGAGGCATATGTACTCTTAGTCTTGAATTCCTTACGGAGTAGATTCCAAACGCCTTGCCCTTGGACTGTGGGTGAGCCCAACCCCTCTCCTAAAATTTTATTATAAAAAAAAAAAGTTACAAGTAATCTGCATATTAATAAAATTAAGAGTTTGTTTAGTATATATCTAAGAAATAGTTTTAGGATTTGTTTTATTATGTTGGGTTTATTAGTGATAGGAAAAAACCTTATATCCTTTAGACTCCACAATTGTACGGGCTATATCAAGTAATAGAGTGATCAGAAAAGTATCATTCCCACGAGGACTCAATCTAACTAGCGATTAGATATTAAATCTCCTTGTTTCGTTTAAGTTGAGCGAGTCAGAATTGTTTTAAAAAAGAAAAGTAATAAGAACTAATAGTAGCAAAAGACTTTTCACAAAAGAGAAAATTCCAATATAAAAAAGTACAACCTAGAGTCACTAATCCCTTGTTCGTTTTTCTAGATTTTATCCCAACTAAATTAATTTTGACTTAACCTAAACAGCTAATCTAGAATATTAATGTCTATAAATGCCTTCCGGTTCATTTATCTACCTATCTTAATCAATTATGTGATGCCTCACACAACTAAATAAGATGCTTTTTTAAATCGGGCTCACTCTAATTTGATTATGCGGAGCTTCTAGGTATATTCCTATCCTAGACGCAAATTAGATTAAAACCTAACTTCACGTTAAATTTAAACCTAATTCCACATTATTTATTCCCTAGGTCAATTTAGGATTCCCTCTTCCAAGTTCAACCCTAAATCCCCAAAACATGCTCAATGGTGGCCACTCACTAAGCAATAACAATAAACACAGGATTAAATAAACTGAAATAAATTAAGCAAAACTAATAGTGGAAATCATCTCTAGAAATAGCAATAAACACAGGATTAAATAAACTGAAATAAATTAAGCAAAACTAATAGTGGGAATAATCTCTAGAACCCAAACAAGTTCATAGGTTCTCTAGGTTGAAAAGAAAAATTAGCCAAACATGGCTATAAGAAAATCCATACAAACATAAGAAATTCAAGTTCCAAAATAAAGAGAAGAAGAAGAAGAAAGAAGAGATCCCTACCGCTTCTTAAATTGATATCACGCTCTGCTTCTTCTTTTCGTCTCCAACAAAATCTCACGCTCCCTGTTTTTCTTCACTGTGCCGTCCCTTTAATATATAGATTTTAGGGTTCCAATTTTTCCTTCCATTCTCCACCACACGTCCCTTTAATTCCGGGCTCAATTCCATTCAATGCCCAACGTGTTGCCCAAGTCATGTATTGGAGATAAGTCAAAAATCATGCTCCACGTACTTCCTGATTGTCAACAAGAAAGGAAACCATATAATAATAGCAATAACAAACTAAAAACTGAATTATTATTTTTTAGAAAACTTCCTATTACTATTATTTATTTCCTAAACTCAAAAGCTTTTATTTTAAATTGAAATCCCCTAAATGATGCATCTAGATTGATATCCCTTAAAATTATAATAAAATCTCTTTAATTTAGCATTGATGACTTCCTAAATATATCAAATTATATCACAAATCAATTAAAAATAGGAAGTCATCAATTAGGAATGTGTTAACTAGACTTGGCTTACATTGGTTCAATATGGGCTGTCTTACTTAGCCTAATGTAAGGGTCTGAACTATTGTATTGTTGAAGTTCTTATTTTTAATAATAAATATTACTCCCTTTCTTCCCAGTTGCCGCACGTTGTGTGTTGAAGTTGAGCATGTGAGGCCTTTTCATGGTATCTTGAGCCAAGTTGTCTTTTCAAGATTAACGACCCAAAGATCCAAGATTCATCACACACATTATTTCCGAAGTGGCGAGAAGTAGAGGCTTCGGGGAAGGAACCAGCTATGGTGCCTATTCAAAGGATAGGCACCATCAACCTAACACATCAGGACAGTCCAGATGAGCTAGGTTCATCATAGCCGGTTCCCTGTGGAAAGTAGTTCACTTTTCTGCGTTAGAAGCCAAGTGAAAAGAGTACAAAAACGGTCCAGTTTAATCGGATCTTAGAGTAAGAGATAAAATGAAGATTAGGTCTATGTTGCACCGACACTGACACGGCGTTTCCGACACGTTACCGATACGTGATGTCGACACGTTACCTCAATAATACTAATATTTCGACACGTTCCGACACGTCTTAGTATTAAATAATATTTTTAATATAGAGAGTCTATTTCACATCAACATAACATAATAAAAGAAAAATCATTTGCATAACTAAACTACATCTCCACTAATAATATTTGCCTCCAACTCGGCTCATCTAAGGAAAGGGCAGCAACATCTAAAGCTCCAACATCATTAAAGGTATCAACTGCATCTCCACTAATGTCCCAATACTGACTTTCTCCTTCATTATATTTCGCATTGTTTCTTGATAAGACCCGAAGGTTGCTATGTATGTAAACTAAGTCTTCAGCTCGCTTGGGATCCATTTTATTTCTCTTCATGGAATGCACAAAAGAGTAAGTACTCCAATTGCGTTCAGCACAAGATGAAGAAGAGGGTTGTGCGGTGAGTTTCAAAGCTAGTTTTTAAGCAAAGGTGCACCGCAACCGTGAACTCCCCACCAATCATTGGGATTCATTGTAGATCGATTTTCAATAGCATCAAACTCTCTAAAACCTCCCTTCATTTTAGCAAAATTGACATACTCCAAATTTACTGCAGACCTTTCCTCCACACTAGAAAAATGTCTCCTAAAGAACTTTTTTACTTCTAAATTAATCTCCACATCATCATCTGGAGAAACTCGATTTGGATCTTCAGCAAGCCATTCATCACTGTAGTACCTACCAAAAAGAAAAAATATTATAAGTGTCAAAATGGTTTCAATTAATAGAATTATTAAAGCAAGCTACAATTATAAAAAACTTACTTGGGATGCAAAGCATGTGCCAAACAATGAAGGGGAGTTGAACTTTTGGTCCAACGATCCACAAGAATTTTATACACCACATCATAAAACGTTGATGACTCACTACTCATCTTCCCTTCTTTCAAGTATATTACATTCTTCACCTTCTCAATCATCACATCCCACATATCATAAACCAAATGAAGACAAGGTTTATCAGTGTCACAAAACCTGATCATATCATAAATGGGAGCAGTGAAAGCAAGGATGTAATCAATGTCTCCGCCCACAACTCATCATCCAATATCATATCCTTCACTTGTCTTGCCCTTCCTTGATTATCATATTTGTAAATAGTCCATTTTTCACTAATGACCATGCTTTGGAGGGCACCCTTTAGCAACTTATATCTCTTTAACATCACAATCATGGAAGCAAATCGAGTGTCAGCAATAGAAAGCAACTTCAATGTGGCAAACTCATTAAATATAGACAATCTCATAGAATGAGTCATGATGAAAGTCTTAATTGTTGAAACACGATCAACAATTTCAGATATCCAACGACACTCTCCATAAGTAATCTCATTATTCTCCGCATTTTTTACTGCACAAATGTTCTTCAAAGCCAAGTTCAATGTATGAACAACACATGGTGTCCAACTGATAGTCGGATATTCTCGCTCAATAAGTTGCCCTGCACCCTTACAATTGGCAGCATTATCTGTTATTACTTGAACCACCTTATCCACCCCAACTTCTTGTATTACTTCCTTTAGCAAGTTGAAAATAAAAAACTTATCCTTGATTTCACCAGAACAATCAACACTCTTCAAAAACATGGTGAACCATCACATACCGCCATGAAATTAATTATTGGTCTCCTTTGGGAATCACTCCACCCATCACTAACAATACTAACACCATTTGATCTCCAAAGAGATCGAGCAGGATTAACAACCTATCAACATGATCCTTCTCTTGCTGCAAAAGCGTAGTCCGCAATAAGTTATACCCAGGGGGTCGATAACCTCCAATGTTATGACTTGCAGCATAAGTGAATGCTTGTTGAAAGTACGGGTTCTTGGCCAAACTAAATGGCAATCCAGCAGAATAAAACATCCGAGCAATAATATGATTTAGTTCTTCCCTCGCCCCCATATTGAAAGCCCTCTCAATAGGACTCATGCTTGCAGTTCCATCATCACTTTTTTTCCTTTTAGAAGATGTACTAGTCTGAATGAAAAGCCGGTGGGTGGTAAAGGAACATGTCTCGGTGCATTATTCCTCACCCTTTGAGAAGATTCCTCTTCCAATTTTCCCATTTCTAACAAAGATGCATCATCAACCTTCTTACATAATGCAATTCCTTTAGATTTCATCTGTAACAAATGAGCTTTTATTCTCGTGTATGAACTTTTGTATTCAAGTTTGCAAAAGTTACACTTCCAACCCACATTCCCTCCAAACACGTTTCCATCATCAATTTTAGTCACATATCTCTACAATGGTTTGTCGGGTTTCAATGTCCACATTTCGTGAGTCGGACTCTAAGTTTATTGAACTATTGCTTTGATTTTGGTTGGACTCCATTCTATCAATCATATTAAAAACAAAATCATATTAAATACAATCATTGAATCACAAATCCACCACGACCGCTGACCACACGGCACACTCCACAATTAAATACCATGATTTAATCAAAACCAGAAAATGACAAAGTGGAAATACGGGGAGGGGAGTCGACACACGATCCACGGCAAAATGATCCCAATTAGAAATGATATTAAAAACAAACACAATCACAAAGAAATGAGAATCTCACGCACGATTCAGATTTCCATTAGGAGCATCGCAGAGTCGCAGACAGAGAGATCAGAGAAGCGAAGAACACAATCACGATTCCAGTCGGCAAAATGAGCATCACGCATCGCAAACAGAGAGAAGCGAAGAAGAAGAACACTAGAACAGCAGTAGAACATAGAACGCGCACAAAGACTGAGGAAGAAGAAACACTCACTGTCGTGTCGTCTGTCGATTCCAGTTGCTCGGTTTAGGAGAACGGCAAGAAAACAGAAACTCACGCACGATTTGGGAGAGGTGGAAAATTGCGTCGATTCCAGTTGCTTTGGTTCAGTCCGATTTGAGAGCGTCGCCGTTGAACAGAAGGAGAGAAAGAATTTGGGATCAGCTTGGTGCTGCTCACTGCTCTGCTAGTCTGCTTGCTCGACCGAGAATGAGAAACGATTTAGGGCAACACCAAAATATGCTTTCAACTTTGGCTTTATTTACAAAAATGCCATTTGAAACTTTGACCAGCCAAATTCACGTGTCCGCCTGAAATTCGCGTGTCCGGCTGATACGCGTGTCGGACTCGTTCCATTTCCAGATTTTGCCGTGTCCGTGCAACATAGGATTAGGTCAATCCCGTGTGAATTCATGGGCTATCCCGATAATCAGAAAGGTTTCTTGCTTCTTGATTTAAGCTAACCAAACTTTCCTTGTGAGCAGGCACGTTAGCTTCATGGAAGGAAAGTTTCCTTTCAAGGAGTACGTGGATAATCACCAAAGGGAAGTAGGCTATGATTTTGAGTAAATGTTTATATCCTATTGAAAACTATGTGTCCTATGCTAATGTGTCTGCTGGTTATATGTGTTTTCTGTGCTCAATTGACTGTATTTCTGAACCTGCTAGCTATACGGAAGCAATAAAAATCCAGAATGGATGAAAGCCATGCAGGCTGAAATTGATGCACTTGAGGCCAATCAGTGGCGGACCCAGGATTTAAACTTTGTGGGTGCACAATTAGTGGTGGGATTTGCCCCCGAAATTTTTTTTAAAGGAGGATAAAAGGCAACCCACTCCTTCGTAAAGTTTAGGATCAGAAATGAGGTTCAATTGAAAAGCATTTCCGAGGAAATCAATTTAAACAAAACAATATACTCTAATCCCATGGCATACAGATACCTAGATGTTACACTATCAAATTCCAAAGCAACATACAAGGAAAAATTATTATGGTTTATCATATGTCATAGGATATTAAAAAGTCAAATATCAACAAAGGAGCATAACAAATGCTATAACTCACTAAAAAATTCACCGAGAGCACGACACTTTCAACAGGTTCAATACCAAACACCTACATCAACAATTTATGGTGGGATAATTTCATCCTAACATCAGCAATAATTTGTTTTTGTTTGGACTAAATCATTAATATAAAGCTCAAAGTGATATTACACACAGATTTTGACCATTTTGTCTTTGTAGATCCACACTTTAATACCGTATCAACTAATATATTGATATGGCTGAGTTTAGAGCTTGATCCATGGAGAAACTTGCATATGAATCATTATATATCTAGGATATAGCTAGAGATTACCTATATCTGATAATAGATCAAGGCAAGGTGTCCTATACTGAGTTGAAACTGCCCTTTGAAGCTGTTGATTTGATTCTGAACTTGTTGCTGAATATGCATCAGATGTAGCCATTTGTACCTGTAAAGTATACATAGGTCAAAGTACTTTTGTATACATAACAAATCATTTTCCTTATGGTTCTATTATTTGCATCTTAAATATTCTCATAGTAATTTAGACCATAAAATCTTCCAACAGAGAAGCTATTGAAGTAACTCTGTAACAATGAACAGTAGTGCTCTTTGATCTTGTTGACAATACTTTTGGTGAAAAGTGCTTTTGCCAAAATCAGAGTACTAAAGAAAGCAAAATATTATGAATTTAAAAATTATACTCTGTACAGCTGCTCTTAAGCAAAAAAAATTTCCTACTACCTAAATATACACTATACAAGTTTTCTTCTTCCTATAATATACTAAGAATTTTCCATATTTAAGAACTTCTCTTTACCTCAAGACTTGAATTGAAATTTGGATGTTTGTTTCTCCTCCAAAGCAAATATATGCCTCTCGAAAGTGATGAACAAGAGACCCAAAGTAAGAGATCTTAGAGCAACAGAAAAAGTGATGTTGGTTGATTTGGAAAATTTACATGAAATTTAGGAAAAAATTACGAAGAGAATTAAAAGATAGCAGAGCAATAAGATCAAATAACCTGAAAGCTTCAGAGATTTGCTTGAATTAATTCATGGGGTTGATGTTGTTTGTTTCCAACTTCAAATGCTTCTCATCAAAATGAAAATGGCGTAAGTGCAAAGATTCGCTCTACCATCGTGGCTCGACCCCGGCGGAATTTTTGCTCCCGCTCGTGTTTTTGGTTTGACCGCCACGAGATTGCTCAGAGGCCAACGGTGACGGACGAGATTGCTCAGTCACCACCGATAGCGTTCAGATCTGTGGAGTCTTGTGCTCTCTATTTTCTGCTACACAGAGTTTGTCGTGGAAATCCCTGGTGCATTGGGTCACTTGGTCTCTTTCCAACTCGCTTGATCTTGCGGCAGGAAGGAAATTGTGATAGAAATGGGGGAAAAAAGGCTGGAGAGTGAGAGACGATGGAAATGGGGAAGAAATGGAGAAAATAAAACGAACAAAAGGAAGTTGGTGGCTCGAACCGGCGACCATTGGCTATAAGTGTAGAATCTTAACCAACTACACTACCTATACATGTTGACACTAAATTCTTTCAACTTATAGATATTTTTTTTGTGTCTGCACTTGCCCACATTAACACAAGTGTGGGTCCACCACTGAGGCCAATAACACATGGGATATAGTTCCTCTACCTAAAGGTAAAAGAGCTATTGGCTGCAAGTGGGTATATAAAATTAATTATAAACCAGATAATACAATAAATAAGTATAAAGTCCATCTTGTTGCTAAGGGCTATAGCCAACAAGAGGGAGTTGATTACCATGAGACATTTTCACCGTACTGTGCATGTTGTGCTTAAGTTAGCTACAATGTATTGGTGGAATCTTTATCAAATGGATGTCCACAATGCCTTCTTACAGGAAGACTTAAATGATGAGGTACGCATGTGAATATCTCAAGGGTTTGAGAGTAAGGGGGAGCACCTAGTTTGCAAATTAAAGAAGTCCCTCTATGGCTTAAAACAACACAACAACGGAATCAAAAACTCCCTATACCTTGATAAAAGGAGGTTTTAGCAAAGCGATAATGACTATTCGTTGTTTGTAAAAAATTGTAAAGATGGTATGGTGTTGATTTTGGTATATGTAGATGCCTTGTTAGTTAGAGGGAGCTCGGAAACAGGGATAGCTGAAGCAAAGCAACTTTTGCATGACCATTTTAAAATCAAGGACCTCAACTTAATGAGGCATTTCCTTGGTATTGAAGTGGCAAAATCTGAAAAGGGATTGAGCCATCTCAAAGGAAGTATGTGTTAGATCTCCTTGCTGAGACGGGCATGAGTGGGTGTAAGCCCCATAGTGTTCCCATGCATGGCACAAAGTTTAATTTGAAGCTTTGTGGGCTATGAAGCAACTAGAGACAGACCAAAAGACTTATCGAGGAATCCGCAAAGATAATGGAAATTGGTAGGTTAATAAATATATTTGACTATGACACATCTTCACATATGCTTCTCAGTGTAGGTACTTAGTCAGTTTATGCATTCACCTACAAAGCATCATATGGCAGCAGCTAGAAGCTTCTTATGGTATCTCAAAGGGACACCGGATCTTGGCATTTTGATTAGTCCAGATGGGGTACCGAAGCTGGAGTGTTATTGTGATGTCGATTGGGCAGCTTGCAGAACCACAAGAAGGCCTGTCACTGGGTACATATTAAAGCTTGGAGGATCCTTAGTGATGTGGAAAATGAAAAAGTAGCCTACGTACAGTGGCTAAGTCATCGGCAGAAGCCGAATTAGAGTATGACAGTAAGTGGTATGTGTAACATCTTGATATATATATATTTTTTTTATTACAATAGGATAGATTTTTATGGCAGAAGGCAAATTAGAGTATTGTCATTTTTTTCAAACTAATTTGTTTAACTTATAAACTAGTATATAATTTAATCATACATAATATATGATATGATTAAGTAACTTATTTAACTTATTGAGCCTGTTTGGATTTAACTTTTGTAGAATAACTTTTGGGATTTATGAAGTAAAATAACTTTTTCATAATAACTTTTTGCAAAATAGATTATTGAAAAAAATTGATTTTGATAAAATGATAGTATTTGAATATTGTTATCGAATAGCCTTTTTAGGGTCTAATTTACCAAAAAAGATATTAACTTTTGGTATAATTGCATATAAAGGATAAAGTTGTATTTTAAATATTTTTAACATTAAATTTCATAATAATTACATAAATTTGTGTACAAAATTAAAATACTTCAGGGTACAGACTAGTAATTAAAAAAAAAATACCCTATGATCTTGAAAATTTATTTTATAATTTTGAAAAAATATTTCAGGGTATTGATGGGAATTAAAAAAAATACTTCTCATAATCTTAAAAATTTATTTTAGGATCTTAAAAAATATTTCAGGATATTGACTAATATTTAAAAAAATTCAGGATAAAAGATACTTATTGTTACGAAAAAATACTGACGATAGCAGAGGAGAAAGAAAAATATGAAAAAATAATTTTTTCCAAAACCAAGGTTTTTACCTCAAAACTATGGTTTGGCTGCAGAATAATTTCTGGACATTTTAGGGGTGTTTGGCAAATTTTTATTAAAAACAAAGTTTTGGAATTCGCCAAACAGTTAATTCTCTTTTAAAAAAAAAAAATTAATTAGGTCTTATATTTAACTATTTCCATGGATGAGTAGCCGCTATTGGGAAAGTAATAACAATTCCTTGCGACTACTTTTCCAAAAGTGGATCCAGAAGTTCCGAGCATGATCACAATCCCTTGACATATGCAGATAAGTTTGGACGTAGCCAAGCACAGTTTGCATACTCCATCAGGGTGCAGGTTGCTCCAAAACAGAGATTCGTTGGTGAGTGAAAAATCGTGCGTAGCCTCCCACGATTGTATTTTATACCTCTGAGGAGCATTTCTGTGTTCTTGATTTTTGTTGTTTTGCAATCTTCTTTATGAGTTTTCAGCCCTTCAAAATTCAATGGTGGAAACAATTTCAGTGTGTTCTGTGGTGGCGCTATGGTAAAACCTAACAGTTTGAGGTAATCTCTCTCGGTTTTCTTGTAGACAAATAGGCAATAGTGGAGAATAAAATACTTTTTTTTTTTGGTCAAAGAAGATTCCATTAACTAAAATTCAAAGATAGTACCAATACAAAGGGAAGCAACTAAAACAACAACCAGAACAACCAAAAGGCAAAGATACCAGAAGGCAACTGCCACAACAAAGAAAAACAATACAATGGAAAAAGAACAACAGAAAGCAGAAACAAAGAAATAAACTAGCCACCATCCAAAGCAGAATGAAAAAGCGAAGGACTATCAACATCATCACTAGTCTTCTGAGCCTCCAGAGTTAGAAGAGATAACAAAGCAGGTGTTGGTTGCAAAACCCACCCAATAAGGCACACCCCTTTGTAAGCATTAGCTCCTAAGAGATCCGCAACACGGTTGCCCCCTCTCGGGGAAAAGAACAAGGAAAACCCAACCTTAGAAGACAGAAGACAAATAATATCCTAGATAATACTTCTACATTTCCAATCATACAAGTCCGGTGACTTGGCCTCAATACAATAAATCAGGGATAGACAATTTGATTCAAAAATCACCTTATCATGACCAAGGTCCAAAGCCAGCAGCAAAGTCTTTTTCAGAGCTAAGGCTTCAGTCATGAAGGCAGAAATAGACTTGACTTTATCCACAAATCCCCATTTAATAAAGCCAGCAAAGTCTCGACAAATTACCCTAATAGCGGCATCTTTCTCAGAAGAAGAGAAGGCTCCATCACAATTGATTTTCAGGCTACCATGTGCTGGGGGAGACCATTTAGTGCCAGGACTATCACAGCCCCTCGACAAAAAAAGGGTCCCTCACCCCTTTAGCACAATTAGCCCAAAAATCAAAATTACTTATCCGAGCCAATTCAATAACACTACCCGGATTTGGCTTTCTATGTTCAAAAGTCATTTCATTTCTAGCCTTCCAGATAAACCACAAAAGCCAGCAAGTCAAGGAAATATCATTCTTACTCAATAGGGGGTTAGTCGTCAACAAAATCCACCATGCATTGAAGTTGGAGATGCTGGAGACATCTAGTCTAGCACCTAGGGAGCAACCAAACCACACACATCGAGTCCAGGGGCAATGGAAGAATACATGCTCAATAGTCTACTTGGCATCTACACAACTGGGCATAAGCTATCTGGGGACCTCCTTCGCCGAAACAGTGCAGACTTGGTGGCAACTACATTACTCAAGAGCCGCCATATGAACTGTTGTACACGTGGGATCACTTTTATCTTCCAAATCGACTTCCAGCATGAAGTGTGGATGACAGTCGATGAACCAGCCTTATCCACGTTAACAGAATTCCAGTCTTTCCGGCAATGATAACCCATCTTTACCGTATACACTCCATTCTTGGCATTAGTCCATACCAACTTATCTTCCAGCCCATTGGAAGGGATAGGGATTTGATATATTGCCTCTTTGACTGTAGGAGATACATAATGTTTAATAGGAGAAAGGTCCCACTGCCCATCAACAATCAGATCACAAACCCTAGCCACTGCAATAATCGGGACATCAGTGGTACGCGGTCTCATCGGGAAAACATCTCCTGGGACCCTGGGTCACCCCATATTCTGATAGTAGTACCATCACCAATATCCCATTTAAGGTCTTTCTTGAGAAAATCTCTGCCATCTAAGATACTAGACCAGCACCATGATGCCTTATAGCCTATCTCCGCATTAATGAAGGTTTGTTTCGGAAAGTAGACACTTTTAAGCACCCTTGCCCAAAGATCATTAGGCCTCTACATAAGCCTCCATGCCGTCTTAGCCAGAAGGGCATAATTCATCGTCGAAAGATATCGAAAACCCATACCACCGACACTCTTGCTGTTGGTCATAGCTTCCCACGCTTTCCAATGAGTCTTGCCTCCAAAGGCATTACCATCCCACCAAAAGTTAGCTATAAGGCTATTGATTTCTTACAAGTCTTAATGGGGAATCTGAAGCAGTTCATCGGGTAGATTGGGATTGCTTGGATAACCGCCTTGATCATTACTTCTCGACCAGCAAAAGATAGAAGGGATTGACTCCATCCATGGATTTTACTTGCCACTCGTTCTCTGATGTAAGCCAAAGCCTGGTGCTTTGTTTTCCCCCAAATGCTAGGTATGCCAAGATAAGTTCCCGGATCCTCCGTGGCTGGAATGTTCAACAAGCCGCTCACCATGCTTATCACTGCAAGAGGAGTGTTAGAAGAGAAGAAAATAGTGGATTTATCTAGATTAATGACCTGACCTGAGGCAGCGCAATACAAATCCAGAATCTTAGCCAAATATCTACAATTCCTATGACTAGCATGCATATATAAAAGGGCATCATCAGCAAAAAAAACTATGGTGAGAACTGGACACCTATTACTCAATTTAATACCCTTAAGCCGCTTGTCATTTTGGCTCTTACTTATCATGATAGAAAGAACCTCTGCAACCATAATGAACAGATATGGCGAGAGGGGATCTCCCTGGCGAATACCTCTACTAGGAATAAAAGATTTCACATTTTCACCATATAAACAGATATTTAAGCTCACTGAACGCACACATTTCATAACAAGAGATATCCACTCCGCACAGGACCCAAATTGTAACAAGACTTTCTCAATGAAGTCCCACTCCACTCGGTCATATGCCTTACTCATGTCCATCTTAAGGGAGAATTCATACTTACGGGCCATTCTCTTGCGGCGAAGGTAATGGTAAACCTCATGCGCAATAATGATATTATCATGAATACAGCGGCCAGGTACAAAAGCACTCGATTTTGGGAGATACAATCATCAAGCAAAGGTCGCATCCTATTGGCCATAATTTTTGAGATAATTTTATAAGAGAAGTTGCATAGGCCAATAGGACAAAACTGTGAAACATGTTCCGGTCTATGAATCTTGGGATTAAGAGTGATGTTAGTCATATTAATCCCCTCTAAAACAGAGTGACCTGCAAAAAAATCATTGACCATAGAACACACAGAATCAGCAATTTCAGACCAAGCAGAATGATAAAATTTACCAGAGAAACCGTCAGGTCCCGGCGCCTTTGTACTCCCAAGACTAAATGCTGCAGATTTTATCTCCTCCCTTGAAACAGGTTACATAAGACGTTGATTCATATCCTCAAAATTTTTTGGATCGATATAGCTCAAGACCGCATCCATTGAGTGTGAACCAGAGGTAGCAAAGAGATTCTGAAAAAAGCTGGCAATATTCTGGGAGACAACATCCTTCTCCATTAACCAGTTGCCCACATCATCTTTAATATAAGAAATTTGGTTCCTCTGTCTCCTCTTGATAGTGGATACATGAAAGAAACGTGAATTTTTGTCACCAGCATCTAACCAATTGATCCGAGAACGCTGCCACCAATATTGTTCTTCTAACTCCAGTAGTCTATCTAGTTCACCTTTTACCTCCAAAATCCCTCTAGAAATGTCAGGGGTTCGATCGCCCAGTGTCAACTCAGCCATACCCCTCTTTAAAATATCAATACGAATAGCACTATTGGGGAACTCCTTCTTACTCCATGAGATTAGATTCTGCTTGCAGCTCTTCATATTGCAAATAAAAGACTCCACAGATGAAAACTCTTGCTCAGAGAAATTCCTCCAACTCCCCTTGATTACCTCAAGAAAGTGACCATGAAGGGCCCAGGTCAGCTTCAAACCGAAAAGGCCGATTTTTCTTATAGTTCTCATACTGGCATTGGATAAACAAAAGATGATGATCGGAGGACCCAGCCGGGTCGATATTAAAGACCTGGAGAGTAGGAAACTGCTCTCTCAACTGTAAATTGCCTAAGGCCCTATCGAGGCGTTCGTGGATGATATCCGGGCTTTCCCGATTATTGCACCAAGTAAAACTAGGCCCATTAAACCCCAAATCCTCTAGCTCACAATCCGCCACAAAACACTTGAAATTAAGAATTTTCCTCCAGGCTCTAGGCTGACCGCCACACTTCTCGCTTTGGGATAAAATATCATTAAAATCCCCAAGACACAACCAAGATTCCCTGATATTATTGCTAATTCTCCGAACCTCTTGCTAGCATAACATTCTATCAGCCTCATTAGTGGGGCCATAAATAAAGGAGATATATGATGGAGTAGAGAGAGCATCAGACATCACACTAGTATGAATAATATTAGAGGATGAGAATAGAATATTAACCATAATCGCATCAGACCTCCAAAGGGCTAGATCGCCGCTTTTGCCAACCGAGTTAACAATCCATTCTTCATTAAAGACACATCTACGTCTAATCTTCCTCACATAGCTCGCCTTCTGTTTAGTCTCCATTAAGAAGACTAAATGGGGTTTTTTTTCGGAAGCACTCTTCCTTCAGGTTTCGGGTCGTCAAGGCAACCCCCAAACCTCGGTTCCAAGCTAATAGATTCAGGCTAATAGATTCATGGCGCACCCATACGTGGGATCCATGGTCAACCATTCCAACCAAAAAAATGCAGGTTAGGATTGTAGACCCATGTGACGACGCTGCTTAGGTCAACAATAGTGTGCTTTTTTTTTTTTTGTCAAAGATAGTGTGCTTTATTTGAAAGGAAGGTTACGACTATTTGGATGATAAGGAAAAATGAAGATTAGGATTGTAGACCCCTGTGACGACGCTGTTTAGGTCAACAATAGTGTGCTTTATTTTTATTTTTTTTGGTCAAAGATAGTGTGCTTTATTCGAAAGGAAGGTTATATATAACTATTTGGATGATGGGAAATATGAAAGGTTAGGATTGTACACCCATGTGACGACGCTGTTTAGGTCAACAATAGTGTGCTTTATTTTTTTCTGGTCAAAGATAGTGTGCTTTATTCGAAAGGAAGGTTATAACTATGTGGATGATGAGAAAAAATGAAGGTTAGGATTGTACACCCATGTGACGACGCTGTTTAGGTCAACAATAGTGTGCTTTATTTTTTTCTGGTCAAAGATAGTGTGCTTAATTCGAAAAGAAGGTTATAACTATTTGGATGATGAGAAAATATGAAAGGGTAGGATTGTACACCCATGTGAGGACCCTGTTTAGGTCAACAATAGTGTGCTTTATTTTTTTCTGGTCAAAGATAGTGTGCTTTATTGGTTATAACTGTTTCGATGATGAGAAAATATGAAAGGTTAGGATTGTACACCCATGTGATGACGCTGTTTAGGTCAACAATAGTGTGCTTTATTTTTTTCTGGTTAAAGATAGTGTACTTTATTCGATTTTTAAGGATTTGTTAAAATCGTACGCTTGAATCCATATTTGAGTCAGGATTTGATTGGGATTTTCCCTAAATAAATTATTTTCAATTAATGTGTATATGATTTTCTTAAGATGTCATTTTCTAACCATGTGCATTTTAAATATCCTTGGTGCAAACCACTCTACTATATGTAATTAATCGGGAAGCTTTGAAAAAAAAAAAATTATAAATTTGGCAATTAAAATAGATTGTGTTCTTATATTTAGAATTAAAAGAAATTTCTTTTGGCTAAAATTATCTTGTTTGGTCCTTTATGTTTGCTTTAGGTATCTATTTAGTCCCTTAAGTTTGTAAAAGTCTTCGATTTTGGTCTAAAGTTAACATAGTTAGCAGATTTCGGGAAAATTTAACTTCAAAGCAATTTTAAACAATGATCTTGACTTAAATACCGACAAAGAAGCGAATTACATGTTACTTTTTTTAATAAATTAATATTTTAAATCCTATAAATTGAAATTTATTTAAGCAAACTTTGAGTATATGTTCTTCGTCTGAGGCATTTAAGTGCACAAATATCGTTTAAAATTTCAATTTACTGAGATTTAAAATATTAATTTATTAAAAAAGTAACATGTAAGTTTGATTTGTCAACATTTAAGTGCACAATCATCGTTAAAAATTTTTGAGTTAGTATTTTAGTTAAGTCCGCTTAATGGTGTTAACTTTAAAGGACCAAACGAGCACTTTACAAACTTAGGGATTAAATGGATAATCGCAAGTAAACATAAAGGACCAAACGGGTACTTTAACCATTTCTTTTTAGCTCGTATATTTAAGATTGGAGCTAGTAATAAAAAAATTCAATTGCCTTGACTTAATGAGAGGCAAACACTTTGAGTATATAAGGCTAAATATTCATTTTTTTTTTTTGGAAAATTCCATATAAAGCTGTTTGAAATAGGGAAATCCAAAATCAAGTTGATAAATTTAATAAATCTTTAATTATGTTATACCAATCCAATTTAATATTTTAAAATGTTAGTTAAATGACTTTATTGCCCTCTCCTAATCTTCCTTCTCTTAAAGGGTCTTATTGGCTGTAACTTATTTTTTTCAATAAGTATGTATACAACATCAATATATAATAAAATGAAATATTTTTTGATATAATAATAAAATAAAATATGATTAGCTTAAATCAAAGAATTTTTGTGTCATGGAAGGATCATCAAGAATAATTCAAAAAAAAAAAAAAAAAAAACAGAAAGCATAATCCAAGATCAATTAAATTATTTTCAGTTGAATTTTAAGAATTAAAATTTTTATTTTTTCCTAGGCTTTTTTTGGTGAAAAGAAAATTAGACTATGTTAATAAAAAAAAAAAAAAAATCTGACTAATGCATATGTTTCAAATTATACATCAAATATTTTCATTAGCGGCATTTTAAAAAAAGTTTCATCAACGTAAAAAACAAACTAGATATTACAATATTTAAATAAAAATGTAATGAAGTTTGATTTTTATATTGACAAAAAAAAAAAATTTAAGGTCGAGTTTTTTTAAAATACAATTTCTCATTCTCGATACTCAAATAAAAATATTTTAATTTACTATTGGGTTAATGATTTTTATTTTTATTTTTTGACTTCAATTATTCTTATTGATTCTTCCCAATTAAAGGAATCACATTTTATTTTATTATATATTAATGTCAAAATATATATAGAAAAATTAAGATACAGAGATCACATTTTATTTTATTATATATTAATGTTAAAATATATATAGAAAAATTAAGATACAGAGTAATAAAACTTCTTTGAGAGGAAAGAGGATAAAGTAGACTATAAAAATGTAATAAACATTTCACCTATATTTTAAAATATTAAATTGGGATTTGTTGAGTTAAACAACCGATTTAGAATCTTTCTATTTCGTGCAACTTTATTTGGGATTTTCCTTTTTTTCATTTTTTATTATATCAACATGGTGATAAAGCAAAGAGATAGAATCCTATATGTCTTAATTAAATATTAAAATTAAAGATTACACCAAACTTGCGTCTTCTTTATAAAAAATTAATAAAAAATATAATGAAAATTAAATGGTACTAAACTCATTTAAATCTTTATCATATATATATAGGGGTTTAAACTTCTCATGTTGCATGAGAAGAAGAAGATTCCTACACATACATGAAATAATGGGACCCACACATATATATAATGCTAATTATATATATATATATATATCTATATGTGTGTGTGTGGGTCCCACTATTTTATGTGTGTGTGACATGAAAAACACTTCTCCCGCAATATGAGAAGTGTTTTTCCCATATATATATATATATATATAATACTTTTTGTGATCCTAATTATAGGAACTCTTTTTTGTAAAGTAGTACCATGTTGGATTAAATATTGGACAATATATTATAACTTAAAGCTGGTTTCTAAAGTTTTAAATATGAAAAAAAAAAAGTAAAAACCAGAAGTTTTAAGAAAATTATACAGGTATCAGGTATGTATGTATGTATAGTTCATGGATTAATATTTTGATTTATTTGTTTTTCAGTATCTGAAGGAGCAACCGAAACAACTCGTAATGGAGGTAATCGTAATTTGTGCAGCCCATCAATCACTGTAATCAAAATGAAAAATATAACAGCGTTTGTTAAGAACATGATAATCACAAAAAAAAAAAAAAAAAAGAAAGAAAGAATATACTACCTCCAATATTAAATATAAGACTCAGTTTTTTTTTTTAGAGAATTAATGTATCTAAATAATATAAATATAATATTTATATTTATATTTTTTATACCAAACTAGATTTTCTGACTTATAAACCGATAACCAATCAAATGATAGATAACATATGTTATGATTAACTCCCTACCAGCTCATGCTCTGTTTTAAAGTCTATAGGATTGAGAAGTTTTAGATTTTATATATCATATTTATTTATATAGGTTGGGAAAATATATTATACCTTAAAGCCAGTTTCAAAAGTTAAAAAAAAAAAAAAAAAAAAAAAAAAAAAAAAAAAAAACCAACAACCAGAAGTTTTAAGAAAATTATATATATTTGTGTATGTAATACCAGGAGTTTTAAGAAAATTATACCTATTTGTGTATGTAATACATTAATGCTCCTATGGTACTTAGGATATTTTAGAGAAAAACATGTTATAGTATTATATTAATTACCTTAAAGTAACTTTTTTAATATAATCAAATGATTACATCAACTCACAGAGTTGCATATTGTAGAATTGAGATGAGCTAGCTTGAGTGGTTGGGTGGTGGAGAGGGATAGAAGGGAAAATGAGGGACTTGGTTGATCAAAAAAAGATGAGGGATTTGGTTTTCCTCATTTTCCCCTTACTCAATTTTTTTTTCATTTTTTTTTTACTGTTAGATTAAGATCTCTATGATTCATATACAATATATTATAAAAATATTATTATAATTTTACTTTAAAGATCTAATATATTAATTCTAAACTTTTGAGATCTTAATCCAACAAAAAAAAAAAAGGAGGAAAGTCAAATCCCTCATTTAAAAAAAAAAAATATTTTAATGGGTAGAAAATCTAAAATAAAAACAATATTTTAATTAATATTTTTCAAAAATATTTTTTCAAAAAATATTTTTTTCATTTTAAAAGTATATTTTAAAAATATCCAAATCTAAACCCTCCAAATCTTATTTAGATGGTACAAATTGGATAGGTTGATGATCCATAACTAGTTCCCTCCTTCTCTCTCTCTTCCTCATCTGTCTCCATTAATTCATATCCATGGATAGATCTCCTTAGCGGAAGAAAAAGCTAACCAGAAAAGACCCCTGGACCGAAAAGGAAGACCAACGACTCATCAAATACATCAAAATCCATGGCGAGGGTTGCTGGCGATCCCTCCCAAAAGCTGCGGGTATTTCTATATTTCTTTCTCTCTCGCTCTGTGTATTATATATAATATATCTCTCCCCCTCTCTCCCTTTCAAATAATGCGCCTTCTCACTCCCCCGGGGGCGCCCAGGTTTGCGCAGATCTAGCCGGAGTTGCAGACTCAGATGGATTAACTATCTACAACCAAATCGCAAGCGAGACAAATTCATTGAATTCATAGACAAACTCTACTGCCGCGGTCAACAGAATTCTCATGTTTCTAGTAATTCAATCTCTTCGACCTCAAGTTTTAACCAACGGGAAATATGTGATCCCCCTATTGGAGATGGTGGATCGGCATCTGTTCATGTTGCCTCTAGCCGGTATGTATGTATACAATAAATTCATATTTTCTTAATTTCACCATCTCTTAGAGTAAGTAATGAATTATGTAAACACTTGTGTAGTAGCCATCAAAAACATGTGTTCTGTCTTCCATTCTTGGCAGGGTAACTGGAGACTTAAATGGTAAAGAAAGGAGATGCTGCTGCTTCTAATTCAACCTCTGAATCCACCAATATTAGTAGCATATGGGTAAAAGGGGATCGTATTGGGGCTGGTGCATATGGGACTGTTTATGTTGCCCGCAACAGGTATATATGAATAAACTGATAATGTTCTGATCTTATTATCTTTATTCTAATTTCTTAGTCTAGCTAATAAGCCGTAAACACTTGATTGTATTTGTAGCTATAAAAAGCATGTTGTGTTCTTCATTTCTGACAGGAAAACCAGAGCCTTATGCGCAGTTAAGGAACTTAAAGACATTCACAAACCTGAAAACATGTACGTCTTTGTGTGAGTGCGCGCGCATTATTACAGTTTCTTTCTCACGCATATAAATATAATCCTCCACAAGTGAAGATTCTTTGTCATTAAAGGATCAGAAAGTTAAAGTCAAACATTTAATTTTAAGTGTCCGTGAATAGAATATAAGAAAGTAAGAATAAATTCTGGAGTAGAGTTAAAAAAGTAAACAAAATCAAAGTCTCCACTCTCCACTCTTCATCATTTTTTGTCTTTACAAAAAATATGATACCTGAACAGAATTCAAATTCCCTTCCTACCAATTTTTTTATTAATTAATGAACATTGTAACTTCAAAGAATTCAAATTATGCAATACATTAAAAAGATGGAGAAAGAAAACATTTTGTTGATGATTGCAATAATAAAATAGAAACTAAAAATGACGAAAATTCACAGGAGTTCATTATATTGTATCAAACATGACAAAATTAATGTACTTGTGTTTTCAGGATATCGAAATTCTCAACCCACTGGAACATACAAACATTGTGAACTATTAT
The DNA here is from genome assembly GCA_019022655.1 of Acacia acuminata. Taxonomy (NCBI): domain Eukaryota; kingdom Viridiplantae; phylum Streptophyta; class Magnoliopsida; order Fabales; family Fabaceae; genus Acacia; species Acacia acuminata. The sequence continues at coordinate 116,767 of JAFJYI010000168.1, forward strand.
GGCCATGAAATAGTAAGTATTCTTTTGATTTAAGCTGAGGAGGAAACTAAACACACTATTAATTAATCAATTGGTTCATGAATATATAACTAGGTTGGATGTCACATTTCTCTATACATGGAATACGTGCAACCCGGTTCACTGAAGAAATATATCTTAGAAGAAGGTGTTTTAACTGAACCTTTAATTCAAGATTTCACTGTACAAATTCTCTCTGGGTACCTGCATAGCGAAAGAGTAGTTCACAGGTACACTCCCATACTCACATGAGTTCAGGTCATTGCAAAACACACTTCTGGTAGAATAATTAATTTTTAACTAATGTTTGTTGGGATAATCTTGATTAATTTATTCCCCTCTCTCTGTCATGGTTTCTTTATTTTTATGTATGATATATATAGGGACATAACCCCAGACAATCTACTTGTTGATTCCAACAACAATGTAAAGCTGGTTGACTTTGATTTGGCTAAGCATGTAAGTTCTTGGCTATCTTGTACAATATGCATTTACATGACAAAACCAATGCCATTGATTTTTGGTAGAAAATACCTTGATTCTAGGATCTAGATCATATCTCTTGATTTTAGTATCTAGATTGAGTTTTTCAAATTTTAAAGGGTTTTTTTTTTCGGTGGATTTTAATCCCTTATTTCTCTCTCCTAATTACTCTCTCTAAGTCTATATATTGTAACCTTTTCCATGGGAATAAACACATCAACATACAGAGTGAGTTATCTCTAATTTTCAATAATTTTCAAACTTGAGACTTACCATTTGTAGTAATTTAAGATAATGTTTCATGTTTAGGATGGAGTGCGTGTGTCTCATAAAATTGATGGTTTTGTGTGGCTTTTTAGATGCCCTCTTGGAATTGATATGATAGCCCCAACAGTCAGCAATATTGATGACTTAATTATATCTTTGTGTTGAATAGCTAACAGAATCTTTGGGCTATCACTCCATGATGGGTACACTATATTATGCAGCCCTATAGATATATATTTTCATTTTATTTTAATTATATATATATGCAATTTTTATGAAAAATTTTAAGTTATTATGTGTAATCGTGATAAATATAAGTTCATGATGTTTCATGGGTTAATGTGCACATATACCCATGAAGTAGTACTCTATTCTCCCATTTATGTTTGACACCATAAAATTTTCTTAGGCACATCAATCCTAATGCACATGAACGCTTTCAAATAAACATATATTTTCTTAGTTGAGAATAACAAGTAGAATTTGATCTCCCTAAAATACGATAAGTAACATTAGATTTTATAAGCCAAATAACATTATCTTAGATAAAAATAATAAATATAATCAACTCTTATTTTGTCATTGCATAAATTTAATATTCTTGGGGCAGAATATATATTAAATAAGGATAAAATTGGCAAATTATTAAATTTTAAGAGAGAATTAATAAATTTTAATGTTGTTTTATTCCTGCAAAACAGTATGTAACAATATGAATAATTTCCAATATAGTATAAATTCTTGAGACCTACTCGAGTTCGGTGAATATATGATTTAATTTTATTTGTTAGGATTAAAAAAAAAAAAAAGATTCTAGAAGACTAATCCATTTGGACATCACAACGTGCCACGCACGTGTCCAATAGGCTTGACTTGCGTACACAAAGAAAATTAATGGTCGTAACTTCTATGGGGAACTATTAACATACATATATTTTTTCAAAAAAAGGCACCAACGATACTGTTTTGTGCCAAAACGGCACAATTTTAAAGAAAAGGAGGGGCATCAGACCGTAAGAGTAGAGGAGGAAAGCCGGATCCCTGCTCAGCTCATGCTCCGTTTTAAAGTACACAAGATTGAGAAGCTTGTTTTTTTTTTTTTTTTTTTTTTTTTTGGGTACAAGTGAGGGCTAAGCCCGTAAATCGAAAGTCTATAAGATTGAGAAGTTTTGAGTAAACAAGGGTGGTGAAAAATGAAGATTTGTTGCTGAAAGTTCAGCCCAAAACGCGTGGGAGGGTTTATTGGAAGTTCCTTTACATTTTTATGAGAGAAAATTCCTTTAAAATAATTAGCTCGTACAATATAACACTATTTAAAATAAAATTAATCCTAACACACATGATAATTAATGTGAAAGGGAGAATATGGTTGTTCCTTAATTCCTTCTTATTCTAATTTTAAAAAACTAAGTAAAAGGAAAGAGAAAATTATAGAAAATTTGACGGAGGATTGTTTGGACAATATATTATAACCAGTTTCAAAAGTTTTAAATATGGAAAAAAACCAAAAACCAGAAGTTATAAGAAAATTATGTATGTATGTATGTATGTATGTATGTATGTATGTATGTATGTATGTATGTATAGTTCATGATTAATATTTCGATTTATTTGTTTTTCAGTATCTGAACGAGCAACCGAAACAATTCCTAATGGAGGTAATGGTAATTTGTGCAGCCCATGAAGCCCTGTAATCAAAATGAAAAGTATATCAGCATTTGTTAAGACCATAGTAATCAACAACAAAACATAAAGAATATACTCCCTCCAGTCGGTTAACTTATTTTTAAAGAAATTAAGGGATCTAGATAAATTGCTTTAAAGTAGTGTTATATATGTATATAATATATATCAAACTAATTTATCAAACTTATAAACTGATATCTTATCAAATATTTTCTCTAGTCCTAATTATAAGACCTATTTACTAGAATTTAAAGAGATTAAGGAGAGAAGTTAAATTAGTTAATTCTATTTATTTTTCTAAAATATCCTTGCTTAAAATTTAAGGATAATTATAGAGATGAACCACATCTCTAACCTGTCGTCAAAACAAATCGTCAATTTAAAATGCCGCTAACTAATTCCTAAGAAATCAATCACTTTGGATAGGAAAATATTTTAAAGAAATATTAAAATTATTTTATTTAAAAATAAAAAAGAAAGTTGAATTTCTCACTTGATAGAATATAAGCGTGTTGTTAAATTAGTTATTGTAGATGAAATATTAGTAGGGGTGATATGAGAAAAATATGACAAAAATTGCTCAAATTTATTTTATTAAAAAAACAAAAACAGTATAATTGAAGTGTATACGATATTAATGCGTTGCAAGAATTACTTAATTTATAGAATATATAGGTGCATTATTAAATTATTATTGAGAAAGTATCAATAACGGTATTTAAGGAAGAAATTGATAAAAATTATAACTTGGTCCTATAATTGGACCAAGACCAACTCTAAAATATATTCATATAATTAGAATTGAAGGGAGTAATAGATAACAAATGCTATGATTAATCAACATATTTAGTTTTCTTAATCATTTCAAAAAAGTCAATTAGATATTATATTAAGGACGTGAGATATAATATAGAACCACAATATTGCCCCAACAAGTGCATTATGTATATATATGTAGGGCGAAGGAGCGATTTTACACACGAAGTTTCCCTCCGGAGCGCTCAAAGACCACGAAGTTTTTTTGAGGAGCAAAAGTACACACGGTTACGTTTTGGGAGCGCCCAAAGACCATTTGGTTAGTCAACCGTTAGTTGACCGTTAACTTGGATGGAATGCGACGTGACGTTGACTTAGACGACACGCTAACATGGATGATGACGTGGACGCTGACGTGGAATAAAAAAATTCAAAAAAATTAGAAAAAATTCAGAAAATTAGGGGAAAAAAATAAAAAAAAATTAGAATTTTTTTTAAAAGTAAAATAATTAGAAAAAATTCAAAAAAAATTCAAAAAATTAGGAAAAAATTAAAATAATTACAAAAAAATTAACATAATTAGAAAAAAAAATTTAAAAATAAGTATAAAATAATTATAAAAAATATTAAAATAATTAGAACAAAATTCAAAAAATTCAAAAAATTAGGAAAAAATTAAAATAATTAGAAAGAAATTCTTTTTACCCAAAAGATGCCCGCAATACGCGATAGTTGACAACTCGACGAAACATCAAGGGAGCCTCTTGGGTTTTACCCAAAAGATTAAATTCTTTTTTCTTTTTCCTTTATTTTAATTTAATGGGCCTTGTCGATTCTCCTCCTTTAGTCCATCGTTTCTTTTGAAAACCCATCCTCTCGTCAACCATGTATATAATAAAGGGCAACCGATCGCCGACGGTAGGGTGGTCGGTGGTGGGGCCCACTGACAGGGATATCTTAATTTCTTTCTAATTATTTTAATTTTTTCCTAATTATTTTAATTTTTTTCCTCATTTTTTGAATTTTTTCAAATTTTTTTCAAATTTTTTAATTTTTTGCTAATTATTTTATTTTTTCCTCAATTGTTTGAATTTTTTTTCTAACTTTTTTCAAAAAAATTTCAAATTTTTTTAATTATTTTAATTTTTTAATAATTATTTTTAATAATTTTAATTTTTTCCTCATTTTTTGAATTTTTTAAAAAAATTTCTAATTTTTTTTCCTAATTTTTTGAATTTTTTTTATTCCACATCGGCGTCCACGTCAAGATCCATGTCAACGTGTCCAAGTCGGCGCTACAAAGCATTCCATCCAAGTTAACGGCCAACTAACAGCTTGACTAACGGCCCGTGGCCGGGCGCTCCCAAAACGTAACTTCGTGTGTAGATTTGCTCCTAAAAAACTTCGTGGTCTTGCGACGCTCTTGGGAAGAAACTTCGTGTGTAAAATCGCTCCTTCGCCCTATATATGTATGTATGATACACTAATACTCCTCTGGTACTTAGGATATTTTAGAGAAACACATGATATAGTATATATTAAGTAACTTGTTAATAATAATTAAATTTAATAGGTGTTATACTTAGGATGAGACGAGTATCTTATCCGATGCCCAGTTAGTTCAAAACAACCTATCCAGTTCAAACCTGATGTCTGGGAAATTAAATTTAAAATAATTCCATCAAGTCAAGGAGTTGGATCTGTAGGATTGCGAGAAGAGCTACCTTGAGTGCGTATGGCGCGGCCGCCTTTGGGAAACATTTGGGTTGGCGGTAGGAGCGGTAGCTTAAAAGCTATCTAACTTTAAAAAAAGCTCGGTAAAAAAAAAGCTCGGTAGAGTTAATGATTTGTGTTTGGATTGATGGTGGTAGAAGTGGTGGGGCCCACGTCAAAAACCGAAGCATCTTGGAAAAATTTGGATTACGGGAGCTTTTTTCCTAACGCTTTTGAGCGTTAGGAGCTTTAAGTCAAGTGAACTTAACACCGAACCCAAACACACCATGTTGAGCTTTTTCTCCAAAGCCCATTAACTTTACCGCAAACGCTCCTAACGCTCTCCTAACGCTCAATCCAAACAGGCCCTTTGTTGACCAGCTGTGGGGACAAAGGAGGGCTCAAGTGGCTAAGGGAGCACGTTTTGTTTTAAGCCAACTCCACTTCTTGCTTGCCTACTTGTGTTTTGCTGTTGTCATTGCTTTCCCGCTCCACCATAGTCCATCCTCCCCTTTCCCTTTATATCCCATTACTTTCCCCCCTTCTCATCTCTCTCTCTTTCTTTCTTCCTCATCTATCTCCGTTAATTCATATCCATGGCCATATCTCTTGCTGCGAGAAATGACACACCAACAATGGCGCCTAGGCCAAAGAAGAAGCCCAGGGCGAGGGTTGATGGCCATCCAGACCGAGAGTTCTCTGAAGAAGAAGATGGGCTCATCATCATACTCCACAGCCTCCTCGGCGACGATTACTTCTCTAATAAGTACTTCATCCTAATTCCTCCCTCTCTCTACAATTCCCTTTTAGTAATCCTTTCATCATTTTTATTTATATATATATGATCCTCTTTCTTCAGATGGTCTCTGATCGCCACGTTTTTCTCGGGAAGAACCGACATAGAGATCGAGAACCGCTGGAACACCCATATCAAACGCAAACACCACAGCCGCGGTATCGACCCTCACACGCATCGACCCCTCAACGCCGCTGTCGCTGCCGCCACCACCACCGATCTCTTCGCCGTCGTCAACAGCAACAACAACAACAATAACGGCGAGTTTCAACAACAATTTATCAGCCGGACCCAAGTCTCTTCTTTGAAAACTGGGTCGGTTCGTCAACATAATTCTGATGCTTCTAATAATTCAATCTCTTCTACCTCAGGTTTTAGCCAACGGGAAATATGCGATCCCCCTATTGGGGAGGGTGGATTCTGTTCCTGTTGCCTCTAACCTGTATATATGTATACAATAAATTAATATTTTCTTAATTTCACCATTCCTTAGTAAGTAATGAATTATGTAAACAATTGTGTAGCCATAAAAAACATGTGTTCTGTCTTCCATTCTTGGCAGAGTAACTAGAGCCTTAAATGCAGTGAAGAAAGAAGATGCTGCTTCTGCTAATTCAATCTCAGACTCCACCAATTTTAGCAAATGGGAAATAGTGAAAAGTCTTGGGTATGGTGGATTTGGGATTGTTGATGTTATCCGCGACAGGTATATATGAATAAACTGATAATGTTCTGATCTTATTGTCTTTATTCTAATTTCTTAGACTAGCTAATAAGCCGTAAACACTTGATTGTAGCTATAAAAAGAATGTTGTGTTCTTCATTTCTGACAGCAAAACAGGAGACTTATGTGCAGTCAAGAAAGTTAAAGACATTCACAAACTTACACACAGAGAATCCTTACAAAAGGTACGTCTTATATGTGAGCGCGCGCATTATTACAATTTCTTTGTCACACATATAATCCCCCACAAGTGAAGATTCTTTGTCATTATAGGATCAGAAAGTTAAAGTCAAACATTTAATTTTAATTTAAGTGTCTGTGAATGGAATATAAGAGAGTAAGAATAAATTCTGGAGTAGAGTTAAACAAAGTAAACAAAATTAAAGTCTCCACTCGTCATCATTTTTTGTCTTTAAAAAAAGTATGATACCTGAACAGAATTCAAATTCCCTTCCTACCAATTTTTTTATTAATTAATAAAGATTATAACTTCAAAGAATTCAAATGATGCAATACATCAAAAAGATGGAGAAAGAAAACATTTTGTTGATGATTGCAATAACAAAATAGAAACTAAAAATGATTAAATTCACACAGTTCATCATGTTTTATCAAACATGACTAAATTAGTCTACTTGTGTTTTCAGGAAATCGAAATTCTCAGCCGACTGGAACATACAAACGTTGTAAAGTATTATGGCCATAAAATAGTAAGCATTCTTCTGATTTAAGCTGTGGAGGAAACTATACTCACTATTAATTAATCAATTGGTTCATGCATATATAATTAGGTTGGACGGCACATTTCTCTATACATGAAATACATACAACCAGGTTCACTGAAGAAATATATCCCGAAAGATCGTGGTTTACCTGAAAATTTAATTCGAAACTTCACTCGACAAATTCTCTGGGTTAGTTTACCTGCATAGCAAAAATGTAGTTCACAGGTATACTCCCATACTTACATGAGTTCAAGTCATTGCAAAACACACCTCTAGTAGAATAATTAATTTTTAATGTTTTTTGGGATTGTCTTGATTAATTTGTTCCCCTCCCTCTGTCATTCTTTCTTTATTTTTATGTATGATATATATAGGGACATAAAGCCGACAATCTACTTGTTGATTCCAACGAGACTGTAAAGCTGGTTGACTTTGGTTTGGCTAAGCTGGTAAGTTCTTGGAATTGGACAATATGCATTTACATGACAAAACCGAGGCCATTGATTTTTGTTAGAAAATCCCTCAATTCTAGGATCTACATCATATCCCTTAATTTTAGGATCTAGATTGAGGTTTTTTTTTTTTTTTTTTTTTTTTTTTTTTAAGTTTCCTATTTTCAGTTGATTTTAATCCCTTATTTCTCTCCCCTAATTACTCTCTCTAAGCGTTTATATTGTAACGTTTTCCATTGGAATAAACACATCAATATACAGAGTGAGATCATCTCTAATTTTCAATAATTTTCAAACTTGAGACTTACTATCTGCAGTAATTTAAGATGATGTTTCATGTTTAGGATGGAGTGTGTGTGTCCCATAATATTGGTGGTTTTTTGTGGCCTCTTAGATACCCGTTTGGAATTTATATGATAGCCCCAGCAGTCAGCAATATTGATGACTTAATTAATTATATCTTTGTGTTGGATAGCTGCAAAAATCTGAGGGCAAGCACTCCGTGCCGGCAACTCCATATTATGCAGCCCCTGAGGTATGTATTTTCATTCTCTCAATTAATTACGCTTTTAAAAAAAGTATTTCTTAATTAATAAACTTATTTCTCATTCAGGTTCTTAAAACAATGGAATATAAGAACTCGGTTGAAGCTTCTGCTGCTGATATATGGAGTTTAGGTTGTGTGATCATTGAAATGTTCTCAGGGAAGCATCCTTGGCCTAATTGTGAACCGGTAAACTCGCATGACTTTTAATTTGCACACAAACTTAAGTAATTCAATTCTTTGTTATTTTCTGTGATATATATATATTTATATTTATATTTATATATTTTTTTTTTAAAAAAGTCAAGCAATAAACTGTTTTAATCAAAGAAATGTTTCTACTGATGCTTTACCCACACAAACATAACACGTCTAATCTTAGAACAACAGAGTCCTCAGGATGTGTATAACTTAGCCCAGTGTTGGTATAATCAAAGCATATAATGTGCTCTAAGGACTAATAGTATATCTTTAGGTGTAACCTTGATGAAGTAGTGCCTCGGTTAAATGCAAGGATAAGAGTGAGAAATTTGGGTATAATTTTTCAATATTAGATTAATTTGGGAATTATACGAGACATTATATTCTATATGTATGTGTGTGTGGGGACCTTTGATATATTTGTTAATGAAGTATATCACTAAAACAAAATCATTTACTAAGCAGGTGCCAGCGGCCTTTAAAGTTATTGATGGAGAACAACCGCCCATACCAGAAAAGTTATGTCAACAGGGTAAAGATTTTCTCGAACTCTGCTTCAAAAGAAATCCAGCTGACCGCCCATCTGCTTCAACATTACTAGATGATCCCTTTGTAAAACTACAAACAACTTCGCTTGCTGATGGAAGAAAGTACAATTAGGGTTGATGGTGTTGGTAGTATAGAGATCCTGCTAACTTGTTTACAAGTTCAAATAAATTACTTGTGGAATTTTCCGTTGCAAAAGTTCAACCCCGAAACATGGTTTATGTGTGATGATGAATTGTGTTTTTTTCCCAACATCATAATTTTACAAGTCTGTAATAGTTCTTTTATTTGTCATTGACAAACTATTAGATTTTTCTGATATATATATATATATATATTTTAGTTGGGATCTTGGTGCAATTTTTCCTAATTTTAGTTTGAGTCTCTATTGAGACCATTGTCATTGCTTGGGATTACTTTGGGACACATCAAAAGTGTTTATTTACACAAATTAAGTGTCCGTTTGGGTTAACAAGTAGAAGGCCGCTTTTACAACATAATTTATGGTGTATGAAATAAATATGTGAGATGAGTTTTGTTTCGATTTGTGTAAACGTATCTTTCAAACGTTAACTCAAACAAGCCCTAAAACAAAACTCATCTAACATAGTAACTTCGAATATCATACATCATTAATGATATGAAAGGGCTGAAATTGGATTGTGTCTTTTCATGGTGGCCTAGTAAAGGGGCCATCATCCTTTTTGTTGTTGTTGTTAATGATTAAGAATTATTATTCAAGTATTTTATTTGTTTATCCCTTTCTTTTCCTTTGTAAAAGTGTAAAACATGGTTCACAGTGACGAATTTCAAACTTATGTTCTCTTTCTTGCCCTCTAAAAAAACTGGCGGTCTTCTTTAGAAGAAAGAAAGAAATAAAATATAGAGTAAAATATTCTAATCATGCTTCTATTTAATTTTAAGTATACCTCCCAAGCCTATTTTAAAAATATACACTTTAGTTCAAACTATTAACACAGTTAAAAAATATTATAAAAAGATTCTCTAAGTATTTTTTAATTAAAAACTATATTAAAATAAAAGGAAAATCTCAAGAAAATAATATTTGAATTTTAAAATCCTAAATATGTGATTTCACAATGAAACAAATTGTAAATTGTTTCTTGCTCTTGTTAATCATATTGTTGTCAATAGGATTTTGAATTTTTTTTTTTTTTTTTTTTTTTTTGTCAAATGTACTTATATTAATACTCAAATCAAAAGATATATCAAAACATAACAATTACAACTGAAATAAATCAGCCAGAACAAGAACAAGAACAAGAACACAAATATATAAAACAGTATAAAACAAATGAAAGAAAAACTAAAAACCAAAATCACTACAAAGGTGGGAATAAAAGCCTCAGAGACTGCACCAGCTTCCCGAACATCCAAGGTTAGGAGTGATAAGAAATAAGGTGTTGGTTGCAAAACCCACCCAATAGGACACACCTTCTTATAAGGATAAGCCGCAAATAGATCGCTACACAAATACCCCGATATGGGGCAAGAATCGAGAAAACCTAACCTCGAAAAGAAAACAAATGAAGTCCTTAAGAATACTTCTTAATACTTCTTCTCCTCCAATCAAGTAAATTTGGCGAACACCTACCAAACAAACTAAGGCTAATACTAGTGATTTGGATTCGCCACCATCGAACAAACCTAACACTGGTCCTCTCATAAGTAAAGCCTATAGCACAATCAACCATCCATAAAACCCTTCCCCCAAAATCGCAATCCAAAACCACATGAATAGAGGAACATAGCTCCAGAAAACAGGAAACACCGCCATCGACGTCCCCTTCGCCGGAGACCACATCAGCAAAAGCAACCCACAGACATAAAACAATAATAACAAAAACAAAAGAAAAGGAACATAGCTCCCATTACCACCGACGTCCCCTTCGCCGGAGACCACCGGATGGGGAAACATCGTGACAATAGCTCCCACTGCCAGAAGTGAGAGAGGGCCAAGCCGAACTCGGAAATCAGAGGGACACCATTGCTGGAGAGCCGATGAGGACGGACACCAGAGAAGAGCTGGCGCCGAAGAAGAAGGACCGCCGCCGCTTTATATCTCTGTTCCAAGCTAAAACTCTAAATCGCTCCAGCTCGAGGTCCGATCTACACTTCTATCGCGGTTGTAGCTCGAGAGGAGGCTCGTCGGTGGTAAAGGCGCCGGCGGCGAGACGAGATCCAACTGAAGGTGAAGCCGAGAGAGAGCGTCTTAGTGTTTGAAGCGAGCGGCAATAGGATTTTGAAGTTCAAGTGATACTTTTATGTCATTTTTCCTAGAATAAATCTCATTCACTAATTTACCCTTCATTATACCAAACCCCTATTTTATCTTTTAATATTAATATTTATTAATGATCTATGTAATATGTTTAGTTGTTTACTAAATCTAGAAAAAGTCTAAGCAATTTTTACGTGAAAAATATTATTCCCCGTCCTAAATATAAGATAAAGTTGACTTTTTTTTTTAAAAGATTAAGAAAGCTAATTAAATTACTTTAAAGGATTTATATTTGTTATTTTTTCTCAAAACTATTTTGCCTAACTTATAAACTGATACTATAATCTAAGAATACACAATATATGATATGATTAAGTAACTTATTTAGCTTTCTTAATCTCTCTAGAAAAAGTTAACTGTCTTATATTTAGGACCTAGGAAGTAGTAACAACTTATCAAAAATTTGGGTTAATTTTCTTAAAAACATATGTTTAATGATATATATATATATATATATATATTAATCCTTTCTCTTAAATATAATGGGAGATATTAACTTATTGTTCGTAATAAAAAGTTGATTTCTTATATAACAATATATAAGGCATATATAGTTTCCTAAAATAAGTTATATTATTACTTTGAATCTTCTTTGCTATTTCAAATTCTTCACTTGCCCCCTCGTTAGGTGAGGATAATAAAGAAGCTCATTATTTTTTAATCTTCACGTCGAGAAGTTTTGTTTTCATATTTTGACTAACTCCCACTCTATGTCTCTATGGGAAATGTATGATTAACAAACATTTCTCTTGAGGTTATCGTGTAATATTCTAATCATTACAGTTGCTTACACAAAATAATGATAATTATTAATTAATTAATTAACTATATATACAATGACCATGATCCATGAACCGAGTACCGTCCACTAGCTAGTTTGCGTAACTCATGAGAATTCTTTAATTGATACAGAGATAATAATCGATCACATTCTTGAACTTTAGACTTTGATGTGCTTGTTTGTCAAAATATCTAAATATATATGAAAAAATTGAAGGCTTGTGCCGACACAAGAAAACATTTTGGCATATAAAAGTCAACCTGTTTGAACCAGAGGCAAGAGGACAGCAACAAACCAAAACTGGCTCGTTAATTACCAAGAAATTGTTCTCTTTGTTCATTTATGTACTTAAAAAACATTTATTTATTTAAGTGGACACCTAAATATGTATATACATGATGGTTTCAAGAATTTCATATATTTGCATATATTATACTTTTGTTATCCTCAATGTTAGACCATGAGCATATTAAAGATGTTAATTAAGTTAGTTAACATGATTTGTTTTTTTCTTCTAAAACATTGTAATTATCTTCTTTGATTCCCTCAGTTTCTTTTAATTGATTATTATTGAGGGAATATCAATAAAGTTAATTTGAAAAAAAATTGATAAATATATGAAATAAGTCTTACATTTCAAACTAACATCGATCTCCCAATTAGCTAGGACCTATATTAAGGAGCATCAATATGGTAAATTAAGAAAGTGTTTGACAAACATGATATCAAGTTTAAGGCTTTTTTCCCAAAATGCCCCTGTTTTCAAACTATTTCCCACTTTGCCCCTATTTAGTCGACTAAACCACGGTTTAGTCGACTAAACTGCGGGGCTCCATTTTTTTTTTTTTGAAATCCACGAGGTTTAGTCGACTAAGCACCGTAGCTTAGTCGACTAAACCTCGATTGCAGAGAGCATTTTTTGCTAACACACGAGATTTAGTCGACTAAGCTACAATGCTTAGTCGACTAAACCTCGGACAGAGGGCCTTTTAAAGCCCCCATTCGCACATAATGAACCCTAATCATACATTTGCAACCCTTTCCCAACTGAATACTCTCTTTTCTCGTTTTAGTGCGACCCATCAAAGTTTAATCTCATTCCACCGTGTTCAAGGTATGATTGTTGTATAATCATTGTAGTTTCACTTTGTTCGGATTGTTTCTTTGGTTGTAAGTGAAACCCTCCTTTTTCAGCTCACAAATTGTTGTGTGAAGGATGAGTTCAAGTTCAAACACGCACATTACTGTAATCTACCATAGTGGGAGGCATTTTGAAGGTCTCGATGGTGTTCAATTTGAAGGAAAAACGAAAATGATGAAAATCAAACAGGGAATTACGTACAACGAGCTCAAAGAAAGAATTCACCAAAAATGGGGCTACATGGCAGCCAATGCATTCATCGGTTAATTGCCAAAGTGGAGACTATAGTGGGTAAGGATATTGTATACTACATTAGTAACGATGTATGTGATGATGAAGACGTAGAGTGTGTCATAGATGCATTTGCTAATTGGAGAGCACAAAATTTTATTGAGATATATGTTGAACTTGAATCTGGTGAATCATCATCTATACCCATGCATACAAGATCTGCACAATATGTTGGTCAAGAAGAGAGACCTGTCGGTGTATCTGGACCTTCACAAGTCTTAATAAGTCAAGTAACATTGACGGATGAAGGGGAGGATGAGGAAGATGAGAGTTGGCACAACGATGAGGAGGAGGAATATGAGAGGTTTATTCCACTAGGTGACACCTCGATATGCGATGTGGAGGGTGATTTTGATAGAGACACGAATCGAGTAAACCCGAGTACCGTAACAATGCCACCGCTTCGTGTTGACCCAATTAGAAGTGGTAAGTTAGTAAACTTGTATTTGTACTTGTATTTGTAATATGTATTTAGTGGTTTTGAGAAAAGATCATATTGACGGATGCGGGGCGAGAGTGAGCCATTTTGGAACGAAAGCCCGCACTATTCCGATATTAATTGGGCGCACCGTGACGATGAGATGGACACGTTGTATGGTGATGATGACAAGCAAGGTGGTTGGTGATTAGGTGATCCATTATATTTGTATCAAGAGTTTCCTTCTAAGGCCGAAATGCAACATGCCGTGAAATTGTATTGCATGAAGTCTCATCGTACAGCCAAAGTTAGAAAAAGCGATGAGCATAGGTTTGTGATGCAGTGTCGGAACCATGCTAATGGTTGTCCCTGGTATATGAGGGCAATTTTCCCCAAGAATGGAAATAGTTGGGTGGTGCGTAAGTGGGGTCAAGAGCACACCTACCTCAACCAGAGTCTCGCCCGGGATCATAGACAACTCGATTCAGAAGTTATATGTGCAGCCATTATCAGTAGGTTTTCTATTTTGTTGCGGTTACATTCGGTTTGTTTATTGTTTGACATTTAGAATTTGCTTTGTTTTCACCAGGTATATTGAGAGAAGATCCAGCTTTAAAACCAGTGCTGATACAAGAGAGGATACAACGTTTGTATGGATATAATATAACATAAAAGAAGGCTTGGAAGGCGAAAATGAAGGCCATTGTGAAGTTATTTGGTGATTGGGAAGAATCATATGCATTCTTGCCCAATTGGTTGACATACATGACGCAGTGTAACGTGGGTTCTGTTTTCAGGCTTGATACTTCTTGTACCTATGTTTTGAATTGGAGGATACATGTATCAATCAAATGAATGTCGTAAGGATAAGGATCAATTAATTCAATTAGAATCAGTTTTGAAATAATTGCGTTTTCACTTTCACATGTACATTCATCAATTTCATCCATAAAAACAAATGAAATACTCAAATCAATGAAAGAACCACAACAAAACAAGGAGAGCATAGGGCAAAACGCAAAAACGCAATGGGGGTTTGCATAAACGCAAAAACGGAAATGGGGGTTCGCATAAACGCAAAAACGACGTCGGAACTTCGAAATGGAGATGGAAACATATCTAAATCGAAGCAAATGGCACTAAATCAACCCAAAATCAACCCAATCAGATCACAAAACGTACAAACCCAAATGGGGGTTAGCATAAACGCAAAACCTACGTCGGAACTTCCAAAAAAAGATGAGGAACATACCTAAATCGAAGCAAACGACACTAGATTGAAGATCGTCGAAACCCACCAACGAATTGAGCAACCTTTGGCCGAAAAAAACAGAGGAAGAGAGTTCTACAGTGGTTAGTTGGCTATTAGGGTTCTGTTTTGCGCGAATGGGGGCTTTAAAAAGCCCTCTATCCGAGGTTTAGTCGACTAAGCACTGTAGCTTAGTCGACTAAATCTCGTGGTTAAGCAAAAAATGCTCTATGTCCGAGGTTTAGTCGACTAAGCTACAGTGCTTAGTCGACTAAACCTCGGGGAAATGTAAAAAAAAGAAGAGTCCCGCGTTTTAGTCAACTAAATCATGATTTAGTAGACTAAATAGGGGCAAACAGGGCAAAGTGGGAAATAGTTTGAAAACAGGAGCATTTTGGTAAATAGTTATTTAATTAGGGGCATTTTGGGAAAAAAGCCTCAAGTTTAACCCCGAGATATGGTAGTTTTTTCAAGATGAAATTCATGCGGCTATTTATATTACTATGGCCTCTCCTCGTTGGTCTCCTAATGTAGCCTCTTCTCCACTTCCACTATACCAAAATTATTAACTTCTAATAAAACTATTTCACACGTCCCTCTTTATAGAGCACAAGCACGTGCTCCCCGCGCGATACGCGGTTGCAAAAATTCCTTGAAAGTACATCATGGACCTTTGATTCAATGAAATTATTAACAAATTCCGAGCAAAAAAAATTATTAACAAATTTAATAAAACAGAAATGAATATAAAAGAAAATAATTGGATTTCAAATATACCAATAAAAAATAAAAGTTCTATCACTATCCAAAAACACAACATAATCGGTTTTACTTTTATATGTTTAGCAACTTCTGCGCCTCGGCTCAAAAGAGGGAAAAAAACATGGTTTCAAAATACTACCCATCATAATACATAAACATTCCTATATGTAATAGAAACTGGAATGTCACATTTGTTGGTCAATATTTCTTAAAATTTTATGAACTCGGTTCTTTCTTAAAACCCCGGCGCATTCAAAAGGAAGTTCTTCCTTAGAAGCATTCAAGCATACCTCTCTATGCTTTGCGTGGGATGCATTAACTTCATTTCATATTTCATTCCCTGCAGTTCTCTTCACCTTCACCATCAGACATGTTTATTGTGTGAAGTTGATTAGCGACAATAATTACATTTCTTGAAATGATGCAACCTTATGAAATACAATTCCCATAATATACTATTAATGATGAGAGATAAAATCAAGAGAGAGAAATAAAATCTAATACATTTATGAACTCCTATCAAGTAATAAAATAAAATCTAATGATATGCATATTTCACTTCAAATCTTGAATTCTATTACAGCAATAATTTTAATTCCCCATTATTTGAGCAAAAAAAAATCATAATATTATGGCTACTTGTATTAAAATTTCATCAAAATTCCCGAATAATCTTTTTTTTTTTTTTGGTCAAGAAAATTCCCGTATAATCTTCAAACCTACAATCTTTTGAGCCTTATATTCATTTGTGAAACCACTATGCTGCTTTGGATTACTTTTTATACTTATTTTAACTCCAAATTATTTTTTGGGCCCTCCTTTATTATTTAATGTATATATTGGAGCACTGCTTTCTTGAATTTTCATCTGATCACGCAACTTTTCCTCTGCCATATCACCTGCCTGAAATCCCCCTTATTTCAACCATATGTTAATCTTCTCTGCATTCCTCAAGTTCCCTAGAAGACAATATTGCGAACCAAACATCTCGTATTTTCTTGGAAACATTTATTTACAAATATAATAATTTAATAATTATTATAACCTGCATAAGAATGAAATTTATCATTGTAATTTAATAATTCCAGAAATTATTTTATGGAAAAGAAAATCACTGGCATACCACATGAATATGTCTTATTGTAAACAAAAAAAAATATATATATTCATATGTCTTATGTATTAGATGGAACCCACATGAATATTATAAGCATCTACTTCATGTATGAGTGGAGTGCTTTTTGACCCACAAAAAAATATATAGGCATGCATATTCACAAATATTGGTTGTCGGCAACAAAACATTTAAATAGTGTTACATATATGGGTGATGGTCTGATGGACACGGAAAAATCATATTAAACACTACCCAAAGCTAAATGCAAATATTGCAAAAGTCCATTTTCATACTCAGGAAAGGGATCTAGCACTACCCATCTATGGAGACATCTAAATAGTTGCGATACAAGGAAGCTCCTCATTGCTGCAAAAAACAAGCAATCTGTTAGTTATGATTAGTTTTGATGATGTCTTATATAGATGTCATTGTCTTATATAGATGTCATTATTAAAAGTAAAAAGATTGAGTAATATAATTATCTCCTACATTGACTAACTACTGTATTTAATGTAGATTAATCCAAGATGAATTATAGAGAATGATCAAGAGAAGAGAAGAAAGAAAGAGTTAGAGTTATGGAGAATGATCAAGAGAAGAAGAAAGAAAGAAGAACTTGTTGTATGAAGTGAAGATATCATTATTCAAGTTCTAAGATTGATGCTAGAAGTCTCCAAGGTCATATGGAAGTTGGAATGGGTCAATTTGAAGTTAAAGTCAGCAAAAATCAACTTCAGGATGAGAAAACTCGAGTTTGGAACACAAAACTCGAGTTTGAGACTCAAAACTCGAGTATACAACTCAAAACTCGAGTTTGTAGTGTCTTCAGCACCTCTGGCATCTCTGGACAAGGAAAACTCGAGTATGCAAGTGCTAAACTCGAGTAAGGAAGAGCTAAACTCGAGTATGCAAGTGTAAACTCGAGTTTGCAGCGTGATCAGCTCTTCAGCAACTCTGTTTCACGTTTCAGCACAGGCGAGGTCTGGTAATTCGATGATATCTCTCAAACCAGGAATCGGATTGACATGAAACCAGTGGCATTTGAAACTAGACATCCAAAGCGTCATTTTGATATATAAATCAAGTCCAAAGGTGTCAATATCAAGGAGCTATGATTTTTACAAGTTGCCATAAGAATCAACGTTACAGTCCAGACCCACCTTCGGTATTTTGAGTGTAACTCTCAATCTACAAATCGTATTGAGCTGAAATCAGTGGCATATGAAAATAGACTCAAAGAGCTTTCCATCAAGAGTTGAACGGACCAAAACGGAGTTCAGACCATGGAGATATGGCCCTCGAAAGTTGACAGATAATTTCAAGAAAGCAATCAAACTTGTTGAACTTAAGTGCAAACTGCGCAGTATAGGTTTGCATACCGCAATTTTGGACATCCGAGCGAACCAAGTTTTTTAAATGAAGTCAATACTGCAGTTTTCCTAGCCAAACTCGAGTATTGAACTTCCCGAGAGCTAAAGAATTTTTCAAACTAAGTCAATACTTGCAGTTTGCGTAGCCAAACTCAGTATTGGACTTCCGAGAGCAACCAAGTTTTTCAAGCTAAGTCAATACTTCCACCTTTACTGCAGTATGTAAGTGAAAGTATGCTATACTCCAGTAAGCAAGATCTATACCGCAGTATTGGACTTCCAGAGAGCAAAAGGATTTTTTAAATTAAACCAATACTGCATTAACGGAGTGCAAACTCGAGTATAGGATTTGTCTTTCGAACATAAGACACGATGGTTTGCCTCTGAAAAGTGCATACTCGAGTTTCCCATTGGAAACTGCAAGTATGGTCACTTATGTACAGTGCAAAACTGCAGTTTGCATGAACATACTGCAGTTTACAACGGTAAAAAACTGATTTTTGAATTACACGAATTTGCAAATCACTCTTGTTTGATCCTATTGCTTTCATGAATCATTCACTTATGTTCCCGAGATATATTTAACAAGTTTATTGAGTGAATTTCAGTTAGCACGAGATGAAGATTAATGAAGATCAAGGCAAAAAGCAAAAAGGTGCTCGGTGCATTTAATGCACTTCTACAAATCAACCTTCTTTTGGATAATCCACCGAGCACGCATTCTCAACGGTCAAGAATGCTTTCTTCATCAAGTAAACTCTTCTCCAACGGGCAAATCCTCGGGGTTCCACATCAGATCATATTAGCACCTGGATTAGTTGGAGTTTAGAGAGAGAAGATGACCAGACCTTAAGCTAATCACCTACAACGGTTGGATTCATCAAGCAACGGTCATTTAATGTTCTCTACCTATAAATAGAGTGCATTAACTTCTTCTCAAGCAGACACACCTGCTGAAGACGAAAATCATTCAAGCCTTATATTTATTTCTTCAGTTTTATTTGTGTAGTATCTTGTGATACATTGAGCTTCAGTGCTTATCTTATCTACTCTTAGAGAGAGTTTGTTTCCTTGTATATCATTCATTGTAACAATCTCAAGTCGTGACTTGGAGATTGGGAAAATCGAGTACAACTTGTAAAGGGAGTGTGTCCTAGGTTGAGGAGCATTCTTTGTTTACGAGTGGGTATCGATTGTAATCGAGTACAACTTGTAAGGGGGAGTTAGTCCTAGGGAGAGGATAACTCTTGAGTACGAGTGTGTATCGATTGTTTACAATTACAGCTTGTAAGGGGGAGTGAGTCTAGGGAGAGGATCATCCCGAGTACGTAATGTGTAATTGTGATTGAGTGATAGTGGAAAATCCCGAGTGTTTTCGGGATTTGGACGTAGGTCAAAGAGTTGGACCGAACCAAGTATAAATCCTTGTGTTCAGCTTCTTCTTCCCTCACTCTACTTATCTCTCGTTTTCATAGCTTCAAAACAGAGCAATTTCTGAAAAGTTTTAAAATACCCAATTCACCCCCCCCTCTTGGGTATATAGCTCCACTTACACAATCCACCATTCCATTTTTACCTGCTAGCACTAAAGGTCTTTGATGCTGAAGAAGAAATTATATTGAAGATTTGATGTCAATGTCCAGGCCAAATAAATTACGATACAATGATGTTGGATGTTTTTTTGATACAAAAGGATGTTGTATTTGATTTGATGTCAATGTTCGTGCCAAATAATTGCGATACAATGATGTTAAATTTGTATGTTGGATGTTGTATTTGATTTCATTTTTTTATGATGTTGTATAATCTGTAAAGTAGGCGTGTTCGGCTGTTTAAGGTAGGCTGTGTTCTTTGTTTAAGGGAGGCCTATTTTTGGCCTGTTTTCAAGAGGCCTGTTTTTGGCCTGTTTTCGTTGGGGCCTGTGGCCTGTTAGGATTAAGTACAGGATTCTTACAAAATACAGGTCTCTTAACAGGCCACAGGCTAGGCTCAAAGCCACTTCCCTACATAAGGCTGGCTGTTAAGGGTCACCCTGGGTCGGCTCGACTGTTTCCATCCCTAGTGATGGACACGGAAAAATATATTAAACGAAATGAAGGAAGGACCCGCGTGTTCTGAGCCAAAAAAAAAAGGAAGGACTTGCGTGTGTTTTTATAGTAGAGGAAAATGGGTCTTGTAGTGGATTTTTCACCCTGGGCCATTTGATGTAATTTTCCCCCAACCAATTTTCAAACGTTTCACGTGAATGCACGATTGTTGAGGAGAAAAATTGCCCATGGGTCCCAAAGGACGAAGGCGGCCGGAAGGAGAAGTGACGGGTCCGATCCTCTCCCTACCCCATTTTCTCTTCATCCCTTCTATCCCTCTAAAATCAATCCCCACCATTCATTTTACTTCATCTTCATCTTGATCATTCATTTTTTTTTAATATTTCAAGTATTGGCAGGTACTAAAAAGATACTGACTGATCCTAAAAAATTATTTCATGATCTTCAAAAATTATTTTAGGATTTTGAAAAAATATTTCGAGGTATTGACTGGTATTTAAAATGTTTCATGAAATATTTTTTAATATTTTAAGTACTGATAGGTACTAAAAAGATACTGACTGATCCTAAAAAAATACTTTATGATCTTCAAAAATTATTTTAGGATCTTGAAAAAATATTTTAGGGTACTGATTGGTACTAAAAATATTTCAGGGTACTGACTGGTACTAAAAATATTTCAGGGTCTTGACCGGTACTAAAAATACTTCATGAAATATTTTTTTAGGATCGTCAAGATCTTTTAGTACCGCCAATACTTGAAATATTAAAAAAAAAATGAATGGTCAAGATGAAGATGAAGTAAAATGAATGGTGGGGATTGATTTTAGAAGGATGAGGAGGGATGAGGAGAAAATAAGATGGGAGAGGATCCCGTTCCAAATAGGTGTAGGTCTCACATATATCTTTTTTTTTTTTTTTTTTTTTTTTTTTTTTTTTTTTGGTCGGACACATATATCTTAATTTGCAACATGATATTTTACTTAGGAGGAGAATATTGGAAACCTTTTTCTTGATGATTGGCCCAACTTTAATATCTTTTCTCCTTATTTAAAGTCAAATATAATTATAATAATTATCTTAAACTTTTCACTCAATAAATTTAAGATTCTTTTCTTAAGTATTTATATCTTCTATTCCCGCTAAAATGTTTTTCTTTTTTTTTTGACTTTGAAGGCTATTTGATAGAATAAACTCTAACGTAATTTAAGGAATATTTTTAAGCGAGCATATTTTATTTACTTTATTGTTTTTTAACGAGCATATTTTACGATAAATATATTTTCTTCCTCATGATCCCCAAATATTAACAATTATTTTTCTTTCACTTTTCCCTACGATCACTTTGTATTATCCCGGTATCCCCACTTCCGCAGCTTTTCTTTCTCTCAGAGCGCATCTTCCATTACTATGAGTGTTAGTCATAGTGTTTGGTATGAGTGTTAATCATGCATGCACCACTACACTCACTAATTATCATTCATTCACCCTTTCTCATTCATCTCATTTCCTTCTCTTCTTCTGCTTCACAGCGTCGCAGATGAGCCCTACAAAAATCATCGGAAACACCTTGCTCTTCATGTTCTCCTTCACTTTTGTTCTCACGACAGCAGAACATCGGTGGAGCTTTGGTGAAACTTGATCTGCTCCGGTGCGGGCTCGATGTACTCCAGTGAAGGCTCGACTGCTCCGGTGAAGACTCGATCTGTTTTCTAAAGCGTGGGTCTCCGGTGAAGAAGACTCGATCTGTTTTCTAAAGCTTGAACTCGCCGGATTCTGGGTTTTTGCCGGCCTTTCCATGGTGGTTTATGAGGATCTGGCTTGATCTACTCACCTTGCTTCCTCGTGATCCCCTTTGTCTGCCACCACACTCACTCAATTTTTTTCTGTTAAAAAAATAACAATGTTAACATACTTGATTATCTTGGTCTACCTCTTTCTCATTCATGCGTCTCAGCTCACTCTCTTGTCTCCTTCACCAGCATACATTCTTCATCTTCTCTCCTTGTCCTTCGATCTGCGACGTCCGATGAAGCTCAATCAGCACCGGTGAAGTTTGATTTGCTTCGGTGGAGCATCGCTGAAGCATCGTTGGAGCTCGATCTGCTCTGATGAAGCTTGAACACGAGACAGCCGAAAGACTGGATCTACATGCAACAAACGGTTGTGAAAGAACTCACTGCAGGAGGGAATTGCTTAATCCACGTGCTCACTCTGCTGTCGGCGTCCCACCTACTGTTAAGGACACAGTAGAAGCATCTCAGTACATGAAGCAGTGTCTGAACGCAGATCTGCAGAAGATGAAATGCATAGAAGAGCTGGAGCATAGAGTGCTTGAGCGATACGGCGTAAACGGTGCAGCGAAGCTTCAACAGCACCCAGGACGCTTCTTGCTTGTCATTACTGTGTTGATTGTCCTTCTCCATTAGCTACCACCAAAAACGGTAAAAGCCTCTTCCAATCTGAAGGTCAATCAGCACCTGTTGAGCTCGATATGCTTCGATCTGTCTTAAGTCTGCAGAAGCTGCTTCAAGATCGTTTTCAAATTGAAGACAAATCTTGAGAGTAAAGAAGCACCCATTTAAAAACATTGAAATAGTACAAACCCAGAAGAACTGTGTTGAAATGCACAGTAGAGCTAGAGCAGAGAGCGCTTAAGCGATACGGCGTAAAGGGTGCAGCGAAGCTTCAACAGCACCTAGGACGCTTCTTCTCCATTAGCTACCACCCAAAACTGTAAAAGCCCCTTTCACTCTGAAAACGTAAAACTATCTCCATGTTTTCGGTGATAAGTTTGTAAAACTACCTGGATGTTTTTCGGTGATAAGTTTGTAAAACTATCTCGCATGTTTTTCGGAACGGGGGACAAGGGAGAGACGACGGGGAAATCGAAAGAGGAGAAATATGATTTGAATTGAAGAGTAGAAAGATGATTTGAGAAGATGGGGAATCTGAAAGAGGAGAAAGTTGATTTGAAGAGGAGAAAGATAATTTGAGATCGATAAACACTGATTTAAGAAAGAAAAATTTGAAATTTGAATTGAAAAGTGCGGCAACAACATATAATGCGTCAAGAAGCCATGAATAGTGCATTGGGCTTGAGATTGAAGCCGACGTTGACATTAGGAACAGTAATTTGTGAGGTGAGCTGCAGTGAACGGCTTAAAATGCTATTACTCTTTAGTATATATTGATATTGATGATGATTGATGATTGATGATTGATGATTGATGATGATGATGATTGTTTTTTTTTTCAAAAAAACGTTTCAAGATAAATGAGGCTTAGTTTGAGCCCAACCATATAGACTCAAGGAAGTGTCCTTACTCTCTTCGTGAGTGTCCTTTCTCTCTCTGTGAGTGTCTAGGTTTGGTTCGCCGTGAACCTCTCCGGTCGGTGCCTTTGGGTAACGATCACTCCTCTCTCTCCTAGTCTTTCTTCTCCCTCCCCCTGTTTCCGAGTGTGCTTTCTTCTCTCCTTCTGTGTTGTGCTACCATGGTATTGACGGAAGGTTTGGAGGAGGGGCAGCGCAGTAATAGTGGCAATAGGATAATGAAACATGTAGTTCTGAAGTTGCAGCAAAAGGTTGAGAAACCACGGAGGAACGCTAGTGGGAAGGATTCTCACTGTTAAAAATCTGCACATCCCAACTGTTATCACCATGATAAGGAAGGGGTGGAATCTGGATAAGGAAGTGGAGGTGAATGAGCTTGATCGAAATAATCTTACTTTCTTTTTCAGGTTCTATGAGAGCAATGATTTTGAGCGTGTTCTTAAAGGGAGACCTTGGTCCATCCAAGGTTTTTTACTTAATATCCAAGTGTGGGAAGACCGTATGGTTCTAAGCGACGTGAATTTTGATTAAGCCCCCTTTTGGGTGCAATTCCATGGCCTTCCGTTGGAGGCCTTTGACAGTGATAATGCGAAGATTTTAGGAGATGAAGTTGGGAAAACTTTAATGTATGAGCATCCGATGGTGGCAGGGATTCTCGACAGGGGATTTATAAGAGTAAGGTCCCTTATTAATCTGAATAACCCGCTCCTCCCTGGGTTTTGGATACCACGTGATAACAAGGACCCGGCTTGGGTTACTATAAAGTATGAGCGTTTGCAGATTTACTGTTACAAGTGTGGGTGCTTGGGGCATGATAATTGGGGATGCAAGGTCGTTAGAGGTCAACAGGAAGATGATGATCATAAACCAGAGTATGGAAGCTGGCTTAGCACACCCTCGGTTAAAACGCTGGATCACCTACTAGAGGTTTGTTGCAAGGACTGGGTGGAGGCCAGATTTATTCCGATGGATTGTCCGATGAAGGATGTTCCACGACGCCAGTCACCGGAGGTTGCTTAGGCTCCCTCTTGTTCACTGGTTCCTAGATTGAGTACGAAGTTGGTAGAAAGGACATTGGGCGAAGAGAATGTCAGGAAGGAAGAAATCGCCAAAGGTATAGAGACTTCGGCGGGGGCTTTGATTGGTGCAGACGTTATGACTCCTTGTCAGACGTCAACATTTATTGCAGATGCGATGGAGCTATCACGTGATCTCCCTAAGGCCATCTCGGGTTCACTGGAAAGGAGGAATCCTTCTTCTATTCTTCCTTTTTTGGGCCCGAGTGATAGTGAACCCCATCTCATAAGCCCAATAGCGTCTTTGGGTATTAGGGCCGGTTATGTTGAAAGAGATGCTGAAGGTGAGCCCTTAATGGCTGGGGATTCGGTAATCAAGGAAGTTGCAGGAAAGGTAAAGTTGGGCCTCTCTCCAATC
The DNA here is from genome assembly GCA_019022655.1 of Acacia acuminata. Lineage (NCBI taxonomy): Eukaryota > Viridiplantae > Streptophyta > Magnoliopsida > Fabales > Fabaceae > Acacia > Acacia acuminata. The sequence goes on from JAFJYI010000168.1 coordinate 141,925, forward strand.
TCAGAGGTTTCTTTTACTTTACAGAATATTAGACTTAAAAGGCCCTTAGAAGTGGAGCCCGATGTTGCATCAGCCAAAAGGCCACGGAAGCTCACCTTTGACGAGAGTGGGGAGAATGCAATCCCGAGAGCTACCACTCCTCATCATCCCAAAGGGCGGCGTAAGAACTTCAGGGCATTAAAAGCTCTGATCCGCAATACTGCCCATGGTAATTTTCCTAACTCGTTGGGAGTCTCATCTGATTTGGTTGGTGAATTTTCTGTGTCTGGAGAGGTAGATTTCCCCGATAGTTGGCTGGATCCTGCTGCTAAGTCACATGAAGTCTCTATTTCTTCTCCTACTCACGCCGGTGGCATTTGGATGGAACCCATTTGCTTGCCGGTTCGCCATGAATCTCCTAGCCGGAACCATCGGGGGCTTGGGGTGGCCCCGATCGGGAACCCGAAGGCCGAATGCCTCGGGAAGAAACCTCAATTGGTTTTCCTTATGGAAACCAAGCGAAAGCACATATCGAGAAAGATTAGAAGACGGTGTGGGTTCACTGAGGAGTGGTTGGTCAGTCCGGTTGGTATAGGGGGTGGGCTTGCCCTGTGGTGGTCAGATTCAATTTCAGTGGAGGTGTTGTTCTCTTCTGCTAACATTGTACATACTTGGGTCAGTTCCAGTGCTCTGTCTACTCCAGCGGTAATAACATTCATCTATGGCCCTCCGTGCGAAGAGAAGAAACTCAGTTGCTGGCAAGAGCTCCGTAGAATCAGTGAAAATATTCGTGGATCCTGGCTGTGCATAGGAGACTTTAATGAGATCTTATCTCAGTTTGAGAAGAGTGGGGGGAATTTAAGAGCGTGGAGGAAGATTATGAATTTTAGGCATCTTGTTGCTGATTGTGAGTTAAATGACCTGGGATTCCATGGCTATCAGTACACCTGGTGCAATAACCGGCCACACCTACATACAATCCGTGAAAGAATTGATTTGGCTTTGGGGAATACTCTTCTACGGGAACAATTCCTTGATCTTCAGGTGCTACATGTAGACCCAGCTGGATCCGACCACCATCTACTATGGGTTCAGTTTCAGCCAGAAGGATATCGGCACAAGCGTGTCTTCAAGTTTGAGGTAGGTTGGTCAACTCACCCAAATTTCCTTCGACTAGTTAGAAATAGTTGGAATTGGGGTTCTGCAAGTGCCCCCTCTGCATCTGATGGGTTTGTTCTTAGCTTGACAAAATGTAAACAGGACCTCACTAAATGGAGTTATAAGGAATTTCCTAACAACTCCCGCAAAATTGACAGCTTAAAAGAGCAGATTGCTAGTTTAAATCAGGGCGACCGGGAGGCTATGTCATCACGGGTAATTGCTGACCTGAAGATGGAACTGGATCGGTTGTTTGCTCTTGAAGAGCAATACTGGTGGCAGCGCTCGAGAGTGAATTGGCTTCATTTTGGAGACAAGAATTCCCGCTTTTTTCACATGTCCACTCTCAAGCGCAGACAGCGGAACAAGATTCTATGTATCCGTGATGATGATGGTCATTGGCTAAGGGAGAAATCTGCTATCTCTCAGAATATATCCTCCTTTTTCCAGCAGCTCTTTACTACCTCTGCTCCTGCGGATATGGATTCAGTTCTGAATTGTATTGAGCCCAAAATCTCGGAGGTTATGAATCAGACCCTTATGCTTCCTGTTTCAAGAGAAGAAGTGAAAGCGGCTGCCTTCAGCCTAGGGTCCTCCAAAGCTCCAGGGCCGGATGGCTTCTCGGGTATCTTCTATCAAAGCACTTGGAATGAGATAGGGGAATCTATTTTCAACTTGGTCAGGGAGTTTTTTGAAGGGAAGTCGACGCTAGATGCTATTAATGATACCAATATTGCCTTGATTCCTAAGGTTGAGAAGCCGGAACATGTCTCCCACTTCAGACCAATTGGTTTATGTAATTTTTCCTACAAAATTATCTCTAAGCTCCTGACCAACAGAATGAGGCCTTTGCTGGACAGGTGTATTTCTCAAAACCAAGGAGCTTTCGTGCCTGGTCGTTGTATTCACGACAACATTATCATTGCCCATGAGGTCTACCACTATCTCCGGAGAAGGAAGACAGGGGAAAAGTATGAATTTGCACTCAAAATAGACATGAGTAAAGCCTATGACTGTATTGAATGGTCTTTTTTGGAAAGGGTGCTTCTGCGGTTCGGTTTTTGCACTGAGTGGGTGGATTTGACCATGAAGTGTGTTCAGTCTGTGAAACTAAACATTTGTGTTGCTGGAGAGAGCATAAGCTCCTTTTCTCCTGGCCGTGGATTACGTCAGGGTGACCCACTTTCACCGTATCTCTTTATCCTAGTGACAGAAGTCCTCTCTCTTATGATCGACAAGAGCCAAGGTGCCAAGCGGATTCAAGGGATTAAACTAAGTCACAGCTGCCCGGTCCTCACGCATAGTTTTTTTGCAGATGACTCCCTCTTGTATATGAGAGCCACCAGAAGAGATTGTACTCATCTAGCCCAAATCTTGCATCGATATTGTGCTGCTTCGGGGCAAGTCATTAACCTTGATAAGTCAAGTATTGTTTTCTCCTCCAACACCCCGGATGAAATTAGAACTATGGTTGGCGGTGTATTGGGGATTCCAGCTACGGATGACCCGGGGAGGTACCTTGGCATCCCAAGCATTTGGGGGAAAATGAAACATCAAGCCTTGGCGTATGTTAGAGAGCGGATTGCAAGCAAACTTCAAAGTTGGGGGCTCTCATCACTATCATTTGCTGGCCGAGAAGTGATGATCAAAGCAGTAATACAGGCTATTCCAATTTTTCCCATGAATTGCTTCAAGTTTACCCTTAAAACTTGCAAGGAAATTCAAAGCCTCATTGCCAATTTCTGGTGGGATGGCAATGCCTTTGGCCGTCGCACACATTGGAAGGCTTGGGATTATCTAACTTCGGGGAAGGATCAAGGAGGTATGGGCTTTAAAGAGCTTAGTATTATGAATGATTCTCTATTGGCTAAAACGGCTTGGCGACTATTGATGAGACCGAATGATTTGTGGGCGAGGGTGTTGAAGAGTGTGTACTTTCCTAAGACCAACTTTCTCAAGGCGGCTAAGGGGCACAAGGCCTCTGGTTTGGTCAAGTGCTATTGTTGGTAGAGATGTACTCTTGAAAGATCTTAGATGGGATGTGGGTTCAGGTTCCTCGATTGGAATCTGGGGAGAGCCTTGGATTCCCGATGTTCCTCTCCTTAAGGCACCGGTGAATTGCAATGACCCAGCGGTCAAGAAGGGACGTGTATGTGACCTCATAGCTGATGGTAGCTGGAATCTCAGCCTTGTATCTCAGTTTCTATCCGAAGAAATCAAGAAGGCTATTTATGCAATCCCTATTGCTACTAATGGCTTGGAGGATAAACTAGTGTGGAGTAATGCTCGGAATGGGGACTACACGGTGAAGTTGGGGTATAGTGTGGAAAAAGCCAACCATGTAGCTGGTGCTAGTAGGGCAGGCCCATCTATTGTGGTGCCTTCTTCTACTTGGAAATCTGTGTGGAAGCCGAAGGTTACTCCTAGGGTACAACATTTTATCTGGCGGTTGCTCAATAACGCCATTGCTACTTGTGATGGCCTCTTCAGAAGACATCGCTCTAGATCCAGATTATGTCCAATATGTGAGCAAGTGGACGAAAGTATTGAACATCTGTTCTTTCATTGTACATGGACTCGCTGTATTTGGTTTGGCAGCCCCCTTGGAGTCAGATTTGCGCGGGCAGGGGTCATTAATTTCAAAAGCTGGTGGCTCCAAATCTCTGGTATGTCTTCTTTGTCCAATCATGACTTAGCTTTAATCTGCTAGACCCTCTGGTTTATCTGGAAACAGAGGAATGAAAAAGTTTTTAATTATCTGGAGCCAAATCCCTTTGCGGTAATTGAGATGGCAAGGAAGAGTGCTGATGAATTTATGTCCAGCTTTGATAGTAGTAAGGATGCATCTGTTTTGAACTCCCAAACCCCCACTCCCACGGTATGTTGGCGTCCTCCCCCTTCTCACAAAGTTAAGATAAATGTGGATGGAGCTTTTCACCATGGTCATCAGGTGGCTGCTATTAGTGTGGTTTGCGGGATCATGCGGGACATTTTTCTTGGGGTTTTGTAGATAAACTGAAGTCAATATCAGCTTTTATGACAGAAGCACTTGCTCTTAAACGGGCCTTACCGATGCGGTGGACTTAGGGATTGATGATGTAATTTTTGAGTCTCGATCGCCTTATTTTGATTAATTGTGTTGTTGATAAATCACCTTCTTCTTTTGACTGGTGTTGTAGAGGTATCATCCATGACATTATTAGTCTTATTTCCTCCAAAGTTGGGTTTTCCATCTCTTTTACTCCGCGTGGGGGTAACCGGGTTGCTGATCATCTTGCAGCAATTGCTTATAAGGGGGTGTGCCCTATTGGGTGGGTTCATCAACCAACACCCTCTTTGCTTTCGTTTCTAACTTTGGATGCTCATCAGGCTTCTCTGGTCATGGCGATGCTTTGCCCCCTGATAGTGCAAGGGGTGTTGTTTAAGCTTTTATGTGCATTTTGTTGGCCTAGGCCTGTCTTTATGTTGTTTCTTTGTATTGTAATTGCTTAGTGAACTTTCTCGTATCTCGTTACCTTTCGAAGTGGTAATATAGCAACTTCTTCGATCAAAAAAAAAAAAACCATATAGACTCAAGTAAAGTTAATGGAGCTACCTGTATAATGAAGTCAAAATCATTTTATAATAAGATTATTAGATAGCCATTGTTGACTTTGGGGAGTCGTGTGACTAGCTAATACACACAAGTGCATGCAAGGTATCATTGGTAGAAAAAGTTGATCTCATGTATCAATGTCAATATAAATTAATTCCAAAACCTAACTATAGAATATAATTAGCTGATTCATATAGATTAAAAAAATTAGATTAGTTATTTGTGGAAAACCTTACTGTGGAATATTATCAACATAATTTATACATCATAAAAAAAAAAAAAAAAATCTAACTTTAATGGTAATCCAGGAAGAAAATAGTAAGGACAAGAGACAAAAAATGACCATAATTAATTTATGTGCTTATTTTAAGAATTAATTATAAAAATCTTATCAGCCACCACCTCTTTCTTCATGTGATTGCAAAATGTTGAATTCAAATTTTAAATTGCCACGCTATTCAAAATGTGTACAAGTCAACAAATGTCTTCTAAATTCAATTTCAAAATACACACCAAACCCAGAGTTAGGTCAGCTAATATTCCCACAAGCTAACAAGAAGAAATCCTAAAAATTATGTTTCATGCAATATATATACAGCCAAGTCTTCAAGCAATCCTAGCCCACCGACGCACAAGTTCCATCCACTAAAAAAGAAGGCCAACAAATTCAAAATTAACGATCAAGAAAATGAAAGGTTAAAACAAATATATCGGGCTGAACTTTATTGATGCAAAAGCTACGCTTGAATTTCAATTTTCTTCCTCTCTTCTACTCAAATGTTTAGACAAGGCATTTTTAATGGAAAAATGAATGTGCAACTGCAAAATTTTGCAAAAAGAATCACCATCACGCATCAAGCTTTTCATCAAAAACTTAAATATCACTATTTCTATTTCTAGCGGATTAAGGAAGAATGTCTTTTTGGATTATCAGTAGAAACTGCTTTTCCGACATGATTTACGCTGTACGAGGTAAACATGTGAGAGGAGTTTTGTTTTGACGTGACGTGCTTTCGTTAATACTAACTCAGCGGTACTTGGGTACTTAGGTTTGGTTCAATTCATAGTTATTGAAATGCGTTAAATCATGAATCAATTTCTAACCATGTTGAATCACAAGACGATTAAGAAAATAACATTACTGTCTAAGTAGGCTTGCCGGGGTCGTATGCGGGGCTTCAATGTTCCTCAAAACAACATAGTACGGAAAAGGAAAGGTTTCCATATACTTTGAAAGCTTCATCTTTCCATTCCGATCAAATGACACTTCTGAGTTCAAAATCAGAAAGTCATATTGAGAAAATTGAAGTGTTATATACCCTTGTAAGAAGCACACACTGAAATAAAGAATACCGTGCGGTCCATAATCGAGTCTTGAGAATTATCCAGAACCAAGAAAGCAACCATTCGATTCCCGGTTGACAGATCTCGAATCCACCGCTTCAAATTGTCCGACAATTACATGGATTAAAATTAAAAAAAGTAATGACAGAGGAGAGTAGCATAAAAAACAATTCAGTAAGATACGCATAAAAACATCATATTAATTACCTTTTCATGAAACTGGCCATCTGAAATGATCAAAACAAGTTGTTCAAGTGGATTATGCCCAGATGGAAGCCGTGCTTTAGCAACCGCAGAATCAAGCTTGTCAATCAAGAACTTTAACAGATCAAGAATCGGCTCATTGACAATTGTATTCTCTTGCTCAAACCTTCAATTGGAGACCATCTGCTTCCAAAATAATAATCAACCATTAGATCATTTTGCTCATATACACAATAAAATTAAACAAATGAATGCATAATGCAACTATCTATAAGACTATCAACCCACTAACGCTAATCCCAGCATCTGCAGTGAAGGGCCTGTCAACATCGTGGAGCAATTTTATATTTTCTTTTGTTCCAAAGCTTGCAATTGCTAAGCTCCCCATTTCAAGTTGAGAAATGGCACGACATACCGTAACTAATGCTTCAATAACAATGTCTCCACAACAACTCACTAACATACTACCCGTGTAATCAACCGCAATAACAACTTGGTAATCTCGTTTGTTGGGCCGGGTCCTCCTTTGCCGTATCTTATCTTTACGATAACGAGCTTTTACTTCTCCCGTGCGTTGCACGGATGATAGTATTTCATGGGTTACTTAAACATATTTTACTTTTAAAGTAATATAATTTTCTTCGTCTTTAAAGAATACTAAGACATCACTATCAATTTCCTTATTACCAATTTAAAATGAAACTTCAACAATGTTAATCAATAACATCCTCCAATCGATTTAGATTACATATTATAAATGGAAAGTGGGGTAGATAGATAAACGAAGCTTTCACTAACTTAATGAAAGCCCTTCAAGCATGAGGCTTTCATCTATTCTGAATACATTATAGCCCTCAACCATGAGGCTTTCATTTGAATCATTTTTGTTTTTCTATGGGACGAAAATAAAGACTTAATTGATCTTACTTGTAAGATAGTCCCATTGACTGCAATGTCATCCTTCTATTTGGAATCTTTGCTTTGCCACAGTAGGCTTTCCTATTTTTGCTTGGCTGCCACTTTCAATGAATTTCATCTTTTCATCTACCCCACTTTTCATTAAATAAATATAAAGTTTTTTCAATAACTTTCCCTTTTAATTTAATTTTTCCTTTATCTTTTGCATTTATAGTATTCCCTACGCCATTTCCTTTTTTGTCCTTTTGTTAAAAGATTACTTCACTTCGAGTTGGTAATTTCTCTAACTTTCCTATAAATAAAAAATTATTCCCAATGGTAGTTCAATTCTAAGTTTTGTCCATTTGGTAATTAAAACTTACGTGGTTTTTATACTTCTTTCTTTCTTTGTTTTTTTTTTTTTTGGTCAAAGCTTCTATACTTCTTTAATGAAGGCTTCTTTCTTCTTGTCTTTACCATACGATCAAATTTTTTAGTAATTGCAGAATTTGACTATAGCCTTTTGTCTCTTTCTTTATTTATACTTTTGTGCCTTTTCCGCGCTTGTTTTCCTTCCTCAGCCTTATTGATCTCCTTCTTTCTGCTAATATATGAAATCTGACAAATATAAAGAAACTATTAAATCTGACAAATAAATCCATCAAATGCAACAATATGATGTAAGCAAGCATGAAATAAGGTGTGAACTTTATTTTACATTGTAGGTGTGAACTTTATTTTACATTGTCCAATGATGGAAATAATTTTTTAAAATTACATTTTTCACAACTACTAAAATATACGTGTTTAAATATATACATTGGTATCCTCACTAATATTAGCTAAATTTGACTGATTGTTTAAAATAAATAAATAAACCGATTCAAATGCTACTTTCTACTTTAGTTGCCCGTGACTTGGTGCTTTCATCTTTATGTAAAGATGTTTTAATATCCACGACATGGAGTCTGTTTATTAAAAGGGAGATGACTTTTGCGTAAAATTGACATATTCTTCATATCAAGATCATAGGTTTTCGACTTCAAAGTACTCAAGATCATTCATGTTCAAACATTACCTTCAAGCAAAAGAAAAACACGAAGTTTCTAATCCATCTTTCATTTCGTAGGAAAAGGGAAGATTTAAAAAAAATAAAGTAGTATGTTTATTGAATCAAACGGTTGGAAAATAAAAGCTAAAGGTAATGAGGAAAAAGTTTCCGAGACATAATTTCATATTTTGGGTGGTCCATACTCAAATTTTGAATGATCAATAATCAAGTTAAAAGCACTATCTCGCACATGGACTATGAAGCCATAATATGCCAATTTGAGAAAATAGTGAGGGATGAATGTTACAAGTGGGGTGGCTAGTTTCTGTAAGAGTAGAGGCTCAGAGCTATGGGGCTTCAAGTTTGTAGAGTAATTGCTGAGGCTGATTCAGTCGCAAATGACAAGTTTGTAGAGTAATTGATGAGGCTGATTCACATAGGCATGGACTATTGAGATGAATAAATGATATGACAAATGAACATTAACATTAACGTCATGGAAAATTCATAAATATAAGGACAATACCTCCTCCTCATGGATTGCACTTCTGTTATGCGGAGAATTATTAATGCTCTCCCGACTTCCTGAGCTTAGACATCAAGCTGGTCTCAATGAAATCTGCATTTTTAGCTAAATCTGTGGAGCCCAATGGTGTAGGTCTAGACCTTTTCTGAGTTAGAGGCTGCTCCCCTGTATCTTCAGCTTCATCTTGGAAGAATGAACACCTGTCTATAATCATGAAACCCCTTATTATATTTGACAATCTTAAAATACATCCTATCCTTTACAAAAACACTGAATCCTAATATACCAACATGGTTTCGTCATCTGACTTCAGTGTCATTGAACTATGCATATATGAAGTAGTGCCAAAATAAAATGTGAAGAAAGAGACTGAACCTTCCATTTGAGACTGTTATTTTCCCATATTCCAACCCAGATGACTCAGGTGGCCCTTAAATTGGTGCACCGACATCTCCCTGTAAGGGCTGTGCTCCTTCTTGCTCATAAAGCTGGATTCAATTCATGTTTTTATTCAATAAAGTTTCTTATCAAGATTTTCCTACACCATATACGAAATTTTGAGCCGTAGTAGTATCCTGAATGAAATAAGAAATTTTGGAATCAATAATTTTCTGAAATCATTCAGTTTCTCTTGTACAGATACCAAACAAATTATTTTGTATAGATACCAAATCATTCATTCAGTTCAATATCTGTGTGTTTCTCTTAACTATTCAATGATTTTCAGGCACATTCTACTACTAACCAATTCAGTTTGCAATATATTCCTGCGGGAGGAAATAGCTTGATATGAAAAATACAAAAGGAGACAGCCAAACATATTTGACTTAAAATCAAAAGATTTATCAGCTGTTCCTACTTGTTTTAACTAAGATGCAAAGATAACATTGACACAAAATAATTAAGTCATGAAGATGTGTATATATAGAATATAAATAATCACACAAGAAACTGGACCAGGTTGGGAGTAAACTAAGCTTTGCACAACAAACAGCCATTACCAGTCATCTGCTCTAGATTTTGCTATGCCATTTGCCATTTCAATTAAATGAGCCCCATTCGAAGATGTCTTTACCAATTTTGTAAGCAAGTTCTTGATGATGTTCCTCCCAAGAGCCAGTGCATGCAGTTCATCTACAATAAGATTTGAGCACAAAGTTGTACAAGATTATTGATAGGATTTAAACAGATTTCCATCTCTTACCATTCATTGCATTTTTCTCAAAATTTGGCTGTGTATGCGTTGGAGGGAGGGAGTGCAGATAATATCTAGAGCAAAATAACCTGAAACGCCTGATTGATTGTAATGAAAAACATTTCATTCCAGTTGATTGCAATGAAAATAAGCATTTTTTTGAAGAAGGAAAACATTTTATTCCAGTTGATTACAATGAAAATAAACATGAGAAGCACATGAACACATCATATCACAGAAGCAATAAAAATGAACATCATAAAAGAAGTTACCTGAAAATATTGTTCCCATGAACATGACCTTGCAGAATGCTTGAATGGTAGCTTAAACTTTGCCCGTGACTGTCCAGAGGGAAATGTCAGAAGACAACTCAGAGATGGAAGAGAAAGTGATGAAGAAGGGTAAGAGATGACTGCAAACAACAAAAAAGCACGCCGAATGCCAAAGCAGGTAAAAGCTAATAGTTCTTTGGCCGACATATTTTGAATTAAAGCTGAATTATTGTGAGGATGCTTTTTGACTTTAATTGGTTGCAACTCCCTTGTCTTTTCTTTATTTTTGACATTAAGTGCCGGACTTAATTAAGCAACTAATTTTCAGTTAATTAAAGTAAATGATCACCAAAGAAAAGTCACTTAACAATAAAGCAAAACTAAAGATGCTTTGAAAACATGAAAATTCAAATACGCTGGACAGTGCTAGAATAGATTTGCTCACATATTTAAAGGCCTTTAGCTGTGCTCTGCAAGTTAAAAGCTCCCAGAGCCCAATCCAGTGGAATAGTTCCCATCTGATTAGCAACCTTAATCCTGACAAAGTGATTCTAACCTGAGCCTGTAGCTATCTCAAAATAAAACATTGAAGAATAGTAGATCCAACAATGGAGGTGAACTTTGCTGTGACAGTAAAAATGTGAAGAGGATGAGCATGATCACCGACGGACGAGGGAGGCAAGGAAGGCAAAAATAAAGAACCGATAATAAAAAGCATAAAAATAAATTTGAATACAAAAAATCAAAGAAGTCGAAAATAAAGCGAGAGAAGAATAGTATGTAATAAAACAGGGGAATCAAGCTGGAACGTTTGGAGTACAAACCATAAAGCTAGGAAAGACACTGACTTTCATCGGGTCTATCTGTAGTTAAAAGGTGCTTGCCGAGTTTGCATTTGCAGAAAAGCCCCTAGCTTCCTCGCTGCTGCTTCTTCCTCGCCATTGCCACCATATCTCCAACGGATATGAAATCGGCTTCTCGTTATCCATGGCTTTGACAAGAAAATAGAGAATGGATCTTCGGTTGGAATCGATGCTCCAAAAGGTGCACCCCCGGTCCGAGGAACATGAGTTCACTTCAAATAAGAGGCCCAAGCTTCTTCGACGATGCTTCTTCGCCCGCCGTCGTAACCACCATCGATGTATTTAATCAACTTCTTGTGAGAGATAGGAAAAGACGGATAGATGAAGAAGAACTGAAAAAAAAAAAAAAAAAAAACGGGAAGAAGATAAGCACTCGAATCATGGAGAAAGAGGGTATGGAAGAGTCGGACAAGTAGAAAAGAAAGGAAATCCTTACCTCTAGATCCTCTTTGTTGCTTCCCGTCGTCACGTAAGAAGATGATCGCTTTCCGGATTTCGTTCAAACGATTCACAAAATAAATCGTTAGCGAAAAAATAAAGAAATCCCCAAAAAAAAAAAAAAGCATTTAGGTTTCAAAATGCAAAAAGCATTACGAAAAAGTAGATCCGTGGAGATGAAAATTGAAGAATGGGAGAGATGAAAGACGAAGGGAAGAATGGCGCGGAAGAGTACAAACCTTCTTAGCATCGAGAAGGTACAAAAGAAAAGGACCAAGAAACTTAACCGATGGCAACGGTAGGGATGACGGAGCTTGAGTTCGGAAGGAGATCCCTTACCCTTCGGAGAAGATGGGCGAGAGAGAGTCGGGGAAGAAGAAATTATCATCTTCACGAGATCCCCGAACTCGATTGCCTAAGCCAGAAATTCAAAAATTCTCATCTCCCTTTCCCGGAAGAGTAACAGAGAAATTTTTGAAACCTTGGCTACAGAGATGAGAAGTTATGAGAGTGTGAGGACGTGAATGAGCCGCGTGAAGACGCTCTCCTAGCTCGTTCTCCGGCGTCTGCTCTCTCCTCCCCTGGTCTCGCTCTCCCTCTGGTCAAGACGCTCTCCTTGCTGCTGGCCATTTATTCGAAAGAGAGGACAAAGGAGGAGGCGTTATGGTGAGAGCAGATGATCAGGGAGATGAATGGAAACGGGCCAAAAAGTTTTTTATGTCACGTCAAACCCATGGCGCATATATCAAGATGAGTCATTTGAATTTGAATTTGAAATGAGTGAATTGGAAATGGGAATAGCTCGTGCCCGCAGCCCGATAAATTGTGATCGGCTTATGAATAGTAAATTGTGAGAGGAGTAAGCCGTTTTCAGATGGCTTGAATTTGATGACTTACAATGCCTGAGGTTTTTAAATTTAAAATAAGAAAGATAAAGAAATTAGTTTCTCAAACAATTGTTATCCATAACAATACATACAAGAGGAATTAAAGAATATAAATCTACCTTCTTCATGATTATCCTTTTGCCAGTCCTATAATCAATCCCCTTGAAGCTTGCTTGCTACAGTAGGCTCCATCCCAAGGCGCAGTTGTTCTGATAACTCCTGAGATAATTTTGTCGTGCTAAGTTCAAATCTTTTCCAGAGAGCAGCAGCTTTGTCTTTCATATCTTTGGGAACATCTGGAGCATCTTGGGCTTTACCCAAATTGTCGTCATCCACAGATAGTCGGCTTAGTTGATATATATCTTTACTAAAATACGATTTCTTCAGAGCGACCAGATCACCTGAATGCTTTTCAGAATCGACACTTTTCAGAGATCGATCAACATGTACCTTCTGTGAGCCTATGCCTGAGACATTAATATGCTCCATTTTCTCATTTTTCGGGATTGAAGTAGAATTAGTCATAGACTGTATGTCAGAACTGTACTCCTCCGTCAAACTTAAATTCTTGATCTTTTTCTGCAGTATGAAGTTCTTGATCAAGTTTATTGCCAACAATATTTCTGTCTATCTGCTCTGCTGTAGCAGGCCCCGTAGCCTGAGCTGTCCCCTTTTCAACCTCAGAGACAAACCCATACTCCTCAGCATTTTCATCCTCCATTTCACCTGGTTTCTCTGTGTTATCTGCAGGAAGGTCACCTTGCTTTCCTCTAATCAATCTTGTCTTATCAGATCCTGTATAATGCATATGGATCTTAAAGATATACTTGTGCAGGTGAAATATTTGTTTTTTGTTTCATATGAAGTGCTATTAATTTATTTTTAGCTAATGGATCTAAAGTTCTCAATTATTTCTTTGGGCTTATTTGCACGTTTTTCTTTGTGCATCAATATAAAAATTTAGAGATGGCAAGATTGAGGTTTCATGAACAACTAGGTGCTATCTCTTAGCCATGTACTCTTTGGACTTCTGAAATAGCCTGATGGCAACCATGGTGTTAAGCAGAATGTTTATTGAAGTGATCAAATCAAATCAAAACTAATAAAAAGCTGTAATAAAATTCTGGTAAAAGATACGATGCATATCGAACTTTAAAATCTACTAGTGCTGATGGTATATTTATCCTTTTTTTTTTTTTTTTCGTATATGTTGCTATTGATTTATTTAAGGAAATGAAATTGATATAAAGTTCTCCATCATTTCTTTGGGCTTTGATGCACGTGTTTGTTTTTCATTGCCAATTTTGAAACTTTATCTCTTGCTCTCTGAAGTTTTTATGGATGGAAGACATTGGAATGAGTTTTCTGTGAATGATTTTTGATGCTTAATAAACCATCTTCTTGGACTTCAGTCATTCAGATACTAATCTTGACGAATTGGGGAAGGATGCAACTAAGAAGATGATCGGGCTGTTTTGCTGGAAGCAGGGCTTACAAGATCAGCATCAGCAAAACTCCATGCTTCGTCCATCAAACTGAATCTGATTAGGTCATTTTCTAATTATACAGTGCCATGGATTCATTGAGGCTCACTCTTTTATTCTAAGGTCTAACCTTTGTACATGATCTGTCTAGGTTTCTGACCATGGATGATTCCTTCCTGTTAGAAAATCGATTGACGTTGAGGGCAATGTAAGTGCTTTTTCTGCAGGTAATTCAGATTGTTTTAAACTTTTCGATGATGTATTTACATTTTTGTCTAGGTCGGAGATTGGGCTCATTCTATTTTATTTCTACATATGTGACCGCACTAATGTGCTTGGAGATTCCACAAAGGTACACTAATTCAAATCCATATGTTTACATCTACTCTTGCATTAAATTACAACTAATATTATCATCTAGCAAACCAATTCCTTTGATTCATAGTACACTAAAAGATGCTATGTTCTTAATTGCTGTACTTTGATTATGTTTTTCAACTTTGATTTTACAATCTTAAGCTTAGTTTAGTTCACAATTCATCACCTCATACTCTGCAAAATATTCAGTTCCAAAAATGTTTCTTATTTGACTTGATGAGGATTTTTGGTTTGAGACCTCATGCATGCACTGGATAAAATTTCTTAATAGATGAACGGTTATATGCTATATATTTAAATCATATTTGTAACATTTTTAAGAATATTTTTTTTATTGACAGAGCTACAATCGCGATCTTTTCCTCTTTCTCTTCCTTCTGTTGATTATGGTCTCAGCCATGACTTCTTTGAAGAAACATATTGACACATCAGCATTTTCTGGAAGAAGCATACTTTACCTCAATCGGCATCAGACAGAGGAGTGAAAAGGATGGATGCAGGTGGGTTTCATATACCCAAAACTTATTTCTGATCTGCATTATTATCAATGAAGCACATTCTACTGGGTTCGTTCATGATTGCTATGATACTTATGTTCTGTTTTTCAGGTCCTCTTTCTGATGTACCATTATTTTGCTGCATCGGAGATATACAATGCAATACGTATGTTCATTGCTGCATATGTTCGGAGATATCCAAACATATGTTTGCTGCATATGTTTGGATACTTATGTTCTGTTTTTCAGGTCCTCTTTCTGATGTACCATTATTTTGCTGCATCGGAGATATACAATGCAATACGTATGTTCATTGCTGCATATGTTTGGATGACTGGATTTGAGAATTTCTCCTTCTATTATATTCGATAAGATTTTAACCTTGCACGCTTTGCTCAGGTAATGTAGAATTCCAAATTTGCATCACCCTCTTAATCCTGACAAAAAATGTCTAACTCATTGATCTTTGTTGCAGATGATGTGGCGTCTTAATTTCTTCGTGGCCTTCTGTTGTATTGTGCTCAACAATGACTATATGCTCTATTATATTTGTCCAACGCACACACTATTTACTTTGATGGTGTATGGAGCATTGGGTATATATAATAAGTATAATGAGATAAGTTCAGTGATAGCTGTGAAGATTTTGGCATGCTTTCTTGTGGCGATCTTGATTTGGGAAATTCCTGGGGTCTTGATATAGTTTGGAGTCCATTTGCATTCTTTTTAAGTTAGTAATCTTCATCTTGAAGTTTTTAAATATTAGTTGAGTGTTGATTATGGTTAATAAATGCATAGTAGTCTTTTTTGTATGGCATGTTACACTGATCCTGCAAAACCAGATCTCTCTAAAATGCATGAGTGGCATTTCAGATCTGGACTTGATCGCTATATCTGGATAATTGGAACGATATACGCCTATTTTCATCCAAATGTAAGCCTGTAATTGTTGTGGTGGGTTTTGTCACTATGCACCACCATTTTAATGCTAATATTTTACCGTATCAGGTTGAGAAATGGATGGAGAAATTGGAGGAGTGAGAACCCAAGAGGAGACACACAATCAAAATAAGCATTGTTACGTTTCAGTTGCTTCATTTGTGAGTTTCAAGATCTGTAGTATGATTATTTGCTCATGGTTTTGGTCTGGTCATTTTTATGACAAGTAATAGAATATCATCTTTATCATCCTTTTCTAGGTTGGATATCTGTGGTACGAATATATATACAAACTTGACAAGGTCTCTTACAACAAGCTTCACCCCTACACCTCATGGATTCCAATTACGTTAGTATTATTTTCCCCTTTCTCCTTCTATCATTCTTGTTCTTCCTTTTTTTCTTTCTTTCTTCATTGTAGGTACCACATCTTGGAAATATATGAACGTGGCATGCGGAGTATTTTTATTATTTTCAGTGATCCTTAACTTGTGACGTTGATTTTCCAGAGTTTACATTTGCCTGCGGAATTTCACTCAGCAACTACGAAATTATTCTTTGACCCTCTTTGCGTATGTGTTCTTTGCCTTTGCCTTTATCAATGAAGTACTCTTTGATGGTTGCTTGGCTAGATACATAACTCTTGTTATTTTCTGTTTCTTAATTTTCTTTACTTTATATTATTAGGTGGCTTGGCAAGATTACTTTGGAGACCTATATTTCACAGTTCCATATTTGGTTGAGGTGAGTCATCATATCAATGAACTTGTTTTTCATTTTACTGTGCATCACAGGTTAAGCTATCCATTAATCATGTGAGTTGTTGCTATTGTATTCTTAATTTCTTATCTTTGGGATGGTCAACTCACAAGAAACATTAAGTTCCATGTAATGCGAAATGCAACAATAGGAAAATCTGAAAAAAAAAAAAAAAAGATGCCTTGTGACATGTGTTTGTAATTACTTTAATATTTTATGACAAACATACTCAGATCTTCCTGCTTAGAGGTTGCTTTCTGTTGTTCAGAGACAAGGAAAATGTCAGTTTGGTATGCGTGGGACATTTCAATGATGACATTATTCGTTTTTAGTTGCTATTAAATTGTTATGCATTTTTTTTCATTCCACCAATAACATCAAGGTTGATAGGAATGAAGGAAAACCTGAGTTTATCCCCCAGTTTAGGAATATGTGAAGTCAATAATTATTTTTCTATTTATTTACAGATCTAACATGCCAAATGGACAGCCAAAGTGGCTTCTTTCTCTTATCCCTGAATATCCTTTGCTCAACTTTATGCTCACAACTGCTATATACGTCTTGGTAAGGAGCTTTTCTCTTTGGTTCATTCAATAATTCAAAATAATTTTGTTTTAAATATTTCTTTCAGACTCTATAGAACTGTTGACTAAGCTGCACATTTTGTTTAACATGGTTTTTCAGGTATCCCATCGGCTTTGTGAGTTAACAAATTCACTCAAGAATGTATTTATACCCATGAAGGATAACAAGCGGTTGCTACATAATTTTCTTGCTGGCTTGGCCATTTCCTTTTCTTTGTATTTCCTCTCAATTGTTCTTCTTCAGATCCTTCATTAAATGGTAAGCTTCTATTCGTAGCATTTGTGGCATATGAAGAATCTTGAGTGTGTGTGTGTATGTGTGTATATTGTTGCCTGCTAATATGCAATATGCTGATAAGGGGGTGAATCCTGTTTGAGAATTTGGAAAACCAGTTAAGTAACTCTTAGCGAAGTATTTCTATGGGAAAAACAGTTGACAAACCCTTTATAGAACAATGCTTAAGTTTTGTTCTTTTGTTTTTAAATTTTCAAAACGTGTGTTGGAGAACTGTTCCCAGAAACAAAACAAAAAAACAAAAAAGGAACAGGTTAAGTCTTATAACAACATTTTAAATCTGGCAGGCATGAAAAGTCAAGACTCCCAAGAGAGTTACGTAGACACAGTGTTGCCTTCAGAATGATATGCTTTAAAGGAACTAGTTGGATTAAAAGTACGGATATACATTGAAATGTGGAATCTCTCACTCTTGGCATGGAAGTGTTGCCCCCTCTAACTGCATCAGATATATCAACTTTGGTGTTTATTTGCAATGAGGAGATCTACAGAGGGAAGAGGTTGAAGGTTGGATCCAGTAAAGCCTTAATCAATTCTTATATAGATTCTTTTTATTTTTTGAGGATGCATAAGGGGAGAAGCTAGCCTTGTGTGAAGGTTTCAGTTACTTTGTTATTTTTTAAAAAAGTTTCTTTTGTCTTGTTACATCTATATTTTTGAAGAAGAAGGAAAATTGTATATTCATTTTGACAATGTTAGTGGAAATATCAACTTGTATGCCCTCGTTGTTATTATAGACTAAGAAAAGAGAAAACCAAATAAGCCACAAATGTATTTTGCACCTCTGAGGAGCATTTCTTTAAATGTCTTATTATGAAATATATCTAATTTTGTTTACGATAGAATTACCTAAAAAAATTAAATAAACAAATAAGAGAATTTCATACCAAATTATTGCCGTTGATACTTCTTTTTTCAGGAAGTTTTGCGAGACTTCGAATTTCTCATATTCTTCTTTACTTTGTATTATCAGTAAAGAAAATTAAGAAACAGAAAATAACAAGAGTCATGTATCTAGCAAAGAATCGTCAAAGAAAACATGCGCAAAGAGGGTCGAAGAATGACTTCGTAATTGCTAAGTGAAATTCCGTAGGCAAATGTAAACTTTGGAAAATCAACAGTGTCACAAATTAAGGATTGCTGAAAATAATAAAAATACTTTGCATGCCACATTCATATATTTCCAAGATGGGCTACCTACAGTGAAGGAAGAATACAGAGCAGGTCCTGGTCCTCCCGACCCTTTCGGCTGTCGGCTACGGCAGCAAGAATATCAGGCCCAAAGGCGAACTCGCTTGCAGCGGGCAGGTGGCTGTGCGTCCGTGCGGGCGCTCGTGTGTGCGTCGGTGTGGGCTTCCATCTGTCCGTGCATCCGTGTGTGCATCTGCCCGTTCGTCCTTCCATGCACGCGTCCATCTTTGTGGGCTTGCGTTCGTGCAGGCTTCCATGCGAGGGGGCGTCTATGCGTGCGGACGTCGATGCGGATGTTCGTGCGGGCATGCGACCGTGCAAGTGTGCGTGCAAGAGTTTTTCCTATATCTGTAACGAGGAGCAGTTCATAGCATACCTGAAAAATGATATAATCATCATGAAGATTCTGCCTGGAAATTTAAAGGAGAGGAGGCGAAATGTTTAAGCTCAAAAGTTCAACTTCTCCAAACTTTTACATAGAAGAAGTTTTACCAAAGCTAAAGAAATCGAAGGTTATTGGCTTTATTATTATTATTATTATTATTATATGGAATCAAAATGTCAACAGAGACATTACAACAACTTCGGCAAAGACTTCTAAACTTCATCAACATCAGGGATGGAATTAGGGGGCTACGGGTGGCCCCCGCCCCCCTAAAATTATAGAAAAGGACCCAAAATTTTGAGAAATCCTAGTTCAGCCTCATAAAAATTTCAATTGTTTCACTTTAGTCCCTTTTAATAGTGTCATGGAAAGACTAAACTGAAAATATTAAAGTTTTTATAAGCTGAAATGTGATTTCCGAAAATCTGGGTTCGTTTATATAATTTTTGCCCTTCCTAATTATAATTGTTGGGTCCGTCTCGATCAACATCCACCTCCTGAATAAGAGAGGAGGTTGATGAAACAAACAAAAATTCCCATCTATATTGTGAGAGTATCTTGCTAAATGAACAGCTATAGTTATGGTCTCTCTGTATCCATGAGTGACCTCAACTTGCAATCTCTACAAAGAAGCATCCTAATATCATCCATAATGTCCTTAAAAGGATGATGATAATCACATCTTCTCAACATATAATTTAGGTCCTCTATACAATCTGTAGCCAACTTAATCTTCTTATACCCTTTGGACCAACACAATTGTAAGCCCTGAATGCAACCAATAATTTCTGCAAAAACCGAAGGACCATTAACGAGTTTGGAGCTGAAACCTCCAAGCCATCTGCCATTTTGATCCCGAATGTAACCTCCACATCTATTCCTTCCATCCTCCAAGATTGAGCCATCGACGGTTACTATGATGCAGTCCTCTTCATGTTGATTCCCATTTCCATGAGAAATATTAAACCTCTTCTCCATATCATCTTTTATGAGAAAATCCTTATCTGAACATGCTCTAAAGAAACTATGTTGTGCATTCATTCCCACATTAGTTGCCTCACAATCAAACAAATTTTTACGTGATACCCATGCATCCCAGCAAAGATACCCCAACAAAGTTGGCCACATAACCACCTTCATATATTCTTTGCCGATCTCATGAGTCAAATTCCATTTAATCCAATCTGCCTCCTATTTGACCACTGATTTCCAACACTCCCTGACAATAGAGCAATCCTGCAACATAAGCATGAAGTCTTCATCCATCTCGCATCCAAAAGGGCAAGCAGCAGACGTCTCCAAACCTCTCTACAACCTCAGCTTCGATGTATGAGTTCTTCCATGAGCAGCTAACCACATGAAGTTTTTAATCTTCTCCGGAATAGACCATCTCCATATGATCTTCCATATGTTATCCTCGGCTCGTCGATTACCTGATAAAAGAAAATGATATGCCGATTTGACTGAGAAAGAACCATCAGTGGATGGTTTCTAGTATATTTTGTCCTCTCCTCTCTCCTCACATGGGGGTGTACACAGATAATTCGATCAATTACATGGGAAGGAAACTAATACTCCATCTTCCTTCTATTCCATATACCCCCATCCATCACGTACTCAGCCACACTCTCATTCTGATCAATAAGGTGTTCATAACCCTGAACCAAATCAATGAGAGGCCTATTCACGTCAGAACAATTATCCAACCAAAAAGACGAAGACTGGCCATTCCCAATTTTTCTCCTAAAACCATTTTGAAACTTTTCCCAAACAGTTATGATTTCTTTCCATATAAAGGACGAGCTCCTTTGCTTCTTGACATCTAGAATCTTATTATCACCACAGTTATATTTGGATCTAAGCACTTGCACCCCCATAAAAGCCTCTATTACATATAAGTCCCCGCACGGTTTCATGATAAAAGGCTTTATTATGCTTCCGTAACTTTCTAATTCCCAACCCTTTTGAATTTTTTTCTTGTTGTACCTAATCCCATGAGATTAAGTGTAACTTACGACTTTCTTCAATATCCCTCAAAGGAAACCTCTGCTGCTCTGTTCCGGTTCCTTGACTATACATTTCGATGGCAACATAGTCTGCATTTAGTACATGGGTAATGCTGATAGCAAGTCTTGATAAAGGTAGTACTACCAGCAAAATTCGGATAGCCTCTCTTCCACCTAGACAACCTCTTCTTAGTTTTCTCAATAAGTGGAACAAATGTTAAATAAGAAGCTCTTTTATGGATGAATGGCATACCTAAGTATTTCCCCAAATCTCTTGTCAATCGAACTCCCATTTTCCTACTTAAGTTCATGGTTCTCTATGAATGAAATTTCGAGAGAAACATATCTTAGTCTTTTTTCTATTCATTCTCTATCCCGATACACCACAAAAGAGATCTAAACAATCAAGCATAGTCTCTACTTGAAAGCTGGATGCTTCTCCAAAAAGGATCAAGTCATCGGCAAAGAATAGATGAGACAGTTGTGGCCGTCTTTTATTAAGCCTAATAGGAGTCCATACCCTTTCATCAACTACATCTTGTATTATATGATGCAGTCGCTCTATACAAAGAGTGAAAATGTAGGGGGAATTGGCTCACCCTGCATGATCCCTCTAGATAGGCAAAAAGGTTCAATAGGTTCGCAATTCCAAAGCACCTGAAGTGAAGAAGAGGAGACACATGTCATAATAAGCTCATGTATTTTTCCTTCGATACCCACCGCCTTCAAAGTATCACTGATAAATGTCCAATCCAATTTATCATAGGCTTTCTCCAAATCAACTTTCATGGCTAGCCAACTAGAAGAACCTTTTTTCTTTTTCATTGAGTTGATTACTTCTTGTGTGATGATTATACTATCACTGCTCTGTGTACCTGCGATAAAACTACACTAATGACTTCCAACCACCTTGCCCATGATCAATTAGAGCCTCTTGTTGAGTACTTTAGTAATCACTTTGTAGCATACATTGCATAAGGTTGTTTTGAAGTCTCGGATCGTGTCTGGGTTGTCCATCTTTGGGATAAGTACAATATTGGTGTCATTCATTCCCGTTAATTTGGACGGATCCTAAAAAATTTCTTGCGTCATTATGTATAGCAAATCACCGATAATATGCCAGTATTCATGGTAGAAGAAGACTTGAATACCATCAGGGCCCGGAGCCTTAAATGCACCAGTATCAAAGACTGCAAGCTTAACTTCCTTAAAACTAATAGTAGCAGAAAACATGGTAGCTTCTTCTCCAGAGAGACGAGGAAAACCATGTCGGGGGTTAAAATCTATCTCTGGAGTTGAATCGCTACAATAGAGTTGTCGATAAAAATCCATTGTCATCTTCTTAAGATCCCTCTGGTCAAAAATCCATTCTTCGTAATCATTCTTCAGACCTCCAATTGAGTTCTTTCTCTACCTGACAATGGTAGAAGCATGAAAGAATTTACTATTCTTATCTCTTCATTTCAGCTAGTTACATCTTGATTTTTGAAACCAAAGGAGTTCCTCTTATGTTAATGCCTTATTGTACTCCTTCCACAACTCCTTTTCGGTTTGCATTAAAAATTGACTGTCCCTCCTAGCTCATACCCTCTCAACTCTTCGATTCGTTTCAAAAATAACCACTTTCTTGTCAGTATATTCCCTACTCTGGTCCTATTCCATTTTGTGGCTCTCTCAGTAAAAGAAGAGACATTATCCTTCCATTGATCATGGCTCCAACCCTATTGCACAATATCTCTAAACCCTTCCTCAAGTAACCAAGCAGCTTGACATTTAAATTGGGGAGTAGGAGATCGGTGATTATCATTTAGAAAACACTTCACAAGTAGCGGCCGATGGTCTGAACCATATATACTTAAGTGAAAGCTCTTTGCATTAGGGTAGCAAGAGTTCCAATGATTATTAACAAAGACCCAATCTATTTTTTCCTTCAAGAGGTTCCTTTCCCAAGTATATTTATCTTCCGTGCATTATATCTCAATAAACTGGCACTGTTGAACACAATTACCAAAAATTCTCATTGATCTAACATCAGGTTGTGTACCTCCCTTTTTATTTTCACATGACAAATAAGCATTGAAGTCACCAACCACAATCCAAGGATCATCCATCCCATGATTAATAGAAATTAAATCATTTCAAAACATTCTCTTGAGATTAAAACACGTATCACCATAGATACAAATTATGAACAACTTTTTAGAGGAATTCTTGGGTTTAACTTGAACATGCATCAACTGAGTAGATGAAAATACATAGTTAAGGGACACACATTCATCATGCCAGAGAATCCAAATACCACCCGCATAACCCGTGGCTTCCAACCGTATTCGAGTTACTAAAACCCAATTTCCTCACGGTTATATCAGCTTTAACACCACTAACTCTTGTTTCAAGCAAAATAAGAATTTGGATATCCCTTCCCCGGATTAAATCTCTAACTCTGCTAGGAAACAATTTACCGTGGCACCCCGACAATTCCAAGACAATATATTCATAATAAATAAATAAATACCGAAATAGGAAACTCAAAGGAAAGTTGTTGCTTACGAGATGACAGCACAACTTCCGAGTCCTCCTCTCCACTGTCAACATCATTGCTCTTCCCATTTTGGGTTCTTTCCCTACAAGAATTCACAATCTCGGGGTTGCATGACACTATTTCCTTCTCTTCAATTTTCTTCTTTCTCCCCCCGGTCTGCTCCTTCATAACACTGGCTTTGGAAGCTCTAATGTATTAATAAATCCAATAATAACATTGTGGGCCCTTGCTGGTTTCTTCTTATTACGTATGGAGGATAGACCATTAGGTCTTTGACTGGAATCATTCACTTTTTGCTTGGTTATTCCGGGTTCGGACTTTTGTGAATTAATAGTCACCGATGTGCTTCTTTCACCCTCATCTAGATTTGACTCTTCATGTTCTTTAGATCCAACTACTCCTTCCTTGTTCCTCCCTCTGTAGCTGACTTCAAGTGAGACTTCCCAATCACCAATTTACAACTTTCACCCCCTATCAAGATTCAATTTTTTCTTTTCTCTAGACTCAACGATTCCTTTTTTACTTGCTGTTAGAGCCTTGCCCTCTTTCCTTCTCCATCTAGTTGTAGCAACTTCTGCCTTTCTATGGAGATTCATGCCCCCTGAATAGATAAAATCCTCCACCTCCTGCAATACTTCAAACCTAGTACCAGAGGCAGATTTCTTTCCTTTCCCATTTGTCCTATTATTGTCAGCCAACTTCCTTCCTGCCTCTAATTTGTGGTTCCCTTTCCTAGGGTTACTTTTTGCTAACATCCAAGAGCCAAATTCTTCTTTTGAGTTGATTCTTGTCACGCTCACCAAGGGCCTTAACTGACAGCACCTTGCTGTAGCATGGTCTACGTTCGTATTAGGGGTGTTCATGATGCCCAGCGCCCTGTCCGCCCGCCCGCGCCCACTGAAAAATCACCTAGCCCAGCCCAAGGAAAAGCAGCCCTGAAAGTGGAGCTAAATCACCAAGAGGGGGTGAATTGGGGATTTTAAAAACTTTAAAACTTTGCTCTGTTTTAGGGCGGCGAAAGCAGGTAAACAGTAGAAAGGAGAAGAGCAAGACACACGAGTTTATACTGGTTCGGTCTAACCTCTTGACCTACATCCAATCCCCAGACTCTCTGGGATTTCCACTATCTCAAATGATTACACACTTTGTACTCAAGAGTAATTCTCTCACTAGAACTTACTCCCCCTTACAAGTTGTAATCAATGAACCCAATCACTAAGTCCCCTTGACTTGTGATTCTTTACAATAAATGATTTACAGATAGAGACTCTCTCTAAGAGTAGATAATGATAAACACTGAAGCTTTGTGTATCAAAAGATACAATACAAGTGAAAACTAAAAGTAGTTGAAGAACTTTTAATGCAATTCGTTTTCAGTAGTTGTGTATCTTCAGAAGACTTGAATGCAGCTCTATTTATAACAAGAGGGCATTAAATGACCGTTGTAATCTTCAATATAACCGTTGCATTCATTAGACAAGAATTAGCTTAAGCTTTTTTCTTCTTCTCTCTCTAATTTCCTCTTAATCCAGCTGTGCAGAAGTTCGAAGTTGACTCTCTGCAAATTAATCCGTTGGAGTAGCTTGATTCTTTGGATGTGGAAAACATTCTTTAATGCTTTGCAAACGTGTGCGAGACGGATTACCCAAAAGTATGTAACTTTCGGGTTTTGCATTTAATGTCTTGACATCACTTTTTGCTTTTGCTTTAAACCTTCAATAAACATTCTCTAAAGTATCGAAACTCACTAACAAAGTGGTTAAACATAGCTAGGAATGTATAAGAATAATTATAGGAAGTATTGAAATCAAACATGAAGGTTTTACAATTTCGACAGATTTGAATTTGTCATCGCGATGGAAACTCGAGCTTGTTTATCAAAACTCGAGTTTTCAACTATGCACTTAAGGCAAAACTCGAGTTTCAATATCAAGACTCGAGTTTCCTCTATCCGAGAGAGGAAAGTCGCGATTTGAGCTTTTGGACATAGTCTTATTTGAAACTCAAAACTCGAGTTTCCAAAACAGAACTCGAGTTTTGGACTTTTAATGAAAAACACATGTTTAAGTCCAAAACATCAAGACTCGAGTTTTCATCCAAAACTGGAGTTTTCAAAATATTGAAAAAGCTCAAAGCTCTCGGGTTGCCCAAAACTCGAGTTTCCATTTAAGTATGAAAACATTGAGAGATCGAGTCAAATCAAAACTCGAGTTTCCAAAGGGAAACTTGAGTTTTCAAAAGCTTGAAAAGTGACATTGTTCTTGACTTGACCAAAACTCGAGTTTCCATTTAAGTATAAAATAAATGTGAAATCGAGCCAGGCCAAGACTCAAGTTTCGAGGGAAACTTGAGTTTTCAAACCTTAGAAAAATGCATTGCTCTCGCTTGGCTCAAAACTCGAGTTTTCATATATTGATGAGAATGTTGAGAAATTGTGCCAAGACAAAACTTGAGTTTTCTCACGAAGACTCGAGTTTTCAAAGACTTGGTAAAAACGTGAAAACCCCTGTCAAGTCAAAACTTGAGTTTTGAAATCAAAACTCGAGTTTTCTCTTAACTCGTAGAAAACTTATAAAACTCGAGCAAATCAAAATCTGCGCTTGTAGCGCGAAAATGAGTTCAAAAGGTTCAAGACTCTCTGTCGACCAAAACTCGAGTTTTGTCTTTAAGTGAAAAACTAAGTGTACTTTATAAGTTCAAAACTCGAGTTTCCCTTTGGAAACTTGAGTTTTGCTTTGATCAATGAAAAAGAGCAACACTCTGTCAAAACCAAAACTCGAGTTTTGAAACCAAAACTCGAGTTTTGTCTTGATAGCAAGTTTTTCGGCTTACCAAAGACAAAACTATAACTTGTGTTTACAATTGTCAGTTATCATCAAAACACATAGAGAACTAACAAGCCCAAACTGTGCTGGGCACAACTGGGCAGGGCATTTTTGCGGGCAGGCCTGGGCATCGGGCATGGTATGCCGCCCTGCCCATTTTGCCTTGCCCAGTAGTTGTCATATTTTTTATTTTTTTAATAGAATAAAAAAAAGTATTATATATTTTTATTTTTTTTATAGGATGATATTATATATATTTTTTAAAATTATATATAACTTAAGAAATATGATTGTCTTTTTAATTTCAAGACTTAAGTTGTAGACTTATATTTGAATATTCGAAGTGTAGAATTACGTATTTCATTTGAATTTTGCAATTTTGTTTATTAGGTATGACTTAAGTTGTTTTTTTTTTTCACATAGGGTGTGGTAGGGTATCGTCATTTGGATAGCTAAGGCGCCTGCCCCATGACCCATTATTGTCTTGCCCAAAAATTTTAGGGCTTCTATCGGGCAGGCCGGGCACCAGGCTTCATTTTACACCCAATGATTTTTTGGGCAGGGCATCGGGCAATGGTCTCGTCCTTCCCAGCCCTACTTATGAACACCCCTAGTTCGCATCAGTCGGAGCTCCTTCAAGCAGAACCTCCTCTGTGATTCGAACTAGCGGGCACTTCTCTTGAGCATGTCCACATTTACCACACTTGAAACAAATTAAATCAAGTCCCTCATATTTCACCATGTAAATTCCACCATGTAAATTGTAGATCTAATGACAAGCCTGATTTTTTTTTTTGGTCAAGATGACAAGCCTGATTTCAAAGGTTGATTTAAGTCCACTTCTATACTTACTCTCGCAAACTTCCCTCTTTCCACCAACATATTTCGGTTTTCACATCGTGCTAAAGTATTAATATTCACCTTGAGGGCCTTTCCAATCATATTCCACACTCCAAGTAAGCACTCTTTAGAATAAACATGCATCGGAAGCGTAGGAATGCGAACCCAAACTGCCACTTTTTGTAAATAAGGGTTCAAGTTAGGGCTCTATCTCTATCTCTAACCTCAAGCGCATATCTTTATTTTCTGATCTAAACACAAACTAATTGTTTGATAGATCAATGAGCTCAAAGTTTGTTGATGTAAGAATCCAAGCAATCCTGTCTTTCACCATTACTAAATTTGCCGGCTTCCCTAATAGAGTAAGAATTAAAGCATCCTTCTAAGACCGACACAGATCCTTCAATCTATCATCTGGCATGCTTTAGCTTTGGTAAGGAGTCTAGAAGATTTTTAGATTTTTCTGCTCTTCAGTAAGAGGTGGAGCAATCTTCTTCTCCTCACAAAGCCATTCGTTCATTTGATTTTCAAATTCCTGGGTAAACACGAACCTCTTTCTCCGTAAGTTTGGTTCTGTAAGAAATTTGGTTCCTTTGATTAGCAGGATGTGAAAGCTGCAACTCGACATTATCCTTAGCCTTCTCAGTTTGCTTTGCAATTACCAGCTCCAAATCCGTCGTCTGGGCCCCTCCATTCACTCTACTCCACCGAAACAAAACCAGAGGACAACAATGATAGCGAACCAAGACAGGCACGAATGGTCAAAGAAAGACCAGAAGTGAGAAATCCCAAAAAACAGAGGCGGACAACAGAGGAGCCCACAATGTTGATGATGTTGGAAACAGGCCAGTGGCAAGAAGGGAAAATGGTAGAGAGCTGCGGCGGAGAGGAGAAGCTCGCTGTGCCAGAGATCGAGGATCAAAGACAACGGACGGACACGAATAGAACGCTCAGGCACCAAACACTCACTGTCTAAAGCCTCACCTTCCTCGATTATCCAGCGAAGAAACAGTCCGAGGCACTCTTTATACAGCTTTCGCAGTGGGCGATCGCCGATCTCCTCACTGAATCAGACGACGGAGCCGCCAGAGCATCGACGGGAAGACCATACCCTAGCAGCCCGCCGCGCGTCGTGAAAGAATTCTTTGTTCAGTTTGCTCCTGCTTTATTATTTCCACTGGTGGCTGTCTGCAGGTATTTCATTTTCTGAAATCACCAATTTATGTTTAAACCATAGTTGCTGTCTTGTTTATTCGGTTGCTCACTTCAATAAGAACCTGTCTTTTGCTTTCTTTTTCTTTCTTCCCTTTTTTTAACATCAGTTCCAAATATTTCTATGTTGCAGCAACTAAGTCAGATTTTGCATCTTTGGATTCCCTTTAGATCTTGAAAGTCTTGCACAAACCTTTACTTGAGTCTAGGGATTATTATGGTTTGTCCTATTTTTGGTGTGCTTAATTACTTATAACTCACTTCTTTACTAAGGGACTTCCATGAATGTTATGTGATTACTGATTGACAAATTGATTAATTTCAACCAATATAATTTGCTTGATGCTTAATATCATGATGTCAAGGCTTTCACTAATTCATTCCTTATGTGGACTAAGAACGTTTCTGGTTTTAAGTAAAAATTCCCTCCTACATTTTTACCTCTGAAAATACTTGAGGAGAAGAAAGTTATAAAAGTTGCTATTCAAGTGACTCACCTTTTTAAGCAATGGCTAACCTCTCCTTGCTATTTTCCCTCCATTCAGATGATACATGAGAATGTGTTTTCTAAATTGCAAAGGCATCTTCACTATCGTGCTTTTAGATAGTAGAATTTTTATTGCCATGCTTTTTGCCTGTGACTATATTTCATTGACCTAGATACTATAGTTTGCCTGAGACCAATTTGCATCCTCTTTTGCAGTCGGTTCTTCCACCTAGCTTGTCAGAGATTCAGAGGCTAAGATGCAGGGTTGCCTTCCACGCACTCCAATTTCATCCAAATGTAAGCCTATAATTTTTGTGCTGGGTGTTGTCATCCTATGCACCACTATTTTAATGCTAATATTTTACCGTATCAGGTTGAAAAATGGATGGAGAAATTGGAGGAGTGTGAACCTAAGAGGAGACACACGATCAAATTAAGCATTGTTTCAGTTGCTTCATTTGTGAGTTTCAAGATCTGTAGGATGATTATTTGCTCATGGTTTTGGTCTCTTCATTTTTATGGTAGGTAATAGAATATCATCTTTATCATCCTTTTCTAGGTTGGATATCTGTGGTACGAATATATATACAAACTTGACAAGGTCTCTCTTACAACAAGCTTCACCCCTATCTCATGGATTCCAATACGTTAATATTGTTTTCCCCTTTCTTCTTCTGTCATTCTTGTTCTTCCTTTTTTCTCTCTCTGTTTTTCTTTCTTTCTTTATTGTAGGTACCGTAGCACATCTTGGAAATATATGAATGTGGCATGCAAAGTATTTTTATTATTTTCAACGATCATTGTTGATTTTCTAGAGTTTACATTTGCCTGCGGAATTTCACTCAACAACTATGACGTTATTCTTTGACCTTCTTTGCGTATGTGTTCTTTGACGGTTGCTTGGCTAGATACATAACTCTTGTCTTTTTCTGTTTCTTAATTTTCCTTACTTTGTATTATTAGGTGGTTTGTCAAGATTACTTTGGAGGCCTATATTTCCGGATTTCATATTTGGTTGAGGTGAGTCATCATATCAATGAACTTGTTTTTCATTTCATTGTGCATCACGGCTTATGCAAGCTTCATAAGCCGTGATGCGTGAAATGAAAAACAAGTTCATTGATATGATGACTCACCTCGGCCAAATATGAAACCATGAAATATAGGTCTCCAAAAGTAATCCTGCCAAGCCACCTCATAATATAAAGTAAAGAAAATTAAGAAACAGAAAATAGTAAGAGTTATGTATCTAGCCAAGCAACCGTCAATGAACACATACGCAAAGAGGGTAAAAGAATAACTTTGTAGTTGCTGAGTGAAATTCCCTAGGCAAATGTAAACTTTGGAAAATCAACATTGTCACAAATTAATAGCACTTCATATGAACCCAAAAAAAAAAAAAAAAAAAATCATCTGCACAAGTGTATCTTTAAGATCAAGACGCAATATACAGGATATGAGTAAGACAAGATTGATTAGAGGAAAGCAAGATATGGAAAATTAATTTATCAACCTGACCAATATGCATTGCATCTGATAACAAAATTTTATTATAGTTTTCTAGTAGTTTTGGTTTGAATACTGCAACAGACAACATCAACTGAGTCTGCTAAGCTCCACAACTTCCATCAGGCTGTTTCAAAGGCCCAAAGAGTTCAAGGCTACAGAGACCGCATATAGTAGGTCATGAGATCTTCAATATTGCTGTCTATGATTTTTTCTGAATATATTCATGCTGTCTCTAACTTCATTTTACATTAAAGGCTCAATGCAATGCCATATCCACAAAGAAATAGGCCTTATTTAACTTCCCAAACCTAGCCTTTGGACTGTCTATATGCCCTACAAGCACTAAATGCTAAACGCCTGTGTTATCTCTCTAAATATCATAAATAGTACAATGAGCCCCTTCAAAATCTCCCTTCTCTGCAATACTAAATACTAAACTTCTAAATTGAGAGAACCATATGGCTTATCTCATTTTATACAGCCAAAAAGAAGAGAGGAAGCGTATCCTTGATCTACATCCATCATAAACTCTACAATTTGAGAAAACCCAATCCATTGAAGCCAATTTCCCTTTTAAATAACAAGGAAAGAAGCTTACAGGTTTGGAAGAGAAGAGGTTTTTTTTATACTCTAAGTACTCAGCATATATCCATGTGACAAAAACTGGAATGACACCCAATAGAAAAGACACCTGTGCACAAGAAGCAAATGTACCATCAGAAAATTTACAATGTCTCACCCCAAAATACTAAAGCTTGACAGGCACGAAGTGTAAGGTGACTTCACTTCACACATATTTGCAACAAAAGAACAAATCAATTTCATCATTAACTCCCATTTACCATAACAATAGTTAACAAGTAGCTAATCCACTCCATAATACAGATGAAATAGTAACTTCATTTGTACTGACTAAATTACAAATAATTTGATGAGTGACTGGAGTCCATAATTTATAACTAAAATAACCCCAAGAATGGTAAATAAATATTGATTCATGATTAGTTCCTCAAGATGTGAGAGTCATACTTCAATTCTTCCAAAATATAAAATACTTAAATTATATACCTTCCAATGCAATATTGGTTGTTAGTTGTTACATACAAGATTTCACAATGGAAAAGAGATCAATGTCATCACTGACTTATGGATAAAACTTGGTTTCAAACTTTCCGTAGCCATGCTTATATCTAACTAAAGATAGAAATTGAAGAAAAAATCATAAATTCAACTAAAAAACTTAATAAGAGAATTTCTTTTAACTACTAAGAAATAATTGTGAAATTTTTCTTTTTGAATACTTGTTTCATCAGAAGAACCAACAAAAAGCGTATAACAAGTGTAGCGTGGAGGCCACGAAACAAGCGCAACACGAAGCTACGAATAACAAGTGTGGCACAAAGGCTACGAAACAAGTGCAGCACGAAGCTACAAATGACAAGCGTAGCACAGAGGCTACGAAACAAGCATGAACACACAGTCCACAAGGGTAAATAACCAAGCGCATGCCTTCTTTCCTTTTCTTTCTTTCTCAACCCTTCATTGTCCCAACCTTGAATTTGGGAACTTGTGGGATATATACACACACACATATATATTGGTAAAAGAGGAGGCATAGCCTTTAGATTAAAAAATGGAAATAGGGGAATGAGATCCCATATAGTCAGGTAACAACGATGCCCTTAAAAAGACAGGACAAGAATTAATCAATCCTTCTTTGGCAAGTTTGTCTGCAACTTTGTTCTGATCTCTAGATATCTGACACAATTTCACTTCCCAGTCAAGGCCCAATAAAATATTGATTTGAAAAACTGTCAGACTAAGCGTATTAGAGTGTATTTCTTGTGACAGTGAGGCCATCAGATTTTGTTCCATTTCGATAATGACTCGCTTGAAACCTCTCCTCCTTGCTAGTTGAAGACCTTTCAAAAATGGCCATTCCTCAGCTTCTAATGGATATGGGTAAATAGGGTTAAGTAATAAATGCATCCCTAAAAATATAAGTCGAGGAACAATGTTGTCATAAAAGTTTTTTTTCTTGTCACAATGTTGCTCCGAAAGTTTCCAAATGTAATAATATTGCCCTATTCCGTTAAATAACTAATGTTGACTGTAAAAAAATTAACATTGATTGTTAACTTTTTAACAGAAATGGGTAATATTCCTATATTTTGAAATTTTCAGTACAACATTGAGAGAAAAATTTTCAGCTTCTCAGCCTTTAATACACACACACACACACACACATATCCCACGAGTTCCAAAATTTCGCACTCAGTGTGTGATCTCTCTCTCTGGTAAATTTCGCTGACCTGATCCTTGTGTGTTTTGTTTTCTTGTTCTGTTTCGGCGTATTTCTATTCAATGTTTGGTCGTTTTCTTTTATATGCAGATAAGTAGTTGGGTTACTGGGGATTTCTGATGGTGATGGAGGAAGAGGCTGAGCTCATGCCGAAGAATGGCTCTGACTGTGAGAGCAACGGAAATTATTCTGCTGCCGCTAATGGAAAATATGGTAACTGATGATGCTACTTGTTTTGCTTCATGCTTTTTAATAATATATAATAGTTGACTCATTGAGAGGATTAGTCAATCTTCTAACAGATCATATCCTCATTTTGCAGATCTGTTCGGGAGGACACCAACATCAGAGTTGACGATGGATGAAATTTCGCCAGCTTCTCTCATCGAGCATGATGCAGGTATAACTAATAGATCTGAATCGATTCTAATCGGTCTGAGAAATTGTTTCCATCTCAGACTTGGTCTGGCCTCATTCATCGGGTTTGTTGGAGGAGCTCTTGTTTCGGTGCTTTCAAATGGCACAATAAGGCCTCAATTTCGTGATCTCTGCAGCCTTATTGTGCTTGTTGCTTTCAACTTGTTAATTAGTGTGGCAGCTGAACATATGCCATTCTTTGAATGGATCAAGGTTGCCATGGTTCTGATTGAACTTTCTATTCCCATCATCCAACTGCGTTACCTGATGCCACCTCTCTTTTACTAATTCTTCCCAAGAAAGGACCTCAACCGGGACGATGAGGTGTGTTATATTTATGTTGAATTTCTGCCCTTTTGTTTCTTAGGATTAATTATTTTTGTGTTTCTGAGGCCATTTGATCTTTCCTAGATAACACAAACAGAAGATATCAGCCCCATCCAAGAAGGTTTGTTCAGTGATGAAGCTGTCAACACTAAGCTCATTGTTCAAGGGCATGATTCTGCTGCTGATTCAATCTCTGGTACCACCGATTCCTGGGAAAGAGGGGATTTTATGGGGGCTGGTGGATATGGGATTGTTTATGTTGCCCGCAACAGGTATACACGATCGAGTAAACTGATGTTTTGATCTTTTAGTCTTAATTTAATTTCTTGGTATGAAATGTGTGTGCTGCATACCTAACTAATAAATATGTTGTGTTCTTCATTGCTGATAGGAAAACCGGGGACTTACGTGCAGTTAAAGAACTTAAAACCATTGAAAATGCAGAATCCATAAGAAAGGTACGTCTTACGCATGTTATTACTACAGTTCCTTTGTCTTACATGTACTTATCCTCCTCAAGTGAAGATTCCCTGTCACTGAAGAATCTGAAAGTTTAAATCAATAGTTTTAAATTTAAGTGTCTGTGAATAGAATATACGAAAGTAACAATAAATTCTGGAGCAGAGTTAAAGAAGTATACATTGTAAATGCACTCTCTAGCTACTGTTCTCATGATTCCTTGAAAATCATTTTTCCGATTGATTAATAAACATGATAACTTCAGAGATTACAAATTATGCAATGCATATTTATAATGTCGTTGCAATTCAAGAAATCCTTCCCCTATTTAAAAAGATGTAGAAAGAAAATGATGGGTCAATAATTGAAATAACAATGGAAATCAGATCCCGCAGTTCATTGTACGATTATAACTAAATTAGTATACTCGTTTTTCAGGAAATTAAAATTCTCTGCCAACTGGAACATCCAAACATTGTAAAGTATTATGGCCATGAAATAGTAAGTATTCTCTTGCTTTATTTAAGCTGAGGAGGATATCACACACAATTAATTTTAATTAATCATTTGGTTCATGCATAAGTAGGATGGACACAAAGTTTCTGTATACATGGAATTCATCCAGCCAGGCTCACTGAAGAAATATATATTGGAACGAGGTGCTTTACATGAAACTTTAATTCGAAGGTTCATATCACAAATTCTCTCCGGGTTGGTTTAACTGCACAGCAAAAGAGTCGTTCATAGGTATAATATTCCCATACGTATATGACATTGTAACACACATCTTGTAGGGCAATTAATTTTTAATTATCTTCGAAAATCACATTGAAAATATAATGCTGTCAAAATGATGAGTAAATTTTTTGCTGCCATTTACACCCAGTATTCTATCACATTCTCTCATTCTTTCTTTCTTTGTTTTTTTGTTTTTTTGTTTTTTTTTGTTTTTAAATGTATGATTACATATACAGGGACTTGTAGCCGGACAATATACTTGTCGATTCTCAAGACATTATGAAGCTGGTCGACTTTGGTGTGTCTAAGCATGTAAGTTCACGTGACAAAACCAAGCGTGTGTCCCACAATATTGGCGTTTACTTGGGTACTTGTAAATTAAATACATTTGAAATTGATATGACAGTCCAGAGAGTTAGCAATAACTGTATTTGATTTTTTTGTGTTGAATAGCTAGCAGAATCTGTGGGCCATCACTCCACGTTCCCTAGAGGTATATATTTTTATTCTCTCCATTAGTTATGCTTTACAAAAGTATTTCTTAATTAATAAACTTGTTTCTCATTCAGGTTCTTCAAAAAAACAGAATATAGGAGCGCGTGTGAAGCTTATGCTACTGATATATGGAGTTTGGGTTGTGTGATCATTGAAATATTGTTAGGGAAGCATCCTTGGCCTGATTGTGAACCGGTAAACACTTTTACACTTCAATATATATACACATATATTTATGTGGTTTTTAAATATAAGATACAATTTTTTGTCCCAATATTTAATACTTTTTTTTTTTTTTTTCCAAATTTACCCCATAATTAATTATGTCCCTTGAATCTTTTTTTTTTTCACCACTCATTCTATCTGTTATCCTTTTTCACTCATTCTCTCTTCCACTCACCTTCCCCATAAAAAAGGGTGTTTTAGGAAAGTAAGTTATATATTTTTATGTATTTATTATCTTTTACCAATTTTAACTAACCTTTTTTAATTGGGTTAAGTACCAATTTTGCTCCTAAAGTACACGCAGGACCAATGTTGCCTTGAAAGTTTTTTTGGCTCAATCTTGCCCCCGAAGTCTAAAAACGTATCAATTTTACCCTTGTGTTAACAGATGTTATGTTTGACTGTTTTATTTGACTAAAAATCCCATGTGGCACTCTGACTTGGACTCCTTGACTACTTTGATTGTTTTGTCTTCCCTCTCAGATCTCACCCTGTGACTCCCCTCTCCTCCCATGACCACTTCTTTGACCTTTGCCCCATTTTGATTCTCACAACTTTGAACCATACACCAAACCTCTCATTTTTTTTTTTTTTTTTGGAAGGGAGGTGGAGATTAAAAAACTTTTTGGAAATAACATCCCTTTACCATCACCATATTTCTTTTCCCTTGTGCATTTCATCGTCCACGACCCCTCCTCTTTCCCTCTCTTTCAATGTTCATCACCGAGTATGAATCTTCATCCTCAGAAATTCACGATTTGGGGTTCCACCTCGGGATCTCAAGGAGAGATCTTCTCCAAGTTCGCCGGTGGTGGGTCTCATATGACTGTCAACCAATTCCAACGCTTCCTGATGGATCACCGAGAATCAGAGCAAATCGCCGACAAGATCCTCAAAGCGTGGAAGAGAAATGATTTGGATATGAAACCTAGAAACACAAAGCCCAAAATCAAAGCAAAGCAGATCACAGTCATAGAGAAATGACTTCGCAAAATCAAAGCACTAAAGATTCAGTTATTTATTCTTCATAATCTACAGATCTACCCAAAGAAGTCGTAGAAGGATTTGGATATGAAATGATTGAATTCCTTTTATAAAACTACCAGCAAAATGATTGAATTCCTCTTTTATACTCTAAGGATTTTTGTGAAACCAGAAACCAACTTCCATTTAATTTTTTGGATAGCTAAAAACACAACCCAAAATCAAAGAAAAGCCCCACCTTCGTCGTCTGTGCCTGTCTCGGTCTCATCAAGGCCCGCTGTCAAGGTGAAGAACCTGATTTAGCAATTGGTTCCGCCACATCGGAATGCCATTCATGTTCATAATCTTTTAAGGAGGCCGGACTGACTTTCTCCTACGAGTCTACGACAGTAAGGGAGGTGGGGGCGGCAGGCTTCATCTCCATGAAGACACGGTGGCGAGAGTGGCGATGGGTAGCAAATCCGGCCCGCATCACTAGTGGTGGGGCGACGGCACAATGAATGGCTAAAAGGAAAAAAAATTGTGGGTGAAGATGAGCATGAAGAACACGGGAGAAAGGAGAGGGAGGAAAGAAGGAAGGAGATGGTGACATGGATAAGTGGTGAAGAGGGTTGAAGTAGGTGGCCATGAGGTGGCAACTTGAGTGTCATCTGAGAGTGCCGCATGTTTATTTTAAAGGTGAAAATTAACGGTGTTAATGGGGAGGGTAATATTGCTACGTTTTTAGCCTTTGAAGGCAACGTTGAGCCTAAAAAAACTTTCAGGGCAACATTGGTCCTGTGCGTGTACTTCGGGGACAAAATTGGTATTTAACCTTTTTTAATTCCATGATTTAGTTATTTGCTTCTTATATTTTGAAACACTAAAACAAATTCATTCACTAAGCAGGTGCAGGCCTTTTGTAATGTTTCTGTTAAAAAGCAACGTCCGCCCATACCAGACGAGTTGTGCAGAGAGGGTAAACATTTTCTCAAACTCTGCTTCACAAGAACTCCAGCCGACTGGCCATCTGCTACAGAATTACAAGACCATCCCTTTGTAAAACCACAAACTTGGTCTTGCCGATGGAAAAGAGTCCAAGGCTGAGCTTGATGGTGTTGTTGAGATTATTGGGGTTTTAGCATGATACAGCTTAGGCCTTGGTCTTTATAATTTCACGGATCATCTCTTCATTTATCTTGCGTATAGGATCATGATTCATTTGTGAATAAAGATATATTACTACTAGGAAATGATATACAATAACGTGTGATTAAAAGTTTATGCTACCTCTGGTTTTAAATATGTATTGTAATTTGTATAATAAACTTTGTCTTATATTTAGGATCGAGGGAGTATTATATATTGTAGATCTTCCTTTTGACCATCATATTCTTGGCTTTCAAATCAAAGAAATTAAAAAGAATCCTCACATATTGAGATGACATTGTAGCCAAGTGGAAGACGTCACGAAACATGTCAAGTCAATAATACTTCTCACCGACTCCCCACAACATCCACTTTTCTATTATTCTCTCTTACTTCTCCACTAACCCAAATTTGGCCCAAAATCTATTCAAAAAAGTCCTGTTGATCTAACTAAATAAAAAAGTTCAACATTACAAAGTCAAGGAGTTAGTTACCGTTGTGGGTCCATGTTATCAAATCAGAATATTTTTTTCAACAGGAAAATTCTCTTCCACAACACCCTCGGGGTTGACTACATGCTGAAGGAGACGTTCAAAAGTCAGAAACTTCTGTAAACATTCTTCTGATGATATTTATAAAGTAGAGATTGCATTATTTGTTTTAAGTGATCTTATTAAATTTATTATATGAATGTACACTTTTACCTGGAATCACTCAATCATTTATATTAAATAAGATGAAATTGAAAAGTTATTAAATTTAAAAGACAGTTAAGAAGTTTAAAATTTTTATCAGTGTTGATGAAATTGGATTGAAGTGCTTAAAAAATAAGACTAGCTAGAGAAAGAGTACCGAACAAGGCAAGGTCACTTTCTTTTCTGGTTGGCCAAAATTAGTTGTCTCTTCATTCGTTAAATTTAACTCATTCCGAACCCAATGATCTCATAATCAGAATGATTGATTGCCATAATAATCAGAGCATTATTATAGACTGATATGAAGGCATGTACTCCCTCCGGTATACAATATAAGCCAATCACTTATGGAAGAATGTTTTGGTCCACTACATAATTTATTGGGAAAATCCATCTCAGGCCCATTCTAGCAAAAAAAAAAACAAAGTTAAAAAGGCCCCAAAAAAAGTCACATGTAAA
The DNA here is from genome assembly GCA_019022655.1 of Acacia acuminata. Classification (NCBI taxonomy): domain Eukaryota; kingdom Viridiplantae; phylum Streptophyta; class Magnoliopsida; order Fabales; family Fabaceae; genus Acacia; species Acacia acuminata. The sequence goes on from JAFJYI010000168.1 coordinate 180,496, forward strand.
AAAAAGGGCCCGGGGCATTTTCGGTATTATTTTATAAAACGTTAACAACTAAATCGGACCCGTTAATAACTATATCGAGTAGACGTTAACAACTAATGTTTTATGAAATAATATCGAAAAAGACCACAGGGCCTTTTTTTGACATGTGACTTTTTCTTAGGTTATTTTTTTGTTTTGCTAAAATGGGCTTTGAGATGGATTTTCCCTAATTTATTTTGGAAAGTAATTAATTCTTATTTGTAAATTTTTCAGTATAATTAATTATTAAATGTGACTTTTTGTTTGTTCTATCTCATTTGAAACCTTATTTAATATGGGTAAAAGTTGAAAAAAATTAATTTAATACATATTAAATGAGTTAACTAATACTTCCTCTAATCTTAAATATAAAAAAATATGATTTTTTTTTTTGGAGAGATTAAGGAAATTAATTAAATTTCTTTGGAGTATTTTTTTCCATACTAATTAGTTCGACTAATAAACTAATATAATAATCTAAGGATATATAACATATAATATGATTAATTTATTTATTTAGTTTTTTTAATTTCTTCAAAAAAATTAACTTTATCTTTAAGAGCGAATGAAGTATTTCTAGTTTCAATGAATTAGTTTTTTTGGTATCCCACTCGATTCACCGGAACCGACTAATTTGGATTTTGCCCAGTGTTGGGCCTACGGTCGTGGGGGAAGAGCTCCAAACACCATTTTCACTATTTTTATGCCACAAACCGAGGATATGGAGGTGTGAAAGCAAATTCCTTACTATTTGCTCGGAATGGTTATTGGTGTTTCGATGAATTAGTTGAAGGAAGGAGCCGAGGGAGTATTGTGAATTTGTGATGCATGCGCGGCTGAAAGAGAGATAAGAACAACCAATAAGGATACGTAGCCTTATGTTGGCATAGAAGTGAATGGGCTAAATACAACCAAATGGGTCTAACTATCCTAAGTCACAACAGTGGATTTGGGCTTCAGTTTCATGACTTCAGGAACTAAAATCTTGGGACATCAAGAGATTTTCCAAATATGTCAGCTCGTTTATCCTTGGAAGAAAATATGGCGATTTACAAAGTCTTGGCTGCTGCGTTTCTCTAACAAAATGATAATCTAACTCAATGTGATTACTTCGAGCATGCATAGCATAACAAGGTTAGCTGCTAGATAATATTATCACAGCAGAGAGTTGGTGGCGTCGGAAAAAAAATGCTAAGTTCACCCAACAAGTTTTGTAGCCAAATTAAATCACAAGTAGCAAGAGCAAGAGAGAGAGATTTGTATTCAGCTTCAATGGAGAATCTTGCCTCAACTGAGTTCTTCTCTAGAACTCTAAGAAATTTGCTCTATGGGCTAATAGTCCATTTGTCCCTATATATAAAAGCTTTTTAACTAAGTCGCGAGATTATTAAAAACAGTTAAATGTAATAATTTTGAAGAAAATTTAATTTATTTTTGTAATTAAAAAAAATGCCCCTATTTTATGAATGAGTGTGAGAGATTAATAGAGAAAATGATGAAAGAAAATGTATGTAGGATAATAATTAATTGAGGGAAAAATGAGAACAAATACATTTATTATTGAGACAAACTCAAATGAGATTTTATATTTAGGCACAAGCTCAAAAAAAAGACTCATATATATAGCAACGGATGGAGTATTGTTTAGGTGTACCGTTAATGAAGTAGGGGCTTGGTTAAATGCAAGATCAAGTGAGAATTTGGGTATACTTTTTCATCAAAATATAATTTTGGAATTATGTATGAAATATTATATCCCCTATATATGGAGCTTTCTTTATTAGTTGATTAATTACTCCCTTATGTTTTTAATATAAGACCTATTTATATAATTTGATTAGATTAAGGAAGTTAGTTAATTTAGTTAAATTGACATTTACTTTCTAAAATATCCTAATCATCTTTTAATTTTCTCATTCCCCCTCCTTCTTAATTATTGTAGAGGGAACATCAATAGAAGTAAATTAGGAAAAAATTGACAAATATTAAGAATATATTTATATTTAGATCTAATATCAACTCTCAAATTAAGTCCTATATTAAGGACAGGAGGGAGTATATCACTAAAAGAAATTCATTTACCAAAAGAGTTAGCTTGCTGATAATGGAAGAAAGTACAATTAGGATTGATGGTGCTGAGACTGAGAGTATTGGGATTTTAGTTTGATATAGCCAAGGACTTAGTCTGGTGCCTTTATCATCCTTCCAAAATATTAGTTATTAATTAACTAAAAGAAATTTGGGATAAGAGAGCAAGAGATAAATATTAGTAAAAAATTCATTTTTAAAAATTCAAATTATTTTATTTTATATAAATATCTTAACAGTATTTTTAAATTTAATTTATCTAACTTTTCAATATTGATATTTAAAATTTAATTAGTGAAACAAAGTAAGCGCGATTGGATCTCAAATTTTTCTACCACCCTCTCTCTTCTCTGCCTCTAAGACTCAACTCTTTGGCTCTCTCTCGCCGGCGGCATGTGTCACCACCACATGCCGCCGTGTAGCATTATCATATACCACAACCACATTTGCGAGGTAGATCAGAGCTCGAATCTTCCAATTGCAGCCTCCTCCCTTTGATTTTTGTTGGCTGTGGTCTTCTCTCGTCTCTAGGGTGAGTTTTTCCTCTCCCTCTCCAAATCTATCTTGAGGCGGTGAGAGCTCTCTCCCTCTCTTTTGTGCGAGCTGTCCGTTTTTTCTTCTTGTTTTTGCAATTTTTGTGGTGTTGGGTTTTAATGATGGTGTTGATAAACAGATCTACGAGATCTGAAAATAACTCCTCTTAGTTGGAAGTTTGTTTAAACGTTAATAGATTTGATCCTCTTCGGGTGGGTCGGATTCGCATTCTTGGGGGAATGGTTTTATCAATGGTCGCTACTGCCTTATTCTTTACTTATTAGAGAACCATTGTTAGCCATAGGCATCATCAAGAGGTGTTGTTAGTCGACGTCACCAAATCTGTTTCAATGGAGGAGGAGAAGTGTTTTTCAGGACATATGAGGTTGGGTTTTTTATGTTCTTTACCCCATGATGGGGCTATTGTGTAATGCTTCATTTGCGGTGATCTTTATAAGGAAATATGCTTTATAGGTTGAGTTTGCAACCAACACTTTTTTTCATGTCACTTATAACCTTAGATCTACAGGAGTTCGGTGTAGTCTTTGGTGCCACTTCTAATCTCGTTCTTCAGTTGGTGATAATTAGTTTTTTTTTCCTTGTATTTGGTTTGTTTTGTTGCATTTGCTGTTGTGTTTGCTTCGGTTATCATTTTGTGTATCCGGTTTTGAAATTTTAATATAAGTACTTTTGAAAAAAAAAAAAAAAAAAAAAGTAAGTGCAAGGGTCATTATCCCTGCTGCACGGCCAGGGGCATGCCGTCAGAGATCTTGTTGGTAATGTTGCAACTCCACAGCAGCGGGGAAGACATCGGTTTTCCCTTCGGTCCGTTCGATTTCATCTTGCGCCTTCTTTGGCACCCATTCGAAGAATCAATTGTGATTACCAGTAACGACTGGGCATGGTTCGTTTGATCTTTTCTCGCTCAACCTTTCTAAGGCTAGATGAGATAATGTACAAAGATTTTTATAATAAATTTATGTGAAGGGTTCCCTCGGGGAAGACGCAGCCGCATCATATCTCATATGGGATCTAAGTGAGAATCTGAAAGAAAGATTTTGATTATGGCGGAGAAGACTTGGAAAACGGAGCATTTCGGTGAAGGACCTGTAAAGAAACTGACGCTTCAGAAATGTGAAAAACACCACGAGCTGCCAAAGAAGAATGGTAATGGCAGATTAATCTTTTATCACGTTCTTGCCTTGTTTATTTAGCGCCCCTCACTTCCTGTCAAATTCAATTAACGGCTTTTGCAATTTCATTAACAGAAGGACTAACATTGATAGATAGTGTTAGAATATAGGTTAGGATTATTATCTTTATTTCTTGATCTTTATTTTGGTTTGGTTTAGGGCCTATATATATATATAGTACCGTGGGCCTTGTAATTGATTGACTTTTATTATTTTTCATTATATTCTATGTAGTATTCAGCAAAGGCCTATGAGTTTTACATGGTATCAGGTCACCAAAATGTAAAGAAACGAGGCCCATCTTCAAGAAAAGTCCAAGATTGGTAAGAGTTTAACCCAAACTCGACTCCACAGCGTGCGACCCAACTCCACAGAGCAAGGCCCAGTCTCCGGATCAAGCCGCGTTTTGCTGTCTTGAATTTTCCTCCGCGCATGCCGACTGGTCTTGGTTTCCTGATTACTGTATGGCACTCAAACATTTTGTTGAGTGTGGCAAGACTTCTTTGTTTTCTTTCTGGCGTGTCAACGTTGTGACGATAAAAAAAAAAAGGCATGATTAGATCTCTTGCAGCTTGCAAAAATGAGATGACCTCGAGAATCTGCAATCATCGCCGTTGTGTGTCTCCCAGTAGTACGCCATACTCGCCGGACCCGTCGATTGCCGCTGAAGCCTGATTCACCGTCGATCGTGGTTTGGTTCTTGATCTGTCTTTCCAGCACATATTTGGTATTTTCTCTATCTCTGGTACTTTGCTCTGTCTCCGGTGATCTGTTGTATTCGGCAATTTCATTTGTCTCTGGGATCTCTGTTTAACCATCGTCCGGCGTGGGTCATCGATTCCAGTCATTGGCTAAACGCTGGACATATATTTTTCTAGTGGATCAATAATATGTAATATTCCAGTTTCTCAAGAGGCCTAAAAACAGAGTGTCCATTCTCGGCGGCGTTCTTGGTTTTCCAGTGCCGTGAATCTCAGTGACGTTATTGCATCGAGGGCTTGTATTTTGTCTCGGTAACGTTATTCCATCAAGGGGTTGTATTTTCGGTAACGTTATTCCATCGAGGGTTTATATTTTGTCTCGGTGATGTTATTCCATCGAGGGGTTTATTCTCGGTAACGTTATTCCATTGAGGACTTGTATTTTCTCTAATTTCAGTTCTTAGTGAGAGATCCCTGCCGTCAACCGTGGATGCGTATGACTATTTGGTTATTGCTAAAGGGATTGTGAGGTCCGACTCAATGGGATCCATGAATCTCTTAAATTCTTTGATTCCATGAAAGAGAGTAAGTGTTAACCAGGCTTGAAAATTTTCAAGGTTGCCCTAGACGAGTGTGTCAAGTTTCATGATAGCTGGGTAGCCGAGATGCTTTGGGAGATAATGGTGGAGAGACTGGGGTTGAAGCCGCTACCGAAATGATATAGATATGGCGAAAAGAATGTTACAAGATATGGTTTACAGAGGAGCATCCTGATTCATTAACTTATAATTTATTATTTTGCTTCTTGATCAAGGGCAGGAAACTGCAGGAGGCATCGTTGCTTTTCAATGAGATGATAAAAAAAAGGGAGAATTATGCTCAGGTCTCAAGGAACAGAGATATTTACATTTAGGTCCCTTAAATTCATGAAATTACACAGAAGTCCCTAGTCCCTAGGGACTTCGTAATTATTTGTGGAAGCAAAATTACTTTTTTACCCAAAGGAGAAAACGCCTACGGACCTCGTAATTGAAAAAATCCAGGTTTGCAACAAGAAATTCTATATTTACAACAACAAATTCTTATTTTAACAACAAGTTTTGAAAGCCTGGATTTTTTCAATTATGAGGTCCAGAGGCCATTTGCAACAAGAAATTCTATATTTACAACTGACCCAATTCCTATTTTAACAACAACTTTTGAAAATGTGGATTTTTTCAATTCGAGGTCCAGAGGCCATTTGCAACAAGAAATTCTATATTTACAACAACCCAATTCTTATTTTAACAACAACTTTTGAAAACGTGGATTTTTTTCAATTCGAAGTCTAGAGGCCATTTGCAATAAAGAATTCTATATTTACAACAGTCAATTTCTATTTTAACAACAACTTTTGAAAATCTAGATTTTTTAATTATGAGGTCTAGAGGCCATTTGCAACAAGAAATTCTATATTTACAAAAATAATTCCTATTTTAACAACAACTTTTGAAAACCGGATTTTTTCAATTCCGAGATCCAGAGGCCATTTACAACAAGAAATCTATATTTACAACAAAGAAATTCCTATTTTAACAACAACTTTTGAAAACCTGGATTTTTTAATTCTTAGGTCCGAGGCTATTTATCCTTTGGGCAAAAAAGTAATTTTGCTTCCACAAATAATTACGAAGTCCCTAGGGACTTCTGTGTAATTTCATGAATTCGAGGGACCTAATTGTAAATATCTCTGTTCCTTGGGACCTGAGTGTAATTTTCCCTAAAATAAGGGGAATACACCTCTTATGTTGTAGGAGAAGTGTATCCTCATATCAGATACAAAAAGATGTGGGTCCCACTATTTCCATGCTCGAGTTTTTTTTTTTTTTTTTAATAAAAAAGATGTAGGTCTTATAATTTCATGTATTTGTAGGAATTTTCTTCTTCTCATACAACATAAAAAGTGTAAAGCCCATAATTAAATAAGTTAAATAGGTTTTATACTTAGGATGAGACGAGTATGTTATATGATGCCCAGTTCAAAACAACCTATAATTAAGGCATTAGCAGGCGACAGTTGAAATTAAATTAAAAATGCTTAACTTGTTATTACGACAGCCCCCCGAATCAAAAGATGTTATTGTCACAACCCCCAGTGAAAAGAGGAGGGCGTGCTGCCAAAAAAAAAAAAGAAAAAAAATACGAGTTCCCAAATTTCAGCCATGACTTATCTAGCTTTCTATTGGGTTTCAGTCAGTGGTGGTTTATTTTTTGTCTAACTTTTACAGAAGCCTATTGATGGCGGTAGAAATATTTGCGCCCACATCAAAAAGTTGAGAGTTAGCCATGAAACTTTTTTTTCTTAATTGACTCTTTTTAAAAAATCAAGTGAACTTAAAACTCAACTCAAACACTCCATTAAAAATTGACTATTTTTAAAAATTAAGTGAACTTAAAACTCAACTCAAACACTCCATTAAAAATTGACTCTTTTTAAAAAAATCAAGTGAACTTAAAGCTCAACTCAAAAATTCCATTAAATTTTTTTTGTTTAGTGGAGTTTTTTTCTGGCTTTAAACTAAGCTATCTCTACGGGCCAATTATAATTGCTGTCTACTTCAGTTCATCCACTCTTCCAATGCCAACCGGGTCGGGGTCTGCTTCTTCCCTGCTCTGCATCTCGCACTCGGTGTGGTCTATCTCTCTGGTAAATTTCGCTGACTTGATCCTTGGATTTTTTGTTTTCTTGTTCTGTTTCGGCGTATTTCTGATCAATTTTTGGTCGTTTTCTTTTATATGCAGATAAGTAGTTGGGTTAGTTGGAATTTCTGATGGTGATGGAGGAAGAGGCTAAGCTCGTGCTGAAGAATGGCTCTGACCGTGAGAGCAACGGAGCTTCTTCTGCTGCCGCTAATGGAAACTATGGTAACTAATAATGTTACTTGTTTTGCTTCATTCTTTGTTAATAATATGTAATAGTTGACTTATTGAGAGGATTAGTCAATCTTCTAACAGATCATATCCTCATTTTGCAGATCTGTACGGGAGGACACCAACATCAGAGTTGACGATGGATGAAATTTCGCCAGCTTCTCTCATCAAGCATGATGATAGATCTGAATCGACTCTAATCGGTTTGAGAAATTGTTTCCGTCAGAGAATTCGTCAAGCCTCATCGTTCATTGCCTTTTTTGGCATCTCTCGGTGGCTTATAAATAGGCTTTTCCATGTTCTGCTTGCTACTTCCACATTCCTTGATAGGCTGGAGGCCATAGATAAGTTTCTACTTTGCATGCTGCCGCTAGCTCTCCCTTTCTTCTTCTTGCCAAAAAAGAACCTCAACTGGGACGGAGAGGTGTGTTATATTTATATTTAATTTCTGCCCTTTTGTCTCTTAGGATGAATTATTTTTGTGTTTATGAGGCCATTTGATCTTTCCTAGATAAAACTGCACACAGAAGATATCAGACGCATCGAAGCTCTGTTCAGTGATGAATCTGTCAACACTGAGTTCGTTAATCAAGTGCATGATTCTGCTGCTGATTCAATCTCTGATACTACCGATTTTAGCCCCTGGGAAAGAGGGGGTTGTATTGGGACTGGTGGATTTGGGATTGTTTATGTTGACCGCAACAGGTATATACGATCGAGTAAACTGATGTTTTGATCTTTTAGTCTTAATTTAATTTCTTGGTATGAAATGTGTGTGCTGCATACCTAGCTAATAAATATGTTGTGTTCTTCATTTTTGACAGGATAACCGGGGACAAACGTGCAGTTAAAGAACTTAAAAACATTGAAAATGCAGAATCTATAAGAAAGGTACGTCTTATGTACAGTTCCTTTGTCTTACATGTGCTAATCCTCCACTAGTAAAGATTCCCTGTCATTGAAGAATCTGAAAGTTTAAATCAAAAGTTTTAAATTTAAGTGTCTGTAAATAGAATAGAAGAAAGTAACAATAAATTCTGGAGCAGAGTTAAAGAAGTATACATTGTAAATGCACTCTCTAGCTACTGTTTTCATCTTTTTTTTTTCCTCATGATTCCTTGAAAATCATTTTTCCAATTGATTAATAGACATTATTACTTCAGAGATTCCAAATTATGCAATATAATGCATGTTTATAATGTCTTTGCAATTCAAGAAATCCTTCACCTATTTAAAAAGATGTAGAAAGAAAATGATGGGACAAGCATTGAAATAACAATGGAAATCAGATCCCCGCAGTTCATTGCACGATATATAACTAAATTGGTGTACTTGTGTTTTCAGGAAATCAAAATTCTCTGCCAACTGGAACATCCAAACATTGTAAAGTATTATGGCCATGCAATAGTAAGTGTTCTCTTGCTTTCTTTAAGCTGAGGAGGATATCATACACACAATTAATTAATCACTTGGTTCATGCATAAGTAGGATGGACACAAAGTTTCTGTATACATGGAATTCATCCAAGCAGGCTCAATGAAGAAATATATATTGGAACGAGGTGCTTTACATGAAACTTTAATTCGAAGGTTCATATCACAAATTCTCTCCGGGCTGGTTTATCTGCACAGCAAAAGAGTAGTTCACAAGTATAATATTCTCATACTTGTATGAAATTGTATCACACATCTTGCTGGGCAATTAATTTTTAATTATGTTCCAAAATCATATTGAAAATTGAATGCTGTCAAAATGATAAGTAAATTTTTTGCTGCTATTTACACCCACTATTCTGTCACATTCTCTCATACTTTCTTTGTTTTTTTTTAATGTATAATTATATATACAGGGACTTAAAGCCAAACAATATACTTGTCGATTCTCAAGACATTGTAAAGCTGGTCGACTTTGGTGCGTCTAAGCATGTAAGTTCATAAGACAAAACCAAGTGTGTGTCCTATAATATTGGCGGTTATCTGTGTACTTGTAAATTAAATACATTTGAAATTGACATGATAGTCCAAAAAGTTAGCAATAACTTTATTTGATTTTTCTGTGTCAAAAAGTTGACAGAATCTGTGGGCAATCATTCCATATTCAAAACTCCATATTATGCAACCCCAGAGGTATATATTTTCATTCTCTCCATTAATTATGCTTTACAAAATTATTTCTTAATTAATAAATTTGTTTCTCATTCAGGTTCTTCAAAAAACAGAATATATGAGCTCATGTGAAGCTTATGCTGCTGATATATGGAGTTTGGGTTGTGTGATCATTGAAATGTTGTCAGGGAAGCATCCTTGGCCTGATTGTGAACCGGTAAACACTTCTACACTTCAACATATATACACATACATTTATAAAGCTAACTTATTAAGTACTCCCTCTGCTTCAAAATATAAAAACTGTGAAGGGGTGTGATTTTTTAATATAAGATACACTTTTTTGTCTCATTATTTAATGCTTTTTTTCCTCCAAAATTTACCCCATAATTAATTTTATGTCCCTTGCATCTTTTTTCCCACTCATTCTCTCATATTCTTTTTGACTCATTCTCTCTCCCATTCACCCTCTCCATAAATAATGTTGTTTTAGGAAAGTAAGTTATATATGTTTATGTATTTATTAACTTTCACGAATTTTTACTAACTTTTTTAATTACATGATTTGGTTTATATTTTGAACAGGAAGTAGTAGTATATAATACTAAAACAAATTCATTCACGAAGCAGGTACAGGCCTTTTGGAAAGTTTCTACTCAAAAGCAACGTCCACCCATACCAGACGTGTTGTGCAAAGAGGGTAAACATTTTCTCGGACTGTGCTTCGGAAGAACTCCAGCCGACCGTCCATCTGCTGCAGAATTACAAGACCATCCCTTTGTAAAACCACAAACTTATCTTGCTGATGGAAAAGAGTACAAGGCTGAGCTTGATGGTGTTGTTGAGATTATTGGGATTTTAGCATGATACAGCTAAGGCCTTGGTCTTTATTATTATAAGTGATTTATTAAATTTATTGTATGAATTTACATTTTTTTACCTCTAATCACTCAATCATTTATATTAAATAAGATGGAATTGAAAAGTTATTAAATTTAAAAGACAGTTAAGAAATTTAAAATTTTATTAGTGTTGATGAAATTGGATTGAAGTGCTTAAAAAAATAGGGCAAGCAAGAGAAAGAGTACCGAACAAGGTAGGGTCACTTAATTTGTTGGTTGTCCAAAATTCGTTGTCTCTTTATTCGTTAAATTTAACTCATTCCGAACCCAATGATCTCATAATCAGAATGATTGATTGTCATAATAATCAGAGCACTATTATAGAGTGATATGAAGGCATATACTTCCTCTGCTCCACAGTATAAATCACTTACTTATAAAAGAATGTCTTGGCCCATAATATAATTAATTTGGAGAGTAATTAATCTTTACTTGTTAATTTTGTCCATGTAATTAATGCTTAAATAGTGTAACTTTTTGTATATTCTATCTCATTTAAAACCTAATTTAATATGGGTAAGAGTTAAAAAAAGAATTAATTTAAGACATATTAAAATAAAGGGATAATGGTCTTAAATGCTATGGAAGTTTTCGGTCAGGAGCACTGGTAAGACGAAAGTTTTTTTTTTTTATGAAAGTTTTTTTTGGACAAAAAATGCCATGGAACATCACAAAACGTAGCAATTTTGCCCCTCGTTAATTTTGGCCGTTAAGTTTAACTAAGTGCATACATGACATGCCACCTCATCAATCAAATTAGTTAAGTATCATTTTTGCCCTGAAAGTTTTCACTGAGGAGCAATTTTTCCTCGGAAGTTTACAAAACGTAGCAATTTTGCCATTCTTTCCTCAAATATTAAATTTGACTATTAAATCAGTCAAAGACCACACATAAGTGATGCCTTGAACAGGTCAAAATTGGAGTCAGAGAAGGAGATCTTTGAGATGTTGTGCTCAAGCGACGGAAATTTGTGAAGCCGAGGCGGGTCAAGGGATGAAAGGTCTATCGCAAAACTCAGAGGAAGCATCACTTATGATCTAAGCAAATGAAACGCAAAATGAGAAATGAATTGTTCCAAAAATTGGTTTAGTAAAACAAATCAATAGTGATAATATTTACGTTTGTATAGACCAATCATTTGATTAGATCATAAGTGATGCTTCCTCTGGGTTTTACGACAGACCTTTCAGTCCCTTTGACCAGTTCAGCTTCACAAATTCTGGCCGCCTTGAGCTCAACATCTCAAGGATCTCCTTCTCTGACTCCAAGTTCGACCTTTTCAAGGCATGACATGTGTGGTCTTTGACTGATTTAATAGTCAAATTTAATATTGGGGGAAAGAAAGGCAAAATTGCTATGTTTTGTAAACTTTCGGGGCAAAATTGCTCTTCAGTGAAAACTTCTGAGGCAAAATTGCTCCCCAGTGAAAATTTTCTGGGCAAAAATGATATTTATGATTGATGAGGTGGCATGCCATGTGTGATGAGGTGGCATGTCACATATGCACTTAGTTAAACTTAACAATCAAAATTAACGGAGGGGCAAAATTGCTACATTTTGTGAACTTCCGTGGCATTTTTGGTCCAAAAAAACTTCCATCTTACCAATGCTCCTCAGCGAAAACTTCCATGGCATTTAAGACCCTTATCCCTAAAATAAATTAGTTGAAGGACAGAGCGGAGGGAGTATTAATGTGAATTTGTAATACATGCATTGATTGAAAGAGGGGTAAGAACCATCAATAAGGATACGTAGCCTTAGGGCTTGTTTGGGAGTTCCATTTTGGAGGGAAGGGAGGGTTTTGGGAGTCCTTTCCTTATTTGCAAGTTTTAAAAATAAAAGGGGAGGAAATCAAAGATTTTTACAAATCCCCCAAAACCCTCTTTCTTCTAAAAAATAAAGTTTCCCCAATATAGGGGGTTTTAAGAGGTAAAATAGATTAATTACTTTTTTACCCTTGTTCACCACCATCGCCGCCGCCGCCGCCACTGCCACCACCACCACCATTAAGTATAATTTTATATTTAGGTTATAGTTTTATATACTTAAATCATTATGTACTAAAATATATATATTAATCATTATAGAGAGAGAAAATATTTTTTGAATATAAAAATTACATAAATAATTTTTTTAGGAAATTTAAATTTAAATTTATTTGTAAAGTATAATAATTATATTAATTTTTAAAGAAAAGGACAAAATGGTAAAAATAACTCATTAATCCTCCATCTTCCTCCCTTACTATTTTTTTAATTAATAAACATTATAACTTCAAAGAATTCAAATTATGCAATACATCAAAAGGATGGAGAAAGAAAACATGTTGATGATTGTAAAAACAAAATGGAAACTAAAAATGATTAAATTCACACCGTTCATTATATTGTATCAAACATGACTAAATTAATGTACTTGTTTTTTCAGGAAATCGAAATTCTCAGCCAACTGGAACATCCAAACGTTGTAAAGTATTATGGCCATGAAATAGTAAGTATTCTTCTGATTTAAGCTGAGGAGGAAATACACACTATTAATTAATCAATTAGTTCAGGCATATATAATTAGGTTGGATGCCACATTTCTCTATACATGGAATACATACAACCAGGTTCACTGAAGAAATATATCTTGGAACAAGGTGTTCTACCTGAACCTTTAATTTGAAATTTCATCGTACAAATTCTCTCTGGGTTGGTTTACCTGCATAGCAAAAGAGTAGTTCATAGGTATACTCCCATACTTACCTGAGTTCAGGTCATTGCAAAACACACATCTTGTAGAATAATTAATTTTTAACCTATGTTTGTTGGGATTATCTTAATTAATTTGTTCCCCTCCCTCTGTCATTCTCTTTTTATTTTTATGTATGATATATATAGGGACATAAAGCCAAACAATCTACTTGTTGATTCTAACAACATTGTAAAGATGGTTGACTTTGGTTTGACTAAGCAGGTAAGTTCTTGGATATCTTGTACAATATGCATTTACATGACAAAACCGAGGCTATTGATTTTTTAGAAAATCCCTCAATTCTAGGATCTAGAACATATCCCTCGATTTTAGGATTTAGATTGAATTTTTTTTAAAAATTTTTGAACTTTCCTATTTTCAGTTGATTGTAATCCCTTAGTTCTCTCCTTAATTACCCTCTCAAAGTGTATGTATTGTAACCTTTTCCATTGGAATAAACACATCAATATGCAGAGTGAGATCATCTCTAATTTTCAATAATTTTCAAACGTGAGACTTACTATCTACATTAATGTAAGATGATGTTTTATGTTTAGGATGGAGTGCGTGTATCCCATAATATTGGTGGGTTTTTTGTGGCCTTTTAGATACCCTCTTAGAATTGATATGATAGCCCCAACAGTCAGCAATATTGATGACTTAAATTAATTATATTTGTGTTGTATCGCTAGAAGAATTTGTGGGCAATCACTCCATGTTGGGAACTCCATATTATACAGCCCCAGAGGTATGTATTTTCATTATCTCCATTAATTATGCTTTATAAGGTATTTTTTAACAAACTTATTTCTAATTCAGGTTTTTGATAAAAGCATAGAATATCACTGCTCGAGTGGAGCTTATGCTGCTGATATATGAAGTTTAGGTTGTGTAATCATTGAAGTGTTCTCAGAGAACCATCCTTGGCCTGGTTTTGAACCGGTAAACACTTTTACCCTTCAATATATATATATATATAGCTAATATTGCGTTTGATAATATGACTTTTAATTTTGCACACAAACTTAAAGAATTCAGTTCTTTGTTATTTTCTGCTATAAATTTTTGTGTTGGAAAAAAGTCAAGCAATAAACTATTTTAATCAAAGAAATCTTTCTATTGATGCTTTACCCACACAAATATAACACGTCAGAGATGTGTATAACTTAGCACAATGTTAGTATAAACAAAGCATATAATGTGCTCTAAGGACTAATAGTATATCTTTAGGTGTAACCTTAATGAAGTAGTGCCTTGGTTAAATGCAAGGACAAGAGTGAGAAATTTGGGTATAATTTTTCAATATCAGATTAATTTTGGAATTATACGAGACATTATATCCCATATATATATGTGTGTGGAGCTTTCATTTATTAGTTAATGAAGCATATTACTAAAATAAATTCATTTACTAAGCATGTGCAGGACCTCTGTAATGTTCATTTAAAACAGCAACATCCGCGCATATCAGAAAAGTTATGCGAAGGGTAAAGATTTTCTCAGACTCTGCTTTACAAGAACTCCAGCCGATCGCCCATCTGCTTCAGCATTAATAGACCATCCCTTTGTAAAACCACAAACAACTTATTGTTCATGGTGTTGATGGAAGAAAGTACAATTCTGTTGATGGTGTTGGTAGTATAGAGATTCTGCTAGCTTGTTTACAGTTCAAATAACTTTCAATCTTTTAGTTTGCTGGGATATAGAGATCCAGCCACAAAACTAACCAACAATAACAAATAATGTAATTGTTCAGAAATTATAATTCCGTACAAGTATTTTTCTAATTTATAAACTAAATGGATAAAAATGAAAGGCAATGCACAAATGAAGGAGCATGATGAGATGGAGTAGCGTATGAAGAACCTGATTTTCACCGCTTTAAAATATCAGCTTTAAGACTTATTTTTATTAACGTTTACAAAAGTGGCTTTTATTCTATCTATATTTTGCAAACTGAAATTAGAGTAAAAGTTAATTAATATAATGTCATTTATGTTAGAGTTCTGACAGTTAACTATTATCCTTTTCCATCCAATTATAGGGAACAAAAACAGTAGATTGTAATAAGTCAAAAGAGATGGTTATTGTGTGGAAATCACAAACTCGACTGCTGTTTGAAAAATAGGAGAATCAATTTCTTTTTGAAATATATTTCTCACAAATTAACAAGAGAATAAATTTGACTACTCTCCATAAATTTTGGGAGCTTATATTACTTTTATTTGAGTATAAAAAATATTTTTTCCCCATTATACTCCTTTGTCTGTACACCAAACGAGGCCACTTTGGTACAGTGATGTGTATAGAGTTCATGGCTTAATATTTTCAAATTTTTTTTAGCATGTGAAGGAGCAATAATGAACAAAAAAAAAAAGGAAGAAAAATATAAATACACGATGGGAAAATAAAAAGAACAAATCATCAATTCTTTTTAGGTGAAACTATTGACCCCAAACTGATGAAAGAACTCATAATATGGGGGTAATCAGTAGTCATGCACAGTAATCAAAATGAAACCATAGCATATATAGGTTGATATTTCCTTCTCATGAAGGAAACATTCACTTGCTCTTCCCCTTACTTCCAAGTAATCATCACCTAGTAGATTTGCCATTGTTACAAAAAGGAACCTACTTGCTAGCAAACTTAAGGCCCGTTTGGATAGGCTTTTAAAAAAGTGTTTTTTTTTTTTTTTTTTTTTAAGTGCTTATTTTTTAAGCTCCAAATTGGAGCTTTTTAAAAAAGGAGCACTTTGACTTTCTTTTTGTGACTTTTATTTTTTTAAAAAATATCATCTAAATACATAAATTAATTAAAAAAGCATTTTTTTGCATTAAAAAAGTGTTTTTTTTTTTCTCAAAAAAAGTCCATCCAAACAGGCCTTTAATATATTTAATGATTAAACAACCCACTTATTAAATAAAGTAAAAAAAGAAAAAAAGAAAATATGAAGTTACATAAATTTCCTTTCATATAGAAGGTTTAATTTCTTATATATATATATATATATGTAAATATATATATATATATATATATATATGTATGTATGTATATCACCCACTCTCATTCTTTATTTATTTTTATACATGATTATATAGGGACTTCAAGCTGACATTGTACCTGTCGATTATGACGAAAGTATAATTGTTTTCTCTGGCTAAATTACTTGTTGTGGAATTTTCCGTTGCAAAAGTTCAACCAAACATGGTTTATGTGAGATGATGATTAGTTTTTCCCCCATTATCATAATTTTAAGGGAAAATCATACTAAAATTTCAATTAAAAAAATAATATTAGAAAAGTTCCATAACTTATTAATAGTAGTTCTTTCACTTGTTAATATTAGAAAAATAATATTATCATAATTTTCCTGGTAGTCTAGTAGAGGGTCTAATTATCCATTTTTGTTAACAATTAAGAATATACAAGTATTTACTTCATGATCTGTGATTTACGAATTTAATTTGGAGAATAGGACTTTACCAAACGAAGACTCAAAGCTTACGGGTTTCCTCACCTCTGCAACAGATACAATGCCCCCACACAGAAAATATAAAAAACAGACGGATGGAAATGATGATACCTCATCCATATAAATCCCTGTACAGAAGGAAATGGGAGGGAGAGAGTCCAGTGAGAGTCACACAAAAGTCCTCACGCCCCCTATCTTTAGCTTAGGTGAGGGCATCATTTTGATACATACAAAATAAAAATAAAAATACTACCACCATCCTTAATATAAAACCATCCTTAAAATAAAACACAGTTGATTTATTTTTGGAGTGATTAAAAAAGCTAAATAAATTAATTTAAAGCATTTATATTTATCCTTCTTATACTAAACTAATTTATCTAACTTATAAACTGATATATAATTTAATAATACACAACATATGTTATGATTAACTAACTTATTTAGTTTTTTGAAGAAAATTTATAAAAAAAGTTATCCGAGTCTTATATTAAGCACTGGAGGTAGTACTCTAAGATTTTATTCAAATTTTCTGCCATACCAACTTTTAAAACTCATTTAAGTGTTACCACTATCTTTCTTACTCCCGGCCATTCATTTTCATTTTTTCATTTTTGGGTTTTTATTCATCAAAATGTTCGAAGCGGTCAGTTTTGTAACCCAATACCACCAAGCTTGTCTTTTAAGTGAAATCAAATTCAAGCAAACCACCAATAAAGATTGAGTATGGTGGAAGGAGTAGTCTCTCACAACGAGGTAAGCTGGGGTATGAATCCTCGCTAGAAGAAGTGGCTACATTTAGCACCCAACAGTACATCAATAGAATTGCTTCCAATAAGAAAATATCTAGACTTAGCAAAAAAAAAAAAAAAAAAAAAAAAAAAAAAAAAAAAAAAAAAAAAAAATTAAAGCAAACCAACCGATAAGGACATGCGGTCCTTTCTAATAGACTTACATACTTTAAAAAAGTTAAATGAGTCTTATAATAAGGACTAAAGGTAGTACTTTAAGATTTCATTCAAATTTTGTGCCATACCAACTTTTAAAACTCATTAGGTATTATATTACCACTATCTTTCTTATTCCCATTCATTTTCTTTTATTTTATTATCTTTCTTTCTTTATTTTGGTTTTTATTCGTCAAAATGTTCGAAGCCATCAGTTTTGCAACCAATACCACCGAGCTAGTGTTTTAAGTGAAATCAAATTCAAGCAAATCACCAACGGGAATTGGGACTAGTAGAAGAGGCTAGTGTAACATCCTAAATTTTGGGATTTTAAATTTGAATATCATGTGGGAAATTAATTATGAAATTTGGCTCATGAAACTGATTCATTAATCTTCAACTCATTATTCTTCCTTCAGCTGTGCGTCTTAAGCCCACATCTCATAGTCATGTACTTATATATATATATATATATGTATGAAGAACCAAACTCTGCACCTCACCCTACATGCAACACCAATTAAATAAAAAGCCCATACTCTCTCGTACAGCCCAAAAGCTCCGTAAAATACTCATTCCCACCTATTAATTACCCAACTACAAACCCAACCCATATACCATTTTCTTTCCAACTCTCTCGTTGACTTAAGGCCCTGTTTGGATCAAAGAAAATGTGAGAATGGAAAGGAATAGAAATGAAAAGAATGGAATAGAAAGGAAAATATTTTCTCTCGATGTGTTTGTTTTGCAATGGAAAAGAAAATGGGTTGATGGGAAAATTTTTATTTGGTTGAAAGAAAATAAGGTAGGAAAACGACGCAAAATACCATTTTACCCCAGAATATAAAATGGGTTGAACGAGCATTTAATGCATCTGTTGCCGTGATGGATTGCCTTTCGTTCAAAAACACGGTTAATCAACTGAAACTCATCCAAAAGATGATTAAATATGATATGAACAAATTTAGATATGATAAAGAAAGCATAAATAATAACCCATTGATTTTACGAAATATCTTGGAAAATGATAGAAATGATAAGAACATATTCTCGAGAATTGCTTGAATCATTCTCGAGAATATGTTGAATTACATCGAAAATCATACTGCGATATGCCTTGAATTCTCGAGAATTAATCTTGAATTCTTGAGAATGACCCTAATTCTCGAGAATTCAAGATTAATTCTCAAGAATTAAAAAAAAAAATTTTGATGAGACTTCGACAATTCTCAAGAATCAATTTTGAATTCTCGAGAATTACCCTAATTCTCGAGAATCCAAGATTGATTCTGAGAATTCAAAAAAAAAAAACAATGAATTAAAATGGTCAATTGAAGCGAACGACGGGATGGCGATGAGCGAAGCAATCGTGGCATGTAAGAAAAACCCACCTCACCCACTCCCTCAAGCTTCGACTCCTTCCTTGAAAATGTTATTACCAAGCCCACGCGTCCACACATCTTTAAATATATTTTACCACTTGAAATCTTACTATAAAAGCCCCCTCTTGGGAAATTCCCAAAAAAATACTCCCCAACTTTCCACATAGAAATATGATAGAAGCTTCCTCCAGGAAAGCATATCCCTTTCTTTTTTTTTTGATCGAAGCATGTCCCTTTCTTTGAACAAGTATCATACACACACACACTCTCTCTCCTCCCTAGTACTATGAGGTAAAGATATGGGAAGAGTGTTGCAAAAAAAAAAAAACCGCTTCTAATTTTATTAATTATATGTATATAATTAAAAAAAATTAATCTATAAATGTGACAATTAGATAATTGTTTTAGTGGGGATGCGTAGGTAGACTATTGCGCTTCTCCAAATTTCTAGAACCACGTCAAGCTCTTTTCCGGGAGTGGTGGGGCGAACATTCTTGTATTAGAACAACGGGGTGGTGGCGCCCAAAACCAATATTAGGAAGAAGCGGGGGTGGTTTTTCGTTATGGAAGAGTCCGGTCTTGATCCTTGTGACCCAAACCGAAACCCATCGATTCTCATCGTCACTCGCTTCAATCTTGCTCTAGTTTTTATTGAATTAAAAATGAGCGGGGTGGTTTTCGTGTAGTTTCTGTCTCGCCAATTCTCTCAAGAATGTCGTGGGCATTCTCGAGAATGACTCTAATTTTTTTTTAAAATAAGAATTTCTGAGGTCTTCAATTCTCGAGATTTCAGTGACAATACCCGAGAATGCGTAGTATAAGAATATTGGAGAATCAAGATAAAAAACATGGTTCCTCAAATTCTCGAGGATTCCATATGATTCTCGAGAATGCGAGACTTTGGCTCACTTTCACTCTCGCCAATTCTTGAGAGTCCTAAGGTGATTCTCGAGAATTGCCAAACAAAATGAGTTCTAAGTGAACTCTGATCATCTCCAATTCTCGAGAATCTCTTGATGATTCTCGAGAATCCTTGATTTAGAGAGCTTGACAAGAGTTTTCTTCGACAATTCTCGAGAACTTCTTAAAGATTCTCGAGAATGATGATTTAATTGTGAACAGTAAATACCTGCGCCACTTAGAAAAATTAGCAAATCCCGATATTTCTCGAGAATTCATTATTAATTCTCGAGACTACTTTAGAAATTACAAGAACAATGATACATCAATTCTTGAGAATGCTAACATCATTCTTGAGAATTACCATACTTTGTAAATCTCTGTTTTCTAGTTGCAGAACAGGGGAACCTGCAAAAAATAATTTAGGATCTCCGACGCTTAAGTTACTCTCTATTAATTCAAAACCTTATAATCTTTCAGGTCTTGTTATCATCAAAATACTGGAGCTAACACAAATTACTTGTGGCCAATTACAATTACTCGTTACTTGAGTAACGTTGGAATTAAGGAACAAAAATATCATTCCCACGACTTCAACCGGTTTTTTTTTCACATATTTTCATTATGACACTCGACTATGCATCATTTCACTCAAGTGTACAAGATATTATGCATAGTCTCTGTTTATCTCTGTTTTAAGATCATTGAATAGGGGATATGAGGGAGGAAACACAACTTAGGTACATAATTTTAGAACTTTATATATATTAAACGTGGTTCCATACACTATATTTGTCTGTCGTTTGTTGTCAATTGCACGCTTATAGTTGCATTTGACAAAATTATAAATATACATGGGCAACAAAAAAAGCCCAGCCATGGAACTTCCCAAAAATTCAAAATAAGATCTGACAAACTTTCTCAAAAAATTCAAGTTAACCTACGGAAATCTATGTCCCTAGCAATGACCGAATCCATGCTTCCTTGAATGCGATGGGAATCTGCTCAAAGGAATTTAGTAGTTGTTGTGAAGAGACAATCTTAATATGGGCGGTGGTCAGCTCCTCCACAGTAAGACCAGGAACTTCCAACAAATGTTGAAACAACTCAACTTCCTTGACTTGCATCTTAGCATGATGCGAAGCCCGAGATAAACGTGCTCCAAGATTGTCAAAAACTCTCTCTATTGTGCCATCAAGGGAGGACATGGTTTCCCTCAAAACATCTGCAACCGTATCATTCTTCCCCATTTTCCTCCTCTTCCTTGCGCTACCAGAGCACTCACCGCTAGCTCCATGGGCATAATTACCAACAGGTGGGACGTGGAACTCTGGGGTGGCCTCCACATGTATTGGGGACTCAGGGATCACTTCTTCTTCTTCAAGAATTTCTTCTACCATGCCTTTTGGTGATATACAGTAGTCACCGACCGCCCTATCTTTGGACCAAACGAAACACATATCTTGGAAATGGGGTAGGCACTTGTTTCTGTGCGTTCCAGCCCTCTTGTGTACCTAACAAACAAGTGAATGTGTAATTTGTAATAACTGTTTGGCAAGTAATGTATAGGAAATGGGAAATGGTCACCAACATTGATGTACTCATTCCACACTTCCTTGTCCGCAACAACACATTGTCTATCCAGATCCCATCCAAATCCGGACGTGTTCGAGCCATACACCATATCGTATACCACTTGCCAGGCCAATTTCATCATTTTGATTCGCGATATTATGTGAGGATTTCCTTTGATTTCCGAATTAGGTTGGTGCTCCAGCATCAATTCTTCCAATTGGTTGGCATACCCTGACTTGAACCCATTGTCTACCATAAACCTCTGTTCTGTCCTCAGTTGCATAAGGCACTCGACCAGTAGTTTGTCTTCGTCAGCTGTCCACATGTGAAACTTTTGTTTTTGTGAGTCTTCCATTCTACCACTACACAAATCAAAAGTAGTTAGTCCATAACAAGTAATTAAATACATGAGTAACAATTTAACCCCTGCAACTCCAACTATGATAAAGAAACAAACACATTCACAATATCTGCTTATTTTAGTGTAAACAAACAAAGGTTTTACAACGGGATGTTTATCAATTAATACACCAATGCTAATCGTCATCAGGATCTATTAGCCAAATAAGCATTGAAAATGTCGGTAGAGCCGGGTTCTCTCTAAAATTGTTCCATGTGCGAAGTTTCCATCGTAGAAATTGGAGGAATTTCTTAACTTGGGTTTGGGGGTTCCAATGAGTCCAGTTGTTCATCTAATGGATCACGCACAGTTGATCTTCGAATAAGGTTATGGAGAAGGCAACAAGCCACAATATATCTGTTCTGAATGTTTATCGGATAGGATGAAGGAGTTTGAAGGATTCCCATCTTAACTTCAGAATACCAAAGCATCTTTCAATGATATTACGCGCACATGAATGTCGCATGTTAAAACATTCAGCTGGAGTCTGGGTTGGTAGCCTGCTCTCCACTCATTAAGGTGGTAACACTGGCCACGGTACAGTGCAAGGAATCCATTACTGTTAGTGTAACCAGCATCTACTAAGTAGTACTTTCCTACACATCAACAACAGTCCATTTCTCAAAGCCAAACTTTGTAAGAGACTCAATACAAATATTGATAAAACAAAAAACACACCTCCTGGAACTTTCAAACCATGTCTCTTCCTTATTGCGTCCCTTAGGACCCTTCCATCTGCAGCAGATCCTTCTCATCCAGGCAACACAAATATAAATTGTCCATCCGGTGAGCATACTCCAAGAACATTAGTAGTTATATCTCCTTTTCTGTTCCGATATCGACCCTTCTGGTGGGCTGCCACTTGTACTCGTATATGAGTACCATCCAAAGCCCCCAAACACCCCTACCATTAACAACGTATATGAAGATGAAAATAATTTTTGCAATGCAGATTGAAATAACAAAAGTCTACAGTATTTACCTTAAACAATTTCCAACGATCCTCCGTGCAATCGTCTCTAATAGGATCTGGTGTCTTCAATAGCTGATCTTGTAGTTTCAGGGTGGCATTCAAAACAAGCTTGAAATATCTGCTTATTGTTTCACCTGACCTTCTAAACTCAAATTGAACTACTTGGTTCTTCACATGATGGGCTAAAATGTGAAAGAACATGGCAACTTGCTCATCAACTAACATATGCCTCGTAGGTCGGAGCCCTCCGATTGTGTCCAACATGTGGCACATGGCATCAAATGTTGCACGGTTCATCCTAATTTGATTGAAGCAAGTGGTGTCACTAGTATAAACCATTGCTCTGAGGTTCGCTCTCTTAGAGTGGAAATCTAGCCTAAATGAGCTATAAGGGATTTCTCTCATACGCTTACTTGTGGCTACGACAAACATTGCCACAACCACTTTTCTTAGTGCTAAAACTATAGCTAAACATGCGGCCAACACCTCAACTAGACATGCATGGATTTTGCTATCCATGGGCTAGCTGAAGACAAAAACCAAAGAGGCTGAAAGTAAAGAAAGAGAAGATAGACGGAGAAGAACCAACGAACCTGTTGTGCGAGATGCACAGTCGTCGTCATTGAAATTCTACTCTCCCTACGTTCTCCAGGTCTGTTTTCTAGGCTCGTGTCCGCTTTTATAGAGGTAGCTATGTTCGGCGGCAAATTGGACTTTGGCACATTTGCAGAGCGGCTGGAAAATGGCTTCCCACCATTTTTGGTGGGAACCCATTTTCATTTGAACGTGGGAAAATGGAGCGGCGCGGGAAAATATTTTCCTAAGAAAATTTGAACCAAACAACCGCCGCCACTAGAAAATTTGAATTTTCCTTTTCCTTCCCTTGATTTTATTTGATCCAAACGGGGCCTTAAAAGCCCCTGTTTTCTCTGATGCCTTACGGAAAACACAAAACGCAGCGGAAGAGATTGATTAAAACACGCAAAGATTATATCAAATTTGTAACTCCCTCATCGGCACTGATTGCTTTCGGCTAGTGGATCGCTCACGCAAGACGGGAAAACCGCGAGCGCCATATCAGCAAAAGCAACACTCATCCCATTCCTCTCAAGCCCACCACCAACGCCCATACCTCCTCTGCCAGCGCACTTCCCCACTCCCTCTCATTATAAACCATTCGGCCCTTCTTGCAGCAACAAGGGAAAAGCAGAGCAAGGAACAGAAACACGTTGGGAGGGAGAGACTGAGAGTTGCCAAGAGAGAGTAGGGGGGAGAGAGAGAGAGAGAGTCCATTTGTTTTCTCTGTTCTCAAGCATCAAAACAGAGTTAAGAGTCACGTTGAGAAGCAACACGAGCAAGGGAGTTGGAGCTTTACGTGAGGTAATTTTTCGAACTCGCTTACAAGGTGTAGGTGTTGCCTATGTACCTCTGTTTTTAAGAATTCAAATAGGGGAGGTTTATAGCATGCGCATATATATATACACACTTATATGTACTGTATTGTTCTAAAACTCAGAAGCTATGTCAGACTTAGGTGTGTATGTATATATATGACGTCATGGGATGATTAAGACGTTGGAACTGAATACATAAAAATTATATACATCTACTGTGCGCACACACATATATACTCCACTGGGTGTGGAATGGTAATAGGTATATATATATGACGCTGTGAGCATGGTAGGAAAAGGAACTGAGGAGGTCTTTATTATATATATATATATATATATATAGACAAATGCGTTGCAGCCGTGAGAGGGAAGAAAGATTTATGGTGCACATAAAAAGAAATGAAAAACGTTGCATATCGAAGGGGAAAAAAAAAAAACTTGCTGCATAGAACTAACATGTGTGTGTGCATAAGAAAATGTGGCTTATGTGTGTGTGTAAGCAAAGCATAGAAAGCATGATAAATAATAATGATCAACCCAAAGCTTCTCTCTCATGTTGTAAAATATATATATACCCACAAACACAAAAAGACGTGGCTGAGATAGGAAGAAATAATATGTTGATTCATATATATAAGAAAAGCTGATACATGCAAACGAAAACCACACTGCATTAGTAAAATGAAAAAAATAAAAGAATAATTGCTTAATAATCCATGAAATTATCGTTATGGGTGATTATTATGATACTTCATTTTGATCTAGACATGGAAAGAGTGAGCTTTGAATGGTGGGAGTGTTTTCTTTAAATCTGCAAAACCTTTCCAGATTAAGGAAATCCAAAGCATTAGTGGAGAATAGAGGTTTTCTTTATTTGCTACACATATATGTATTAACATACGTGGCAAGATCTAGATAAAGAGTGAAGATGATGAAGCAATGTAAATCTTATATTGAAGGCATTTGATCTATATAAACCACTGTTTGAGTCTCAGATAGCTTTATATATGCAACCTAGATCACATGGTTTGACTAGCCAGGTTCAATACTTAGGACCAAAGGAGCTTGCTGTGTGCAAAAATTCAAGAACGTACCAACCTTGAAATAATAACATATACATATATATATATATAGGCTATATTGACGCTGTACATAAGGGAAAGAATGTGTGTGCATCTATAATATATATGTATCCTTCAGGTTGTATTTAAAAACAAAAAACAAACAAACAAAGTGCTAGTATGTACAAAACCCATCTATAATATATATGTATCCTTCAGGTTGTATTTAAAAACAAAAAACAAACAAACAAAGTGCTAGTATGTACAAAACCCAAAGTTTGTTGTTTACTATATATATATATATATATATATAAAAGTCAAATTTTTAGTTGGTGTTAAGATTTAACTCAAAATTATATGAAGCATATTTTTCGTAGTAGAGGTATTATTAAACTCCTAATTTAAAGAGTTAGGATAGCCTCTGAGAATTTAAAAATTTATTATAGAGAAATAATAATAAATTGTAAAATAATGATAATAATAATAGTAATTAAAAATATAATAGTAAATTATCAAAAATTGGGCCTAAGATTAAAAATGAAAATAAGGTCCAAAATATTTATTTTGGCCTCAAAAAATTAAAATAGACCTTAGAGAGTTAATATAGGTTCAATAGTCTTACATTAAGACTTGTGTCATAGCATTGGAGATTTAGAAGAACTTGAACAAATAATAACCCGTTGTCTATAAATGTAAATTTATAGGACGCGATAGTTGCCGAGACAATTGAACAAACGTGAAACCAGTTGAAGATTTTGAAGCAGTCAGGTAGTAACTTAATCCTCACACACTCTGTATGACTGTGTATGTCTATTTTAAATCGTACACATGATTGTTTTGTCCCATGTGGGTCAGCACCACTCGCGGCTCGATTGAGTGGAAGGACTGACCATGCAGTACCTTCCCGGTGGATAGAATTAGGGTAGGGCCTATTGGACAAAAGTCCTTAGGTGGCTAACCTAATTGCATTCAAAGGACTCGGATGCTTCCGATTGAGAACTTTGGCGGTTCCAGGGGACTCTCGGTAGGTCCTAGTCTACTAATCCTAGTTGGGTGTTCCGATTGAGAACTCCGGTGTATAGGGGGACTCTCGGTACAGGCCGCAGGGTATACTTAGCGCTATGATTTTGTGATCTGTGTTTAACTGCATGAGATCTACATTATGTTTACTCAATGCTATGCTGTTGTGGACTACTTGTTATGATTGACTGTCATATCTATTTATACTCTGTTTATGAGATTAACTGTTACTCTGGGATTCAAATTGAATCCCAAATGTCCCTAAGAGCTCAGGATCCGGGCATGGTCATTGTGGCAGACGAAGTTTCAAAGGAAAGGCAGGAAGTGCAGACTACTGATGGCTCCCATTTAGATTTTAATAGGCTTGGGAATTTACAGACCTGTTTTAGTTAATTCCCTTTTTGTAATTTTAATATTTTGGTACTGATACATTCACGGATTACTGTATTAAGAACTCAGTAGGTTATTCCTACACACAACTAAGTATGTTTTATTTATCAGTTTATTATTCTATCACTGTGTTGCTCACTATCATTCGCTGCAATACTCTGAAAAGTGTCGTACTTACAAGGGGTATTATAGCATCTTTTACAACATGACGAACAGGGGTTTGAATCCCCATTATGAGAGGTGCCCACATTTTAGCACCTAACCGTGCCTTGAATATGATTATTATTATTATTATTTTTTGATTGCCCACCCGATTCATCAGAACTTTACCCCGACTAATATGGATCTGACCCGCGTTGTGCACCGAACTATGGTGGGAGAGTCTCCCAGCGGGGTTTTTTTTGCATTCATAAGGCTCGAACCTGAGACCTTGCTTAAGGAACACAAGCCCCTTACCACTTGTATCAACCCTGTTAGTGAATATGATTATTTTCAATAGGAGGATACAAATGCTTACTAAAAAAAGTTAAAGCAAACCAACCAATGAGGATAGGCAGTGATTTCTAGCATACACACATGCTAGTTGGGCTTGGGCCTATGTGGCCCATATTTGCTGGGTGACCGTACATCCAGGGGAATGATGGAAGGAAGCTGTTCTCATTTTTCTAATATTTTCTCACGAATTCTTCTATGAGAAAATCATTGTTTATTTAAGTGTTTTTTTTCCCTCTTTTTCTTTTCTCCCCTTTTTGTATCAATTCAAAAGTGACCCACCAACAAATACATGTTTTAATTTAATGTCTTTAGGTTGAGAGAATGAGCGAAGGAGGAAGGTGGAAAATGAATTTGTTGTTGAAATAACATAGTATATGTTAGTGTTTTGTCCAACATCATAATTTTAATCTGTCTTTATTGAGACCATAGTTGAATTAAAGAAGGAAGGTGATGAAAACCGAATGTTGCTAAAACTGGTTGGTTGGGTGTCTTTTCATGGTGGTGTAGTAGAGGTCCTATCATCCAAAGCCTTACCCCCTAAGCTATAAACTAAAACGGATGAAAATGAAAGGCCCAATTCATCTTTATTTAAAATGAAAGGCAATGAATGCAAAATTGGAGGAGTATGAGATGGAGTCGTGTGTGATACGCGTGAGTTTCGCAGTTGTAAATTGTCAGTTTTAAGGCTTGTTTTGATTAATGTTTACAAAAGTAACTTTCATCCTGAAAATCACTTATTCTGATGTAATCTACGTTTGGAGTTATGATACTTAATTATCATCCTTCCATCTAAAATATCATTTATAGGGAAAAAAACAATAGATTGAGAGTTAAAAGAGACGGCTATTGTGGACCTCCCAATTTGACTATTGTCTAAAAAACAAGAGAATCAATGTTTCTTTTAAAAATATTTCTCGTAAACGAGAGAATCAATTTGGCTGCTCTCCTAGATTTTGAGAGTATACTAATCTACATGATAAATTTATATTTATTTTATTTTTATTAACCCTTAAATGAAAGGTATCCTTACAATGGAGGTAATTTTAGTAGTCAAGCACGGTAGTCAAAATAAAATATTTAATTCCTTTGTTGTCTAGAAGTTTGGGAAAAGAAAGAATTTCCCTTAGAAACATACGTACACATCTCGCGTGTAAGCCAAAAGTCTAACTCAAAATTATTTTCCACCACTCGTACTAAACAAGCCCTTAAACTCCATCTGGCTTTAATTGCTTTGTCTCACATATGGTACTTGCGAGTCCTTCCTTATCTTAACAAGCATTGTATACCTTGACTTCATTGAGTAGTACTAGAGTTATCAATATACTTTACTAATGAACTTGTTCTCAAAAATAATGAGTTGCTTCAATGATCAAGCAGTATAATAAACGGAAATAAGATATCTTGCACGCCCAACACTTAGAATTGTACAATCTTGCGTAATTTAGATTAAACAGAGGGATAGTTAATATATTTTAATTTTAAGGGGAATTTATAAAGGTTTTCAAAATAAAGAGGTGATTTTTGTTATTTAAGTTAAACAAAATGGTAGTTAATGTATTTTACTCTAAGTAAAATAAAGTCACCCATCTATGAAGGTTAAGTGAAATTCTCCATAAAAAGAAGAAAAAAACGGTTGAAGTTTTTTGGATGGTGAAAATTTCAAAGTCCTAAAGTAACCTCACTGGAGTCAACGCATGCTCTTTTGATTTGAAGTCTGTAAGTTGAGAAATTTAGCAAAAATGGAGGTGAAGAATGAAGATTTGTTGGTGAAAAGTTCAACGCAAAACATAGTTTATATTATGTGAATAGTTTTTAATTTGTCCAGCATCATAATTTTAATCCATATATAGTTGAATTAATAGTGTGAAGGCACTATAAGGGTGTGTTTGGATTGAGGGAGGGGGAGGGAAGGGGAGGGAGAGAGGCTATTCTTTTTCCATCTCTTTACTAAATTACCCCTAGAAATTTTTTCATATTCCAAAAACATATTCTCAACAAAAAGGAATATTCCTTTCATTAATGACAATTTGGTCATTTCCTTATTTCCCCTCCCCTCTCTCAAACCAAACATACCCTAAATGGTTAAGGGTGCGCTTGCAGGAGAGAAATGGAGGGTGATGGAAAATTGTTATGAGTAGGATTTAAAAATATTGGAGAGGGGGTTATAAAATTTTAATAAAAACAAAATGTAAAATTAAAAATTAAAAAAATAAATTAAAAACCTTCACCTCCACTTCTCTATTTTTTTCCAAGTCCAAGTTATAAAATTTTTTCTTCTCCTCCCTCTCTTTCAAATCTCTCGTACCAAACAACCTTTTAGTTGTCTTTTCATGGTGGCGTAGTAGAAGAGGGCCCCATCACGCAAAACCATATTCCCCAACAACGTCACCTCCTAAAAAGGATGAGCTTGCTATTTTTGTTTGTTTCCTTGTGGCTTCATTAGTGCGTGGTATATTTTAATAATATTTTTTAGGCTAAAATATATATTTAGTTTTTTATATTTCTTTTGGTATCATTTTAGTCTCTTAAATTTGTAAAGTCGCGTTTGGTCATTTTTTAATGTTAACAGTTAATATGACTTAACGAAAAATATTGACTTAAAAGTTTTAAGCAATGACTGTGCAATTAAATGCTGACCAAACACGCTTATATGTTAGTATTTTAATAAATTAATATTTTAAATCTGTTAATTGAAAAAAATAATCTTTACAGACTGTTTTGTGGTTTTTTACAATTTGTGAAGATTAAATATATTTTTGTCGAAGAAAATTAAATATTTTTCAATTAATAGGATTTAAAATATTAATTTTTTAAAATACTAACATATAAGCATGTTTAGTCGATATTTAATTGCATAGTCATCGCTTAAAATTGTTGAGTCAGTATTTTCCGTTAAGTTAGACTAACAGTGTTAGCATTAAGAGACCAAACGTGCACTTTACAAATTTAAGGGACTAAAATGATATCAGAGGCAAACATAAAAGACCAAATGTATACTTTAACCTATTTTTTAACTGGGATAAAATTGTTATTAAACTCATTTTACTATTTCATTTTCTTCCAACCAAATAAAATTTTTCCCATCACGCAATTCAAACATTTCTATAGCATAATATTTTACATTCCTTTCCAACCCTTTTTTTTAAACCAAATAGGCTCTTATATTCTAATTTACAAACCGAAAGAATTCCTAATGCAAGTAATTGGTAATGGTTATTGTCGAGCCAATCAAGCACAGGAGTCAAAACGTATAAAGGGAAAATTTCACTGTAGCCCGTTGAAGATATTTAATATTAAATAGTATCAAAACTTTCTGAAACTTCATATACATCTTTGGACTAAATGGGAAATAAGTTTTTTGGCTGAAAAGACATTTATGCCCTTGTCTTGTACTTGGCCGTAAATTTTCATAGGTGTCATGTAAATGGGCATATTTATCTTGTAAATATCATGTGCTTTTATTTATTTATTTATTATGCCCTTTGTCGTGTACAAGGCAAAAAAGATATTGTAATTTCACTTATTTGTCTTATAAAGAAGCATATTTGACTTCTAAATTCTCACATGTGTCTTGTAAATAGCATGTGCTTGTGCGGATACCTCTTATCTTGTACATGACTAATGTGGTTTTGTAAGTTCTTACCTATGTTTTGTAAACAAGCATATTTGACTTGTAAATTCTCACGTGTGTTTTGTAAATAATATATGTTTTTGTAGATAGGCTCATTATCTTGTATATGGTTGAAATGATCGTGTAATTTCACTTATTTATCTTGTAAATAAGTATATTTAAATTGTCAATTCCCACATATGTTCTTGTTCTTGTCTTATATATGATCGAGATGATCTTATAAATTCTCAGATGTGTTGTGTAAATGTCATAACCAACTTCTAAGCTTCACTGTTTATTCTTTCTTTCTTTTAGTAGGGTTGTTTTTGTCTATTCCCTCCACAAATTAGTTTCATTTGCCCCCAAAAGTGCGCAATAATGTTCTAGATTTTTATGGGGGCCATGGGAATTATTTTGCTATAGCGGGGCCCACCTAAAATTTTTCCAAATGAAAAAGAAATCTATATATCAGCATTGGTGAAGAATATATATATAACTTGAGTTATCACTTTGGTTTTATGGATAAGTCCAATTTGGAAAAAAAAAATTGTTTATTCCTTATTATAAGTCCACTTTCATAGTAATAAATAAGACTAATACAATTATAACCCTATTAATTATAATGAATTTTAGGTAGAAAGAAAAAAAAAGGTGAAAAATATACATTCAGAAATGAGGAAAAAAAATTGAGAAAATTTATCAATTTACTCTATATTTATTTATTGGCTTAAATAACTTTATGTGAAAATTATGTCATTTGTACTTATATATATTGCTAGAATTCAAAACAAGCCAGGCGTGACGGTTTCACCCTCATCCTCGTCCTTGATTCTTCTGGTCTTCAGCATAATCTTTATATTTCATTACCTTTGCTGTTGCTGGTTTTCTAATCTTTGCCGGCCCTTCTATTCTATCTGGTTTTTTGCTGATTTGGCCTCTCTGCTTATAAATATATACAAGGTGTGTGCCATTTCTTCCCTTCTCTCAACAAGCATTATTATTGTAGAGGCATGTCAATCATATATTAACCCATACATTTGACTTCATTGAGTAGTTGAGTAGTCATCAATATATACTTTAATTTACTAATGAACATGCTTTTATATATGTACGTATGAACTCGTTCTCAATAATATATAATGGTTGCTTCAATGGTCATGCTGGACTGAAAACGGAAAACAGAGGTTATCCTGGGTTAGATCGATATTATAATTATTGTTATCTTTCTTATGTTAATAGGTCAGCATTTACTCCCTTTGATTCTTATTACAAGGTATCAACCAACAATTCTCATAAACCAATAAAAACAGTTAAAGTTAATAAAAGTTAACATTATATTGTCCTACAATTTAAATAACTTTCAATATTACCTCTATTAATTGCACTAAACTATAATATTATATTAATTATTACTCTCACCTACTACCCTTATTAATTAAGGGTATATATGAAGAAAAATAATCAATGCTTATTGGGAATAAGCAAGTGCCTTATAAAAAAGATTAACTACACTTGATAGTTGGTGCCTTATAATAAAAACTAGAGGAGTATAAAATAATTCTCCTACTAAATTTATATTTTGATCTTAATTTACTAATTTAATCCTTTCTTCGTCATTAATTACCATGTTGTCATAAAAACAATTAAAAAAAAAAAACACGTGTCGTGTTTCTTACTCTTGACAGAGTCACGGAAGAAGAAGAAGAATATGATGATAGAGACTCCAGTGCAGTAGAGGAGTATTATAAGGGACTGGCTTACCTCTGCTGCGGTAAGCGTCCGCTCCCATCCTTTTCGTTAAACTGCGCCGTTTTGGCGCAAAAAGCTAGTCCTCTCCTTTTTTTTTTTTTTTTTTTTTTTTTTTTCCCGTCGTTTTGGCTTAAAAGCTTGTGCTTCTTTTTCTTTCTTTTTTTTTTTTTTTAAAAAAATATTCCAAGTACTAAAAAGATGCCTCAAAATACTCATCGATACTGAAAAATACGTTATGATCTTAAAAAATTATTTTAGCATTTTAAAAAAAAAATCCTGAAATATATTTTTAGTATCAATTATCATGAAGTTTTTTTAGTATCATTCATTATGCTCAAATATATTTTTAGTACCGTCGATACCCTAAAATATTTTTTTAAGATGCTAAAATAACTTTTGAAGATCATGTAGTATTTTGTCGATCTTGTTAGATCATCGAAGTACCTTTTTAATATCAGTCACTACCCTAAAATATTTATGCTAAAATAATTTTTCAAGATCATGTGGTATTTTTTGATCGTTCAATATATTAAAGTATCTTTTTAATACCGAGTTAGTATCCGAAATATTTTTTTAACATGTTAAAATAATTTTCAATATCATGTGGTATTTTTTCGATATCCGAAATATCTTTTCAAGATCCGTCACTACCTAGAAATTTTTTTTTTTTTTTTTTTTAAAAAAAGGAGAGGACCGACTTTTTGCGCCAAAAGCGGCGCAGTTTAATGAAAAGGATGGGAGCGGACGCTTACCGCAGCGGAGGTAAGCCAGGTCCCTTATAATACTCCTCTACTGCACTGGAGTCTCTATTATAAGGTGGTACCTAAATCTTCCCATTGGCCAATGGGAAACAGAGGATCCTATTGGGTATGGTGGATTCTAAAGCGCCAGACGTTGTATTACTACATTTACCATAATTGCTTTGGTCTTTCTGCTTGGAATTCCATGCATATTAGCCATTTTCTTCCTTTTCCTAAAACACATTGTAGAGCTTTTCACAAAAACACATTGCAGAATTTATTAGAGTATATTGTAATTAGTTTACTACAATTAGTTTCCTATTTAGGGGAATTAGTTAGAGATAGTGGTTATCAATTTATTTATAAATAGCTTGTACTCACATTATTATTAAGAATTTAAATACATTGAATTTCTTCCTATTCTTGCTTTTTCTAATATGGTACTGGAGCTGAGTTTTTGACATCTCTAAAATATTTTTTTTTCTATACACATTTTTTTTAGTTTTCTCTTCTTCACCCATCACTGTTTTTCCTCGTTTTCTTAAGACCTATTCTCTCGATTGCTCGTCCATCGCGATCGATTTTGCTTCCACTCACCCCGATTGCTTCACCGTCCATCGCGACAATTTCATTCGTTCACCAATTTCGCCGATTGCTTTTCCAATAGTTCACCAATTAGTTTCCTATTTTTGCCGATTGCTTTTCCAATAGTTCACCAATTAGTTTCCTATTTTTGCCGATTGCTTCCCTTTGATTCTTCCTTGGCAACGACACCTCAATCGACTGATTCCTCTTCTTGTGATGGCAACCCTAACGGTTCTTTCGTCAATCCTTCATCAGATTCGCTTCAGAACATTGGTTATCAGCAAGACTCTTCTTCCCATTATTTGATGTTTGGTGGTCCTTTTGTGACTTATTCGTTCTTTGCCTCCAGTGAGGTGTTCGACAATTATTTTCTATTTGGGGTCCTTATGTGACCTAGTCGTTCTTTGCCTCAGTGAGGTGTTTGGCAATTATTTGCTATTTGGGGTCCTTATGTGACTTGTTCGTTCTTTGCCTCCGGTGAGGTGTTTGGCAATTATTTGTTGTTTGGTGGTCCTTGTGTGACCTGTCCGTTCGTTGCCTCCGGTGAGGTATTTGGCAACTTTTTGCTGTTTGGTGATCCTTGTGTGACTTGTTTGTTCTTTGCCTCGGTGAGGTGTTTGGCAATTATTTTTGTTTGGTGGCCCTTATGTGACTTGTTCGTTCTTTGCCTCTGGTGAGGTGTTTGACAATTATTTTCTCTTTGAGGTCCTTGTGTGACCTATTCGTTCCTTATCTTCGGTGAGGTGTTTCATTTGGTGTTTGTTTGGTGAGACGTTTGGAGTATTGTTTGATCCCTGGTGAGACCGTTTGGTGTTCATCACATTTGTTGTTGATTGGGTCATTTGTGATACCATTCATTTAAGCTTCTACACTGGTTTGATACATCTTCTTCCCATTAAGTCTCAAGATCAGTTGACAGATATTTTTACTAAAGCTCTTGCTCCTACTCCATTTTTACACTCCTTTCCAAGCTGGGAATGATCGATATACATTCTCCAGCTTGAGAGGGTATTAGAGTATATTGTAATTAGTTTCTTATTTTCTTGTCTTACTTACTTTGTAATTAGTTTTCTATTTTCTTGTCTTATTTACTTTGTAATTAGTTTCCTATTTTTAGGAATTAGTTAGAGATAGTGGTGATCAATTTATTTATAAATAGCTTGTACTCATACATTATTATTAAGAATTTAAATACAATCAGAATTTCTTTTTATTCTTGCTTTTCTAATAGAGGTAGATCCATGCCAAATACATATTAGCCAAAGGCAAATATGGGATCCTCCTACTGGGGATGGTGGATTCGCACATGTTCATGTTGCGTCTAACAAGTGTGTGTATATATATGTACGTACGTATGTATACACTATATAATAATAGGGTTTAAAGTTTCTGTTTTTGTTGTAGAATTTTTTTTTTATCACACTCACATAAAAGTGAGTGGGCCCCATTATAAAGAGAAAGAGATAAAATATTATTGGGACCCATTCGCTTTTATGTGAGTGTAGCGAAAAAAATGTTTTTGCGTAAAAGCAAAAACATTAAACCCATAATAATAATAATAATTATTATTATGATTATTCTCCCACTAAATTCTTATTTTCATCCTATTTTCTTAATTTAATCATTTCTTAGTCAATAGTAATAAAAAACATGTGTTGTCTTTCCATTCTTGACAGGGTAACAGAAGATGAAGATGATGACCACAAAGACCACAACAGAGACTTGAGTGCAGTAAAGGAAGAAGAAGAAGATGATGATTCAATTTCTGAAACAACCGATTTTAGCATATGGGAAATAGGGAAAAGTGTTGGGGCTGGTCGATGTGGGGCTGTATATATTGCCCACAACAGGTATATCTGAATATACTGAAACTTTGATCTTATCCACTTAATCTCATTTCTTACTAAGAACTATGTGTTGGAAGCCTTGCTGATGAGCCAAGCATGTTGTGTTCTTCATTTCTCACCAGAAAAGCTCAAGGAACTGAAAAAAGATAGAGACAGAAAATGATTGGTGGATCATTGCAATAACAAAATGGAAATTAAATCCCCACAGTTCATTGCATGAGACATGGGCACAATCTACGGATCCAGCTTCTTCCTTGCCTATCCAAAGGATAGGCAGGGGGAGTTTGGCTCTCCTGAACCGTCTAGATCAGATCTAGACGGTTTAAATCTGATTTTTTTTTTTACTTTCTATTTTTTTAAAACTATTTTATAGGTAGAGAATTTAAAATAAAGATGATCTTTTAACTAATATTTTTCTAAAAAATGATTTTTTTAATTTAAAAATCACGAAATAAAAAAATAAAATCGAGATGAGTCTAAGAGAGTGAGCTCCACCTGTCTATCCCAAAGATAAACAAGGAAACTGGGTCCGACAATCTACTTGTTGATTCTTACAATATTGTAAAGCTGCAAAACTCCAGTTTGGCGAATAATGTATTTTTTTAGATATCTTGTACAACATGCGTTCACATGATAAAATCGAGGCCATTGAGTTTTGAACTTCAGACTTAAGATCTACAGTAACTTAAGAGGATGTTTCATGTTCAGGTTTGAGTATGTGTGTCGTCCCATAATTTTGGTGGTTATTTGTGACTTTTTAAATATCCTTGGAATTGATATGATAGTCCCAACAATCAGCAGCAATACTGATGACTTAATTAATTGGATTGCTATGTTAAATGGGGGAAGCCATATTATGCAGTGTCGGAAGGATATATTTTCGTACTCTACATTATTCTTTATTCTTTATTTCTTAATTAATAAACTTGTTTCTCATACATGTTCTCAAAAAACTAGAATATAAGAGCTCATGTGAAGCTTCTGCTATTGATATATAGAGTTTGGGTTGTGCAATCATTGAAATTTAGTGAAGCATCCTTGGCTAGGTTTTGAATAGGTAAACCCTTTTACGCTTCAATATATATACATACATATATATGAAGCATCCCTCAACTGATGATTTTTAAAT
Source organism: Acacia acuminata (assembly GCA_019022655.1). NCBI lineage: Eukaryota > Viridiplantae > Streptophyta > Magnoliopsida > Fabales > Fabaceae > Acacia > Acacia acuminata. The sequence goes on from JAFJYI010000168.1 coordinate 217,356, forward strand.
TAAAATTATTTATAGTTAAAAGATTTTCATTTATTTTAGATTTTGTACATGATAAAATAATTTTTTTAAAAAATAAATAAATTTGATCTGTCTATGTTTTAGGGCTCATCACCCCAAAACTAGTTCCTAAAAAACCACTAGGCGAATTCATGTGATACAGAAAAGCAGGATGAGTAGAGGGCTAATTAATTGAATGAATTAAGTAAAATTATGAGTGATTAATAAATATTTGGAACGCAATTAGATATGATTTGCAGGAGTTACTTCAGGTGCACCCACCAGAAATTATATCAATGCCCAGCGAAGAAACAAGTGCAGCATCTGGATAGTAACCCTAACATATTTGCAGTAACATATAGAGGTAGCCCCACGTGCTACATGTTCTCCACTGCTCCATCTTCATCAGTTCCACCACAACTAATTAATGATCTCACAAGTACAGTCACATGACATCATCACACAAATTAGTGCCGCCACCACCACCACTTCCTCCCAGGCCAATTGTCTCCTCCTTCCACTTGAATTCCTTGTTGGCTCTCTCCTGTCCACCTCGGCCTCCTTGCCACTGGTGGCGGCAGTGGCAGTATGGATCCGGTCGGTGCAGAGGCTGGTGGTGGCTCCACTGGCCCCACCACGTCGAGGTTTGGAGGTGCTGGTTACCCGTTGGCAGATATGGCTGATGCCATGTTTAATTCAGGTTCTAGCAGTGGTAAGCATTAATATTTGGTTAGGGCCAAAGTAAAATCGTCATTTATCATCAGCAGTAATATATTACAATTATCTCCATTAATATTTGGTTAGAACAAATTTGGATTGTAAAGGAGGGACCAAATCTTACCTTTCTGCCCACCATCCAGACACTTTCCTTGTTTTAGTCCTTTTCTCTCCTATCATGGCTTTTTTTGCAACGAAAATTACCCACAGAATTCTGTTAGTAATTTCAGTTTCCAAGGAATTCCGTGGATAATTATTACCTACGGAATTCCATTGGTAATTTCTGACCGAATTTTTTCCATCGGTAATTCTGTGGATAATCCAAAGTTTTTTTTGGGTAGTGTTTCTTCCCCAGGGATATTGTATTGGATGTAAGGAAGTTCTAAGCAAGGTTAGATGCAAAGTCATTCCCTTAATTCCCTAGAGATTTTATTTCATTTATATATAGTAAGTTTAGATTAAGTCAACCTGCTAATCCATCCAAAAACATAATAATACTCCTTGTAGCCCTTAATATAAGACCCACTTTAAGGACCAAAGATATAGTATCACCTAACTCTGTTAATTTCTGCTATATTTTTTGTTCAACTGTTAATTTCTGCTATAAATGCAAGGACAGGTGTGAAATTTGGGTATACGTTCTGGAATTATATGAGACATTTTATCCCGTATTAATTTATAACTAAAGGAAATTCATTTACTATGGGCAGGTTCAGGTGTTGCTTAATGTTCACAAGGACTCCGGGCGAACACAAGGACTCCAGCCAATCGCCCATATGCTGCAGCATGACTTGAGCATCCCTTTGTAGAAGCACAAACAACATCGCTTGCTGATGGAAGGAAGTACACATTTAGGGTTGATGGTGTTGGTAATGTAGACATCCTGCCAACTTATTTACAGTTCAAATAACTTCCAATCTTTTAGTTTGCATATATATAGTGTCACAAAACTAACAAGCTTCAGAAATTACAATTCCGTACAAGTATTTGTTTTTTATGCCTCGCTCGCCATAATTTATTAAAATTCATTCTCACTCCATCATCTTGTTGGTGTATGTGTATAAAAAGTTTATATAAAGATATTTTCATTTATAGTTAATATACTAATATATTTTAAAAATGCAATACAAAAATATCACAAAAACCATAAGGGAAAAATAGTCAATATATTTTTAATTGATTTACCTTATGTGTTTGGAATGAGAGTGAGAAGTTTTTATTTTTTTTATTTTTTCTTATAGATATTAATTGTCACAGTATTAAAGCATGACCACCTGAAGTGTAAAATTACTTCACTTCGTATTTTTAATTTACTATTTACTATCACAAAATCTACTTCATTGATATAATATAGAATGACATTAAAATATTGGTTCGTGAACCTATGCATTGTTCTCCATCATCCTCTTCTCACACTTTTAATGTGGTTCCAACCATTTTTTGTCCTCTGCCTTCTGTCGTCAACTGCCACAATGTAGTGGGTCCCTAACCCCTCGTTCCTCTCAATATCTCCATAAATAAAAATTCTCAGTAGTCCCTGTGGCTGGCTTTCATCGTTTACGGCCTACCTCCTCTCCTTCTAAACTTAGGACAATTTGGTCAGGTTTTGATACAAATTTTCTCTCCCTTCAAACCAAACACACCCTCAAAAAAATTATGTGTGTGTTGGGGGTGGGGGCACATATATATATACACACATCCAGTATATACACACACATGTGTGTGTATGTATAGTTCATGGATTAATATTTTGATTTATTTGTTTTTCGCAACCGAAACAATTCCTGATGGAGGTAATAATGGTAACTTGTGCAACCGATCAAGCGCTTTAATCAAAATGAAAAATATATTAGCATTTGTTAAGAACATAGTAATCACTAAAAAAAAAATAACGAATGTACTACATCCAGTATTAATCATTTAATTTTCTTTTAGAGAGATTAATAGATCTAAATAAATTACTTAAAATATTTCTATTTATCTTTTTTATATCAAACTAATTTATCTGACTTATAAATTGATATCTAATCAAATGATAAACAATATATGTTATGATTAATCAACTTATTTAGCTTCCTTAACCACTTCAATAAAGTCAACTGTATCTTATATTAAGAACCTGAGGTAGTAATTATAATATAGAACCACAATTTTCCCCTAACAAATGCATTATACACACACACATACATGTATCTCTCTGTGTGTGTATATGTATGTATGTATAATACATTAATAATCCTCTAGTTCTTAGGATATTTTAGAAAAAAAAAACATGTTATAATATATACTTTCTTTAGTCTTAATTATAAGTCCAAATTGATTTTTTTAGAAAGATTAAGGAAGCTAATCAAATTATTTTAGAGTATTTTTATTTTTATTTTTTCTCCAAACTAATTGGTCTACATAATAAACTAATCTAAAAAAAAAAAGACTAACAAACTAATGTATAATATAAGAATACATACATATGATATGATTAAGTAATTTATTTAGTTTTCTTAATCTCTAATTAAAAAAACCAACATAGTCTTATAATTAGGACTAGAAGGAGGATTAATTTTCTTAAGTAAATTTTTTAATATAATTAAATGAGTTAAATAGGTGTTATACTTTGGATGAGACGAGTATTTTATATATGATGCCCAGTTCAAAACAACCTATGATTAAGGCATGAGCAGGCGCCAGTTCGAACCTAATGTCTGGGAAATTAAGTTAAAAATAATTACATCAAGTCAAAAAGCTGCACATTGTAGAATTGCGAGATGAGCTAGCTTGAGTTGTTATTACCCCCAGTCAAAAGAGGTGGGCGTGCTACCCAAGAAAAAAAAATACTGCCTCTAATTTTTATTATGAGGTACCAACTAATAAGTTTAGTTGGTCATTTTTATAAGTCACTTGGTTATTTAAAGGAGCATTAATTATTCTTTTTCATGTAAGCCCCTTATAAATAAGGATAATGGGTGAGAGTAATAATTAATATGATATTATATTTTAGTATAATTACTAGGGGTAAATTAGAAGTTACTTAAATTGTAAGCTAACTACGTTGACTTTAACTATTTTTATTGGTTTATAAGAATTGTTAGTTGATGTATTGTAATAAGGAGAACTGGAGAAGTGACATTATACATCCTACGAGTTCTCAAATTGCAGCCATACTTCTTCTATTACTGCTGTCTACTCCTGTTCATCCACTCCTCCAACGCCAACGTGTCTGCTTCTTCCCTGCTCTGCATCTCACACTCAGTGTGATCTCTCTCTAGTAAATTTCGCTGACCTGATATTTTTTGTTTTCATGTTCTGTTTCGGCGTATTTCTGATCAATTTTTGGTCGTTTTCTTTTATATGCAGATAAGTAGTTGGGTTAGTTGGAATTTCTGATGGTGATGGAGGAAGAGGCTAAGCTCGGACCGAAGAACGGCTCTGACCGTGAGAGCAACGGAGCTTCTTCTGCTGCCGCTAATGGAAAATATGGTAACTAATAATGTTACTTGTTTTGCTTCACACTTTGTTAAAAATATATAATAGTTGACTTATTGAGAGGATTAGTCAATCTTTTAACAGATCATATCCTCATTTTGCAGATCTGTGCGGAAGGACACCAACATCAGAGGTGACGTTGACGAGGGATGAAATTTCCCCAGCTTCTCTCATCAAGCATGATGATAGTTGTGAATCGATTCTAATCGGTTTGAGAAATTGTTTCAGTCTCAGAGTTGGTCTAGATTCATTCATTGTGTTAGTTGGACCAGGAGCTCTTCTTTTGGTGCTTTCAATTGCCTCAATTGGCATCTCTTGGTGGTTTTCAAATAAGCTTGTCCTTGTTCTGCTTGCTGGTTTCAAATTCTTAAATAGGCAGGAAGGTGAAGATATGCCATTGCTTTTAGTCATCATGGGGGTCATAAATCATATTCCTTGTATGGATCATGGACCTCTTGCTTTGGTGTATTTAAAAAAGCGTCTCCGTACTATTTATTTCATCCCGGTAATTGGCCTGACAGTTATACATATGTCATTCTCCTTATTGTGCTTCTTTCTGCTACTGCCATATCTCTTTCGCCACTTCTTCCCAAGAAAGGACCTCAACCGGGACGTTGAGGTGTGTTATATTTATCTTTAATTTATGCCCTTTTGTTTCTTAGGATTAATTAGTTTTGTGTTTCTGAGGCCATTTGATCTTTCCTAGATAAAACAAACAGAAGATATCAGCCCCATCGAAGAAGGTTTGTTCAGTGATGAAGCTGTCGACACTGAGTTTGGTAATCAAGTGCATGATTCTGCTGCTGATTCACTCTCTAATACCACCGATTTTGGCCCCTGGGAAAGAGGGGATTGTATTGGGGCTGGTGGTTATGGGATTGTTTATGTTGCCCGCAACAGGTATATACGATCGATTAAACTGATGTTTTAATCTTTTAGTCATAATTTAATTTCTTGGTATATGATAAGGCAAAACTTTATAGCCTATAAATCCGCAAGTATACGGGTCGTATCAAGTAATAAAGTAATAAGAAAAGTATCGTTCCCACGATGACTTAGTATCACAAACTTCAGTTAAACATTAATTTCACAATTTTGTTTAAGTGGAGCAAACCAGATTGAATTTAATTAAGATAAAAGAAAAGAAAATCAAAATAACAAATTACAATAATAATCAAACGAGCAACCTAAAGTCACTAATCCCTTATTTGTTTCTTAGATTTTATCCCCACTAAATTAATTTTGACTTAAAGAATCAGCTAAACTAGAGTATTGATGTCTATAAATGCCTTAGGTCCATTTATATACCTACCTTAATTAATTATGTAATGCCTCACAACTAAATAAGATGCGTTTTAAATCGGCTCACTCTAATTTAATTATGCGGAGCTTCTAAGTATATGCCTATCTTAGACGCGAATTAGATTAAAACCTAATTCTACATTATTTAATCTAAGGTCAATTTAATATTCCCTCTTCCAAGTTCAACCCTAAATCCCTAAAACAAACTCAATGGTGGCCAATCAATAAGCAATAACAATAAAGGCAAGATTAAATAAACTGAAATAAAATTAAGCAAAACTAATCCGTGGGAATAAGATTTATAACCCAAATAAATTCATAGGTTTTCTAGGTTGAAAAGAAAATTTAGCCACACATGGTTATAATAAAATCCATAACAAAAAGATAGGAATTGATTCAAAGAATAAAGAAGAGAGGAAAGAAAGAGGAAAGAAAGCTTCTCCGTCGCCTCCACATGGTCCTCTCATCCTTCCATGGAGATGATAAAGATAACCAAAATGCCTCTCGTGCTCAGCCGCTGCTACCCAACCTTTGTTCTCATGGTATTTTCTTTTACTGATGCTTCTTCCCGTTAGGCCGTTTGTGTTGTCAGCTCCGTAACATATATAATGCTTGCGCGTCTCCGCCTTTTTTCTGCACAGGGGCATGTCTTTCTTTTATAATGGATAATAGATAGATTGGCTATTTCCTCCTGGGCTGGGCCATGGTGCCAAATCTTTTAATGTTTCAAAAAAATATATGATATCCTTTTCTTGTGTGCAAATCCTCTGCTGCAGCCTGCGGGTCCAGATGCTATCATCCTCCAAAATCTCTTTCTTTTTTAGATATATATTTATATAGTAAACATGATAAGATCTCCTGCACAATAATTAAGTTAGGATATGAGTAGATTTTATATCAAAATATTATTTTATCCCATAATTAATTAAAGGAAAGAAAAATATATAAAAGATAATTAAATAAGTATAAAATATTAGTAGATTTTATATTAAAATATTATTTTATCCCGTAATTAATTAAAGGAAAGAAAAATATATAAAACATAATTAAATAAGTATAAAATATTAGTAAATTCAATCCAATATATCTCAAAATCTATACTCATTTAATTATAAAATATATACTTATCGGTATGAAATATGTGTGCCGCATACATAGCTAATAAAAAAATATGTTGTGTTCTTCATTTCGATAGGAAAACCGGGGACAAATGTGCAATTAAAGTACTCAAAAACATTGAAAATGAAGAATCTATAAGAAAGGTACATCTTATGCATGTTACTACAATTCCTTTGTCTTACATGTACTAATCCTCCACAAGTGAAGATTCCCTGTCATTGAAGAATCTGAAAGTTTAAATCCAAGGTGTTAAATTTAAGTGTCTGTGAATAGAATATTATAAAGTAACAATAAATTCTGGAGCAGGGTTAAAGAAGTATACATTGTAACTGCACTCTCTAGCTACTGTTCTCATGATTACTTAAAAGTTATTTTTCCGATTGATTAATAAAGGGTTAAATATCAAATTTGCCACGAAAGTTTCCCAAATGGAGCGTCCAGCACCCGGAAGTTTTAGGGTACCAAATCTGCCCGGAAGTATGAAAAAGGTACCAAATTTGCCCCTCCGTTAATTTTGACCGTTACGTGCCACCTCATCACACGTGGCATGCCACCTCATCACACGTGGCATGCCACCTCATCAATCAAAAGTATCATTTTTGCCCGGAAGTTTTCTTTGAGGAGCAATTTTGCCCCGGAAGTTTTCATTGAGGAGCAATTTTGCCTAGGAAGTTTACAAAAGTAGCAATTTTGCCCTTCTTTCTCCCAATATTAAATTTGACTATTAGATCGGTCAAAAACCACACATGTCATGCCTTGAAAAGGTCGAACTTGGAGTCGAGAAGGAAATCTTTGACATGTTGAGCTCAAGACGACGAGAATTTGTGAAGCCGAAGGCGGTTCTGAGGGACTAGAGCTGGGAAATCAGGGCCAACTTGTTTAAGCCCTGGCCTTGCGGGCTCGGGCTTGAAAAATAAGCCGAAATTTGAAATTGGCCCTGCGGGGCCTCGGGCTTAATCGGGTCGACCACCGCGGTTTGTATAGATTGATCATTTGCTTAGATCATAAGTGATGCTTCACGTGACCGGTTGACTTCATAAATTCGGGCACTTGCCTTGAGCTCAACATCTCAAGGATCTCCTTCTCTGACTCCAAGTTCGACTTTTCAAGGCATGACGTGTGTGGTCTTTGACTGATTTAGAAGGGCAAAATTGATACATTTTGTAAACTTCCGGGGTAAAATTGCTCCTTAGTAAAAACTTCCGGGGCAAAATTGCTCTCATTGGAAACTTCCGGGGCAAAAATGATACTCAACTCTTATTGGTTGATGAGGTGGCATGCCACGTGTCATGAGGTGGCATGCCACGTGGACAGTTAGTCATACTTAACGGTCAAAATTAACGGATGGGCAAATTTGCTACCTTTTTCATACTTCAGGGGCAAATTTGGTACCTTTTTCATACTTCCAGGGCAAATTTGGTACCCAAAAAACTTCCGGGTGCTGAACGCTCCATTTGGGAAACTTCCGTGGCAAAAATGGCCTTTAACCCATTAATAAACATGATAACTTTAGAGATTCCAAATTATGCAATGCATTTTTATAATGTCATTGCAATTCAAGAAATCCTTCACCTATTTAAAAAGATGAAGAAAGAAAATGATGGGAATCAGATCCCGCAGTTCATTGTACGACACATAACTAAATTCGTGTACTTGTGTTTTCAGGAAATCAAAATTCTCTGCCAACTGAAACATCCAAACATTGTAAAGTATTATGGCCATGAAGAAGTAAGTGTTCTTTTACTTTCTTTAAGCTCAGGAGGATATCATACACAAAATGATGAATCACTTGGTTCATGCATAATTAGGATGGACACAAGATTTCTGTGTACATGGAATTCATCGAATCAGGCTCATTGAAGAAATATTTGAAACGAGGTACTTTACATGAAACTTTAATTCAAAATTTCACGGCACAAATTCTCTGGGTTGGTTTACCTGCACAGCAAGAGAGTCGTTCACAGGTATAATATTCCCATACTTATATGACATTGTAACACACATCTTGTAGGGCAATTAATTTTTAATTATGTTCCAAAATCACACTGAAAATAATCTTGTCAAAATGATAAATATATTTTTCTTTGTGATTTACACCCGATATTTTATCACATTCTATCATTCTTTCTTTGTTTTTTTATGTATGATTATATATATACAGGGACTTAAAGCCGGACAATATACTTGTTGATTCTCAAGACATTGTAAAAGTCGGTCGACTTTGGTGTGTCTAAGAATGTAAGTTCACGTGACAAAACCGAGCGTATATGTCCCACAATATTGGTGGTTATTTGTGTACTTGTAAATTGAATATATTTGAAATTGATATGATAGTCCAAGAAGTTAGCAATAACTGTATTTGATTTCTTTGCGTTGAATAGCTGGCAGAATCTGTGGGCAATCACTCCTCATGGGGAACTCCATATTATGCAGCTCCAGAGGTATATATTTTCATTCTCTACATTAATTATGCTTTACAAAATTATTTCTTAATTAATAAACTTGTTTCTCATTCAGGTTTTTCAACAATCAAAATATAAGAGCTCACGTGAAGCTTATGCTGCTGATATATGGAGTTTGGGTTGTGCGATCATTGAAATGTTCTCAGGGAAGTATCCTTGGCCTGGTTTTGAACCGGTAAACACTTTTACACTTCAATATATATAAACATATATTTATAGAGCTAATTAATTAAGTAGTCGCTCCGCTTCAAAATATAAAAACCAAACTTGTAAAGAGTGTAAAGAGGTGTGATTTTTTAATATGGATACACTTTTTTGTCTCAAAATTTTTTTTTTTTTTTCCAAATTTAGCCCACAATTAATTAAATGTCCCTTGAATCTTTTTTGTCACTCATTTTCTCTCATATTCTTTTTCAATTATTCTCTCTCCCACTCACTCTCTTCATAAAGAAGGGTGTTTTAGGAAAGTAAGTTATATACTTTTATGTATTTATTATCTTTTACCAATTTTAACTAACTTTTTTAATTACATGATTTAGTTATTTGCATCTTGTATTTTAAACAGCAAGTAGTAGCTAGCATATAACACTAAAACAAATTCATTCTTTAAGCAGCAGCAGGCCTTTTATAATGTTTCTATTAAAAGGCAACATCCACCCATACCAGACGAGTTGTGCAACAAGGGTAAAGATTTTCTCGAACGCCGCTTCATAAGAACTCCACCGACCGCCCATCTCTGCGAGAATTACAAGACCATCCCTTTGTAAAACCACTAAACTTGTCTTGCTGATGGAAAAGAGTACAAGGTTGAGCTTGATGGTGTTGTTGAGATTATTAGGGTTTTAACATGATACAGCTTAGGCCTTAGTCTTTCTAATTATATGGATTTTCTAATTATACGGATTATCTCTTCATTTATCTTGCGTATAGGATCATGATTTATTTTTTGTTCTTTTTTTCTTTTGGGTCAGCTGATTCAATTGTTCTGCCTCTTTCGCTTCAATACTTTTGTATGGCCGACTCATCATTAATAATGAAAATCGTTATGGACTCATATAATGGGCCTGGCAGATATGCGGCCCAGTAAGAGCTCTTTATGGCAGAATCCCTTCATAATTAGGTAAAATGCTAATCATCCTATAACTATGCCTATAATCCAGGAAAGTATAGGTAGTGGAGCAGGCATGATCGTTAGTGGAGCAGAGACGTGCGGCGCACAGAGCCAAGGACTGAAACCCTAAAGGTAATCTCTATAAATAGTAGATTACCCATAAGGTGCACACTATCAATTCATCTATTCTAATATTCAGTCTCATTGTGCACACACCCCACTCCTTTTGGCCATAGCCATATTCGTGTAGCACAGTGATCACCAGACACTCTGTGATATCTTCTTCATAGGTATCACTGAGTAATCTTCCTCTCCTTGGTGTTTAACCGATAGACATCTTAGAGAATACATTTGATCCAATATAAACCATTCACTAGTCCATTGAGGCTAGACATTTGTGTTCTACCACAAAACATTGGTGCCGACCATGGGGAAACATAAATTTCGATTCCCAAACCACTGAAAATGGCAGCAATTACCAAAAGTCACAGTCAAATCCCTCGGCAGGACCCATTGCCAGAGGAACAACCATAGCCGAATCAAGAGCAAACCATCCAGTATGAAGACTCGGTTGCTCTTGATTATAATCACGTTACGATGGAGACAAAGGCTGAGATAGTGAATACTGGAACCTCTTCAGCCCCTCGCAACTGAGTTATCCAGCAAATCTTGCCACCAATTCAATAGCAAGACCCTCCTTATGAGTTTCAGGTTGAGAACTTTGACATCCGCATGTTACTGTGCAAGCTGGGGTCGTTATTCTAGCAGATTGAGGAAATGGAGAATCTTAACCGACTTCAAAGAGCAAAAGATATCTGACTTATGCAAGAGGATATGGACCATCACAATGCCATCTGGAGGTAGGAAGTAGGACAAAGAATGCAACAGTTGTTGGATGAGCGTGTTGGATGGGTGGAAAACCAATGTCAAAGCACAGGTCGAGATAATGCTGGCCACAACCGGGTTAATATCTCTATCTGACATACAGATCGGGATGCTGCTGGCCCAAGCCGGGTTAATGCCTCAGATTCTGCTCATGCGAGTGCTAGAGTACCATGTGCAAATCATGCAAAAGAAAATCCAACTGGACATGACCGAGTTCAGATTCCTGGAGAGAAGACTTTGAGAATGCAACTGCTAGAAGAACGCATTAAGCTGCTTGACAACCCTAGGTGGAACATTGGCCGAGATGCTAGTGATCCCAGTAGGGTTAGTATCACGACTGCCGCATAAGTAAGTGCTGGCGGCCCATGGGTCAATAATGTCGAGCAAGACCAGGCTTGAATCCTAGAGGTTCAAGTGTTGGACCTAGCACGTGCGGCGGGCAAGCAACCAATGGAAAGCCGAGATCCCGACAAAGAAGATACGATACCTCCGTCGCAGAGCACTCTCGGGGCGTATGCAAAAATGTAGGTGGGGAGGGAATCTGAAGTCCTTTCTCGGATGAGATCAGGACCGCTACATATCCCAAAGGTTTTGATTCAAGGGACCTGCCAAAGTATGACGGGACCCAAGACCCCCAAGTCCATCTCAACAACTTCGTCATGGAGATAATGGTGAAAGGATTCGAAGGACACATCATACCTCAGCTATTTGTAGGGACTTTGAGAGGAGCCGCACAGATATGGTTTCATTTGCTGCAACAAAATTCGATCCCGGATATGGATAGCCTGGGGCAGAAGTTTTTGCTGAATTTTGTGACAAGTAGAAAACAGCCTAAAACCGAGTTCCAACTCGGCCAAGTGAAACAATCACCTGGGGAGACCCTGCAAAAGTATCTAGATCACTTCAAAGACATAGGTCTACAAGTACTAGGGCTGAAGGAAGATGTGCACCTACATCTGGCTATAGCTGGCCTGGATATCTCATCCCAGTTGAAGAAATCGATCATGAAATGACGTGTCAATTCATTGACAGATTTCCGAGAGCGGTCCAAGCAGTACCTGGAGTTGGAGCAGATGGAGATCACAAGCCGGGTGACCAAAGAAAGGGCTAAAAGTCCACCTCTGAGGGGAAAAGAGCATTAGGGCGAATTTAGATAAGATTGCTGTGGACGCATCTAAGACAGTAAATCCTGAGGAAGTAAAGCAGAAGGAAAATACGAGAAGTATACTCCCCTAAAAGTATCTCAGGAGCAAATCTAGAAGGAAGTATCTTTGACTAAGATGAAAAAAGTTGAACAACCTCTACCCCTTCAAAATAAGGCCACATTGGATAAATCTCAGTATTGCGAGTTCTATGACCAACACGGGCATACAACCGAGCAATACTGGGATTTAAGAGACGCAATAGAGAAGTTCATTCGGTAAGGAAAACTCTGGTGATATATTATTCAAACACAAGGACAACAGAGCAGTAAGCGTCAAAATGGGGGTCGGAGCAAGAGCCCGCCCCCAGAGAAGAAAAGAAGGGACCAAAAGAAGAAAGCGGAAGAAAGTGATGACAAGTTCCTTGAGGAAGAAGTATCTGAGGGAGGTCCTATCAATCCAGGATCACCCAAAGTTCAAAGAAGAGTTTAGTAAACCGGAACCTCCTATGCTGTGTTTCACCAGGGAAGATCTGAAGGATGTTGCTCTAGGATATCATGATGGTTTGGTGATAACTGGAACCTTAGTCAACTACCGGGTGCAAAAGATTTTTGTGGAAAATGGTAGTGCAATGGATATTATTCTTTGGGATGCATTTGTAAATGAAGCTATATACCCAAGAGGGGGGGTGAATTGGGTATTTTAAAAACTTTTAGAAATATGCTCTGTTTTGAAGTAATGAAACCAGAGATAGACGAGAGGAGGAAGGGAAGGAAAGCTTGCACAATAGAAATTATCCTGGTTCAGTCTTATCTTTGACCTACATCCAGGTCCCAAAGCCACACTTGGGATTTTCAATCCACTATACTCACAAACCGATTACACACTCGTACTCAAGAGTAGTTCTCTCTCTAGAACTCACTCCCCTTACAAGTTGTAATCAATACACCCAACCACTAAGTCCCCGACTTATGGTTATCTCAATCAATAAATGATTTACGAGATAGAACTCTCTCTTAGAGCGAGATAAAATGATCATCGAAGTGCAAGTATCGATTGATACAATATAGATGTAATTTGAACACAATAAATAACAATCAATGAATTTTCGCTCTTAGTAAGTGTGTCAACTTGAGAAGAAGTTAATGCACTCTATTTATAGGTAGAGAACATTAAATGACCGTTGAATGGTGAATCCAACCGTTGTAGGTGATTAGCATTAAGTCCGGGTCATCTTCTCTCTCTAACCTCCAACTAATCCAGGTGCTAATATGATCGAGGTGGAACTCGAGGATTTGCCCGTTGGAGAAGAGTTTACTTGATGAAGAAAGCATTCTTGACCGTTGAGAATGCGTGCTCAAGGTGGGTTAACCAAAAGAAGGTTGATTTGCGAAGTGCATTAAATGCACGCACACTTTTTGCTTTATGGCTTTGACCTTCAATAATCTTCATCTCGTGCTAACTGAAATTCACTCAATAAACTTGTTAAACTTATCGGGAACATAAGTGAATGATTCATGAAAGCAATTAGATCAAACAAGAGTGATATTCAAATTCGTATAATTCAAAAATTGGTTTTCAGCGTTGTTTACTCGAGTATGTTCTTCGTTACTCGAGTAAGTCATCGTGTGAAAGAGTCTTTACTGCAAAGTATCAAAAGGATACTCGAGTAAGCGACTTCCGAAGCAAACCATCGAGACTTGAACTTTTGAGACCAAAGTCTTTACTCGAGTAAGTTAATGGTTTACTCGAGTAAGCAACTATTTGCTTGAAAACTCTAAGTGAAGAATGCTCTTTACTCGAGTAAACAAATTCATACCTTTGGAGTAAGCACGAGCATGAGTTAAGTTGAAAATCATTTGAAGAGTTCTTTACTCGAGTATGGAAACTCTTACTCGAGTAAGCACGGGTTTAATGAAACTTGAGAACTTTCTGTAAGACCCTTTACTCGAGTAAGCAAATTCTTTACTCGAGTATACACTCAAGTTCAAAAGTTCATTTGCTCTCGGTAAGTCCAATACTCGAGTATATATTTCTATACTCCGTATTGATTCATCTTGAAAAGATTGATTGCTCTCTGGATGGCCTTTACTCGAGTATATTTTCTCCTTACTCGAGTAAGTGCGTGTAAAACTCAGTTGGGCAATCCTTTAACAGTCCTTTACTCGAGTAAGCTTTCCTTTACTCGAGTAAGCAACTGATAAATGGTTTTTCACAGATTTTGCAGAAGCTTCAACACATGTATACAATTGTTGTTAATCATCAAAACACATTGAGAACTAACAGCATTCAAGTGCATGAGGTTTGATCCAAAAGACTTGAAGCCATGCAAGACAACCCTGACGGGATTTAATGGGCAAGATACTCATCCCAAAGGTTACATAGACCTTAAGTTGACACTAGGGACAAAAGATGCCTTTAAGATGGAAAGGGTTAGGTTTGTCGTTGCCGACTTCCCGTCCCCCTACAACATAATCCTGGGAAGGCCGACAATACATAACTGGGATATGTTGGTATCCACAAAGCATCAAAAGTTGAAGATGGTCAGTAAGAAGAATGAGGTTGTCGTTATCAGAGGAGACCAGAAGGAGTCTCGGTAGTGCTATTTTGAGACGGTCCGGGAAAGCAAGGACAACCCGACATTACCACCACGGGTGGGCAAAACCAATGCTTTGAACAAAGCCAGGCTACAAGGGAAGTCGGTAAATCTAGTTGAACTGGATTTACGTGAGGAAGATAAGATGCAAAAGAAAGAGCCAAATGGCGAATTAGAGGATCTCGTCTTGGGCACTAAACCAAGGCAGGTCACTAAAGTCAGAAAGGCGTTGGATCCTGCAGTTCGAGCGGAGCTGGAAAATTTCCTCAGAAAGAATAAGGACGTGTTTGCTTGGATGCCATCCGAGATATTAGGGGTAGATCCAGATTTTTGCTGTCACAAATTGGCAATTTGTCCGGGTCAATTCCAGTGGCCCAAAAGAAAAGAAAACTCGGCAAAGAAATAGGAAAGGCCCTGGAAAAGCATGTGAAAGAGATGCTAGAAGCCGGTTTCATTCGAGAGGTGCAATACACCACTTGGCTGTCCAATGTGGTCATGGTCAAGAAGCCAAATGGAAAAGGGTCAAGGTGCATATTTGCCAAACAACTATTACCCAAGGAGCGTCTAGGCCAAATAACTATTGAGGGGACCAAAATTGCCAATCAACAATTAAAAAGTGGAAAAAAAAACACAATTTGTAGCAGATTCGCCAACGAACTATTACCCCGTCACTGTCTTGGTGTCTCCGTCTTCCATTGACTGTCATAGTGTCAGTGACGTCGGCATTTCCAAAGCTTCTATCGTTCTTTGGGTGTTCCACTTACCCTCTTGAACTCATCCGGTAGTCCACAACGTTCGCGGCACACACCTTACACCCCGGTTCCATCCTCCGATGCCACAAGCGGCAACCGCCGCCGCCGCAATGCATGCTCCCATGGGTCCCATCTCTCGTTGGTGTTTTCCTTTTCCAACAAGAAGGCTTAACCGCTCTTTTCTCCGGTGTTTACGCCACCGTCCTACGCGGTGTCTCACATTTTAACTTAATTGTGATAGTTGTTTTTTTTTTCTAATAGTTATTTGGTTTTTTTTTTTTTCCACTTTTAATAGTTATTTGGTTTTTTTTTTCACTTTTTAATTGTTGATTGACAATTTTGGTCTCTTCAATAGTTATTTGGCCCAGACGCTCTTTGAGTAATAGTTGTTTGGCAAATTTGCACCTTCACCTAATGGAAAATAGAGAGTCTGCACAGACTATACCGACTTAAACAAGGTATGTCCCAAAGACGCTTTTCCAATGCCAAGTATAGACCAATTGGTTGATAATTCATCCGGTCTTCAATTACTCTCTTTTATGGATGCATATTCTGGCTATAATCAAATTGCCATGCACTCGGGGGATCAAGAGAAGACAACATTCATCACTGAAAAGGCCAATTATTGCTATAATGTGATGCCTTTTAGTCTGAAGAATGCGGGGGCCACCTACTAAAGGATGATGAACCAAGTATTCAAATATCAGCTTGGAAAGAACGTAGAAGTATATATGGACGACATGATCGTCAAATCCACAAAGCCAATAAGTCATGTCCAAGGTTGACAGCAGACGTTCGATAAGCTGAGAGAGTACCGGATTCGCCTCAACCTGGCAAAGTGCGCATTTGGTGTTCCATCTAGACAGTTCTTAGGCTTTTTGCTCACTAATAGAGGAATTGAAGTCAACCCGGATAAATGCCAAGCTGTGTTGAACATGAAAGCTCTGAGAAATAAGAAAGAGGTCCAGCAGCTAACTGGGAGATTAGCAGCTTTGACTAGATTTCTACCCAAGTCGGCACAAAATTCTCTCCCATTTTTTAGATTGTTGAAGAACGAAGCTTAAGGCGGTAAAACCCAGAGTGTGAAGCGGCCTTCACAAAGATAAAGCAATGCTTATCTGCTCTGCCGGTTTTGTCTAGGCCTGAGCCAGAGGAGAGTTTGATCTTGTATTTGTCCATAGGCGAAGAGGCAGTAAGCGCGGTGTTGGTCAGGGAAACAGAAGACGACCAAGTACCAGTGTACTTCGTAAGTCGGGCTCTACAAGGGTCAGAGTTAAGATATCAAAAACTAGAGAAGATGGCCTTCACACTACTCACTACGGTAAGACGACTCCGTCCATATTTTCAAAGCCACCGATCGTGGTCAGGACAAGTCAGCCAATACGGCAAATCCTTCATAAACCGGATTTGGCGAGGAGAATGGTTAGTCGGGCCATTGAGTTGTCTGAGTTTGATATAACTTACGAAGCCCGGCAAGAGATTAAGTCACAAGCCCTGGCAGATTTCATAATGGAATTAACTCCGTCAGATGAAGAGGATATGCAAGACACTGCAATTTGGAAGTTGTTTGTTGACGGATCATCAAACACAAAGGGAAGTGGAGCCGGGATCATAATTGAAAGTCCAGAAGGAGTTTCGATGGAACATTCCCTCCGGTTTAACTTCCCGACTTCTAATAATCAGGCCGAGTACGAGGCTCTAATTGCTGGATTACTTCAGGCTAAGGAAAATGGACCGAAGAGAGTGCACATCTTTACTGATTCTCAGCTTATGGCCTCCTAGATAGAAGGAACTTACTAAGCCAAAGGTCCCTTGCTGATTAAGTACTTAGGAAAGGTTAAGGAAATTATGGCAGACTTTGACGAGGTGATGGTTGTGCATATCCCAAGAGGAGAAAATACCAGGGATGATATTTTATCTAAACTGGCAAGTACCAAGAGCCCAGGTAATCACCGAACCGTGATTCAGTAGAGTTTGTCAGAGCCAAGTTTCATTATGGTTATCTCGGAATCCGATGATTGGAGAAAGCCAATTGCCGATTATCTCGAAAGAGGAGTCCTCCCCGACAACTATTCGAAGAAAAGAAGTTGGTATGAACAGTGGCTTCGTATGCGATGATAAATGATCAGTTATATTGCAAAGGCTTGCATTCCCTGATGTCGAAGTGCCTTAATTTGGACGAAGCCGGGTATGTGCTGGCCGAGATCCATGAAGGAATCAACGGACAACATATGGGCGCCAAGGCGTTAGCCCAAAAGGCTGTGCAAGCTGGTTACTTTTGGCCCAGAATGGCTGCAGATTCTAAGGACCATGTCCAGAAATGCGATAGTTGCCAAAAGTATGCCAAGATAATATGGTCTCTCCCAGCAGAGCTAAAATCTATCTCGGTTCCATGGCCATTTTTTAAATGGGGCATGGATTTGTTGGGACCATTCAAGGCGACCCCAGGATAGCTGCGATGGCTTACAGTGGCTGTCGATTATTTTACAAAGTGGATAGAAGTGAACCACTGGCAACAATAACCTCAGCCCAGGTGCAAAAATTCCTGAAAAGAGATATTATATCCTAATTTGGGATCTAGGCAGAGATAATGACAGACAACGGAACCCAGTTTATTGATAAGGGTTTTCAAAAGATGGTATCCGAGTTCCACATCAAGCAACACTTTTCCTCTGTAGAACATTTGCAATCTAACGAGCAAGCCGAAACGGCAAACAAAGTCATTATAGAGGGATTGAGAAAGAGGATGGAAGAGGCAAAGTCCAATTGGGTAGAGTAGATGTACTATGTTTTATGGGGATACCGGACCAGTGTTCAAACAGAAACTGGGAAAACCCCTTTTAGGCTAACAAATGGATGCGAAGCAATGATCCCGGTAGAAATGGTGAACCCTCATGGAGGAGAATTAAGGCTCAACATGAGGAGGACGAGAATAATGAAGCAATTACAGTAGAGTTGGACTTAATCGATGAAGCCAGAATCACGGCACATTGCCGGGATATAGCTATAAAACACCTCATTGCAACCTGGTACAATAAGAAGGTGAGACCCCGGTCATTTGAGAAGAGCGATTTAGTCCTTCGAATAGCCGACATAGGCAATAAGAATGCTAGGGATGGGAAACTTGCTACAAACTGGGAAGGCCCATACCTAATCAGAGAGAAGCTCGGTAAAGGAGCTTATATGCTTGAGACACTAAAGAAAAAGGCGGTCAAGAGAACATGGAATGCGGATAAGCTGAAATCCTACTACAGTTGAAGTTGAGTTCCATAAAGAGGCGACAATGTCTCGAGTCTATCTAAAATTCCTATAAGGAATTAATTGCAACGGCAATGCCGCCAAGTCTATGTAAATTCCTACGGGAATCATTTGCGACGGCAATGCCACCAAGTCTATGTAAATTCCTACGGGAATCATTTGCGACGGCAATGCCGCCAAGCCTATTTGAATAAATGAATTTTGGGTCAAGGAACGCATTTTTTGAAATCATTTGCGACGGTTTTGCCACCAAGTCTATTTAAAATTCCGTATTGGAATTATTTGCGACGACAATGCCTCCAAGTCTATTTAATGAATGAATTCAAGATACAAAACCCGAGTTCAATTGACAAAGCTGTTCTTTGTCAAGGCCCACGAAGCCGGCATATAACAAGGTCGTCCGGGGATAATGAAGTAAATTGTTACACCGACCCTGATCAAGTCGGATTGTTAAAGCTTTGGTTAAAGAAATCTGAACTTGAACACATGATGAGTTTACCGTTATTCCAGATTGCACTTTGATCAAACATGCAGGAGCAATAGGATGGGTTAATAAAAATCCTCATGAAGAATGATGAAATTAAATTCGAGTTCATGAAGCACCACGAATGTAATGTGAAAATCTAACTCGAAGAGCTACTTGGGTTCGATAAGCAACAAGCAAGAATTCGATATGCACACAACGTAAGTTTTTCATTGACTTTGAATTTACTTACATGATTTGAAATGCAGGAGTATAAATCGGGTAATTATCCTGGAAAAATGACTAAAAAAAAAGACAAATAAAGGGCTTTAACCCTGACAAAAGAAAAGGCCATCAAAATAGGCATCTTGGCTAGCAAGGAGGAGCTTCTTCGCCTTCTTCCTCGTCTTCATCTTACCCAGGAGGGATTAGTTTCCCATCCTTGACATAAGCTTGATAGTCCATTCCGAGGTATTCAATGTGACTTCAGGATTTAGAACCCGGATTTACACCACGACATTATCAAAAGAGTGCATTGCGGTGTCCGGCGTATTCGCATAGCTCGGCCTTAGCACCCGCATAGTTCGGCCTTGGCACCCGGAGTTCCTCATCCTTTGTCTTCGTTAGGATTCAAGCTGGGCTGCATCAGCCTGAACCTTCTGCACAAATTCCATGTCGTTGTTATGAACCTCTTCCAGGCGAAGAAGCTTTGAATTTGCCATCTTTAGCTTTCCCTCGGTCATGGACAAGCCCGCCTTAAGCGCTGACACTTCCTTGTGCAATTTGTCTCTCTTAGCCTTGGAAGCCTGCAACTCCTCTCAGTCCTTGTCCCTCTCCACAGTGACCTTCATATCGGCATTATTCTACAGGGCTACAAGCTCCTTCTTGATTTTGTCTCTTTCCTCTGTAACTCGAAGCAGAATGGCGTTAGTGTAAGACCTGGCTATCACCCAAGAGGGGGGGTGAATTAGGTGTTTGATAAAACTTTAGTTACTTTGAAAATCTTTTTGCAACTTACTGAAAGCAGTTTGAATGACAGAAATAATTTATAAAGCGATAATCAGTCATTTAAATATATATGCTGGAAATATAAGAGATAAAGGAAGAGAATATGCAAACTGATTTATCTTGGTTTGGCCCAATCCTTGACCTACGTCCAGTCCCCAAGCTCCGGTTGAGATTTTCAATCCATTGTCTTCTTTCAACTTGATTACACGTTCTGTATTCAAGGTAATCCTCTCACTAGGATTCACTCCCCCTTACAAACTGTAATTAATACACCCACTTGATTACACACTCGGTACTCAAAGTAATCCTCTCACTGGGATTCACTCCCCTTACAAGTTGTAATCCAAACAATAGGTTTCCCACTCAAGATTACCCAATCTTGAGTAACTCTCAGATAGTATGGTAGGATGTTTACAATAAATCTTCTCTCTCAGAAGTAAATGAATAAACATTGAAGTACAATACAAATCATCTCACACTCTATGAAAAACTATGTAAACATTGAAAACAAAGAGTAAATGATATGAAGATCAGAGTATGAGCATTTTGAAGATGTAGGCTTGTGTCTTGCTTCTTCTGTCTTGAATCTGTCTTCTTTTATAGGTAGAGATCAATATAAGACCGTCTGAAGATTCAATGATTGTTGGATAAAGAAATATAGCCGTTAGACTCAAATGGAACTAGCCGTTAGAACTTCGTTTTCTGAATCAGCTATGACATCAGCATTTACTTTTCCCTTGATAACCTTTGATCATCGAAAACAGTACACAAATGATATAAATAATGTTCGGAAGAAGTATAAGTCATTTGGGTAATCATTTGGATGTTTATCAAAAGAATCAAGATTTCCGAAACGGTGACTTTTTGACGCAGCGATGTAAACTCGAGTTTGCATTTGAAAACTCGAGTTTCCTTTTGTTTGTCAAAAGCTAGATTTCTCTCTGATTAAGCCAAACTCGAGTTTGTTACTTAATGACTCGAGTTTGGTACTCTCCAAAATCATCGTTTTCTCTCTGTCTTGTCTAAACTCGAGTTTCCCACTAATAGACTCGAGTTTGGATGATCTTTTGGACATGGTTGCTCTCTGTAACCTGTAAACTCAAGTTTGTCACTAATAAACTCAAGTTTGCAAGTTGATATGCCCTTGGTTGCTCTCTGACTTGGCCTGGCTCAAGTTTTGACTTTGTTGAGCCTTCTTGAACTGATCGTCAAATTTAGAAGGCCATATCTCCTTGGTCTAAAATCTATTTTAGTCCATTCAAATCTTGATGGAAATCCCTTTAAGTCTACTTTCATATGCCACCAATTTCAGCTCAATCCGATTTTTAGTTTGTGAGTTACACTCAAAACATCGAAGCTTGATCTTCTGTGTGGCGTGAATTTCACTATCAACTTCCACAATTGATAGCTCCTTGATCTGAACTCCTTTGGGCTTTAATTTTATATCAAAATGACACATTAGGAGTCTAGTTTCATATGCCACTAGTTTCACCTCAATCGGATCTCTGGTTTGGGAGATATCATCGAATTTACCAGACCTCGCCCAAGTTGAACGTGAAACAGAGTAGAACAGAGTTGTTGATCATCGCTGTAAACTCGAGTTTGCACTCACAAACTCGAGTTTTCCTAGGTCAGAGATGCTGAAGACACTACTAACTCGAGTTAGTTGGTGACAAACTTGAGTTTTGAGTCCTAAACTTGAGTTTTCTCGTATCCAAGAAGCAAATCACTACAAAAAGGTAGTAAACTTGAGTTTAAACTTAATGACTCGAGTTTCCTCATCCCGAACCTCATATTTGCTTGTTTCAACTCCGAATTGAGCCATTCCAACTTCCATATGATCTTGGATACTTCTAGTATCAATCTTGAAACTTGAATAATGATATCTTCATTCCATTCAACAAGCTCTTCCTTCCTTAATCTCCCATCTTGATCATTCTTCATAATCCAACTCTTTCTTTCTTTTCTTCTCTTGATCATTCTCTGTCATTCAACTTGGACTCATAATTCTCAACAAGTTCTACCTTCTTCAAAATCTTCTCTTCTTCTGGATTATCCCCCAAAATCCGTTGATAAGTTCTTGCTTCATTGACATTCGATATTCCCATTATATTGTGCGCAAGAACTTCTTTCTTCAATCTACTTTCTTGATCATTCTTCAATATTGAACTTCACATCTACATTAAATATAAGACTTAATCAAAGTAGAAGATAAATGTAGTATACAAACTTTTTGCTCTTAATAATAGCATCTATATTAGACATCATCAAAACTAATCATATCTAACAGTTAGTTGCGGCATATTTGTTTTTCAGTGTCGCGTATGGCCAGAGTAAAGAGATGGCCCTTAAACCATGTTCCTCCAGTTCTGAGATCTCTTTCCCCTTGGCCTTAGTGAGGGTCGATGGTGCTTAAAACCGGGCAGGAGGATGAGTAACATTGAGGACCTCCTTGGTCACCCCGGTCTCCCAAAGGATCCCCCTAGACAGCAAAGTGTGGGTAAGCGGAGTTGCCTCGGAGGCTGGGGAGGAAGTTGTTTGGGTTGCGAGGTAGGGGTTGGAACGACAGAATGAGGAGCATCCATGGCCTTTTTACCTTTGGATTTCTTGGAAGGCCCTTCGCCAGACCTCGTCCCGGCTTTGGGCGCAAAGCGTTTTCACGAAGCCCCAACCTCTTTATTAGTTGCAGCGTTTGGGGCCACATTTGTATTTCCAGTGATTAGAGCCGCTTAGGCAGTCTCAGCAACCAGACCACCCTTCGAAGCATGTTTAAAAACCCTCAGAAATGGAGGCTTCCCCATAGTTCGAGCTGCAGAATAAAGCAAAGGATTAGTTATTTGGTTGGCAGAAACCAGGGAACATGTAATACAACGCAGTAAAAAAAATTCGTACTCATCGCAGATCGTTTTCTAATCAAAGGTGTTGGAATATAGTCGGCCGAATCCACAAGGCCATTCTCCTTATTGACAAGCTTTAGAAGGGTTATTATTACCTCATCCTCGGCATCAGAGAGACTATTTGATGATAGGGCATAGGCTTTAGGGGAGAGGCCGTGGTGATCTTTAGACCAGTACAGGGGGAATCTCTCTTCAACTTCCCTGGATTCAAGAGTTTGAAGGAACCAAGGTAGTTGTCTGGGTTTGGCAACAACTTTAAAAAATGCGGGCTTGAAGGCTTTAAACGAGTCGGTAAAAAGCCTGAAAAGTTTGCGGTCACGGACACTTCGGAGTGAGGTCCAGCTAAATCTCAAGGGTTTTCCTTTGTTGGAATGCAATTCTAATAGGGAAAAGAAATGACAGAAAACTGGAACAGTGCAGGTTATATCTTGGTCTTTACAGAAGTTTTCAAAGGCAATGGCAAAGGCCCAGCCGTTAGGATGAAGTGTGGGAGCAAGATGTAGGTGGTTGAGGAGGCAGATTTGGAAGCCGGTGAAAGGAAATCGCAGGCCAAGCCGGGTAATGATATCTCAGTAAAAGAAAAAGAAATGGGGATTGTTGTCCCTCGTTCGGCAGGAAGCGACCGATTCATCTATCTGGGGCAAGCGTACGGTATATCCCTCTCCATCCCTGAGGCCGAGATTGGGAATGTCCTTTGCAGTCATCGTGCTTTTAATATGTAGCACGACATTGCTAGGACCAGGAATATTTGAAATTTGGGAAGAACCGGAAGAGCCTGATTCTCCCGTCATGGATTGTTCAGTATGTTGTAAAGATGAAGCCATCTATACCTATAATAAAGAAAAAGGGTAAAAGTCAGAAACTGGGAGTATACCTAACACAATAGAGCTACCTTGGCAAAAATCAAAAGACGCCAAGCCAGGTTGACTCAAATTGATTGAAGCCGGAATGGCCTAAGAAATAAGCCTATGTCGGCAGGTGGCCAAAACCAAGTCGGCCTCCCTTTCATGACCAAGTTTAACAAGATCAATGCTTTGATAACAACATTCATCACATGGCGCTGGATCCTGGATTTGAGAAGCTGGGATAGGAGTACTTTGACCTAGGTCCAAATTTGAGGACGGACGGGAAGAAGATCCTGGGGTGATAGTGTTTGGCCTTGGGTTACAGGTGATGGTTTTCGGACATTTTTCCTACTCCCACTTCCCCTGGGTTTACCAAGCAGGTCTTCTTTTTTCTTTTCCTCAGGGTGAGGTATAGACCAAAACCAGAATAACTTTTTGTCAGAGAGTTTTTTAATTACTTCTCTATCTTCTTTAGGGATTTGCCTACCATACATATCTAAAGGTAAGTCAGGGTTTTGATCCATTAAGGTTAGGGAAGAAAGGAGGAACGTTGGAGTTTGAAGGAGTAAGTCACGGAACTAGTGGTTTTAAACCCAGGAAAACCTAAGAAATTTTCCAGCAAACCTGGGAAACCCTAAGGACTTACCCAAGAAACCCTAAGAACTTTTCCAAAACCCACCGAGAAGATCCGAAAACCCTGAAAATCAACCCAGAAAACTAGAAAAATGATTTTTTGGCAAATGCGAGGTGAAGAAGAAAAGAGATAGCAGACGGAGTAAAGTGGAAATAAAAGAGGTAAAAGAAGCGAGAGAAGGTACTTGGTTGAAGAAAGATCAAAGAGGGTTAAGAGAACTTTGCGAGGAAAGAGCTTTGTGGAAATGAGAAGCTTTATACGAGAAGACACGGGAATTTTGAGCGTAAAGTGTTGAGACGAAGAAGCGGCGGGAATATATAGACGTTGTGAATTTAAAGAGCCAGGGGTAGCAACATCAACATGCACTGATAATTAGGTTTAAAACCCTAAAAAGTGCAATGATGACTGATACAAAATGACGTGAGCATTAAATGCGCAGGAAAACCAAAGGCGGCTGGCATGCCCACTACGTGGGAAGTGGCGGTTATACGCTACGATGCGGGCAAGCGAACAGCTGTCGAACTCAGTGAAGAGTCAAGCTCGTTCGTATGCTCGCATGCTTACATGATACCCGGATTGGGGGCAATAGTGGCAAGAGTTTGTAAAGCTGGTAAGCCGAGTTAAGATTGCAAATATAATCCCGGTCATCATGAAAGCAAATGGATGATTGTGGAAAACCAACTCGGCACGCATGCCAAGGGCAGGCTGAAAGCAAATTTGGATTCAAGGAATCCCGGAGAGCAACGGAATGGAAATCAACTCGGATGCACAAAGTCCAGGTTAAGCAGTCAATTAATCTCGGCAGCTCAGAAGTATGAACTATCGAGCTTGGGGGCAACTGTTATGGACTCATATAATGGGTTTGGCAGATATGCAACCCAGTAAGAGCTCTTTATGGCCGAATCCCTCCATAATCAGGTAAAATCTTAATCATCCTATAACCATGCCTATAATCCATGAAAGTATAGGTAGTGGAGCAGGCATGATCGTTAGTGGAGCAGAAACGCGTGGCACATAAAGCCAAGGACTGAAATCCTAGAGGTAATCTCTATAAATAGGAGATTACCCATAAGGTGCACACTTTCGATTCTTCTATTCTAATATTCAGTCTCACTGTGCACACAACCAATTCCTTTTGGCCGTGGCCATATTCGTGTAGCACAGTGATCATTAGACACTCTATGATATTTTCTTCTTAGGT
Source organism: Acacia acuminata (assembly GCA_019022655.1). Taxonomy (NCBI): domain Eukaryota; kingdom Viridiplantae; phylum Streptophyta; class Magnoliopsida; order Fabales; family Fabaceae; genus Acacia; species Acacia acuminata. The sequence goes on from JAFJYI010000168.1 coordinate 243,225, forward strand.
ATCACTGAGTAATCTTCCTCTCCCTGGTGTTTAACCAATAGACATCTTGGAGAATACATTTGATCCAATATAAACCATTCATTAGTCCATTGAGGCTAGATATTTGTGTTCTACCACAGAACAAAAATAATCTTTCTAGTCTCAAGAATTTTGTATATCAACCTTTATGTTCAACATATTTAGTGTTCAAATAACTTGCAATCTTTTAATTTGCAGATATAGAGTCACACAACTAACCAACAATATAACAAACAACGTTTCGGCGAAAAAACCGAAATAACGAACAACATTATCAGTCAAAACTAATTAATGAATTTGTTGTATCATTTTCATCTAACTCATTCCGACTAGTTTTATTGATACACATATATGTTTTATTTCTTGAAAATTTGAATTAAATTGTAATGAGTCATGAGGACCCAAAAAAATCCCTTCTAATTTTGTGAAATTTTATATTTTTTCTGATATAATTTTTTCCCCTCTTACGATTTCGTCAACGTTATTGAGGTTGGGTTTAATCTTGAGATCCCTTTGTCCTTGTCAATATATTCGAATCAATGCACGCAGAGAGCAATTTTGTTGTGTTGGACTTCGGACTTTTAACCCTGGGCCTATATGTTTTGACAAATTTTTTTTTTTTTTTTTTTTTTTTTTTTTTTTTTTTTTTACTCTGGTCCTATTTAAGAACTTATAAATATTGAAAATTTTATATTTTATAACAAATGTTATATTGCATTCGATGATTCGAATAAAAAATTTAAAACACCCCTAAAATATATATACATAATGTTTTTTTTTTCCTGCCAACTATGTATAATGTGTATTTCAATACATATATATAGATACACATGCTTTCACACTATATTTTAAAATACCATATCAAAATGCAATTAAAAGATAATATATTTAAAGACTCATATAGTATACAAAATAAAATGCATGATGTAATTAAAAAAATTGTAGATAATTAAAAATCTCTTGTGGACATTCGTGAATAAAAAAAAAATACTACTAATTAATGACATACAATAACGTGTGTAATTAATAGTTTATATTATATATTCTAGGGCTTCCTTTTCACCATCATATTCTCGGCTTTCAAATCAAAGAAATTAAAAAGAATCCTTTCATATTGAGATGACACTTTCCCCAAGTGGAAGACCGACAACGAACCGTATCATCCACCTTTCTATTATTTTATCTTTTACTTCTCTACCAAACCACATTTTGCCCAAAATCTATCCAAAGAAGTCCAGTTTATCTAACTTAATAAAGAAGCTCAACATTAAAAAGTCGAGGAATTAGTTAGGGTTGTGGGTCCATGTTATCAAATCACATTATTTTTTTTAAAAGAAAAATTCTCTTCTAGAACACCCTCGGGATCTACTACTTGCAGAAGGAGACGTTCAAGAGTCAGAAACTTTCTTCCTCCTTCCGGTGATGGATTCTCTAGTTTCCGCGAAACTTTGTAGTTTTCGGGATATTTTCAGTTTCCGTGAAACTTTTGCATTTTCCGACGATATTCTCCAGTTCCGGCGGATCTTTGCATTTTTCGGCAATATTCTCCAGGACTCGACGAATGTTTTGAAGAAGTTTGTAATGAAAGGAGTTTTCCAAATCGCTCCAAAGGAGGTATTTTTAGCTGAAAGATTGATTTTGGATCGGTGAAAATGATTTCTTTTCACCCGGTATTTTTCTATTAATTTTTAATTGTTGATTTAAGAAATATTTTGTATTCGATTCCTACCGGGGTTTTACCTCCTAACTGGAAGTCTAGATTTAATTTTATTATTATTTTACTAACATAACATTTAAATTATGCATTTACTTTTATGTTACTAACATAACATTTAAATTATGCTTTTACTTTTATGTTACTAACATAACATTTAAATTATGCATTTACTTTTATGTTATTAACATAACATTTAATTATGCATTTACTTTTATGTTACTAACATAACATTTATGTTATTGTTCCTAACATAACATTTATTGTTTATGTTTTATTTATTATTTATTATTTGTCATTTTATTATTGTTATTATTATTATTAATATTAATATCTTTCTCATTATATGATCAGACGTCATATATAATGGCGAGAAACCTTTGTTTATCTGAAGATAAGCGGTAGGAAGCCATCTTGATTTAATTTCTCTTGAAGAGAGCAATGACATGAAGATATATGACAAAAGTTGGCCGGAAAGCCAAAAGAAGGCATAAATTGCCCGGATGCCAAGAGAAAGCATAAAGTTGGCCAGGAAGTCAAGAGAAGGCACATAAATTAGCATGGAGGCATAAATTTTCCTGAAGCCATGATGTTACACATTGGCTGACTGGAGGCATAAATTGGCTGAAGCCATGAGATAAATTTGAGTGGATCTGAGTGAAGTCGGATTCATGATTTTTATATGCCACCAATATTTGTATTAAGGCCTCGAGAATTAATATTTGGCATTGAATGACTCCCTTGTTCTTGAGGAACAAATTAAAGGGATTGTATAGCCACTAGAAGATGGTTGTTCTTCTAAAAGTTCATTATAAATTGATGTATCCAATTTGCTCTGAAGTAGCAATATTGTGAAAGAAATATTGTGAAAGAGGTTTTAAGAAATATTTTGAATTAATTCTTGACCTCATGGGTCCAAACAAAACAATGAGTTTTTGTTGTAAGAATTATGAATATTGTCCAAATTGGCACGACTCCATTCGAGAAGTGAATGTATATGAATTTAATTATGGTCATGGATATGGACAGAAAACATGGCTACTACAAATTTGGGTGTAGTCATTGTTATCATGTTGGTTTAAATTCCCACACGAAGTGGAGAATATTATTTATAAGAACCACAAAAGTGAAATTAGTGGGTATAATACACATGATTAAAAAAAATCACGTTATTGTTATAATGATAAAGGTCATTAGTTTTATATGCCATAATATATTTGTTAAAGGTCACATATTGATATAAACTATCTTATAAGATAAGTTTTATATGTAAATCACCGTAAAATCAATTTCTAGGGCGGTGATTTTAGGAAATATTGACCATTTTGGAGTTTTAACATTTCGGGTATTATTACGTAATTTTATGTGGTACTAAAATGTTATTTATTCTGGGGTCAAGTTATGTAATTTTCCCCAAGCAAATTTTTTCAAAACTTCCACGTGAAGGCGAAGAAAAATTTGGCTACGGGTCCCACGTGTTTATATTATTTTATTATTATGCATAGTAATTACTATTCAAAAAAAAAATTTGATATTTTTTTTTTGTTGATATTTTAATTTTATTGGATGGCAAGTAGCTATAGTATTATGATTTTATGGCAAGAAATTTTATCATTTTTATTATTGCCATAAATTTATTATCGATATTTAGAAATTTATCAATTTTATAATTGTTCTTTTGAAAAAGAACAATATTGATTTAAAAGAAATGACATGACAAGAAAACTTTATAGATATTACGACCCTGAAGATATATGTTTTAAATATTTTTTGATATAATGATTTTTGGTAGCCTTGAAAAAGTATTGTCCAGAAGACAATAACTTACAAAGATTTATGTCAAAAAGCTAGTAGTCTTGGGGACTAATTAGCATATTTTGCCCCTTGATAAGAGAGGCTAATGTTCAAACTATATATATGGTAGTATAAATTTGCTTGAAGGCTCTAGGAAAAGCTAATATTGTTACCGAAGTAACAAATATTTTATAAAAGAAATTTATTGAGTTTTAAAGATATCATATAGAAATGGATATCATATTGGCAAATTAAATGTTTGCTAATGCAGCTATTGAGATATTAAAAAGGCAATAAGCTGCGAAGAGAATTATTTATTTTGAAGCCAAGGCTCAAAAGAAAGAATAAGCCCAGGAAAGGTAATACGATGTTTAATTTGTTATTTTGTTATCATATTCCATAAATTTATTGATATGAGATTTTCTGCTAGAATTACCATATGTGTGGTTTTAAGTTATTTTGATTATGAATATTGGTAGACTATATATTTTGCATATATAAACAAATTGAAGTATATTATAAGATTATCGGTGATGCAATATTATATGCTTATTCTTGAAGAATCAACATTATTTTCCCTTTCGAGGTTTAAAGGATTTGAAAGTAATTTTGACATACGAACTCACACTTGAGGGGGAGATTATTAGAAAACAAGTGTGAGTTGAGTTATAATACAATACAAGTGTGAGCTAATTTTTGAAAAGTTGAAAAGTTATATATTTCTCACACAAAGTCTAATAGATATCCCAAAATGAAGGTCGATTATGATTTAAATCAAAGTTTATGATTGGTTGAGATATATTATGTAAACTAGAAGTTTCTTGATTTAAATAAATTTATTGTTGGCATGACTCGTTTGATCATCGAGTCATATATATATAATGCAAATAAGATTATGTATTAACATCCATTGAAGAACGAGAAGATTCTTCATGAATAACCAACATATTGTTTATGTATTATGTCTTGTTTGTTTTCAAATAGATTTGACTATGAGAATATCATTGGTCATGATTGGTAATGGATCTACGGAAATATATCAAACATTATTATATGGGCCCATTGAAATGACAAGTAAACCATACAAATTTGAAAGATGCATCGTAAGATGGTTACATGTGAGATTATTAGCCTACAACCGAGAAGTTTGTAAGAATGCAACTTGAAGTTTGCGGTAATGTTTGAATAAATTAAGCGCTATTTCTAGATTATACGATCCGGAAATCATGTATTCAATGCTTACGAAAACAAAGATTTCTATGTTTGGTATATTTGATTATTGCGCATTTATATAAGCTAACAAAATTCTCCTCGTAAAATTGGTTTTTGGTCGGGAACGGACAATTCCATCCGGAAAGTTTTTGAATGTGCAATGTTTATAAATCCACCACAATGCACATAGATGGATATAGAAAGAAAGTTGGGATAAATGTTGTGTAAGGACCTTCTTCTTCTTGTTTGTCTCTAAATGAAACATAATGATGTTTCTAATGGTAACAAATGGATTTAGGAGACTTATCTGCATAATTTGTCAACTGAGATTTGACATTGTTTTCCCAACATGAGGGGGAGAAAATAAGCGAGTGGGTAAAGAGATTAAGCTGGAATGAATTATCATTGGTTCATTTTGATCCTCGTACAAAACAATGTGAACTGGAAGTTCAAAAGATAATTCATTTACGAATTTAGCTAATCGAATGCCAAGTAGCATTTATCGACCCAAAGAAAGTGACAAAGTCACATGTTCTAGCTGCTAATGCTCCTATTCGAATTGATGTCCTTGAAGGGCAACCTATTATAAATGAATCTAAAGCACGCTGAAGCGTGGCGAGCCCATCGGTTCCAAAGATAAAAATCCTTGAATGAGAAAAGGAGCTAAGAATATAGATGGTCAAGTTGAGGATAATCAAGAAAAGTTGGTAGCTCTGAAGAGTCATTATCTCAGTAGAGATATCTCCGGAAGAGAATGTTATAGTCTCGAAGAGACCCGGTACCTAAAATATGTGAAAATAATGAGATCTCAATAAATTATTTTATGAATGGTATTTGATGGGACCGAAATGAAGTCAACATTGACGACGTCTTTGCTTATCATATAGCATATGATGTAATGAATGATAATGAGGATCATGAGCCAAAATCCATTAGCGAGTGCCAACAATGAAAGGATTGGCCCTTATGGAAAGATGATATTAATGCGAGAATTAAATTCACTTTGGCAAAACGAAAAGTATTTAGACTGTAGTCCATACACGAAGATGTAAAGCGGTTGGGTACAAATGGGTTTTTTTGTACGAAAGAGAAATGACAAGGGTGAAATCACAAGATATAAGGCATGCCTTGTAGCCCAAGGCTTTACACAAAGACCTGGCATTGATTTTGAAGAAACGTACTCCTTAGGTAGTGGATGTAACTACTTTTCGTTATTTGATTAGCTTAGCGATAAATGAAGGACTTAATTTGTGTTTAATGGATGTCATGACGGCCTATTTGTATGACTCACTTGACAATGATATTTATATGAAAGTCCACGAAGGACTCAAGATGCGAGAAGCATATAATTCAAATTCTCGAGAACAATACTCGATTAAATTAAATAAGTCTCGTATGGCTTAAAGCAATGCGGGGCGCATGTGGTATATTTGTCTCGAAAAATATTTGTTAAAAGAAGGGTACAAAAATGACCCAATATGCCCATGCCTTTTATGAAAAGATCAAGAAATGAATTTACTATAATTGATGTATATGTTGATAATATCAACATCATTGGAACTCCTGAAGAGCTTCAAAAGGCAATTAATTGCTTAAAGAAAGAATTTGAAATGAAAGATTTGGGCAGAACAAAATTCTGTCTTGGATTACAGATCGAGTACCTAAAGAATGGGATCCTTGTAGTTTATACAAAGAAGGTCCTAGAACGATTTTATATGGATAAATCACATCCATTGTGTATCCAATGATTGTAAGATCTTTGAAGATTGATAAAGATCCATTCCAACCTCGAATAATTGACGAAGAAGCAAGATATAGTAATGCACCAACACGGAGGCATTGGAATGGAGTAAAACATATTCTTCGTTACCTCAAAGGCACTATGGACATGGGGTTATACTACACATTGGATATGCGAATCTTTGGATTTTTGTCTAACCCACATGATAGTAAATCACAAACGGGTTATCTATTTACATGTGGAAGTACAACTATTTCATGGCAATCTATGAAGCGGACTATATTAGCTACATCGGCTAACCATGCAGAAATTCTAGCAATGCATGAAGCAAGTCAAGTGAAAATCTAGAAGATATATTCACTAAGACACTTCCGAAAGCAATTTTTGAAAAGCTTGTCCATGGTATTGATCTTCAAAGACTCAAAGTTCTCAAATGGTATTATTATCATCGGGGAGTAATACGATATTGTCAAAAGGGGAGTCGATACATTTGTATTCTTTTTCCCTTATCTAGGCTTTGTCCCATTTGGGTTTTCCTAGAAAGGTTTTTAATGAGGCATTGCACGGTGTATCAATGAATGATGTACTCTTTTCTTTGGCTAGGTTTTATTTTGGGTTTTTTCTAGTTAAAGTTTTTAATGAGCACATTCATAATGGACATCCAAGGGGAGTGTTATGAATATATTTATAATGTGAATATCCATTGCATAGTAACCCTTGAAGGTCTATAAATAGAGGTCTTGTGTAAACATTCTGGATACACTTGAAATAAGAATTTCTTCATCTCTCTTCATCTCTCTAGAATTTCTCTCTGACTTCTCTTTACTTTTCTTTACATTTTCTTCAATTTCATAACAGAGATTGAATTATTTGTTTTCTTAATATAAGTGATCTTATTAAATTTATTATATGAATGTACACTTTTACCTCTAATCACTCAATCATTTATATTAAATAAGATGAAATAGAAAATTTATTAAATATAAAAGACAATTAAGAAATTTAAATTTAAATTTTTATTTGTGTTGATGAAATAGGATTGAAGTGCTTAAAAAATTAGGACAAGCTAGAGAAAGAGTACTGAACAAGGATACGTAGCCTTATGTTGGCCAAGGGGTACACATAGGATATATACTAGGTTATATACTAAACAACCAATAAGGATACGTAGCCTTATGTTGGCATAGAAGTGAATGGGCTAAATACAACCAAATGGGTCTAACTATCCTGAGTCACAACAGTGGCTTGGGCTTCGGTTCCTATTGGGTTTGGGCTTTTGTTTCATGACTCCAAGAACTGAAATCTTGGTACATCAAGTGATTTTCCAAATATGTCAACTCGTTTATCCTTGGAATGAAGTATGGCGATTTACCAAGTCTTGCCAGCTGCCTTTCTCTAACAAAATGATAATCCAACTCAATGTGATTGCTCCGAGCATGCATAACAAGGTTAGCTGCTAGATATGTTGTCCCAATATTATCACAGCACAGAGTTGGTGGCGTAGGAAGAAAAATGCTCAGTTCACCCAACAAGTTTTGTAGCCAAATTAAATCACGAGTAGCAAGAGAAAGAGATTCGAATTCAGCTTCAATGGAGAATCTTGCCTCTAAGTGAGTTCTTCTCTAGAGAATTAATTACAATGAGCAAAGGCAATTAGGCTTATTACTATGGATAAGGCCAGTTCTTTGTGGACTTGGGCTTTTCTTTGTTTTGTGGACCTGATCTATTTCGAATACGTGTTCCTATCGCTATAAGGGCCCAAAAGATATGTATTATGACAATCTACAAGTCATCTACATATTAATAACATTAAGAATCTTTTTAGTATATATCTAAGAAATAGTTTTAGGTTTTGTTTTATTATGTTGGGCTTATTAGGAATGTGTTAACTAGACTTGGCTTACATTGCTTCAATGTGGGCTGTCATACTAAGCCTAATGTAAGGGTCTAAACTTTCATATTGTTTAAGTTCTTATTTTTAATACTACCTCCAGTGATCCATCATTTTTGGATTTAACTGGCGAAGGGGTCAAACTTTCTCACCAAAAGGGAGGGGGTTTGATCCTAGAGTTGGTCAAGGCGCTGGGGGAGGCATCCTAGGGGTCTACAAAGCATTGGAAACACTGGGAAGATGTGGAGGCATGTATACTCTCTAACCCAATATACTCTGCGGACTGGGCTCCAAGCGCCCTGCCCTTAGACTGTAGGTGAGCCCCACCCCTTTTCTAAAAATATTATATAAAAAAAATACTACCTCCAGTGCTAATTATAAGACCAGGTTAACTGTTTTTTGGAGAGATTAAGAAAGTTAACAAGTTACTTAATTATATCATATGTTGTATATTCTTAGATTATATATCGGTTTATTAGTCAAACTAATTAGTTTAGAGAAAAAATAAAAACACTCTAAATTAATTTAATTAACTTCCCTAAATCTCGCAAAATTGGTGGGATCTCAAGTTCCCTGTCACTATTCACATTTTTGGACATGATTTACCCCTCGAAATTCAAATTTGGTGGGAAGTTCAAACTTGGCGGAAAGTTTGGATTTGGCGGGAAAGTTCGAACTTTGCGAAAAAATTTTGGGTCGAAATTCGAATTTAACGGGGACATTTTAAAAAAATATATATTTTAGCAAAAAAAATATTTTTCTTTTTTATTTTGAATTAATTTCTTTTGAGGGTAAAATAGACATTTCTTAATTCTTTACCAACTACCATCCCTTGATTTTCTTCCTCCCAAACAATTCAAGCCATCTTCACTCATCTTTTAAATCTTCCTTTCCCTTCTTTTAAGTTCATTTCCCTCCTCAAAGTTCCTTTCTCCCCCCAAATTCTTTGAACCAAATGGGCCCTAAATCTTCCTTTCACTTCCTTTCCTTCCTCTAAATTCCTTTCCCTCTTCAAATTTTCCCCATACCAAACGGGTCTAAGTGATAAAAGTCGGTTTCTTTCATTAGCACTTCCCTCATTATCCTCATTATCCCATGCGGATAGTCAATTTTTAATCAAACATTCCAGAGAGCCCTTCCGCACAGTTTGAGATTACCGCATGTGGTTTTTTGGAAGGGCTCTCTAGATCGTTTGATCAAAACTTGGATGGTCAAAATGGGGGATGATGAGGAATAATGAGGAAGTGCGAATGAGAGTATCTTCTTAGACGAGAGAGATTCAAAGTTTGAAACGGGGGACATATCTATGTGTTCGACAGTTTGAGATGTCGTTTGGTGTGAGGGTCAGATTCAGAGTTTGAAACAGTTATGGTTTGCTCTGGGGAGATATCTATTTATTTGGGATCATAAAGACCTATTTACGTGAAATCAAAATAAAACTTTTCTGACGGAGCTTCCTGAAGCTGCGAAATTTGAAACTGAAAGATATATATCCTACGAGTTTCCTTCTATTATTGTCTACTCCTGTTCATCCACTCCTCCTAGCCAATGTGGTCTGCTTCTTCCCTGCTCTGCATCTCGCACCCAGAGTGTGGTCTCTCTCTGGTAAATTTCGCCGACCCGATCCTTGGATTTTTTGTTTTCTTGTTTTGTTTCGGCGTATTTCTGACCAATTTTTTGTCGTTTTCTTTTATATGCAGATACGTAGTTGGGTTACTAGGGATTTCTGATGGTGATGGAGGAAGAGGCTAAGCTGGTGCTCTGACTGTGAGACCAACGGATCGGAGCTTCTTCTGCTGTCGATAATGGAAAATATGGTAACTAATAATGTTACTGGTTTTGCTTCATGCTTCGTTAATAATATATAATAGTTGACTTATTAAGAGGATTAGTCAATCTTCTAACAGATCATATCCTCATTTTGCAGATCTGTGCCGACTGTGCGGGAGGACATCGACATCAGAGGTGTAACTGATAGATCTGTATCGATTCTAATCGGTTTGAGAAATTTTTTCCGTCTCAGAGTTGGTCTAGCCTTATTCATTGTGTTAGTTGGAGGAGCTCTTGTTTCGGTGCTTTCAAATGGCACAATCAGGCCTCAATTTCGTCTCTACTTGAGAATAAGGAGAGCCAACATTGGCACTCCTCGCTGGTTTTCCTCAAATAAGCTTCCCCTATTGTGCTTGCTGCTTTCAACTTTGTTAGTTAGTCTGGCAGCTGAACATATGCCATTCTTTGAATGGATCCTGTCCACATACTTCTGATTATACTCTCTATTCTTGGCATCCTGGGGCTGCTAGCTCTCTTTTGCTACTTCATCTACTTCTTCCTAAGAAAGTACCTCAACCGGGTCGGTAAAGTGTGTTATATTTATATTTAATTTCTGCCCTTTTGTTTCTTAGGATTAATTAGTTTTCTGTTTTTGATGCCATTTGATCTTTCATAGAGGCCAGACAACCGTCTGTCCTCTTTTGTTTCTTAGGATTGATTAGTTTTGTGTTTCTGACGCCATTTGATCTTTCATAGAGGCCAGACAACCGTCCTCTCCTCTCCCTCTCCCTCACTGATTTTAGCTTCGGTTTGAGCTCCTAGGAAAGAGGGGATAGTATTTGGGCTGGTGGATATGGGATTGGTTATGTTGACCGCAACAGGTATATACGATCGAGTAAACTGATGTTTTGATCTTTTAGTCTTAATCTAATTTCTTGGTATGAAATGTGTTTGCTGCTACCTAGCTAATAAAAAAATATGTTGTGTTCTTCATTTCTGACAGGGAAACAGGGGACAAACGTGCAGTTAAAGAACTTAAAAACATTGAAAATGCAGAAACTATAAGAAAGGTACGTCTTATGCATGTTACTACAATTCCTTTGTCTTACATGTACTAATCTCCACAAGTGAAGGTTCCCTGTCATTGAAGAATCTGAAAGTTTAAATCAAAATGACTGTTTTTCTCCTCCAAGTGTAAGTATATAAGAGGAGTTTTGTTTTGACTTACGTAAACTTTGTAATGCCTAACAAAGTGGAACGATATATCGGCGGCACCCAACGCGAAATATGTGATCCCCCTATTGGAGATGGTGGATCCACATCTGTTCATGTTGCCTCTAACCGGTATATATTTATACAAAAATAATTCCCCTACTAAATTCATATTTTCTTCATATTTTCTTAATTTCACCATTTCTTAGTCAGTAAGTAATGAATTATGTAAACACTTGTGTAGCCATAAAAAAACATGTGTTCTATCACATTCTCTCATTCTTGCTTTGTTTTTTTAATATATTTTATGTATCATTATATATAGGGACTTAAAGCCGGACAATATACTTGTCAATTCTCAAGACACTATAAAGCTGGTTGACTTTGGTTTGTCTAAGCATGTAAGTTCATGCGACAAAACCGAGCGTGTCCCACAATATTGACGGTTATCTGTGTACTTGTAAATTAAATATATTTGAAATTTATACGATAGTCCAAAAAGTTAGCAATAACTGTATTTGATTTTTCTGCGTTGAATAGCTGGCAGAATTTGTGGGCAATCACTCTATATGGGGAAATGCATATTATGTAGCCCCTGAGGTATATATTTTCATTCTATCCATTAATTATGCTTTACAAAAGTATTTCTTAATCAATAAACTTGTTTCTCATTCAGGCTCTTCAAAATACAAAATATAAGAGCTTGCGTGAAGCTTCTGTTGCTGATATATGGAGTTTGGGTTGTGTAATCATTGAAATGTTGTCAGGGAAGCATCCTTAGCCTAATTGTGAAGAGGTAAACATTTTTACACTTCAATATGTATATACACTGAAATTTATAGAGCTAATTTATTATGTACTCCCTTTGCTTCAAAATATATATAAAAACCAAACTTACACTTTTTTGTCTAATTATTTAATGTTTTTTTAAACAAATTTACCCCATAATTAATTATATGTCCCTTGTATATTTTTTCCCACACTCATTCTCTCTCATATTCTTTTTCAATCGTTCTTTCTCCCACTCACTCACTCCATAAATAAGGGTGTTTTAGGACGTGTCTTAGAAAAGTAAGTTATGTACTTTTATGTATTTATTATCTTTTACCAATTTTAACTAACTTCTTAATTACATGGTTTAGTTATTTGCATCTTGTATTTTGAACAGCAAGTTATAGTAGCTAGCATAGAAAACTAAAACAAATTCATTCACTAAGCAGCAGCAGGCCGGTTGGAATGTTGTTGGTAAAGGGCAATGTCCGTCGATACCAGACGAATTGTGCAGTGAGGGTAAAGATTTTCTCGAATGCTGCTTCATAAGGACTCCAGCCGGCCGCCCATCTGCTACAGAATTACAAGACCATCCCTTTGTAAAACCATAGAACTTGTCTTGCTGATGGAAAAGAGTACAAGGCTGAGCTTGATGGTGTTGTTGAGATTATTGGGGTTTTAGCATGATACGGCTAAGGCCTTAATCTATATAGTTATACTTATGGGCAGACCCACTCACATGAGAAGGGGGCACTTCTAATGTGACTATATATATATATATATATATATTTATACAAAAGAAATTAACATAAAAAAAGAAAATTACGAGGGGAAACCAATCCCAGTAATTAGTGCCCACCCTTGATAATAAGGTAATTAAAATACATATGTACTTGAACTTATTGAGTATCTAGTCCTTGATAATAAGATAGTTATGATGGAATTCCAAAAAATAAGGCTTAGAAAGATGACATTGTAATTATTTTTATTGTAATATACTATTGTTATTAAAATATATGTACTTGAATTTATTAGTACTCACCCTTCATTGTAATTTATGTTGTATTTCTAACAAAGACTTAGCTTTACTTTTCTAAATGACAGGTTTGTAAAATAACTGTCTCTCTTATTACATCATTAGTATTCACTTGATTTCATGAATATTTTTTTGATATTCTTTTCTTTTTTTTATTTATATTCTTTTGTTTTTTAATGCATTTAAAACTTTCTTTAAACAAAAAATTCGGGGCACTAGCCCTGAACCCCAAATCCCTCCCACCATTAACTATTTTTCTAGGTCCGTCCTTGGTTATACGGATAATCTCTTCATTTTATCTTGTATATAGGATCATGATCCACTTGTTCTGTTGTTTTTTTAGGACAGCTGACTCACTTGTTCTTTGACTCTTTCGCTTCAATACCTTTGTATACCCGCCTCAACATTATTAATGAATATAACCTTTCTCGTCTCAGGAACTTTGTATATGAACCTTTATGATCAACTTATTTAGTGTGAAATAACTTGCAACCTTTTAATTTGCAGATATAGAGTTACACAAGTAATCAACAATATAACAAACAACGTTTCGGAAAAAAACCGAATAACGAACATCGTTATCAGTCAAAACTAATTAGTGAATTTGTTGTATCATTTTCTTCATTATTGTTGGTCGATCTAACTCATTCCGACTAGTTTTATTAACACACATATATGTTTTATTTCTTCAAATTTTGAATTAAATTGTAATGAGTCAAACCTATGAGGACCCCAAAAAAAGAAAAATCAATTTTCCCTTCTATTTTTGTGAAATTTTATATTTTTCCTGATTTATTTTCTCCCCTCTTACGATTTCGTCAAATCTGTGCACGCAGGGAGTAATTTTGTTGACCAGCAACTTTGTTGTGTTTTACTTTGGATTTTTAACACTGGACATATGTTTTGATTTAAAAAAAAAAACTCTGGTCCTATTTAAAAACTTATAAATATTGAAAAGTTTATATTTTATAACAAATTTTATATTGCATTCGTATGATTCAAATAAAAAAAGATATTTATATAAAATAAAAAATATATAAACTTTTAAATAATTTATTATTGTACTTTTAATAAACTAATAAAATATATATTTTATTTTTTATTTAAAAATATCCGTCAAATATATATACATATATAGTGTTTTTTTTTTAATAATGTGTATTTCAATACATATATATAGATACACATGCTTTCATTTGTATATAAAATTCCTTCTACGGCTTAATATTAGACATATTTTAATAAAGAAATATTGTAAATCTTATATTTAGGGTTAAATATCATTTTCGCTATGGAAGTTCAGCCTAAGGAACACTGGTTACATGGAAGTTTTTTGGTCTCATTTTTGCCCATCTATTGATCTTGACCGTTGAATTGTTACTCTTCTTTATAAACTTTCGGGGGCAAATTGCTACTAAAAATAACTTTCAGGACAAATATGCTCCTAAAAAACACTTCCTTGACATATTTGCTCCGTTTTGTTAGCGTTTGGGTAAAAATGAGACTAAGAAAACTTCCGAGTGACTAGTGGTCTTTAGGCTAAATTTCCATGGCAAAAATAATATTTAACCTTTATATTTAACAAGTTAGTATATTTATACACATTATCCTATGTATGCTGATATAAATATTTATAAATAGTTGGCTTATTATACACTACTACAAAAATTGTATATTACTTCCTTAAAAAACGTCCTTATTAAAAAATAGGTAGTAAAAATTGAAGTCGGTGGCATTCTTGTAATTATATTCAAGGAAGTTGAGCATTGAACGTCTGAATTTTTGTTCGGGACGCCTAACATCCGGGTATATTTTCGCGCCAAGGGAAATATGAGGATTTTTTGTTTGGCGCCATGGGATTTAATTTTTTTTGTTTAAAATTGGCGACTGAATAGATTTCGGGTAGCCTATTTTAATAAAATTGGCGACTGAATAGATTTCGTGTCGCCTATTTTAAAATATAGGGAATATATTGTTTTTTTTTGTGGTTATTTTTGTTAATGTTTTTTTTTTTCGGTTTAAAAGTGGCGACCTGAAGATGATCGCCTATTTTAAAAAATTGGCGACCTGAAATGTATTCGAGTCGCCACTATTTTAAAAGAGGCGGCCGGACATGGATTCAGTCGCCTCTTTTAGAGACAAACGCGACTGAATCCATTTCCGGTCGCCTATTTTATGGTTATTTTTGTTAATGTTTTTTTTTTTGGTTTAAAAGTGGCGACCGAATATATATCAGTCGCTTTATTTTAAAAAAGTGGCGACCGAAATGAATTCAGGTCGCCACTATTTTAAAAGAGGCGACCGGAAACGGATTCAGGTCGCCTATTTTAGACTTTGAAAGGCGACTTGAATCCATTTCCGTCGCCTATTTTAAAATAGTGGCGACTGAAATGGATTCGGTCGCCACTTTTCTAAAATAAGCGACCTGAACTCCAATCAGGTCGCTTCTATTTTCGATAAACCTAATCGACACACACGCACACTCCCTCCTATTCGGTTCCAATACACACTCCTCCTCTCATGCCAAATAGCTCACCGCGTCCTTTCGCTTTCGACCCACTCTTAATTTCTCGGCTATTCCCCTCTCGCTTCCCTCATCGGTCTCCTCGGTCGAACCTTATCGAACACTCGGTCCCCTCCCTTGCTCGATTCACGCCGAACAACCTACCCAAGCCTTAATCGCGATCACCCTCACTCTCCCCTACCTCATATTGTGAACGACAGATTGTCTCCCTCGTCTTCCCTCTTCGTGGCGTCCATCGGCTCTCATTCTCTGTTTCTGGCGCGTTCCCCACCTTCTCCGACGATCTCTAATGGTACGAGCCCTTGCTTTCATGGTTCTTCGATCTTCTGCCATTTAAACTATTCAAAGTATTTCTTGGGTTTCCTTATATTGTACGGATATTAATAAGTGGAGGAGTGCAAATTTGAAGAATCATAGTGTAAAGGATTTTGATTGAGTACGATGTTTTGCCTTAGTTTCCTTAATTGATATGGGTAGCATGTGGATTAAGTCAAGTCCAATATGGTTTCTTGTCATTAAGCTATTAGCCCCGTAGTCCCGAACCCTTTGCGGTGAATGCCTAACCCCGAGCAAGATAAAGTTAATCCCTCACTCGGTGATTGCTTTTTCCCTTAGCCTTAGACACAAATTCCATCATACCCTCTTAACTCCCATGACCAATAAGAGCCTTTGACCCTTTCGAAATAGAAATTCTATTGAGCATAATCTTTGTTATACCTTCTTTTGATTAAAAGGATGCCTAAGATTCCAAGTGCTTAGTAGGAACGTAACTAAAGAGCTTCAAACTTTGATTTAGACTAGGAATTTTGGAATCAATTAGAGAAACATGTTACACTAAAACCAATTTTTAAGAGCTTCAAACTTTGAATGAAGTGGAGAAGTCAGAAACAGAGGCCACTACAAAAGCAAAGAGGATATGGAATGAACTTGTTGATTAATTTTGATTTATTATATTGACATGTTTATTGAAAATTAGAAACTTTATTCAAAATTTGTACTTTAAGGTGATGAATAGAGGTTGAAAAAGCATAAATTGGGTAATAGTACATTCATTCATCATGTTAATTTGTTTATAAAAGATTCCACCCGATAGAAATCCTCAGTTCCCCTCTCTATCACGCCTCCGTCTCCACCTTACCGAGCCTTCTATTCAGTTGGTCATTCACTCTGCCGCGGCCTCCTTCTTCCCAAACCCTAAAACCCAAATCACCCGCTACCTCCTCCACTCACGGCGTCGCCATCGCGGCATCGCTGATTCACCTGTCGCCGTCGTGCTCCCTACTTACCCGAGACCAAAACTCGTTCTGCGTCGGGTGATCGTTCTCTCGCTCGTGGGCGAGGTGAGAACCCTTAGCCCTCTAATCCTTGAGGGGGAACCCATGATCAAATGAAAAAAAAACTGAGTTGCTATCATTATTGTTGACTATCTTTGTCACACTGGGAATTTTTTTTGTCAAATTTGAACTTTTTGTCATAAATTGTTGTTTGCGGTCAAATTTAGTTTTGCTTGTTGGATTTAATTATTTAGCATCTGAGCTATTTGGTTGTTTAGGATATGAAGGCATTGAACTAACGATACAATCTGTGTTCATTAAAACTGATTTTTGTACCCTATGGATGTTGTTATTGGTTGAAATATCTTGGAAATTGAGGTCGAACACCTAAATATGGTTTAAACATGTCTTTTACGTGGTGTGATGGATTTTTGAACTCAAAGGATTGAATTAGACTTGGTTAAAATATTTTGGGCACTTTCTATTGGATTCATAAGTTCTTGGAACCAATTGTTTTATTGCTAAAATTTTGAGATAAGTTTGAGAAGTTTTGGAAATTCTAGAGTTCTTCTCCATGGATTGTTTACCTGGGATTTTTCGACAAAGTTTTGGCACTTCTTATGTGATTTCTATCCACTCGGTGATGTCTTAATTGTTTCTTTAAGTTTGTAAGATTTGTACTTCCTCTTGAGATCACTCAAGCCTCTTGATCCAGTAAATTGCAAAATCTTACTATGAACTGGTTAAACACTCATTGACTAGTTTCTTGCTTAGAGAACTTACATTGTTAACAAGATTTCCTATTCCGCTTGCAAATAAGTTTCGTGCTTGGTTCTTAATAGAACAACCATATGTTGATAATGCGGATATAGACGAGAAGAGATTAAAGGATAGTCATCTTCGTCTTTTTTGACTACCTACGAGAAATCTTGGTCAAAGGTTTGAAGCAAACGGTTGCGCTCCCAAATTAGGTCAGTTGCTTTCATTTTATGCACACACACATATATTGTCCTTATATCAACCTTCTTCTTGAGAGAGAACAATTCCAATGTTACGTTAGTTGATGAAATTGTTGGATTTAATAGTTGATATTGTTCGAATTGTTTTAGTTAGTAAGTTTTGTTGAATTAAGCTGAAATTGGTTGTTATTGAAATTTTGGGATGTCTTACTTTTAAGGGGAAATCTTTGCCGAAATTTTCTTAAAAGAAAGCATGTCGTTATTGAAATTGTTATGAACTTGATTTGTTGTTGGAAATGTCTTAGGTGATAAGAAAATGGGTCATAGTTGGATGAATGCTTTGAGAACTAGTGAAGAATATGAGAATGGGGTGGAAGAGTTTATTGAATTTGCTAGAAGGAATGTGGCTACAAAAAATGGGATGTACTATTGTCCATGTGTTAATTGTTTAAATGGGGTTCGAAGGGATATTCCGATATAAGGGACCACCTAATTTGTGATGGAATAAACCTTCGATACACAACGTGGATATGGCATGGTGAGGAGGTAACTCCCGGTGCATCCTACGAAAATGAAGTTGAGGTAGATGATGATGGAATGGAGAGAATGATTCATGATGTTGAGGTCGAATCCTTTGCACAACCGCATGAATATGATAGCGTGCGGAGTGATGCGAGAGACACCTTTGTTCCCTGGGTGTACTAAGTATACACGGTTGATCGGGACCTTACATTTGGTCAACTTAAAGGCAACATGTGGGTGGACCGATAGCGGTTTCACGTCGTTGCTTGAATTGTTGTGTGATATGTTGCCGAGATAATAATGTACTTCCAAATCGTATGTATGAGGCCAAGAAAATCTTATCTACGATGGGTATGGAGTATAAAAAGATACAGTTGCCCTAATGACCGCATATTGTACGAAATGAGTATGAAGGCCTTAGTAATTGTCCGAAGTGTAAAACTTCACGATACAAAGTGAAGAAAGGTGGTGGTTACGGAGATCACACAAAAAAAAGGCAACCTTTGAAGGCCTTGTGGTATCTTCCCATAATTCCTCGGTTTAAGCGTCTGTTTACTAGTGAAGGAACATCAAAGAAGTTGAGATGTCATTCGATGAGAGAATATCCGATGGAAAATATCTACGGCACCGGTGACTCTCTCCAATGGAAGAAAATAGACGAAATGTTCCGCAATTTGGCATTGAGCCAAGAAACCTTCTACTGGGGCTTTGTACGAGATGGCTTCAATCCGTATCGAACTCGAGCAGTACCCATAGTGCATGGCCGGTTCTCCTTGTAATATACAACTTACCTCCCTGGCTATGTATGAAACGCAAGTATGTGATGCTTTCTATGATGATTTACGGACCAAAACGACTGGTAACAATATCGACGTGTACTTGGCGCCTTTGGTTGAGGATTTGAAGAAGTTGTGGGAGGAAGGCATAGATGTGTTTGATGCATATAAGAAGGAGTCCTTCAAGTTGCGTGCAATGATTTTTACCACGATCAACGACTTTCGCATACGGAAATTTGTGCGGGTACGGTGTGAAGGGGCATAAAGCATGTCCAATATGTGAAGCTGACACAAACTTCCAGCAATTAAAGCATGGAAAAAAAATGGTCTACCTCGGTCATAGGAGGTTTCTTGATCGGTTCCACCCATATCGTAAGTTAAGAAAGCGTTTTAACGGCTTAGGAGCATAGAACGGCTCCAAAGGCATTAACCGGAGAGGAAGTCTATAGTCGGGTGATGCATATCAATGTCACATTGGGTAAACGAGAAAAGGATTGCGGGTGAGAAGAATATATGGAAGAAGAGATCAATTTTCTTTGATCTTCCATATTGGCGTAGTCTTGATGTGAGACACGAGTCTTGATGTGATGCATGTGGAAAAAAATGTTTGCGATAGCCTTGTCGGTACTCTTTTGCACATACCGGGGAAGACTAAGGATGGAATTAGTGCGAGACTAGACCTGGTTGATATGGGAATAAGAGAACGGTTACATCCACGAGTAACGGAAGATGGTAAGAGGGCATACATGGAGCCGGCTCATACACTATCAAAAGCGGAGAAAAAAGTTTGTGTGGGTGTCTATATGACATTAAGGTTCCACAAGGATATTCTTCAAATTTGAGAAGGTGTGTTTCAATGGACGATTTGAAGTTAGTGGGAATGAAGTCTCATGATTATCATGTGTTGATGCAACAACTATTACCAGTAGCTATTAGGGGCATTATGAAAGATGAAGTGCGGACCACTATAACAAAATTGTGTATTTTCTTTAATGCTATATGTAACAAAGTCATTGACATTGAAAAGTTGGATGAATTGGAAAACGAGGGTTATATTATTTTGTCCCAACTAGAGATGCATTTTCCTCCGCATTTTTCGATATAATGGTGCACCGATAGCGCACTTGGTAAGGGAGGTAAGGCTCGCGGTCCGGTTACCTAAGGTGGATGTACCCTTTCGAGCGATACATGAAGATCTTAAAAGGGTATTCTAAAAATCCTTATCGGTAGGAAGCCTCAATCGTTGAGAGATATGTAGTGGAAGAGGCTATGGAGTTGTAAAGATTATCTATCGGGGGCGACGTTACAATCTCGGCATGATAAGGGGATAAGTGAGGGAACTCGAGGAATCAAAGCGAAGAATATGCTTTGTGCGAGAGGTGTTGCAAGCACACTGTACATCTTGAATAATACGGAAGAAGTTCAACCATACATTGATGAACACGAAAGAGTTTGAAGAATATGAATCCAAGGAAGAATGACATGCAGATAGCTAATGAGCAAAAGAAGACATTTATAAAGTGGTTCCGGGAGAAGGTATTGCACGAGACCGGTGTGTCGGCTACAATCGAGTGGTTAGCACTGGGGGCCTTCTTATCGGAGTCATCACTTGGACGGGTTATGATATCAACGGATATTCTTTCTACATAAAAGACCAAGATGACAGGAGTTCTATGCAAAACAGTGGGGTGATGGTTGAAGCTGAATCCATGCACTTTTCGAGTTCGAAAGACAAAAACCCGGTGTTAGCATCTATGGCCTATTATGGAGTTATTGAAGAAATATGGGAGATGAGCTACACCAAGTTCAAAGTTGCTTTATTTAAATGTAAGTGGGTAGACAATAATCTTTGTTGTAATAGATCCTAAATTTGGATTTGTCTCGGTTGATCTTCAAAGACTTGGTCATAGAGACGAGCCATTCATTCTAGCAAGCCGGGCGAAACAAGTGTTTTATGTTACGAGACCACCCGCAAATAACAAAATGTCCATTGTACTTCAAAGTAAAAAACAGACGTATGGTGAAGAATCCTTGAACCGGACGATACACTCCCTTTCACAACAAATCCACCGACAACACGTGAAGTAGAATTGGTAGATGATGAAGAATATGCTCCAAGGAAGGATCATTCGAAGGAATATGGGAAACCATATAAAGTAAGATCTTAAGTTATGAGAAAGTCCTATGTTATTTTTGTACGGGTTTAACATGTTAGTTCATTTTATTCATTTGTTTATTATTTAATAATAACCCTATCTAACATTATTCATTTGTCTTTGATGAACAGGAATATGTCTAGCTCTGACGAGTCATCGGGTGATGGTGGGAATGATGTACCGGTGGTGAGAAGGGGTAGAGGTAGCACACATATGGGTGCGTTAATTGCACGTCGTGGCGGTCGGAAAAAGAGGCTGCATGTGGAGTTCGATGCCAATATGAATCCAATTGGTCCGGAGGAAGACAACTTCATTAGCTACGTAGGCTATCGGCTCGAAGCAAAGTTCGCATTGTATTCTCTCATTGGAAGTTGGTTCCTCCTAAAACGAAGGAGTTGATCTGGGCACAACTTTTGGTATCTCACTTTCGATATCTTATGCATTTGTATCTTTAGTTTTATCACTTGATTTCTTTCATATCTTCTCTTTTACCTTGCAAAGCAAACGTATGATGTGCCTAACAATAAGGCCATGAACAAGCATTGGATGGGCGAGGTTCGTATACGTTGGAAAGACTTTAAGAACAAGCTCACTAGAAAGTATATTCGAGGGGCAAAGAGGGACAAGGACCCATGTCGGGACTATGATTACATTAGTCCGGAGGATTTGGAGGGAGTTTGTGGCGTCACGCGCGAGAATCCTGAATTTCTTGTAAAATTTCTTTCATATCTTATCTTTTAGTTGAATCTATTTGACATCGAAGGCTCAGTTTTATTTGTTTTCGTGTCACAGGAAAAAAGTCAGGCTAATAGAGAGAGGCAAGCGAGAAATAAGTATCCGCATTGCATGTCTAGGGGTGGCTATAAGAAGCTTGAACGGAGGCGATGGAAGAAGAGTTGCGAGAAAATGAAGGAAGCTGCTCAATCCGATCCTTCCACCGTTATCCAGGCCCCGAGCGTCCTCCTCGCCACAAAAAATGGATAGCTGCGAGGATGAAGGGCGAGAAATACATAAATGAAGATGTGGTGAGGTTGCTTCAAAGATTGTAAGTAGTTAAATTAGAAGTATTAAATAGCTTCGGTTGTTTCATATTTTTAGAGTTTAATTAGTTAATATTTATGAAAAATCCTATGATACGGGATGTGCTTGAGCAAAGCGGCCAAGGTTCATTCACGCCGGTACACGGATGGACATTTTGTCCATGGCGATTGGGAAGCCCGATTACCTTGATCTTTGTTCGTGGGGAACCGAGGGGAGTTAGTGTCGCGAAATACTTTGGACGGCGTTCGAGTTGTTCGCATGACGATGACAACCCTAGTCCTCAGCTTGTAGCCAAAATTCGAGCGTCCCTCGTAGATGAGGTTATGGCACAACTACGGGGTGAAATGAGGGAGATGATACAAGGGAAGGTAAATACGCAACCTTCAAACGAGGAATCCCCGGCCTTCCCAAGCAGCAAGAAGGAAAGTTTTCACGCTCCGAGATGTACCTATTGGCGAACCTTCTCATCACTCTCCGGATGTACTTATTGACGAGCCGGCGAGCCTTCTCACACTCCACGGGGGGACAACCCGCCGCCTATATTTGGATGACCCACACCGGCGGATTGTTGCGAGATGGTCTTATTTACCCAGAACAAACCACACACCACAATATGCAAATTCCACAAGACCAACGTAGGGTGACTCGACAAGTGTGCGAGAGGGGAAGAAAATACAGCCATCCCGATTGTTGATGAGGAGGTTCCCACGCTAGACGCCGCCACCACATCGTTCATCCTTTGGCCGCATCATCTTATTGAGGTGGGGACGACACCTCCAATGGTAAGAAATACATTGCGATTGACGATGAGTAGGGTTTAAGATTGATTTTCATTGCTAACCCACTCATAATTTGTTTATTATGTTTTCATAGCATGAACAAGCTGCGGCAGATTTCCATACTTATCAACGCTGCGAGAGCTCTACCGGGACATCGTCTCTATCGGCTTGCGAGATGCCTCCGGGCATTGTCGGTGCGAGACAAGACATATCCGATATCAATTGACGGGAAAGATTTGACGAGTTTATGCATATGGACTGTTTAGATATACGGTGGCTTCAACTTGCAATCTTGTAAGTTTTTTTACCCTTTAATTATGTCAATACTCTTTTTTTGTTTAATATATTCAACAACACTTATCATTTTATTTCGATCGTAGTGTACGCCACGACATCCGCAAAAAGGAGACCTATTGGATTCGTATGGATTCTTATGTCCTGGATCCACGGCTTCGGCTCGCAATATCTTAGCCGGGAGGGCCATTTATGTTGGTTTAACAATGGGCGACATAAAATCGTCTTGTTATCTAGCGCCAATACATGAAGGGTGCGTATTTTTTTTGTCTATATAAGATTTTTAAGGAAAAAATGCTTTTTTATCTTAGTTTAATATTAATATGTATATGTTGTAGTGCTCATTGGACCTTGTGCGTTGTTTGTCCCGCCAAGACGCATGTTATTGGTTCGATTCCATAGGTGGCGAGGCCAAGCGAGGATATCAAAACCATGTTTGCCGAGTAAGTAAATTTTTGTCTAAATCATCGATTCTTTTTTTAAATGAATTGTTTTCATGTGTTAATTTCCATTTTAATGATAGTGGTCTTAGGACATATAGACAGATTCTTGGAGCTCGAGAGCGGGGTGGACCGAAGTGGTTTTATCGAAGGTAAGTAGTTTCAATTCAAGTTTTTTTACGAGACACGGTAGCTTTCTGTTTAACAATTTGTTTTTTATTTATAGTGCCATCACCAACCGGGGAACACCGAGTGCGGATACTACGTTATCAATTGGATGCAATCTATCGTTTCCGTCGGACGTACTACCGGCTTGCAAAACGTACGTAATGCTCAGTGATCCTCAAATGATGATATTTTTTGTTGTGGTACTTCAGTTGTTAATTATACCTTGTTTTCCAATTTACAGTTTTTTCGTGCGAGGATCCGTACTCACGGGATGACATCGAATCGATTCGAGACATGATGGCTAGATATCTTCTTGAACATGGCTCAATGTGAATATATAGGCAAGTCATTACTTGTTAGGGTGATTGTCATTGTGAAACTTATTAAGTTTGTCTTTGACATCGGTTTCGTAAATTATTGGTCTTTGCTCTTGAATTTGCCACTTTAATTCTTTGTGAATATGAGGTTAGATCACTTGTTTAATTCGGAAATAGATCACTGTCATATGAGGTTTGATTTTGCCATTACACCTTTTTGCATTTGATTTTCCAATAACCAAGACTTGAGAATTTTGTTGAATCATACCATCATAAGCGATTTCTTTGAAAGTTTTATGTGTGCTTCTTGCTTGGGAGGTGTTTGATTTGCTTGTGTGGTCGTGATTATTACTAGGTGGCTCTCATTCACTTTATTTGAAACCTTGAAATTACGTTAAGCTTCGTGTTCAAAAGTCATTTCGCTATATATATTTGCCTCTTGTCGCATATCAGTGTTATTTGCCAATTGAAGGGAATGTTGATGCTATCTAATTGCTGCATTAAATTGTGAAAGCTGTTGTGAAATTTTGGAGATTAATTGCCTCCAAATGTGAGAAAAATTTGTTGTCATAGTGGTGCTTTGTTTGTTGTTTTGGTGTAGTTTTAGTAACCAAAATCTAGGTCATACATTCTTTCTTTTTTGTTGTTGAAGTTCTTTGAAAGTTTTATCGCCTTCTTAGGTGACTTTCCGAACTTGCCTTCTTAGGCTCGCATGTTGAAGTTTTCTCTTTGGAGTTGTTGATATTCTTGCATCCTCATGGTTATGTTGGAAGCTAAGTTGTGAATTTGATTGATTTTGTTGACTCGATTAGAACATATATATTGTCATTCTCTTGTATGATCTTGTATGTGTAGCCAATTCTTTTGATGAAGTCACTTTTACAATTTTCTTATTGAACCACTTTGTATTCATTGTTATTTCACCTTCTTGATGGAATGCACATACATATAATTCATACGGTCATAATACGAGATATTCATGCGCTTAATTATTTTGTGAAGCATTTGCAAATTGGCCTAACAAAACGGCAAGCACATTTTTTTTTTAAAAAAAATAATACGTTAAGGCGACACTGAAAATAGTTCGGGCGTCTTTGGATCATATGAGGCAATGAGGCGACTGAAATGGTTTTCAGTCGCCTCATATGGACGACACGAAATGATTTCGGTCGCGGCATGACGACTGAAAGGGGTTCAGTCGCCTAATATGAGGCGACTGAACCCCTTTCGAATCGTCGCCTCATATGAGGCGACTGAAATGGTTTGTCGCCTCATATTAGGCGACTGCGAAAGGGGTTCAGTCGCCTCATATGAGGCGACCGAAAAGGGTTCAGGTCACCTAATATGAGGCGACACGAACGCATTTCAGTCGCCTCATATGGAAATATACTACTACACTCTCCCCAACGTCCCTAAGAATAAGGACGTTAATTGGGTCTTTTTTAGGTCGTCTTTTAAGTATTTTGTAGTAGTGATATTTGATACCATAAGTAAATTGTGAAAACACAAACACACATATATTATTTTCTCTTACCAACTCCCCCACACGGCCACACCATCCACCTTTCTATTATTTTCTCTTTTACTTCTCCGCCAACCCAAATTTTGCCTAAAATCTATTCAAAGAAGAAGTCCAATTTATCTAACGAAATGAAAAGGTTCAACATTAAAAAGTCAAGGAATTAGTTACCGTTGTGGGTCCATGTTATCAAATCACAATGTTTTTTCAAAGAGAAAAATTCTCTTCCAGAACACCCTCGGGGTCTTCTACATGCAGAAGGAGACGTTCAAAAGTCAGAAACTTCTATAAACGTTCTTCTGATATATTTATATATAAAGTAGAGATTGCATTATTTGTTTTCTTAATATAAGTGATTTTATTAAATTTATCATATGAATATACACTTTTACCTCTAATCACTCAATCATTTATATTAAATAAGATGAAATTGAAAATTTATTAAATTTAAAAGACATACAGTTAAGAAATTTAATTTTTTTTATTAGTATTGATGAAATAGGATTGAAGTTCTTAAAAAATAGAACAAGCTAGAGAAAGAGTACCGAACAAGGTAAGGTCACTTTTTTTTTTTTTTTTTTTTTTTTTTTGGTTGTCCAAAATTCGTTGATATGAAGGCATGTATCACTTATAGAAGAATGTTTTGGTGCGTGAAATAATTTATTTCTTTCGAGAGTAATTAATCATTATTTATTAATTTTACTCATTTAATTAATGTTTAAATGTGATTTTTTGTATGTTCTATCTCATTTGAAGTCTAATTTAAAATGGGTAAAAGTTGAAAAAATTAATTTAAGACATATTAAATAAGTTAACTAATATTTCTTAATTTGAATAAATTAGTTTTTTTGCTATAAAAAATTGTGGCAAAGTGTGTAACAACTCTGAGATTTTGTCAGGCGCCGAAGCCGGGACCTCTCCCAGGGAAGTTTTTTGCATTCACAAGGACTCGAAACTGAGACCTCTTACTTAAACGACTGCGAGCCCTTTCCACTCAAGCTAACTTCCGCCGGTAAAAATAAATTAGTTAAACGAGGAGCAAAGGGAGTATTGCGAATTTGTGATACATGCGCGACGAGAAAGAAAGATAAGAACAATTAAAAGAAAAAAAAAGGATACGTAGCCTTTTTTTTTTTTTTTTTTTTTTTTTTTTTTTTTTTTTTTTGTACGGCAAAGTTTAGGTGGGGGTAAACACCGGTAACCCACCAGGGCCAGGGCATGCCTCCAGGCTCAAAGAGTGCTTATAGAGGTACTTACAGATCACTGACCAATAAGGCCTTCACATCGACCAGAGGGTATCGAACCTCCTCCTTTTTGGGGTAAAGGTCGATGCCTTAGCCCATTTGTGCCACTTTTTGTTAGCATACAAGTAAATGCTTTAAATACAACCAAATGGGTCTATATCCTAAGTCACAACGGTGATTTGGGCTTGGTTTCCTAGTGGGCTTGGGCTTTTGTTTCATGACTTCAAGAACTGAAATCTTGGAACATCAAGAGATTTTGTAATTATGTCGGTTAGTTTATCCTTGGAAGAAAATACGGCGATTTACAAAGTCTTGGCGGTGACTTTCTCTATCGAATGATAATCCAACTCAATGTGATTAGTCCGAGCATGCATAACAAGGTTAGTTGCTAGCTATGTTGTCCCAATATTATCACAGTAGGGAGTTGGTGGCGTAGCAAGAAAATGCTTTGTTCACCCAACAAGTTTTGGAGCCAAATTAAATCACAAGTAGCACCAACAGGGGTTGGTGTAAGTGGTAAGCAGCTTGTGTCGCTTAAGTAAGGTCTCGAGTTCGAGCCTTATAAATACATAAAAGCCCCGTTGGGAGACTCACCCACTATAGCTAGGTGTGCGACCTGGGTCGGATTCGGATTAGTCAGGACAAAGTTTCGGATACCGGATAGGCAACCAAAAAAAAAAAAAAAAATCACAAGTAGCAAGAGCAAGAGAAAGAGATTTGTATTCAGCTTCAATGGAGAATCTTGCCTTAGTGAGTTTTTCTCTAGAACTCTAAGAAATTTACTTTATGGGTTAATACTCCCTCCGTCCGTATATAAAAGAACCTTTTAACCAAATCGTGAGATTATAAAAAATAGTTAAATGTAATAATTTTGTAGAAAATTTATATTTTTTTTTCAAAAATGTCCCTATTTATCAATGAGTGTGAGAGATTAAGAATGAGAAAAAGATGAAAGAAAATGTATCCAGTATAATAATTAATTGAGGGCCAAACGAAAAAAATACATTTATTATTAAGACAAACTCAAATGAGATCTTATATTTAGAGATAAGTTCATTGAAAAAAAGACTCATATATATAGAAATGGATGGAGTATAATTTAGGTGTAACGTTAATGAAGTAGTGCTTAGTTAAATGTTTAACCAAGACAAGTAAGAAATTTGGGTATACTTTTCCATCAAAATATAATTTTGGAATTATGTATTAAACATTGTATCGATATCCCCCCCCCAACACACACAAACATATATATATATATATATATATGGTGCTTTTTCTTTATTAGTTGATTAATTACTCCCTCATGTTTTTAATATAAGACATATTTACATAATTTGATTAGATTAAAGAAGTTAGTTAATTTAATTAAAATGACATGTACTTTCTAAAATATCTTAATCATCTTTCTTAATTATCTCATTTCCTCTCCTTCTTGATTATTGTCGAGGGAACATCGATCAATAGGGATAAATTAGAAAAATGCTGAAAAATATTAAAAATATATCTTACATTTAAGACCAATTGGGATTTTAGTTTGATATGACCAAGGACTTGTGCCTAATTTTCATCCTTCCAAAATACTAGTTGTTATAATTTTTTTTTTTTTTAAAAATCAGGAATAAAAGAGAAAGAGATAAATATTAGTAAAAAAATTCATTTTTAAAAATTAAGATTTTTATTTGATTTTATATAAATATCATAATAAGATCTTTTTAATTTAATCTATCTAACTTTTCGATATCGATATTAAAATTTAATTAGTGAAACTTATAAGAAAAAGTAAGTACAAGGATCATTATCCCTGCAGCTCATTTCGGGATCATTATCCCCCCTGCACGGCCAGGGGCATGCCGCCGGAGATCTTGTTGGTAACATATTGACTGTATATAACAACTCCTCGCGGGATTTATAGAAGTATTGCTCACACCTATAGCTAGACTTACTAATTTTTTATATTTTATATTAACATATTGATACCAATTTATTTATTACTAACACACACACATATATATATGGCCTTTTTAAGATAATGTTTTTTTTTTCCTTCCACACAATTCCTACCTTCTCAAACCCAGATCCAAGTTGTTGCTAACTCAAACTTGTTAAGTGTAACAGAGAAACTTACTATGCATAGCAACATTTTAATTCTGGCAGGCATGAAAAAGTCAAAAGACACCAAAGAGAGCTACATAGACAGAGTGTCGCCTTCAGAATGATGTGCTTTAAAGGAAGTAGTTGGATTAAAGGTAAGGATATACATTGAAATGTGGAATCTCTCTCACTCTTGGCATGGAAGTAATGCCCTCTCTAACTGCATCAGATATATCCATTTTGGTGTTTATTTGCAATGAGGAGATCCGCGGAGGGAAGAGGTTGAGGGTTGGATCCAGTAAAGCCTTAATCAATTCTTATTATTTTTTGAGGATGCATAAAGGGAGAAACTAGCCTTGTGTGAAGGTTTCAGTTACTTTGTTATGTTTTTAAAAAGTTTCTTTTGCCTTGTTACATCTATATTTTTGGAGGATAAGAAAAATTGTATATTCATTTTGATAATGTTAGTGGAAACATCAACTTGTATGCGCTTGTTGTTATTATAGACTAAAAAAATAAAAAACCAAATAAGCCACAAATGTATTTTACACCTCTGAGGAGCATTTCTGTGTTCTTTTGCCATCTTCTTTATGAGTTTTCAGCCCTTCAAAATTAAATGGTGGCAACAATTTCCGTGTGTTCTGTGGGGCGCTTTGTTCCCAGCCAAGTGTAAAACCTAACAGTTTGGAGTAATCTCTCTCTGTTTACTTGTAGGCAAATAGGCAATGGATCCATGGACTCAGTGAAGGACGAGCAAGGGGAGCTCGTCTGCATGCATTTGAGCTTCTGGACCATCCAAATCTGATTTTTTTTTTTTTTTTTTTAATAAAAATAATTTTAATAGGTACAGAATCTAAAATAAAGATTATATTTCAACTAGCATTTTTTTATTTAAAGAAAAAAAGAAAAAAATAATAATAAGATCAGACGGGCGAGAGATCATTCGTACGGATGAGCTTTCTCTGGATGAGCACGGAAACCAAATCCGTGGATCCATAGAATAGGTTCAATTGTCGAGAATAAAATATTGTGTACACGAAAAATGAAAGATTGCAATTAGGAACTAGGAAACATTTACGATTTTTTTATGCCAAATAAATTGTTATCTATTTGTGCTATTCAAATGTAATTGTTCACTTGCCTATTGGAAAGGAAGGTTATGACTATTTGGATGATATAAAAACAGAAGGTTAGGATTGTAGACCCATTTGACGACGCTGCTTCGATCAACAATAGCGCGCTTTGAAATAAAGAAAAGAATGAAGCGCAATGTGGTCATATAACAAGATTAAAAAAAATCCCCCTATTGACGTTTGAATTCAAGTTTGAGTTAGGATTGGATTGAGATTTTTCTAAATAAATTATTTGCAATTAATGTGTATATGATTTTCTTAAGATGTC
The DNA here is from genome assembly GCA_019022655.1 of Acacia acuminata. Lineage (NCBI taxonomy): Eukaryota > Viridiplantae > Streptophyta > Magnoliopsida > Fabales > Fabaceae > Acacia > Acacia acuminata. The sequence goes on from JAFJYI010000168.1 coordinate 273,889, forward strand.
ATTTTCTAACCATGTGCATTTTAAATATCCTTGGATGGAAACCACTCTACTATATGTAATTAATGGGGAAACTTTGAAAAAATATTATAAACTTAGGAATTAAAATATATCGTGTTCTTATATTTAGGATTAAAGTAAATTTCTTTTTAGCTCATATATTTAAGATTGGAGGTAGTATATAAATCTTTATCATATATACATAATATCATGTTGGATAAATATGGATTAATATAAATTGTTTGATAACTGGATTAATATAAATTAAATCACATATTAAATTATATTATATTTGATCAGGCAGAGTCTGGCCCGGGCAGAACTGGACCCAAAGTTCCACAATCTTAACATTTTTTTTTTTTTATTTTTTATACTACAATGTTAACATTTTCATTTCCCAAACGTCAAATTATTTTTTGGAGCAAAATTGGGAAGAAGCTTGTGCTTTTTAAAAAAAATATATATATATTTCAGGATATTGGTGGGGATTAAAAAGATATTTCATGATCTTGATTGGTACTAAAAAAAATACTACATGATCTTTAAGAAATATTTTAAATCCGCAGGCATGAAAAGTCAAGGCACCAAGGAGAGCTACATAAACACAGTGTTGCCTTCAGAACAATGGCCGAATCAGGGAGGCTAGGGTGGGCCGCGCCCCCCCCCCTTAAAATTTATAGAAAAAAAAATATTAATTCAAGGATACTGGGTTAGGTTGATCCGTGTATATTATTCACTCGTGGATATGCAACATGACTTTGTATGCCTAATATTGGGAGGAAGATCCGTGTATCTTTGGGACAAATACATTTCCGTAGAAAATGCCATTCATGCACACTATCTAGATCAACTTATATATTTATAGGGATAGAATATTGTCACCACCAATTTTGGTTACTAGCAATTTTTCACCATTAGATCAGAATCTCATCTACCTTTATCATTTCTCTCTCCTATTGAGATTCTGATCTAACGGTGAAAAAATTGGTAGTGATAATATCCTATCCCTTATTTATATGTCATATATATAATATAATATTTTATATTGCACTGCCCACAAAATTCGTTCCTACCATATCTCTATAAAAATTTTCAGCCCCGGGGAAAAAATTATCTGCCGTTTCTTTTGAATTTTTAGTTGACATTTAATAGTAAATGAAATATGATGAACTTTTACCTAGCCTTTTTTATGAGAAACTTTGATAACAAGTGTCCTCAAATTTCAAAATCTATGCGCTAAAATACTCCTTGAAAATCAAGCTTATATTAATTACAAGTCATTGTCTGCATTTTGACCTTCCCAAATATACTTTTTTTTTTACCCTCCGAAATATACAGTTTAAAAGTTTTGATGGATCCTTCAGAGAAAATGTCGATATCAACCTGACCCAGTATATATGTTGCTGTTTATATTTGTTTATTAATAGTTTTTGGTTCAAATTAAACACACTCAAAAGACAATGTGTTGTGTCTATTATAGATGAGTTTTAGTACGTATTAATTCACAAAAATTCATATCACACATTCCTCATAATAATCACCTACAAATATGCAATTTTGAGTTTTAATAAGGATTCAATTATAGATGAGTTTAACGATATAAAACCACGTAGAGTAAGAGTCAAGTGAAGTGATCTTAATTTCTGTAATAGATTTCTTTTAATTTTTTGTATATTAGGTTTGTATTGTATTTCAAATATTTTTATCTATGATATAATATTTTTTATTTTCACCCTGCCATTAAAATTTCTGGGTCCACCATTGTAGAAGAGTTCATATTGATTGACTTTATTGTCATAAATTGTTTGTCTAAGAATTCCACATCTCCATAAAATTTTTCTTCAACTCCTATACACTTTGCTTTATAATCTCGCTCCCATCATCTACAAATCCTAGCTCTGCCCTTGCTTTAGAATGATGTGCTTTAAAGGAACTAGTTGGATTAAAAGTAAGGATATACATTGAAATGTGGAATCTCACTCTTGGCATGGAAGTATTGCGCCTTCTCTAACTGCATCAGATACATCAACTTTGGTGTTTATTAGCAATGAGGAGATCTGCAGAGGGATGAGGTTGAGGGTTGGATCTAGTAAAGCCTTAATCAATTCTTATGTAGATTCTTTTTATTTTTGAGGATGCATAAAGGGAGAAGCTAGGCTTGTGTGAAGGTTTCAGTTACTTTGTTATTTTTTAAAAAAGTCTCTTTTGTCTTGTTAGATCTATATTTTTGAATGATAAGGAAATTTGTATATTCATTTTGACAATGTTAGTTGAAACATCAACTTGTATGCGCTCGTTGTTATTATAGACTAAGAAAATGAAAAACCAAATAAGCCACAAATGCATTTTACACCTCTGAGGAGCATTTCTATAAATGTCTTATTATCAAATATATCTAATTTGACCAACATGTGATTGGTCCAACGGAATGTGGCGCTGGATTCCTTTAAGAGGTCTAGGGTTCGAGCTACGGTAAAACCACTCGTAATCCGCCTTGTATGGAGCTACTACTGTTAGAAGGGTCGTCCTTACCATTGTAGAACCTGGAGTGGTTGCACACTTGCCACCATTTGGGTATAAAAAATATATATATATCTAATTTGGTTTACGATAGAATTGCCCAAAAAAGTTAAATAAATAAAAAGAAAATTTTATACCAAACTATTGCAGTTGATACATCTCCTATTTCCAGGAAGTTTTGCGAGACTTGCAATTTCTCTTTCAATTTTCTCATCTTCTTTCATCCTAGATCCCATATTTCTAGGTTCAACAGCTTGAAGTTATCGTCTCCCTACTGGCCGCATTACAAAAAGAACCGTATTAAATGGCTCTGGGAGTTGGTGACGACTCAAATGCCAGATTGGTCGAAATGTGACAGTTGAGTTTGTGTTGGATAGGAATAGAAATTTTTTTGTAGCCAGTGGCAGAGGTTGAGGGGTCGAACAGGGAGTGGATTGTATGAAAGAATCCGAAGTATAGAAATTCTCTTTTTGACCAAAGAGGGAAGGGTTAAGGTGCAGATTTGCCAATGAACTATTACCCGAGGAGCATCGGCACAAAAAACAATTGAAGGTACAAAATTGGCCAACGAACTATTAAAAAGTGAAAAAAAAGTACCAAGTAATTATTTTAAAAAAACTATCACAATTACGTTAAAATATGAGCCACTTGCGTAGGACGGTGGCGGAGACACTGGAGAAAAGTGCGGTTAAGCCTTCTTGTTGGATAAGGCAAACACCAACGAGAGATGGGACCCATGCGGCGGCGGCGTGGCAACGGTGGCTACTGCTTGTGGCATCGGAGGGATGGAACTAGGGTGCAAGGCGCGTGCCGGTCGAAAGCTGTGGACTGCTGGATTTGGTTTCGTTGCATGATTCTCGCCCTGAAGCTACATACGGACCTTGATGAGTTCAAAAGGGTAAATAGAACACCCAGCAACAATGGAAGCTTTGAAGACACCGACGTCGCTGACACTATGATAGTCAATGGAAGACGGAGACACCAAGACAGTGACAGGGTAATAGTTCGTTAGCCAATTTGCACCTTAATTAATATTGTGTGGCTTTTTCCCCACTTTTTAATAGTTTGTTGGCCAATTTGGTACCCTCAATTATTTTTTGTGCCAGATGCTCCTCGAATAATAGTTCGTTGGCAAATCTGCACCTTAACCCCAAAGGAAAACTCCCTAGACTCTTTGTATGTCAATGTCTGGCTCTAAATACCAAGTGTATCAAGTCATCATACTAATTTTTTCTTGGGTCGCATGAGACCCTCTGTATAAAAATCATGGTTGTCCTTCTTTAAGATTCACAAAGTTGTTGTATTGCAAACCTACTCTAGAAAATTGAAGTGACATTGCGAAGACGTCGACGGTTCTTTAAGATGCTCCAAGGAAATAGTTTTGTCATTTAAAAGTATGCCCTCGTTGTTATTATAAACTAAAAAAATAAAAAACCAAATAAACCACAAATGTATTTTACACCTCTGAGGAGCATTTCTGTGTTGTTGAGTTTTGTTGTTTTGCGATCTTCTTTTGCGAGTCATCATCCAATGAGTTTTCAGCCCTTCAAAATTAAATTGTGGCAACAATTTCCGTGTGTTCTGCGGTGGCGCTATGTTCCCAGCCAAGTGTACAACCTAACAGTTTGAAGTAATGTCTCTCGGTTTACTTGTAGGCAAATAGGCAATGAATCCATAGAATAGGTTGAATTGTGGAGAATAAAATATTGTGTACACGAAAAATAGAAGATTGCAATTGGAACTAGCTAGGAAGCATTTACGGGGTTTTTTTTTTTATGCCAAATAAATTGTTATCTATTTGTGCTATTCAAATGTAATTGTTGACTTGCCTATCCGAAATGAAGGTTAGGATTGTAGACCCATGTGACGACGCTGCTTAGATCAACAATACTGTGCTTTGAAAAAAAAAGAAAAGGATGAAGGGCATATAACAAGATTTAAAAATCCCGCCTATTGACTTCATTAGGGATTTGTTAAAATTGTATACTTGAATCCAGATTTGAGTCAGAATTTGATTGGGATTTTCCCTAAATAAATTGTTTGCAATTAATGTGTATACAATTTTCTTGAGATGTCATTTTATAACCATGTGCATTTTAAATATCCTTGGATGGAAACCACTCTACTATATGTAATTAATGGGGAAACTTTGAAAAAAAATTATAAATTTGGGAATTAAACTAGATTGTGTTCTTATATTTAGGATTAAAGTAAATTTCTTTTTAGCTCATATGTTTAAGATTGGAGGTAGTATTTAAAAAGTTCAATTTCCTTGACTTAATTAAAAGCAAACACTTTGAGTATATAAGGCAAGGGTAAGTATTTAATTTTCTTAATTATTTATTATATCAACATGGTGATAAAGCAAAGAGATAGAATCCGATATGTCTTAATTAAATATTAAAACTAAAGATTCCACCAAACTTGCGTCTTCTTTATAAAAAAAGAAATAAAAAAGGTCCTAAACTCATTTAAATCTTTATCATATATATATAGAGTTTATCGTTTGTCATGTCACTTGATATAAGATTATGTCAAGTCACCTCAAAACTACGTCATTTTGGGAGTTAAGGGAATTAATAAGGGGTGTTTTTGTATTTTTTTTTTTGTATTTATTATATGAATTTTACTAAAAGATCATTCATTAATCCCCTAACTCCAAAACTACGTTGTTTTGAGAGTTCATTAACCCCAAAACGACGTAGTTTTAAGGTGACTTGACATAACTTTATGTCAAGTGACATGACAAACGATAACCCTATATATATATATACACACATAATATCATGTTGGATAAATATGGATTAATATAAATTAAATCACATATTAAATAATATTATATTTGATCAGGCAGAGTCTGGCCCGGGTAGAACCGGACCTAAAGTTCCACAATCTTAACATTTTCATTTGCTCAAACGTCAAATTATTTTTTGGATCCAAATTTGTTTGTGATAGCCTTTTTTTCTTTCTTTTATAATGTATTTTCTCTGTTTTTTTTTCCTTCTTATTTTACAGTTTATTCCCCAATTAATTTCTTAAGTTATTTTTTATTTAAAGTGTTGATAATATTTTTTATCAAATTATTGATACTACTAATATAAGAGTTTTTGTTATCGGATAAATAATAATGTATAAAAATCTGCTGTCTTGACTCGATTGAACGCAAGTACCTCAAGTATACCAGGCTAATCAGGTAATTTTCTTCCCCATTATTTAGTACATCAACATGGTGCAAAAGTAAAGACTAAAGAGATAGAAACACACACGTGAGTGTTGGGGGAAAAAAAGAAGAAAGAAAACAATTACACACACTCATATATCTTAATTAAATATTAGTGTTAAAAATTACCCCAATACCTGATTAAACAATGGTGCTGAAGTAAAGAGATAGAATCCTACGTATGATTATGAGGCTCTAAAAACTAAATCTAATCATTAAAAAGTCCTATATTAAATGAGTAACATGTGATGACAAGTCTTAGTGCACAAAATAAAAACAAATTCATGCTCCTACCTTATTGTGAGACTTTTTATGATTACGTTACCCTATACTTTGGGATCTCATAGTGATTTTTCCTTTTAAATATGCTGCTTCTTTTAGCAAGAGAACCTGAGCATTAAGTTTTGAATTTATTTTTTAATTTTACTAATGAATTATCCTCAATACACACACACTCACGAGCTTCGATCCCTCACTTTCAAAGCATCCAGAAGAGCAGGCATGTCGAACTTAATTTTTTAAAAAAATTAAGTAACGGTTGAACTTTCTTTTTTTTTTTTTTTTTTTTTTTTTTTCCTAACAAAATTTTGGGAAAGGGGTTGGGCTCACCCATAGTTCAAGGGCAAGGTGCTTGGAGCCTACTCCGTAAGGAATTCAGGACTAAGAGTACACATGCCTCTACTTTAGCCTAGGTTACCGTTGCTTTGCAGACCCCTAGGATGTCTCTCCCAGGCCTTGACCAACTCTAAAATTTGAACCCCCTCCCTTTTTTGGTGAGAGTGTCCGACGCTTTTGCTAGTTGAACCCAAGGACGAGGGGTAGTAACGGTTGAACTTGGTTGCTGAAACATTCAAAGTCCTAAAGTAGCCCATCGGCCAGCACATGATCTTTTTTAAAGTCTATAGGATTGAGAATTCTTTTTTGTTTTTTGATATAGAAATTTTAAGAAAGGGGTTGAAATCACTCACGATCCAAGGGTAGGGTGAAATCTCTCTTTCTCCGAGGTGATACCAATGTTAGGCAGGACAATCCATCTATTACTCTCAGGTGTTTACCTAGGCACCCAGGAGCTAAGATGTCTCCCTCACGCCTTAACCAACTCTAAGATGGAACCCCCCTTGATAAGAGTGTCTGATCCCTTTATCAACTAAACCCAAAGACAAGGGATATGATTGAGAAGTTGAGGAAAAAAGGAAGGTGAAAAATGAAGATTTGTTGCTGAAAAGTTCAGCCCAAAACATATTTAGTTTATGCTATATGAATAGTGTATGCGCCTGAAAGGGTTTATTGGAAGTTCCTTTACATTTTTATGGGAGAAAATTCCTTTAAAATAATTAGCTCGTACAATTTATCATTACTTAAAATAAAATTAATCCTAACACATGATAATTAATGTGAAAGGTCGAATATGGTTGTGCCTTAATTCCTTCTTATTCTAATTTATAAACTAAATAAAAGTAAACATAAAATTTTGACGGAGGGTTGTTTGGACAATATATTATAACTTAAAGCTAGTTACAAGAGTTTTAAATATGGAAACAAAAAACAAAAAAACTAGAAGTTTTAAGAAAATCATATATATGTGTGTGTAGTTCATGGATTAATATTTTGATTTATATGTTTTTCAGTATCTATCTGAAGGAGCAACCGAAACAATTCCTAATGGAGGTAATGGTAATTTTTGCAGCCCATCAAGCACTGTAATCAAAATGATAAATATATCTGCATTTGTTAAAAACATACTAATCACCAAAAAAATAAAGAATATATTGCGTCCAATCTTCAACATAAGACTTAATTAACTTTGTTTTAGAAAAATTAAAAGAAAAAAAAAATTCCGTGGTGGCGCTCTCTTTTGTTGACCAGCTGTGAGGACATGGGAGGGCTATAGGGAGAGGATTAGGCTTTCCTCCTTCACGCCTTTAAGTCTGCTACCCTCCTATTCTCAAAACTCCGCCGTTTTGGAGCAAAATTGGGAAGAAGCTTGTGCTTTTTTCTTTCCGTTCCCCTTTTTTTTTTTTTTTTTAAAAAAAATATATTAGGATATTGACGGATATTAAAAAGATACTTCAGGATACTGATCGGTATTTAAAAAAAATGCTACATGATCTATAATAAAATATTTTAAATCAGGGAGGCATGAAAAGTCAAGGTACCAAGGAGAGCTACATAGACACAGTGTTGCCTTTAGAACAATGGCCGAATTAGGGGAGCTCAGGTGGGCCCCTGCCCCCCCCCTCCCAAATTTTTTTTTTTTTTTTTTTTTTTTTTTTTTATAGAAACACAATATTAATTCAAGGATACTGGGTTAGGTTGATCCATGTATATTATTCACTCGTGGATACGCAACAACATGACTTTTTACCCTCCGAAATATACAGTTTAAAAGTTTTGATGGATCCTTCAGAGAAAATGTCGATATCAACCTGACCCAGTATATATGTTGCTGTTTATATTTTCTTATTAATAGTTTTTGGTCCAAATTAAACACACTCAAAAGACAATGTGTTGTGTCTATTATAGATGAGTTTTAGTACGTATTAATTCACAAAAATTCATATCACACATTCCTCATAATAATCACCTACAAATATGCAATTTTGAGTTTTAACACGGATTTAATTATAGATGAGTTTAACGATATAAAAACACGTAGAGTAAGAGTCAAGTAAAGTAATTTTAATTTCTGTAATAGATTTCTTTCAATTTTATGTATATTAGGTGTGTATTGTATTTCAAATACTTTTATCTATGATATAATATTCTTTATTTTCACCCCGTCATTAAAATTTCTGGGTCCACCACTGTAGAAGAGTTCATATTAATTGACTTTATTGTCATAAATTGTTTGTCTAAGAATTGCACATCTCCATAAAATTTTTCTTCAACTCCTATACACTTTGCTTTATAATCTCACCCCCATCGTCTACAAATCCTAGCTCCGCCCATGCTTCAGAATGATGTGCTTTAAAGGAACTAGTTGGATTAAAAGTAAGGATATACATTGAAATGTGGAATCTCACTCTTGGCATGGAAGTATTGCCTTCTCTAACCGCATCAGATACATCAACTTTGGTGTTTATTAGCAATGAGGAGATCTGCAGAGGGAAGAGGTTGAGGGTTGGATCGAGTAAAGCCTTAATCAATTCTTATATAGATTCTTTTCTATTTTTTGAGGATGCATAAAGGGAAAGCTAGCCTTGTGTGAAGGCTTCAGTTACTTTGTTATTTTTTGAAAAAGTTTCTTTTGTCTTGTTACATCTATATTTTTTAAGGATTAGGAAAATTGTATATTCATTTTGACAATGTTAGTTGAAACATCAACTTGTATGCGCTCGTTGTTATTATAGACTAAGAAAATGAAAAACCAAATAAGCCACAAATGCATTTTACACCTCTGAGGAGCATTCTATAAATGTCTTATTATCAAATATATCTAATTTTGTTTACGATAGAATTGCCCAAAAAAGTTAAATAAACAAAAAGAAAATTTTATACCAAACTATTGCAGTTGATACGTCTCCTATTTCCAGGAAGTTTTGCGAGACTTGGAATTTCTCTTCCAATTTTCTCATCTTCTTTCATCCTAGATCCCATATTTCTAGGTTCAACAGCTTGAAGTTATCCTCTACCTAGTGGCCACATTACAGAAAGAACCGTATTAAATGGCTCTGGGAGTTGGTGACGACCCAAATGCCAAATTGGTCGAAATGTGACAGTTGAGTTTGTGTTGGATAGGAATAGAAATTTTTTTGTAGGCAGTGGCAGAGGTTGGGGGGTCGAACAGGGAGTGGATTGTATGAAAGAATCCCAAGAGGGGTCGAACAGGGAGTGGATTGTATGAAAGAATCCCAAGTATAGAAATTCTCTTTTCGACCATAAAGGGAAACTCTCTAGACTCTCTGTATGTCAATGTCTGGCTGTAAATAGCAAGTGTATCAATTCATCATACTAATTTTTCTCGGGACCCTCGGTACAAAATCATGGTTGTCCTTCTTTAAGATTCACTTCAATTCGAAAATTGAAGTAACATTTCGAAGACGTCGATCTGAGGAGCATTTCTGTGTTGTTGAGTTTTGTTGTGTTGCGATCTTCTTTTGCGATCCTATATGAGTTTTCAGCCCTTCAAAATTAATTGGTGGCAACAATTTGTATGTGTTCTGTGGTGGCGCTATGTTCCCAGCCAAGTGTAAAACCTAACAGTTTGAAGTAATCTCTCTCGGTTTACTTGTAGGCCAATAGGCAATGAATCCATAGAATAGGTTGAGTTGTGGAGAATAAAATATTGTGTACACGAAAAATAGAAGATTGCAATTAGGAACTAGGAAGCATTTAGGACTTTTTTAAATGTAATTGTTGACTTGCCTATTCGAAATGAAGGTTATGACTATTTGGATGATAAAAAAATGAAGGTTAGGATGGTAGACCCATGTGACGACGCTGCTTAGATCAACAATAGCGTGCTTTGAAAAAAAGAAAAGAATGACGGGCAATATGTACATTTAACAAGATTAAAAAATCCCGATTATTGACCTTATTAGGGATTTGTTAAAAAATATGCGTTTGAATTCAGATTCGAGTTAGGAGTTGATCAGGCAGAGTCTGGCCCGGGCAGAACTGGACTCAAAGTTCAACCCAACAATGTTAACATTTTCATTTAACCCAGGCCGACATCAAATTATTTTTTGGATCCAAATGTGTTTGTGATAGCCATTTCTTTCTTTCTCTTATAATATATTTTCTCTGTTTTTTCTTATTTTACTGTTTATTCCTCAATTGATTTGTTAAGTGCGGATTTATCCCCAATTTTTTCTTTAAAGTGTTTATAACATTTTTTATCAAATTATTGATACTATTAATATAAGAGTTTTTTTTTCGTATAAATAATGTTAAAAATCTGCTGTCTTGACATATTGGAGGCAAGTACCTCAGGGACACAAGGCCAAGGCTAATCAGGTAAGTTTTTTTCCCCATTATTTATAAAATCAACATGGTGCAAAAGTAAAGACTAAAAAGATAGAAACACACACGTGTGTGTTGGGAAAAAAAAGGAAAGAAAACAATTACACACGCATCTCTTGATTAAATATTAAAAGATTAAGTAGCAAATCTGTCACAGAAGTACGCTAAAGAGCAATTTTGTCCTGAAAGTTTTTTTTGGACTCAATGTTGCCCTGAAAGTTTAAAAACTTAGCAATCTTGCTCTTTTCCGTTTTTAAAAGTTAACGGTCAATGTCAATTTTTTAATGGTCAACATTAGTTTTTTAACGGAAAATTAAAGAACAAAATTGGTGCGTTTTTAAACTTCCGAGCAACATTAAACTAAAAAAAATTTAAGGACAAAATTGCTCCTAGCTCAGGAGTCCTAGGTGTGTATTTTTGGGATAAATTTACTACTTAACCCAATATTAAAATTAAAAATTACACCAATACCTGAATAAACAACGGTGCTAAAGTAAAGAGATAGAATCCTATAAATGATTACTGATTTCTCTTTCTTTCTTCGTCCTCCTCTCTCTCCCTCTCCCTTCCTCATCTGTCTCCATTAATTCATGTCCATGTGAAGCTCTCATTGCTGCGAGAAATAGCACACCAAAAGAGGCGCCTGGACCAAAGAGGAAGACCAACGCCTCATCAATTACATCAACATCCATGGCGAGGGTTGCTGGCAATCCCTTCCCAAAGCGAGGCTACTTCACTCAACTAGATGATGAGTTCATCAACGAACTCCCCAGCCTCATCGAAAACCCGGGCCTCCTCTACAATAAGTACTTCTCTAATTACTTCATCCTAATTCCTTCCTCTCTCTGCAATTCCCTTAATAATCCTTTCATCATTTTCCTCATATATCTGTGTGTGCGCTCCTTTGTAACAGCAAATCGCTTTTCAATGATCGCTTTTTTCGGCAGACGACGTAGTAAGTATGCGAGAGAAATTTTATGTGAATTCATGTGAATAAGTACTTTTCAACCCAAAATGATTCGAAACAAGCTTTATATATGATATTCCTTCCTCAGTCGGAGGTTACACGAACTTTACGGCCGCGGTCTTGACCATCAAACGCATCAACCCCTCAACACCCGCACCGCCACTGATCCGGTTGCCGTCATCAACATCAACAACAACGACCGCAGCAGCAACAACAATAACGGCGAGTTTCAGGAACTGGAACAATATATCAGCCGCACCCAAGCCTCTTCTTTGAATACTGAGTCCGTTCGTCAACAGAATTCTGATGCTTCTAGTAATTCAATCTCTTCTACCTCAGGTTATAGCCAACGGAAATAGGTGATCCCCCTATTGGAAATGGTGGATCCGCATCTGTTCATGTTGCCTCTAACCGGTATATATGTATACAATAAATTCATATTTATTTAATTTCACAATTTCTTAGTAAGTAGTGAATTATGTAAACTCTTGTGTAGCCATCAAAAACATGTGTTCTGTCTTCCATTCTTGGCAGAGTAACTAGAGACTTAAATGCAGTAAAGAAAGAAGATGCTGATGCTTCTAATTCAATCTCTGAATCCACCAATTTTAGCATATGGGAAAAAGAGGAAAGTATTGGGTCTGGTGGATATGGGATTGTTTATGTTGCCCGTAACAGGTATATTTGAATAAACTGATAATGTTCTGATCTTATTGTCTTTATTCTAATTTCTTAGTCTAGCTAATAAGCCGTGAACACTTTATTGTAGCTATGAAAAGCATGTTGTGTTCTTCATTTCTGACAGGGAAACAAGAGACTTATGTGCAATCAAGGAACTTAAAGACATTCACAAACCGGGAGACGGAGAATCTATACAAAAGGTACGTCTTATATGTGAGCGCGCGCATTATTACAATTTCTTTGTCACACATGTAATCCCCCACAAGTGAAGCTTCTTTTAGAAAGGATCAGAAAATTAAAGTCAAACATTTAAGTTTAGGTGTCTGTGAATAGAATATAAGAAAGTAAGAATAAATTCTGAAGCAGAGTTAAAAAAGTAAACAATTTTAAAGTACTCCTTATCATTTTTTGTCTTTTAAAAAATATGATACCTGAACAGAATTCAAATCCCCTTCCTACCAATTTTTTTATTGATTAATAAACATTATAACTTCAAAGAATTCAAATTATGCAATACATTAAAAAGATGGAGAAAGAAAACATTTTGTTGATGATTGCAATAGAAAAATAGTAGAAACTAAAAATGATTAAATTCACACAGTTCATTATATTGTATCAAACATGACTAAATTAGTATACTTTTGTTTTCAGGAAATCGAAATTCTCAGCCAACTAGAACATACAAACGTTGTAAAGTATTATGGCCATGAAATAGTAAGCATTCTTCTGATTTAAGCTGTGGAGGAAACTATACTTATTATTAATTAATCAATTGGTTCAATGCATATATAATTAGGTTGGACGCCACATTTCTCTATACATGGAATACATACAACCAGGTTCACTGAAGAAATATATCTTGAAACAAGGTGTTTTACCTGAACCTTTAATTGAAATTTCACTGCACAAATTCTCTCAGGGTTGGTTTACCTGCATAGCAAAAGAGTAGTTCACAGGTATACTATCATACTTTCCTGAGTTCAGTTCATTGCAAAACACGGTAGAGTAATTAATTTTTATGGGATTATCTTAATTAATTTATTCTCCTCTCTGTGTCATTCTTCCTTTATTTTCATGTATGATATATACAGGGACATAAAGCCAGACAATCTACTTGTTGATTCCAACAACATTGTCAAGTTGGTTGACTTTGGTTTGGCTAAGCATGTAAGTCCTTGGATATCTTGTACATTATGCATTTACATGACAAAACTGAGGCCATTGATTTTTGTTAGAAAATCCCTCGATTCTAGTATCTGGATCATATTTTAGGATATAGATTGAGTTTTTCAAATTTTAAAGTTTTCTATTTTCAGTTAGTTGGTTGTAGTCCTTTATTTCTCTCTCCTAATTACTCAGTCTATTTATTGTAACCTTTTCCATTGAATAAACACATCAATATCCAGTGAGATCATCTCTAACTTTCAATAATTTTCAAACTTGAGACTTACCATTTGCAGTAATTTAAGATGATGTTTCATGTTTAGGATGGAGTGCGTGTCCCATAATATTGGTGGTTTTTTGTGACCTTTTAAATACCCTCTTGGAAATTGATATGATAATCCCAACAGTCAGCAATATTGATGACTTTATTAATTATATCTCTATGTTGAATAGCTGGAAGAATCTGTGGGCAATCACTCCATATTGGGAACTCCATATTATGCAGCCCCAGAGGTATATATTTTCATTCTCTCAATTAATTATGCTTTACAAGGTATTTCTTAACAAACTTATTTCTAATTCAGGTGTTTGATAAAAGCATAGAATATCATAGCTCGCGTGAAGCTTATGCTGCTGATATATGGAGTTTAGGTTGTGTAATCATTGAAATGTTCTCAGGGGTGCATCCTTGGCTTGGTTTTGACCCGGTAAACACTTTTACCGTCCAATATATATATATATATATATAGAGAGAGAGAGAGAGAGAGAGCTAATATTGCATTATTTGATAATATGACTTTTAATTTGCATACAAACTTAAAGACTTTAATTCTTTGTTATTTTCTGCTATAACTTTTTTTAAAAAAGTTAAGCAATCAACTGTTCTAATCAAAGAAATCTTTCTATTATTGATGCTTTACCCACACAAACACAACCCATCTAATCTTAGAACATCAGAGTCCTCAAGATGTGTATAACTTAGCACTTTGTTAGTATAAACAAAGCATATAATTTACTCTAAGGACTAATAGTATATCTTTAGGTGTAACCTTAATATAGTGCCTTGGTTAAATGCTAGGATAAGAGTGAGAAATTCAGGTATAATTTTTCAATATCAGATTAATTTTGGAATTATACGAGACATTATATCCCATATATATATATATATGTGTGTGTGTGTGTCTTTTATTTATTAGTTAATGAAGTATATCACTAAAACAAAATCATTTACTGAGCAGGTGCAGGTCATATTTAATGTTCATGTTAAAGAGCAACATCCACCTATACCAGAAAAGTTATGCCAAGAGGGTAACAATTTTCTTGAACTCTGCTTCATAAGAACTCCAGCTGACCGCCGATCTGCTTCAGAATTGATAAACCATCCCTTTGTAAAATCATAAACAACTTCGCTTGCTGTTGGAAGAAAGTACAATTAGGGTTGATGGTGTTGGTAGTATAGGATCCTGTTAACTTGTTTCCAGTTCAAATAAATTACTTCTTGTGGAATTTTCCGTTGCAAAAGTTCAACCCAAAACATGGTTTATGTGAGATGATGAATTGTGTTTTTTTCCAACATCATAATTTTACACGTCTCATAACTTATTAATAATAGTCCTTTCATTTGTTATTGACAAACTATTGGACTTTTCGATATTATTTTTCTTAGTTAGGATCTTGGTGTAATTTTTCCTAATTTTAATCTAAGTCTCTATGGAGGCCATCGTCATTGCTTGGGATTATTTTGGGACACTTTAAAAGTATTTATTTATATAAATAAGACAAAACTCATCTCGAGATAGTTACATCAAATATTATAAATAATTAATGATATGAAAGGGCGAAAATGGATTGTGTCTTTTCATGGTGGCCTAGTAAAGGGTCCCATCATCCTTTTTTTTTTTTTTTTTAATGATTAAGAATTATTAAACAAGTATTTTATTTGCTTATCCCTTTCTTTTCCTTAGTAAAAGTGTAAAACATGGTTGACAGTGACGAATTTTTAAACTTACGTTCTCTTTTCTGCCCAAAATAATAATAAAAAAGCCTTGCGGTCTTTAAAAGAAATAAATAAATAAAATATAGAGTAAAATATTCTAATCATACTTCTACTTATCTTAATTAAGTACAAATCCTTGCTATTTTGAAAATCTATACTTTAGTTCAAACCATTAACACTATTAAAGAATATTCTAAAAAGATTCTCCAAATACTTTTAATTAAAAACTATATCAAAATAAAAGGAAAATACCAGAAAAATACTATTTGAATTTCAAAACCGTAAATAGGTGATTTCCCTATAAAATGAGTTATCAATTGCTTTTTGCTCTTATTAATCTTATTCTTTTGTGGTTGTCAATAGGATTTTGAAGTTCAAGTGATACTTTTCAATCATTTTCCCTAGAATACATCTCATTTACTAAGTTAGTCCTCATTATACCAAACCTCTATTTTATCTTTTAACATTAATATTTATTAATGATCTATTTAATATGTTTAGTTGTTTACTAAATTTAGAAAAAGCTTAAGCAATTTTTACTTCAAAAATATTATTTCCTCGATCGTAAATATAAGACAAAGTTGATTTTTTTTGGAGAGATTAAGGAAGCTAATTAAATTACTTTAAAGTATTTACATTTGTCATTTTCATTTTCAAAACTATTTTGTCTAACTTATAAACTGATATATAATCTAAGAATATACAACATATAATATGATTAAGTAACTTATTTAGCTTCCTCAATCTTTCTAAAAAAATCAATTCTGTTTTATATTTATGACCAGGAGGTAGTAACAACTAATCAAAAATTTGGGTTAATTTTCTTAAAAACATATGTTTAATGATATATATTTAATACTTTCTCTTAAATATTATGGGAGATATTAATTTCTCTGCTATTAGTAAAGTATGTTCTTTATATTGTATTTAAAAAAAATTAAAGGAAAAAAAAAAGACTGGAAAAGAAGTTTTCAGCTACTCCATGATATGTGGTTTATGAGTTTAATTTGGAGAATAGTATAGGACTTTATCAAAGCGAAGACTCGAAGCTTACCAGTTTCCTCACCTTTGAAACTGATACAATACCCCACAATGAAAATCTAAGAAAGAGACAAATGGAAATATGATGAAACCCCATCCATGTAATTCCCTGTACAGAAGGGAATTCACGGGAAGGAGAGAGTCGCA
Organism: Acacia acuminata; assembly: GCA_019022655.1. Classification (NCBI taxonomy): domain Eukaryota; kingdom Viridiplantae; phylum Streptophyta; class Magnoliopsida; order Fabales; family Fabaceae; genus Acacia; species Acacia acuminata. Next base: position 290,584 of record JAFJYI010000168.1, read on the forward strand.
CAAAAGGAAATTCAGTAAAGGGCATTCTTGTCTTTTCATAATATTGATTTGATGCATATAAAGTAAAAAATACATCAAGATTTCATTCAAATTTTCTGCCATACTAACTTTTAAAACTCATTAGGTATTATCACTCTTTTTTTATTCCCATTCATTTTCATTTTCTTTTATTTGTTTTTAATCCATCAAAATTTTCAAAGCGGTTGGGTTTGTAACTCAATGCCACCAAACTCTCCGCTTAGGTCCTTTTCAAGCGGGGGAAAAAATCAAGCAAACTAATCAGATGTGGATAGTTTGCTCCGTACTAGCATACTCACGGGAGTTGAGTGTAGTAGGAGGGGCTAGTCTTTTACAATGTAACAAATGAAGGTTCATATTCTGCTAGTAGAGGTACCCACATTTACTACCTGAGTGTGTCTCGAACATGATGTAAAATGAAAGACTTTTTATCATCATCATCATCTTTATCACCTTCATTCCCCCCCCCCCCCAAAAAAAAAAAAAACACAATTTATAAACGAAAACGGATGAAAATGAAAGGCCCAATTCAATGCAATGAATCCAAACTTGGAGGAGTATTAGATGGAGTTGTGTGTGATGAGCTTGATTTTCGCAGCTATAAAATGTCAGTTTTAAGGCTAGTTTTGATTAATATTTATAAAAATGACTTTTATCGTGAAACTCAATTAATGTAATGTAATATATATGTTTGGAGTTCTCACACTTAACTATCATCCTTCCATCCTGAATATCAGTTTTAGAGGGAAGAAAAAAATGGTAGATTGAGGATCAAAAGAGTCGGCTATTGTGGACATCACAATTTGACCACTGTTCGAAAAATAACCGAATCAATTTTTCTGGCAAACAAGAGAATCAATTTGATTACTCTCCTAAATCTTGAGAGTATACTGATCTACGAGATCAATTTATATATATTTATTCTTCTTTTTTTTGGTGAAAATATTTATCTTGTTTTTATTAACGATGAGCCTACTTTCATCGCTAAAGTAGTCAATTAAACTAGGTCCTAATTAATTATGCAGTTTAGGGTCAACTTAGGTCATTCTCCCAAGGAGCAATATGGGGGTTTTTCTTTAAGTTGAATTTAGGTGATGAAAAATGCAAAGAAATGAAATTAAACTAACTACTAACTAAATGCAGGATGAAAATTGAGTCTAAAACCTAAATGAGAATGAAACTAATCTATATGAATTTAAATGCAATTTTTGGGGGTTTTTGTTGTGAGAAAAAATAATCAAAATCCTAAGAAGAATATTAAATAAAAGCAAATCAACCAAGTTATGATGATGAAGGGGACAACTTAGGAATCGCATGGAGTTGACTTTCTTAGCCTAAATCAATTAATTAGACCAAAAGGAGATTACTGAATTTAATTACCCAATTGAACATGGGAAACCCTCTAGCTCAATAACACATATTCCATTAGAAAACTCATAATGAAATAAGCGGTGGCTAATCAAACCCATTAAAAACAATCACAAAATAATCTTGGAAATCTTGTTTACAATTATCTAATTAAACAACTAGATAACTTATCAACCCAATTAAACAATTAAGGTGATAAACCAAATTAACAATTAAATCAATAACGAAAACTCAATTACTAATTTAATCGACAATCCAAAGGTTGCAAACAAGAATCCAACAATAAACATAAAAACTTCAAATCAGTCTAATCCAAAAGAAATAAGTTTACAATCTAAAACTAGATTGTTCTCAATTAATACAACTCGAAATCCTTTAAAACTAAATAATCTCAAGTTTGAATTAAAAAGATAAAAAGAAAGACATTCCCTTGTGGTCTTCAAGTGTAAAACTCTAGGCTCTAACTTTCTCCATGCTCCTCCCAAGTTACCTCCTAAAGATCTTAAGCTGCCATGGAAATCATTCTTGCTCCACAAGCCAAACACGTCGCAAACATGTAAATATGCCAATCAAATTGAACAATCCGTGCGTCTCCAGGGAATTGAAGGAATTGATTATATGGACGTGGGGCCCATGGGTGGAAAAATGGCAAGTCAATTAATGATCAATTCCCTTGCCTCGGTTTGTGCGTATCACCACTGGAGAATTATATGAATTGAATGAATCAAATGGTCTCTGCGTGTTGCACAGCTGCGTCTCAGCGTGAATCTGTATGCGTGAATCTCTGCGGCTCTCAAAGAGAGTGTAAATCTCCTCTTGGCGGCTAGGTTAATTTAATAGGAAGAAAAGAGGGCTTTTAGGGTATCAATTTGAGCCCATTAAAATATGAGAAGCCTAATAAAATTTCACCATTGGATTTCCTTTTAGCTTCCCTGAAAAATTCTGCACCATAGATCTTCTAATATGATAAAATTGTAATCTATCATATCTTAAGAAATATTATTTAATTACAAGATAACAATTGGATATTAATAATTTAAGCACAATAATCTCATAATTAATTCAGATTTATATTATTTCCTAAAATTGGCTAACAATCCAAATATTATCTAATATATCCAAATTAGCCTAAAATAATCCCCAAAGTAAATGGATAAGGTGAGATAACATATATTAAAATTGGGATTTATCGAATCGTAATCAATCAAAGTGAAACAAATTATTCCTTTGTTGGGGGGGGGGGAATTGCCCTTAGAAACATAAATGCTAGGACTTTACCTCCCGTCGCTTTCATTCCCCTCCCCTCCCCTTATACCAAACAAGCCCTTAAACATTATCTAGCTTTGATTGCTTTGGTCCATATGCTTATGCTTTGGTACGTGCATTTCCTCCATCCTGAACAAGCATTGGATATCTTGACTTCATTAAGTAGTTGAGTCATCAATATACTTTACTAATGAACATGCTTTTATGTATAAACTTGTTCTCAAATATGATTTGTTGCTTCAATATAATGATCAAGCAGTGCAATAAACGGAAACAAGATATCTTGCACACTCAGCTCTTCAAATTGTACGAATTTGTGCGGGGTCGTCGACAGAATTACAATGATGCAAATAATTCAATCTCTTCTACCGCCAACTTTGCCCAATCGTCGATAGAATTATGATGATGCAAATAATACACATGGTGTGAGTTTCTTCTTCTTCTTTTTTTCTTTTTTTTTTTTAAAAAAAAAATCATGTGAGACCTCATACAAAAAGTAAGAGAAGTTTAACTATGTTAACCGAAGTGTCATTTTTACCTCATTTTAAGAAGTTTATACTCATAATTGCACCCAAGTAAATGGTGCTCATTTGAAAAAAGTTTTTCGATATTTTTGCAACTTAATTAACCCATTTTCTAATGTTCTCAGAACGGGTTTTCAAGGGTTTTGAAAAATATGCCAATGATGTAACTAAGTGGTACAAAATCTCCATATCTCTTATGTAAATAGAAGGTAATCCCTCCCTATAATATCAAAGCCTCGTGGGTGCCTGTCCCTTTAATTTGAGGGGAAAAAAAAGAGTTATGAAAAGGAGCAAGTTTATCATTCAAAAAAGAAGCCTATCCATGCAACTTGCAAGTATAATATTTTCCCCCTTTCTTTCATTTCTATTCAACGTAATTTTCTTCCAATCACATGCAAGTATAATAATGTTTGGTTGCATGTTTCATGTAAGAAAGCCTCTTCCTATATTGCATTCGCACTTCGCCACTTTTTTAAAACGGAATAAATTTTTATTATTGCTCATACTATGAAAAATTATCTATACCATATCAATAAATTCAGAACCTTTTGATTTTTAAGTTAAAGAAACTCGCACATCTATGACGGTTAAGTGAAATTTTCTCAGAAAAGAAATAAAAAAATTGATTGAATTTTAATTGGATGGTGAAAATTCAAAGTCCTAATTAAAGTAACCCCACCGGTGGCCAACACATGCTCTTATGAATTTTTATTGGATGATGAAAAATCAAAGTCCTAAAGTTGAGAAGTTCGGTAAAAAAGGAGGTGAAGAATGAAGATTTGTTGGTGAAAAGTTCAACCAAAAACATATATTATTATATGAATAGTTTTTAATTTATCCAGCATCATAATTTTAAGAAAAAATTGCTAATAAATCCCTATTTGATTTTTTTTTTTTTTTTTTTTTTTTTTTTTTTTTTTTTTTTTTTGCTTGGAAGGACCTGAGTTTATTCTAAGGACCTATATCCTTTTGAGCATATATGAATGAGAATGAAATAACTAAAACGTACATACCAACCTACCAAACCACTTAGATACTCTTGCACTCTCTTCCCTTGCATCACCTCACTCTTCATCTTCCATAGGTCTTCGGCCACCGATTGCTGTTCACCCTCCTCTCTCACATCAATGCTTTTTAAACATCTCCTTCATTTCTTCGATATAATCACATTAACACCCTGTTCCACAAACTAATTTGTATATATAGATCTCTGGGTTTAATTTCTAGAGGTATGCGTGTGAATGGCTGGAAGTTTAAGGAAGAGGAAACTTGGAAAGTTTATTTGCACAATAAGGGAAGATGGTTTGCACATGAGAGAAGATCATTTGCACTAGCTAACATAATTTGCACATTTTGGCTTAATCTTGGAACACATAGGAAGATATTTGCACACAGGGAAGATGAATTACATACAATGGAAGTTAAATTGCACACAGGGAAGATGAATTGCACGTAGGGAGATATATCACACCTAAGAAAATTGTTTGCACAAAAGGGAAGACCATTTGCATCAAGGGAAGGTTGTTTGCACAAAGCATAATTTGCACATTATGACTTAATTTTGGGATACAATGAAAAATATGTGCACACAAGGAAGATGTATTGCATACATTGGAAGTTAAGTTGCACATAGGGAAGATATAAATTGCATATAGAAAAGATATATTGCACATAGGAATGATTATTTGCATACAAGGGAAGATTGTTTGCATTAAGCATATTTTACACATTTTGACTTAATTTTGGGGCACAAGGGAAGGCATTTGCACACGAAAAGATGAATTGCATATAAAAGAAGTTAAGTTACACATAAAGAAAATGTATCATATAAGAAAAGGTATATTGCACGTAGCGAAGATGAGTTACAGGTGGGGAATATCGTTTTCATATATAATAGTTTGCATATTCTAGCTTAATTTTGTAACACAAGGGAATACATTTGCACATAAGAAGGATTATATCTATTCCACGACATCTTAAAAAAAAAAAAAAAAAAAAAAAAAAAAAAAAAAAAAAAAAACTACGCTACCGTTGGGCAATACATTTTAAGCAATTTCTCCTTATTTAAAAGCACTAAATGGATATAGAATTCACCATTTTTTTTGGGGGGGGGGGGGGGGGGGGGTGGGACAAAGAACGAGAGAGACACACATGGAAAAAAATCATAAATAAATGTATCGTTTCTTCAAGACCTAGAACCAAAACATATATTCAAACGACAGCCAATAGAACCACCCAAAGAAAATTTTAACAACAATCTGATGGAGACTTGGTGGTATGGGATACCAAGTCCCACATTGAGTAGAATGAGATGCTCAATGGGTTATTTAAGTGGGTTGGTTCTCCCACCCTAAACACTAACTTTTGGGGTAGGGTTCCCCCATCCCACTTAGTACTCATCAATTGGTATTATTGCCAATTATTGACCTCTCGAAGAGGGCTACCCATATAGGGTTCTGACCACTAGGAGGTCAAGTGAAGTGCCATGTCGTCGGGACGCCAGTTTCCCATTGGGACCAATTGATAAAGACTTGGTATTATGAGTATGAGATACCAAGTCCCAAATTGAGTAGAATGGGATGCTCAGTGGTGGGCTGGTTAAGGTTCTTCATCCCACTGAGGTGCCCATCATAATCCAAGACAAAGTATTTGATGGTTCAATAACAGTACTCACTGAACACTTGGAACATAGGCAAAAAGGGGGGATATTTCAGGTGTTAGTAATGTTCTATGTAGTTTGAAATGACAATGGATTGAATTGCAAATTTTCATTAGTCTTCCAACAGGCATAATGCAAAACGAGTCAAAACAAGCAACATTACTAATTTGTCTGGTCTGGCAAAATCCTAAACTGATGTGAAACAAATTTCACTTTCATCTGGGTGTTAAAAAAAAAAAAAAACCAACTCACGAGGATCGTGAGTTAAGAAAATTTTGCCAGTCACAACATAGGAAATGCTAGGATAGCTTATTCAGCTTACGAACAGCACTCAAGGTTGGAATCCAAATAGGCAAGTATATACTATTTTCCAGTATGTACTAACAAAGAAGCCACGGACACTCACACTTTGGACGAGATCAGCAGATCCAAATAACTTATTGTGAATGTGAACCACACTGCTCAGGATAGACTCTTCCAGCTGCTTCCATTCTTCCACTGATGTTTCACATGCCTCAGTAGCTTCCATCTGAGAGATACAGATTTCAGGTCGTAAACACAAGACCACAAAAAGTAAGAAATTCATGTTGACTATCACCTTGTTGGTGGATAACTCTTCAGCAGAAAAATCTTTCCACTCTGAAAATGTTTCCGTTGTAAAAGACTTTGACAGAGACGATATGTCAACTTCAGTAACTCTCAATTTGAAAAGCTCGGGGCTTGAACTTGTACTGTTGGGAATCATGATCACTCTTTGATTTTGCTTGAGCTTTCATACTCATCCAAAGCCTGGCGAATTTGTCAAATATCTTGTCCAAGAGCTGATGCACCCAATATAGTAAGAAGTAAGCAAAATAATTATTTCTACCAAAATGAATGAATTAACCGACATAAAAAAACAAGGAGAGGAACCTGACCAGATAGGATTCGTCATCCAATACTTTTGAGTTAAACGATATTATGCCAGGCAGCAGCTCTATAGTGCATTACAGAAACCTGTTTTTCATGATTCAGTTACTAACTGAAAAACAAGACAAGTTGATTTTGTGCATGTACAAATCATATGGGTGCAAGTACAGACCTTCTTATAAGAAGCAATGCCACTGGAAAGAGTAACAAGCCTCTCCAGCATACCTGTATCCACTGAATAAAAACCTGTACCACAATCTATTTTGTATGAAGGCAGCATGTACAAACTCCTGTTGTACTTAACAGAAATCAGTTTGTTCAAAGCACCACGAGGAAATCTCATAAGGTTGTAAATAGTTTCCTGCAGGGTTACAAATGTCAGTCATCAAGTCAAAAGAAGAAAATAAATCAAGAAATACCAAATTCAGGGAAAAGATACCATAAAAAAGTTAATGTTGTCCAGCCCAACTCTACTCAAATATTCATTTTCCAAGGCACTTGACAGAATCAATGACAATCCCAATTTCATCTCAAAAACAGCAACTTGTATTGGTTGAATTATATCATTAACTGCACTGTATTCATCTGTCAATCGATCGATGAATCGACTTGCTGTTTCCTGAAATTCAAAATAGGAAAAAACATTAATAATAAATTTATTAGATCATGTGGAGCCATTTAAAGCACAAATCAATAACTAAGAAGTTGGAAAGGAGATTAGAAAATAAATACACCATGGTAAAACAAGAAAAGATGAGCTAAGGAGAAGATGAGCTTTTGGCCTCAGCCACAACGTTCTCTGGCCTCGGTTAGAAACAAGGCAGAAACTTTTTGGCATCAGTCAGAAACAAGATAGAAAATTTTTGGCTTCAGCCACAACATTCTCTGGCCTCCGCCAAAAATATGACAGAAAGTTTTTGGCCACAACCAAGGCTTCTCTTGGCTGCAACAAACAACAGTAATTGAAGCTGTGTGCTTTGAGGTCAGAACTGATTCTAGGGCTTTAAATATTGAAATTCAAGAACAACAACAACGACTTTCTTCACTTCTATGGCGATTTGAGAGCTTCTTTTTGCCAGGGTTTGGTGTTCTTGAAGGAGATTCAAGTGGAGATTGAAGATTTGAAGAGATTCAAGCTCATTTCCCTTGGTTTTGTTGATCCATTTCCCTTACTTCTTCATTTTTTGATATGGCTATAACTATTTGGTGTATTTGTGGCTATTTGCTGCATATGATTAGCTAAACTTTTCATTCTATAATTATTTTGAACATTTGTATGGATTAAGACTTGAATATACCTCTCTTTTGGTAGCTAATGATATATATATGTGTTGACTTTATCGTTTGCTTGATGCTTTTAAGTATTTGGCCACCATTTAGACTAATTTGTTCACTTGGGTTTGACTTGAGAGAACTAATCTAGGTGTAGAACTTGGTTAAAATCATATTTGACTTGAAGTTTAATTGATAAATATATTTACTAACATTGCATTGTCATATTCAAGTTGTTACTTAAAGTTGATTTTCATTCATTGTGGCAAGAGATTGTGCATTTTAATGAAAAGAGAAACTTGATTTTGACTTGAGAGAGTTTTGCCATGTGCTTTTAAACCTTAGACTAACACATTACATTGCAATACTATTTAAGAGGAAATTAATCAAGTTTTATGAAGTACAAGTGGGAGAAATAATCCTAGGCCCCATTTCATCTTTTAAGTTAAAGAATCACACTTGTTTATATTAATTTTTAGTGTATGTTTATTTCAGAGTTTCCCTTCGCTCTTGATATTTGTATCACTCAAATTAGGTGAAGGTGTGATAATCGATACTTAAACAGGTTTTGAAACCAAATCATTGTGAGAATGATATTTTACTTGTCACTTTATTATTGGTGCGACCGTGACACGAACATGTGGCTGGCACAAATTTTTCTCTTAAGAAAGATGTGCTAATTTTTAAAAACCCAAAAGTCTACACTCCCACTTGATACTTCCCAATCTCAGAGAGAAAATCTCTTCCTCCTTCCTCCTTCTATAAACCAAATTATTATATCTTGATTGCTTGAAGATGAATTGATGTTTTATGTTTGTATCTTGAATTATGGATTATGTTTTTGAATTTTTTATAAGTTAAATGATTGACACTAGAAAGACAAATTTAATAACTCATATATATATCGGACTTTCAGCCATCTTAAGAAACACGATTTTTTTTAAAAAGTAGTGGGCCCAAGGGTTGGCCTGCTAACCCCGCCATTGCAAGTTTAGGGTTGACATTTTGCCACCCCGCAAAAGTGAGGGCCGCATAAACCTATACCGTGTGGCCCATGAACTAGCCCACATTCCCAACTCCCCCGAGTAGTTTATCTATTTGTTTTTGTCATGGATGATTTAAAAGAAAGTTACCCTACCGTGGAGGAATGAGATAATAATTTTGTTCTGGTTAGTTATAATTTAGCTTCTTCCACATTCATTGATAAAATATCACTAGCTCATATGAAAACACTTTTATTTCAGTTAATTTCAAAAGATTTGAAATTTCAATGCACCTCTAGGTCAAAATAAAATTAATTTTTATTGGTGAAAATACAAGGATGCCATTACTTTGTTTTTTTGAATTTATTTATTTGTTTTATAAATGGTGATATTTGTCTTGTAAATTTCTTTATTTGTCTCGTGAATAGCCAAAATCTTTTAACTCCCTAGATTCTTCTAAATCTTTTTATTTGTTTGGTAAATTCTGTTATTCCTCTTTTAAAATGCCAAAATGTTCTTGTTAACTCCTTGATTTTCTTTGAACCTTTTATTTGTTTTGTAAATGCTCTTATAAAAAAAAAAAGAGCAAAGGCATTATTATATTTTTACTGAAAAAAGTTAATTTTATTTTGATTTAGGGGTACATTGAAATTTTAAAATCTTTTAAGGTTGAGTGAAATAAAATTCCTTCCATGCGCTCAGTGATATTTTCCTTTAATCAATATTGTACTTTATGGATTATTTATTTATTTCTTTTCGCCACTAATTTTAAAGGAAAATACCACTTGAACTTTAAAAATGTAAATAAGTGATTTCACAACAAAATGAGTTGTCAATTGCTTTACTATTTATGTTAATCTCATTACTTGTTGTTGTTAACATGATTTTGAAGTTCATGTGAAATTTTTTTGGGGTCAAAATTCCCTAATTTTAATGAAATCTTTATTTTTCATGATTTTTTTTTAAACCTTTACAATTTTCATATATTCGTGACGTGTTTTTTATCGTCACCGTGGAAGATCGGGGAAGCAACAACTTTTGTTTGTTTGTTAAAAAATGATTTTTTTTCTTAAACCAAAATTAGATGTAAGGCATATAGTCAACATTTCAATTTTTATTACTCCCGCTCATTCTCTAACCGTTTTTTCCACGAAGTTCTTACTTCTTCTGGGTTCCATTTCAAGATTTTAAAGATTTCAGAACACGCTTTTTTCCCTCCTTCACTCCTTCACTTCACTTCTATTCCTAATAGCGCTAATAAGAATCCAATTCGGCCTATTCGGCTGAGCTAGCCGATTCTCTTTGCTCAACACCGTGAAGATCGATGACGATCGCCCATTCACCTAATTTCTCGCCCAGGTAAACTTCTTGTGAATTTATGTGTAAATTAGGAAAAAAAAAAGTCCAGTATATATGCTGAAGCCTATGCTATTTTTTGGGCACTGAAAGGGGCTTGACAAATAAGTTGGAGGAAGATTGCAATTGAGTCTGAATCTTCTGACATTGTAGAGCTGGTCCGCACCTGGTGGACTGATACCAAATATGTGTGAAGCCTTACCTTAAGCTCTGATACTATACTAGTGTAAAGCCTCATACAATTCAGTGCAGGCCAGCAAAGATTGTTACTAACATTGTCGAAAGGCTTCATGTGGTGAGGGGTAATGATTTGTACTATCTATGCACCCAGCATGATAGAGCAGAAATGTTTTCGTTAACCACTGGTTTGTGGGAGGATTTAAAATTAGAGTCTTTAGATGATCTCGCCATTTTATATAATGGTTTCAATCTTGATGGAGCTATCATTTGGTGGGGATGCCGGCATTGTTTACCTATGTTCATTTCATTTGAAATATCATGAACGAAGTATTTAGAGGATGGTATTTATCTAATTAGGTCCTTGTGTAGGTTTAATGTGTGACACCGTACTCTGATACCATAACAAGGTCACACCTTCCTTAAACCATGTAAGCCTCAGGCTCTGATACCATCATGTGTGAAGCCTTATTTTAAGTTCTGATACCATAACAAGGTGACAACTTCCATAAGCCATGTAAAGCCTCAGGCTCTGATACCAAATATATTTGAAGCCTTACCTTAAGCTTTGATACCATACTAGTGTAAAGCCTTGCATTTACACAAGTCTAATACAATTCAGTGCAGGCCAGCAAAGATCAAGCTGAGATACTTGAAGAAATAAAAAAATGACTTGGGAAAAAGCGGAAGGTGAAAATAGACGGTTGTTGTCCAAATATCAACGGTGTTGTGCATGCGTTGGCCAAAGAGGCACTACTTAATAAAGAATGTTAGAGGTTCTTCTATTCACCTCTAAAATGTCTGAAGGATGTTCTTATTTCAGACTCAACTCTGTAGTGTAAGGTGATTTGACATGCTACTAGAGTGACATTGAATTTGAAATGACACGTTTGCAAGAGTGATAAATGATGTAAGAGCTCTTTTTGTGACAAACTCTAGGTGGGTCGCGTCTAGCCTATGAAATTCGACAATTTGCCTTGAAGAGGGCGATGCGATGAATGGATGTTCGGATAAACTAGTATATTCTAGCATTCTACTCTCTTCATAGATTACTTTAGAACATAAAACACATTGGTTATAATGTGTTGTGAAATACTATATATTGTTACGACATTTTATATAATGGTTTCAATCTTGATGGAGCTATCATTTGGTGGGAATGTCAGCATTATTTACCTATATTCATTTCATTTGAAATATCATGAATTGAATTGTTTACAGAGGATGGTATTTCTCTAATTACGTCCCTGTGGTTTAATGTGTGACGTCGTGCTCTGATACCATAACAAGGTCACATGTTCCTCTCAGGCTCTGATACCAACATGTGTGAAGCCTTACCTTAATCTTTGATACTGTAACAAGGTGACAACTTCCATAAACCATTTAAAGCCTCAGGCTCTGATACCAAATATGTGCAAAGCCTTACCTTCAACTCTGATACCAACTTGTGTGAAGCCTCACCTTAAGTTTTGATACTATAACAAAGTCACACATTCCTTAAACCAAGTAAAGCCTCAAGTTCTGATACCAAATATGTGCGAAGACTTACCTTCAGCTCTGATACCAACATGTGTGAAGCCTCAACTTAAGTTTTGTTACTATAACAAAGTCACTCACTCCTTAAACCATGTAAAGCCTCAGGCTCTGATACTAAATATGTATGAAGCCTTACCTTCAGCTCTGATACCCTTCTCGTGTAAAGCTTTGCATTTACACAAGTCTAATACAATTTAGTGGAGGCCACCAAAGATTGATACCAAATATATTGTATAGAATATCATGTAGAGAGCCTCGTGTCTATGTGCGACTCATATGTTATATAGCATTGCTATGAAATTCTCACTTTTACATTATAGATTTACTTTGTCTTAACAATATAGGTAGAATAGAGAAATTTAGTTCTATATCTGCCTCTAACATTTTATCTCATTATAAATGAGTTTTAATTACTATAATTTTATTTTATTTTTTAATCATCGCAAGCCGTTTTTTGCAGAAAAATTTCAAGAGAGAGCATATTGCAAAGGCAAAATGCTACTTTGATGGAAAGGAGACTTGCATGTGCATTGTGTCCTCATTTATTTGTTCTTTTTCGGGATGAAGATGGTACTATACATTAACATTTGTTTAGACTCAATTTGCAACATTTTCTTTGTTCAAAGCTTCCTATTCTCGGGAAGAATGTCCTGATGAGCTATATGAACAAGACTTGTTCCTCTGATAACATCTAAAAAGAACTTTGCTCAAGCTCCATATAAAGTTCAAAATACTTGTATTTCTGACACAGGTCAACATCAATTGGAAGATATGAGAGTGGGTTGTGGCGGTATTGTGAAACAACATTTAGGAAGCAACTTGGATCCACAACGCAAAAGTTATTGGAGAAATCTGTTCTGTTTAAATATAAAAAGACAAATCTGAATGTATTCCAAAAAGCATTTGATTTTTTTTTTATCCCCACTCTTTTATGTGTACAAAAATAAATTCTTAGCTCTTATTTTTAATTAATTAAATTTGTATTTTTATCAAAAAAAAAAACTATTTCTTTCCTCATTTTTTAATCTTGAGAACTTTTTTTTTTTTTTTTGTTTTTGTTTTTTTTCTCGAAACAAATTTTTAACTAACTTAATTTTCTTAATCTCAACTAATACTTAGTGTGATTTAGTCCATAAACTTTTGACTAACCTATGACTGTCCATTATCTTTTAACCTTTTATATTATTATCCTGGTTATGTATATAAAGAAAACTAGGTTATATTGAAGTGGCAAGCTTGTTTTGGAATCCTTTACGCGCGTGTGTATAAAGACACACAAAATAAGTAATCGTCTCCTTTTCTTCATTGACTCTACAATCACTGCCTGCCCATGGAGAGAATCATCAACACTGTGAAATCCCTCATCGTCTCCTTATCTCCATTGACCTTAATTACTTAGTTCCGTATGGCAAGCAGATGGTGGCCAGAGGCAACAATCTCTATCGGCCTCCGGAGATCATCATCAACATTCTCAAAAGGCTTTGTGTGAAATCCCTCGTTGGATTTCAATCTGTGTTTAAAGATTGGAGAAATCTCTTGAAATCCCCCTCTTTCATCACAGAGCGCTACCACCACTCTGCTCACAACAACCCTCTTCTTATCTGGTATTCATATAAATACTCTTATTATCTGGTAAGGAATTGTAATCAAAATGATTTAACCTATGTCCACCCAGTGGAGTTGTTTTCATTAAGAACGGGCCCTGGAAAGAAGCAGAATTTTGAGTTATACGGCATATTGATAAGTAGATATTTTATGATTAAATAAGTATAGATTCTGAGATATATTGGATTAAATTTATTAATATTTTATACTTATTTAATGATCTTTTATATATTTATCTATCTTTAATTAAATATAGGATAAAAGAATATTATAACAGAAAATCTATTGATATCCTATTTTTATTTTGTAGGAGATATTATATGATTTAAAAGAGGTAACAAATTAAATTGAAAATGATATCATATAATAAATTATTATATTATATGATATTCAATTGATAAAAGATATTAAAGGAAGCACGCACCTGTACCTGTGTGAAGAAAAAGAAGTAATTGGAAGGACGCGGACCCCACACATTAGAAAGAAAAGCAATCTGGAGGAGTCAATTGGATCAATTGCAATTTACTACGTGGATGCAAATATTCTTGCAAAGAATTGAATTGAAAGAATTTAATATTATATTATATTATATTATATTAAATTGAATTAGATAGAGATTTATAAAGATATTGCAAGATTCAGAACACGCACAGGCACAAGACGCACAGAGACGCATATATATGAATCAGCGCAGACGCACATGAAGGACCACAAACAAGACGCAAAGAAAGATTGAGATTGAGGGATTTTTTAAGAGTCTTTATTTCTCTTTTCTTTTCCTGTCTTATTTGAATCTGATTTTCATCTTTTCATGGATTTTAGTATAGTCATGCTTGGCTAGTTTTCTTTTGTAGTTAGGGCGAGGATGAACCCTATGCGAATTTAAAATATTTGGTTGGATTCTTTATTGATCTTTATTTTCTTGATTGAATGAATTATCTTTGCTTAAAGCTTTCTTGAAGATTGATCACCTTTTAGATTGTTCTTAGGTTGGTGTATGACAATAGAGATGTTGGTGCATTTAACTAGAACCGTTAATTCATCGTAGAGTTGCATGACCTAGACATAGGCTTACGAGTTTATGCGATCTCATAATTTCGGTTTAAAAATATGATCTTTCCAAACAATACTAAGACATTAGGTTGTTTTCAAAGATAACGGACTAAGGTAGCATCAAGACATTGGGACTTAGTCTAACTTTAGAGAATTGATCGTCAATCATGAGAATAATAATCAATTAGGGATTCAATTCAAATTATTAGAGGAACATAGGGGGATTCTCATCCCTAGCTGCGGTTTTCTTAATTACTCATATTTTCTCTCAATTGTTATTGAAGGTCTTAATTTTGGATTACTCATCTGTTCTCTCAGTTGTTCTTGAGATTCATATTTTGGATTCTTTATTTAATTCTTTAAATTCTATTTGGTTACAACTCACCCCATATTACTCATTCATCCAACTAAAGCGAAAATAGCAAATTAGTGATTGGAGTACTATTCCTCGTGGGACGATCTTTTTCTCACTACTTTATTACTTATAACGACCGGTGCACTTGCCGAAGTCGCTATCACATATACATCTTCACTCTAAATCCGTTACTGTTAATGGAGCTATGTTTTGGTTGAGATAGCATTACGAAGATCTTCATGGGGTGATAGTTTCATTTGACTTGACAACAGAAGGTTTTACATTGATATCAATAACTTTTTCAACCCCTTTTTGAAGAAGTTTGCCCGCTCTTTATCGGACTGTTTTTTGATGAGAAATTTCGTTTAGTTGGACAGCCTCGTGTCTATGCTGCACAGACATACGCATAGACACGTATGTTGTATAGCATTGTTATGAAATTCTCACTTTTACATTCTAGATTAACTTTGTCTTATCAATTTTGGTAGAAATATACCCATAAAACCTTGAATATTTTGGTTATTCTGTTTATAAGATTTGATGCCCCTTAGATCTGTTACGTAGAATAGAGAAATAGAAATTCAATTCTACTTGCTTCTAAGTTTTTATCATTCTATGCCATCAGATGTTGAGTTTTACTTGCTATGTTCTTATCATTGCACACTTTTTTAAAAACAAATTACAAAAGAGAGAATGTTGCAAAGGGAAAATGCTACTTTGATATGGAGTGGAGACTTGCATGTGCATCATGTACTCATTTGTTTATTCTTTTCTCGGATGAAGAAGATGGTACAATACATTAACACTTGTTTAGACTCGCAACATTAAACTTGGTGCGAAGCTTCTAATCTCGGAAAAATGTTCTGATGAGGTATATGAGCATGACTTGTTCCTCAGATATATAACATCTAAATAACTATATCATTCATACATACATACATAAAGCAGCATGATTCAACAAAGTGACGCAGAAGGGTTATAGCATCATCTATAATAACTGGATTCATTTTGTATAAGGTGGCGATTGTGGCCATTAGAACTCTGGAAGTCACCAAGAAAAAAAGTTTATTCCTGTTTTGTTCGTGTGTGTGTGTGTATATATACGACTGTCAACTTTATCTTGGGAGGAAAAGATACCATAAATAAGAATGGAAGAAAAAAAAATTACAAATTATAGAATGCATTCTATGATAAACAATTACTAACATTTTACTAACAATTACTATGAAAAATGTCAGATTCAACATAAAGCTCAGCAGCCTTTAAGTATTAGTTGTTAATATGTTCTATCTCCAAATGGCGTGCTCGCTCCAACTGATGAAAGAAGAAAAGAAAAGAAAACAAAATAATAAAATAAGAGGAGACGACGACAACAACAATAATAATAAAGCTAATACTAGTATCATTTATAATAAACTGATATTTTTCTATAGAAAAATTTAATTAGTTAATTACTTATTTATCCTAAACTTAACTAGTTCTAATTAATATAAAATTATGAATTTACAATTAAACCCCCCAAATAATGCCCCAAATCAATATCTTATCACAATGTCAAATAAATCCTTTAATTTAGCATATCTGATATTTTTATAAGAAACACCCCATGTTTCTTAGTATAATATACATTGTTTAAAGTATCAGTAATTTTTATTTTGGTAAAAAGAGTATCCGTACAAAGTGCACCTATAATGGCATTCCATTATCCGAAGAGAATTTCGAAAAAGCGGCTAAGCGAGGGTATTCGGATAAAGGTCCTTTTTCCTTTTCGTCTAAGATTGTCAAACTCATGAGTTTAAACAAATCGATGACATGACCGTGAACTCTCATGATAGTTTTGAATCGTTAACTCATATGAGTTTATTTTTATCAATAAGTAGGTGTTAATAATGTAGTTAGATAATTTTAAAATAAAAAATAATAACAACTTGATTTAAATATATTTTAAATCCAAATAATTATAATTAAATCGATTAACATTCATAATTTATCATACACAAAAAATAATTTTTATTTTATTTTATAAAATTCGTGTATAAAACTACTTAACATGATCAATTCAAAAAAGTTAGCACGGGTTTAAGAGCGAAATAACACGATTTTATAAGTTAAAAATGTAAAAACGGTAAACTCGATATGTATGTGTGAACTTGCGAGTTTGGCAGAGTTTACAATTATCATGAGTTTAATAGTAACTTGACAGAATTTTGTAAGATTGAAATGTTATCAAAGAGTTAACTCGCAAGCTCGAGCATAATACTTTTGAGTATCAGGAAGTTTTTCTCCTAACATCCCTAATAAACTATAAAACTTTGTAACTAATGAAAGAAATAACATTTTGATGTGTGTGTAACCAAGGACTTGATATAGATGCTACTTAATTAAATAACATTTTGATATGCTAATTTGAGGATCAGAGGGAGTAAATAGTCATAGACACATATTAAATTAGCATATCAAAATGTTATTCAATTAAGTAGGATCTATATCAAGTCCTTGGTTGCACAAACATCAAAATTTAGTCTCGTTCAATTAAGCATTCCTTTTTGTAAATGATTTTGAGTGACGAAGTGTCTTGGTAAATACTACGGTGTAGTATTTATGTAAATTTTTAACTATATAAAGTATATTGATAAAAAAGCCTTCGAATGATGATTTTCTCCGTGTCTGGAATTTATAGCTCCTCATTTAGCATCATAAGGTACGTCTCTTATATATTGTGTATCTTCTTAATATTTTTCCTACATAATTTTTTATTTTATTGATGGAGAATACGATTATATATATATATATATATATATGTCTATGTATATATACACACATAGACACACACATATATGTATGTGTGTATGTGTAATGGGTTGCTTTTGTCGCTAAAGCAGTCAATTAAACTATGACTAAATAATAATGCAATATAGTGGCAATCTAGGTCATTCTCCCAAGGAACAATATGTTCTGTGGGTTTTTCTTTAGGTTGAATTTGGGTGATGAGAAATGCAATCAAATAAACCTATGCAAGACACTACTACCTAGATGCAAATAACTAACTAAAAGCACTAATGCAATTTGGGGGCTTTTATAAAAAGAGAATTTAAAATCCTACGCAAAGAAATTAACTAACGACTAAGAAAATTAAATAAGAAAAGGTAAAGAAGGTTTACTTACTTTCTTAGCTCAAATTAATTAGTTAGGTGAAAGGGAGATTGATGAAAGATTGGAATTATTGAAAGTAATTACCTAATTAAAATATGGGAAACCCTCAAGTTCAATAACACCTAATCCTCTAGAAAACTCATAATGGAATAAGCGAAACCAGTTAAAATAGTTTTAAGATAGTTTTGGGAATCATGTTCACAATTGCCTAATTAAGCAACTAAACAATTAACCAACCTACTTAAACAATCAAGAGGATAAACCTAAATTGACAATTAAATTAAAAATAAAAACAATTAATTATATAATCGACAATCAAATGGTTTGCAAACAAAAATTCCAACAAATGTCTTAAGCACAATTCAAATCCAAATTATCAATTTAATTCAAATTAAATAATATATCTATAATTTAAAACTAGATTGTTCTCTAGAAAACAATTCAAAATTGTTTAAAACTAAATAATCTTAAATCTGGAATAAATCGATAAAAAGGAAGACACTCCCTTATGGTTTTTAAAATGTAAGTCCTAGGCTTTAGCTTCCTCTATACTCTTCCCAAGTTGTTGCTTAAGCTCCATGGCTTCCTCCTTTCTCCAAGAGCCAAACAGGTCCCTAGCATGACGAATGTGCCCACGAACTCAACAATCTGTGCCTGTCAAGGGGAATGAAGGGAATTGGTTATATGGATGGTGGGGTCCGCGAGAGTGAATGGCAAAAGGAGATTGTGTGCGAAAGGGTGTGTGCGTTGCTCTCCAAGAGAGCGTCCAAAATCTTGTCGCAGCTAGGTTAATCAGAGGAGTGAAAGAGAGTTTTTGGTACTAATTTAAACCTAATAAAATTTCAAAAGCCTAATAAAATTCTACAATTATATCTTTTTTTTAGTTTAAGGTCAATTCTGCATCGTAGGATCTTCTAACTGTTTTTCCTTGTTCTAGAAGAATTAAATAAAATCATGATCTATCATATATTTAAAAATATTATTCAATCACAAGATAGCTATCGAATATTAATAATTTAAACCCAATAATCTCATAATTAATTTAAATTTATATTATTTCCTAAAACTGGCTAACAATCCAAATATTATTTAATAATTACAAATTAGCCTAAAATAATCCCAAAATAAATAAATAGGGTGGGATAAAATATATGAAAATTGGGATTTATCTATAAAAGAGAATAGGAAAGAATAAATCTTACCAAATCATCTAAATCTCTCCCGACTGAGATAATGGTAACAATTAAATTACATCAGATTTGTTACCAAATCATCTAAATAGAACCAATACGCGCGTGTATATAGACACACAAAACAAGTAATCGCCTCCTTCTCTTCATTGACTCTAACTCCGTACGGCAAGATGGGAACTGGGACGACAATCCCTGCCTGCCTTTGAAGTTCATCACCGACATACCCGTCGTCTCCTTCTCTCCATTGACCTTCATTCTTGCCGACAAGAAGATGAAGACTCCCTATCTGCCCCTAGAGATCATCACCAACATTCTCAAAAGGCTTCGTGTTAAATCGCTCCTTCGATTTCAATCTGTATGTAAAGATTGGAGAAATCTCTTGAAATCCCCGTCTTTCATCACCGAGCACTACCACCACTCTGCTCACAACAACCGTTTTCTTATCTGTCATGTATTCTTTCACAACGGAGGATCTACGCCCCTATGTTTGCTTCGTTGTGAGAAGGAAACTGTGGAAGTTGAGAGATTACCCGCCATGGATTCCTTAAGGCGTGTTAGTGTTACTGCCCTCATTGGTTCCAGCAACGGCTTGATTTGTGTGAAACTTTATCATTCTATACCTGATCATCCTCCTTCGCTTTTTTTGGTGAACCCAGCAACTACAGAGGTAAGGCGAGTACCCTTATCAACAAAGTATGATAATGACATTAACTTCTATTATTGCTTTTCCGGATTTGGGTATAGTCCTGTAGTTAGGGATTACAAGATAGTGAGAATTCATGGGATTAAATTTCATTGGACTAGGAATAATAATAACCAAATGCATGTACCCTTTATCGATGTTGACCGTGTGGAGGTGTTTTCATTAAGAACAGGATCATGGAAAGAAGTAGAATTTGGTCTTATACGGAAGGTGAGAATTAAATCTAAGCCTGTCACTGTTAATGGGGCTATTTTTTGGTTAGGATGGGAGGTTGCATATCGTCGTGGTACGATAGTTTCATTCGACTTGGCAATGGAAGTTTTTACATTGATACCAATGCCTTCCTCAACCACTATTGCTCCTATTCATGAAACTGTTCTTGATGCATACGATAACAAAGTTGCTATGCTTCGCGGATACTATGGGCGAGGTCTGCGAGGATATATCTTTGAGTTATGGATGTTGGAAGAGGGAAGTTGTGCATATGGGAAGAGCTGGGGTTGGACTAAGAAACATACTATTAGATCAACTTCAACTGTCTTTCCAGAATGGTTTTGGAGGAATGACATGATCAGCATTATTGATAACTCGGGATTTTTGCTCGATGTCACTACTAATGAATTTAAGAAGCTCCACACCTCTTTATATTTATCTACCTGTGATATGATGGGACGATTCTTTTATGTAGAGAGCCTCATGTCTATGTGTGACATGTTTGTTGAATAGCATTGTTATGAAATTCTCACTTTTACATTCTAGATTTACTTTGTCTTGTCAATTTTGGTGGAACTATACCCATAAAACCTTTGAAAATTTTGGTTGTTTTTATAAGATTTAAATCTGTTTTTTAGAATAGAGAAATAGAAATTCAGTTCTGCCTGCTTGTAATTTTTTTCATTCTATTTTATCAGATGTTGAGTTTTACTTAATATGTTTTTATATTTTAATCATTGCACACTTTCTTGAAAACAAATTACAAGGGAGAGTATATTGCAAAGGCAAAATGCTACTCTGATGGAGTGGAGACTTGCTTGTGCATCATATCCACGTTTATGAGCATTTGTACCTTTTTACCGGATGAAGATGGTACAATACATTAACATTTGTTCCGACTTGCAACATTAAACTTGGTACGAAGCTCCCTAATCTCGAGAAAAATTGTTCTGATGAGCTGTATGAGCATGACTGGCTCCTCTGATAACATCTAAGTAACTCTATCAAGATATCTATCTATATATGTATGTATGTATCTGTATATTTATCTCTATATACATACATACATATCTACATACATATGTATGTGTGTGTATATGTATGTATCTATGTATGTATGTATTTATATATATGTGTGTACACAGTTAATGCAGCATGATTCAGCAGCAAAGTGAATCACGTGACCCACGGAAGTTGAGATTTTAATCTAATAATGGAAAGGGAAAAGGAAAGAAAATGATGGCAAAAGGTATATGAGAGAAGCCAAATCCGACAAACTCACATACTAGTTTATCTTGGTCCTAATTATAGGACAAAGTTCTAATTTTTGTCAATTTCTTCCCAAAATACCCTTATTGATACTTTTTCAATAATAATTAAACACAATATAATTTAATAATCCACCTATATATTCTATAAACTGAGTAATGCTTGCAACTCATTAATGTCATATACACCTCAATTCTACCATTTTTTATTTTTTTTAATAAAATAACTTTGAACAATTTTTGTCATATTTAATCATGACATCACTATTAAATCACACTTCTAACCTTCAAGAGTAGACTGGAAGTTGTTCAAGGAGATCAACGGCGTCGACAAATGACAGAAAATCAAAGTAATTGGTTGCCATTTTAAATTTTAAATAAGGACATTTTAGAAAAAACAAATATAATTAACTAATTTAACTACTATCACTAATCTCTCTAAAGTGAGGTAAATACTTCCTATTATTAGAACCGAAAGGTAGTATTAATTATACAGCATCCCACTGCGACCAACACATGTTTTAATTTCAAGTCTTTAGGTTGAGAGATTGAGTAAAGAAGGAAGGTGGAAAATGAATTTGCTGCTGAAATGTTCAATCCTAAATTTTGAGAGCATACCAATCTATGTGGTAAATGTATAGACTTCCTTGAATCCTTAATATAAGACATGCGAGTATTTACCTAACTTGATTAGATTAAGGAAATTAATATGCCATATATTTTCTAAAACACTCTAATCATCTTTCTTAATTACCATCCCAAGTCCATCCCAATATAGAAGGGGCACACATTTATAGGTTGAAGCTTCCTTTTCATGGGGAAAGGTTCACTTGCTTTGCCATCGTTACCAAATGGAACCTACTTGCTAGCAAATCTAAAATATAAAGTAGATAAATTTCCTTTCATATAGGAGGTTTATATATATATATATATATATATCATCCTTATATTTTATCGCCCTCTCTCATTCTTTCTTTATTTTTTTGCATGATTATTTTGGGACTTAAAGCCGTACAATATACTTATCGATTCTAACAACAATATAATTGTTTTTAGTAGCTAAATTACTTGTCGTGGAATTTTCCGTTGCAAAAGTTTAATCCAAAACATGCTTTATGTGAAATAAATAGTGATTTCTCCCAGCATCATAATTTTAATCTGAGTTTGTATTGAGACCACCGTTGAATAAATTATGATGTGAAAGCGCATAAATGGTTCGTGTCTTGTCATTGTTTTCTAGTAGAGAGTCGTCCAATCATCCATTTTCGTTAACGATTAAGAATTATTATACAACTATTTTCTATGTTTTTCCTTTTTTTTTCCAATTTCCTCAGTGAAAGTATAAAACATGGTTCAAAGTGATGAATAATTTTCAAACTCGTGTCTTCTTTTCTGCCCAAAAAAAGCGTTGGGTCTTCTTTAAAAGAAATAAATAAAAAAAATATAATGTAATGAAATGTAAATGTTAGATTTATTAAAGTAAAATCAAAGATTTGTCTATTCCAAACCTTATACCCGTCCAAACTTAGTTGGAAGGGATTTATTCCTTTCTCTTCTTAAATATAATGGGAGATATTAATTTCTCTGCTATTAGTAGGGTACGTTCTTTATATAGTATTTTAAAGTAATGTGTCTTCAATTTTAATTTTTAAAAGACTGGAAAAGACAGTGTTCAGTTATTTCATGATTTGCGTTTTTTGAGTTTAATTTGGGGAATAGGACTTTATGAGTACAAAGACTCGTAGCTTTATGAGTTTCCTCACCCCTGCAACAGATACAATACCCCACACAGAAATGACGATACCTCATCCACATAATTCCAAGTAATAAAGGACATTCTGGTCTTTTCATAATATCGATTAGATACATATAAAGTAAAAATTACATTAAGATTTCATTCAAATTTTCTGCCATACCAACTTTTAAAACACATTAGATATTGTTATGGTATGTTCTACGATAGAACAGATATATATATAAAGGTTTGTAATTGTAAGTTGTATCTCAATGCCACCAATTTCGTACTCGATCACATTCTGGTCTTTACCGCTATTTTTTGACCCAAAAAAAAAAAAAAAAATTATCACTCTTTTTAATTCCCATTCCCATTCTCTTTGGGTTTTTATTCCACAATTCAAAATTAAAATTTTCAAAGCGGTCAGGTTTGTAATTGTGTGTGTATATATATATATATATAAAGGTTTGTAATTGTAAGTTGTATCTCAATGCCACCAATCGGTTGAGGCCAGACTCTCCTTTCTAACAGACTCATATGCTGGTAGGGCTTGGGCCTACCTGGCCCACATATGCATGGGTGACCGTCCATCCAGTGGAGGAAGCTTTTCACATTGTACGTTCCAACATTTTCTTACGAATTCGTCTCCGAGAAGAACCATTTTTCTATTGAGACCATAGTTGAATCAAAGAAGAAAGGTGAACAATGAATCAATCAATAACTTTATTCTCAAAAATTTGTAATACCCACTTCATGAAAGAAAAAAAATTTGTTTGGATCTATTAATCAATAAATACGATTTATTATTGATTATTTCATACTTTCCTTTTTGATATATTTTTTTCATAATTCAATGATTGAGTAATCATAATTCACTGATAAACTAATCATTTTTTGTTATATTAGCAGCATATCCCTCAATTTTAGGAAATGTAATTTATTTTTATCATTGACTATAAATTACTTTCTTTGTGATTTTTTAGGTGGGGGTGGGTTACAAAATATTCTTCCAATTTTATCATCATTGACATATTTATCTCTAAACACTTTTTTGTTTCTAAAACTGGTTGGGTGTCATTTCATGGTGGCGTAGTAGAGGGTTCCATCAACCAAAGCCTTTCCCCATTGTTCAGAAAAAAAAGCCAATTCCTTTCCCCCACAACCTCATCATCATCATCTTCTTTATCACCTTCATTGCTTTTGTTTTTCCTTTTTCTAATTTATAAACTAAAACGGACGAAAATTAAAGGCCCTATTCATCTTTATTTAAAATGAAGGGCAATGAGCAAAATTGGAGGAGCATGAGATGGAGTTGTGTGGGATGAGCTTGACTTTTACGGCTATAAAGTGATTCTTGTGAAAGTCAATTAATGTAATATAATTTATATTTGGAATTCTAACACGTAAGCTTGTCATTCTTCCATCGAATATCGGTTATAGGGAAAAAAAAACAACAACATGAGAGTCAAAAGAGAGGGCTATTGTGAACCTCACAATTTGACCACTTTGAAAGAGAATCAATTTTTCTTTTAAAAATATTTCGGCAAATAAGAGAATCAATTTAACTTCTCTCTTAATAATGGAGGTAATTGTTAAACCGAGAGAGAAAGAGAGAAATATAGTCGGAAAGTATATTCTTTCATGTATAAGAGAGATGTATTTATACAAGAGAGACGAGACGCGTAATCGGACGCGTAATTATAATGACGAGACAATTAGACGTGTGAATCCCTAAACATAATTACGAATAATACCTAATCATAATAATAACTAATCAATACATAATTAATACCTAATAAATACAGAATATTTCCTAACACTCCCTCTCAAGTTGGAGCATAGATATTGATCATATCCAACTTGTTACAAAGATAGTCAACTCAAATTAAAAAAACTTTAGGTAACAAATCACAAAATTCTCACACCACTCCCCCTCAAGGCGTAGCGGCTTGAATGTGAGCGACCACTAATTAAAGAGAACCGCTCCAACAACTTTACCAAGAGCTCAACCAAATGGTTTCACAAGGGACCAGCAATACTCCAAACATCTCATGAGAGACCAAACAAAAATCTTCCAGACGTCTCACCAGAGACAAGCAACAATGAACGTCTTATAAGGGACGAACACCAAACGGTCTCACTAGGGACCAATTAGAAAACTCCAAACGGAAAATAATAGTCAAACACCTCACCCGAGACAAAGCAACGAACGGGTCACACAAGGACCACCAAACTGTCTCACCTGAGACAAACACCTCACCATAGGTGAAGCAAAATACAACGAATGCCAATGAAATTACCCAACCACAAGCATGACATTCAAGACAAAAGAACACTTCACGAACTTGGTGGAAAATGTAACAAACAAAGAACCCAGCCATAAGAGACAAGTGAACGTGCACGAACCAAAATGCCGACTATGCAGAAATAGTAGAAACCCAGTCTCACAACGCAACCTTCGAAGCAAAGATCCGGCATGTACATACCAAGAATGAAGGCTCGATGTTGGAGAACAAAGCACCACTAGAAAATGCAGCAACCAAACAACGGAGGAATCGACAAGCACTTTCTCTCGCCCCTTGTGAGGAAGATCCTGTTCACAAAACAACACCACGAAATAGTACCAAAAACAGCAAATCGACACAAACGGAAAAGAAATCCGATGTCGGCCAAGGAGCACCACCAAATGATAACCAAAAAATGGACAGAAACTAAAATGGCATGAACACACACGCTAGAGTCGGGGGGCGGCGGCATCGTATAAAGGATGACGGCCACGGAAAACTCAAATTGGCCAAGAACTAACCAAGCTTTGATACCATGTTAAACCAGAGAGAAAGAGAGAGAAATATAGTCTGGAAAGTATATTCTTTCATGTATAAGAGAGATGTATTTATGCAAGAGAGACGAGACGCGTAATCAGACGCGTAATTATAATGACAGACAATTAGACGTGTGAATCCCTAAACATAATTACAGAATAATACCTAATCAGAATAATACCTAATCAATACCTAATCAATACATAATTAATACCTAATAAATACAGAATATTTCCTAACGATGTCGTAATCAAATTGAAACATATTATTTCTTTGTTGACTAGAAGTTTGGGCGGGGTCAAAATAAATGTTGCACGAAAGGTTATCAAATCGGGACACGAATCGTGGATCGGAACGCCTATTTTCGGAATCATGAATCGAAGTGTACCATGAATTGTAAGATTCATGGTTATTTTTAAGGATGATATTAATGTAATTTTCATCTAAGAGAGAATCAAATGTTTTAATATATTAGTATTTTAAAGGTAAATAAATAACACTACAGCAAAAAAAAAAAAAAAAAAAAAAAAAAAAAAAAAGATTTCGGGGGATAAGTGAAAGGGAATCGGGAATAATCATAGAAGTAAAGGAAATTCCTAGATAAATCTGGAAAAAGGAAATTCCTAGATAAACTGAAAAAAAATCAAAAACAAAAAATGAAAAAGAAGTTTTTCTAATGTCGGGTTGTGCAAGATCCACCTAATATGTGCGCAATCCGATTCATCGAGAATCACAAAAATTGCTAACGTCATTCCTGCGATTCCGGCTTGTATCACTCGTAGAATCCCAAGATACATGTATTAGTAAGATATATCAACATATTCTTATCTTTTTCACTTATTCTTGAATCAAATTCTCATATACAACTCAAGATTCATAGGATTATAACTACCATGGTTGCCGGCGCTTGTAAGTAGTAAAATGTCACGTCTTGAAAATTTAGGGGTAATCGGCATGGGGTATAAAAGAACTCACACTCTCTAAGCCTAAAAAAACAAAAATATAGACAAGTGCCTAATAACGTAATTATAATATAATTTTGAGCATGTATGACCATTTCTAAATCTCTCACACACACATATATATATATGAACATGTTTCTAAAAATCAAAATATTAGGCCTTTGTGAAACTTTTGGCAAAATATCCTTTATAGGCCAAACTTTCTGAAAACTCTACAATAATTGCGAGTTCACTATAGTATAGTGAGCTCCACCCCCTTAGAGCATTTATGAACATACATTCTTATAACAAAAGAAAGTAGGGATCCTGCCTATAGATTTCTTGGAGCTCCTCCTATAATAGGATTTTCAAGACATAACACCAAAGCTTGAGTTTACATCACCAAAGAGATTGATCAACACAATGCTTCAACTTCAATTATCGAGTCAATTACACTATTTGAGACTAAAATCCGGTGAATAGCATCCCATTAATAGAAATAAATATAATACTAAAGGAAATAATTTAGATAGACTTAACCTTTTTTTCCCCCTAAACAAATCAAATTTTATTAATACCAAAATAAGTTTACAAACACTAAGAACCGAAGCCAAGAAAACACTAAAAAATTCCTATCCATACAACCTAACACACCACTTACCAACCTATCCAACCTACGCAATCTAAATCAAAACAAACAACTATACTTGCGTATTAGTGTAATGAGTTCCCCTTTAACCAATTCCTTCCCTATCAGTTGCTACAAAAATACTATTGCAGGTCCTCATGGTGAGTTTTGAATCACAGTCCATAATGTTGCTTAAAGAGGATGTTGGAATGTCCAACCAATCTTGCTGTAACATCTCTATTTTTGCAAACAATGTATAAAGCATATATTAATGAAACATTAGGAAGTATTTGGCCACAGTCAAGTATTTATTTTCCTTGGAACCTTATAACTAAATTAATTTACTAGAGTGACATAATAAATTAACTATTTTAGAGGCTTTGAGACAATACACAAGTCACTATAATTGTGACCCGATTTTCAAATTAAAAGCACATTCTTGTTCTATGTGGACATGAGTTTCGTATGACACTAGGAGGACCTAAGTCAAGAATATTTTCATGCAAAAAGAATAGTTAGAAGTCAAAGGAAAATCAATAACAATGGAACTTGGACTTAAGAATGAAACTAACTAAACTTACATCATCAAAGTGACATAAGCTAGCTTCTTGAATAAGAGTCAAGAAGCATCATTAAATCAACAAATCTTCTCCAACAAGCCCTTATCGTCAACCAAGAGAGAGGAGAGAGAGATCAATGTAAATACTCACATGCAAAGTCAAGCAATTATCCCTAGTGTAACAAGTGGCAACCTAGGGGTTCAAGTTGGATTTTTAATTAGGCAATTGTACAAGAGAATTAAGAGCCATTTGAAGTCAAAATCCTTGGCCACCAAGAATTGAATTTTGCATCAGCTGAATAGAGGAAGAAAAAGCTGATGTAAAACACATTAAGAGCCAATATAAAGCCAAACTAAAAAGTCAAAGACTTGGGGGAAAAGGTAACCAATGAGAAGAGACCAAGTAAGGACCAAACAAGGCTTATCCATGAAGCTAATTGAGACAAAATCCGAGCCCAACCATCAGCAAATAATTCGCTGTAGCCAAGAAGGAAAGGGAAAAAGGATGATTCAAGTCAATGTGAAGCCAAAATGAAGGGTCAAACACATGGGAAAAATTAACCAATAGGAAAGCACCAACAAAGGATAAATAAAAGCTTCTTTTTTAAGCCAATATTGAGGACAAAAACTGGACCTCATTCAACTCATTAAAAATTGCATCAGCTTTAAGGACAAAAAATGAAGCAAAAGTCATGCATTTATGATAAGAAACCAAAGCTTAAAACTATGAGTTGAGAGCCAACTACCTTGTACCTTGTATAAGACCTAAATGTATAATAAAAGGACACATGAAGTGAATAAAATCTGCCCAAAATTGGATCAAATTCGTGCAGCCTTTGGGAGTCAAAGAAAGTCAAGAAACCTTGGAGAAAAAGAAAGGCAACAAGCCATTAATCACTTGGACACTTAGACAATATACTATGATAAATTGCATAACCAAGGTACTTATTGTAAATGGAGCTATATACCCAAGAGGGGGGGTGAATTGGGTATTTTAAAAACTTTTAGAAATATGCTCTGTTTTGAAATAATGAAACCAGAGATAGACAGAGGAGGAAGGGAAGGAAAGCTTGCTCAATGGAAATTATCCTGGTTCGGTCTTATCTTTGACCTACATCCAGTCCCAAGCCACACTTGGGATTTTCAATCCACTATACTCACAAACCGATTACACACTCGTACTCAAGAGTAGTTCTCTCTCTAGAACTCACTCCCCCTTACAAGTTGTAATCAATACACCCAACCACCAAGTCCCCCGACTTGTGGTTATCTCAATCAATAAATGATTTACAGATATAACTCTCTTACGGAAGCGAGATAAAATGAACACTTTGAAGTGCAAGTATCGATTGATACAATACAAGTGAAAAGCTGAACACAATAAATGACTTAGTAAATTTTCGCTCTCGTAGGTGTATCGGCTTGAGAAGAAGTTAATGAACTCTATTTATAGGTAGAGAACATTAAATGACCGTTGAATGATGAATCCAACCGTTGTAGGTGATTAGCATTAAGTCTACGGTCATCTTCTCTCTCTAAGCTCCAACTAATCCAGGATGTTGATATGGTCGATGTGGAACTCGAGGATTTGCCCGTTGGAGAAGAGTTTTCTTGATGAAGAAAGTGTTTTTGAACGTTGAGAGTTCGTGCTCGGATGGATTAACCAAAAGGATGTTAATTTTGAAGTGCAATAAATGCTCGACCACTTTATGCTTTTTCTCTTGATCTTCATTAACTTTCATCTGTGCTAACTGAATTCCACTAAATAAACTTGTTAAACATATCCGGGAGCATAAGTGAAAGATTCATGAAAGCATTTGGAACAAACAAGAGTGATTCAAGAATTCGTATAATTCAAAATGTAGTTTTTGCGTTGCATCTTGCGGTTTGTTCTTGTAAACTCGAGTATGGCCTTTGTTCACAAGTGACCAAACTGCAAGTATCCAATTGGATACTCGAGTTTCCACTTTTCAGAGGCAAGTCATCGTGTCTTGTATTTAAAGGTCAAGACCTATACTCGAGTTTGCCTATGCAAACTGCAGTATGGGTTTAACTTGAAAAATCCATTTGCTCTCTGGAAGTCCAATACTCGAGTTTAGCAACACAAACTGCAGTATTGACCATTCAATACTCGAGTTTGCCAATGCAAACTGCGCAAAGTATTGATTTATCTTGAAAAAATCCTTTTCTCTCGGAAGGTCAATACTCGAGTTTGTTTTGGAAACCGCAGTTTTGACTTTGTTTGAAAAACTTGTTTTGCTTTCGGAAGTCCAATACTCGAGTTTGCCAAGCAACCGCGGTATTGGCTGTCCAATACTCGAGTTTGCGAGATGCAACCGCTGCAGTATTGACTAAGTTGGAAAAATCCTTTGATTCACAAGAAGTTCGATACTCGAGTTTACCCATGCAAACTGCAGTATTGACCATTCAATACTCGAGTTTGCCTATGCAAACTGCAGTATCGACTTTGGTTGAAAACTTGGTTTCTTTCTGTATGGCCTATACTCGAGTTTGCCAAGCAAACTGCAGTATTGGCTGTCCCATACTCGAGTTTGCCAAGCAAACTGCAGTATGGACTTTGGCTGAAAACTTGGTTTCTTTCGTATGCCCTATACTCGAGTTTACCAAGCAACCGCAGTATTGGCATCCCAATACTCGAGTTTGCAAAGGCAAACTGCAGATTGGCTGTCCAATACTCGAGTTTGCGGATGCAAGCAGTTTGCAACTTTCGAGTGTTTTTAAAACAACTTTGCAAACTTCAAAACATGTTTTACATTTGTTGTAAATCATCAAAACATATTGAGAACTAACATTCTCCCCTTTTTGATGATGACAACACTTGTAAATTATTTTGCAAAGAATTTGAAAGATGTAGTTTGTTTTGAGATGAAGTTTTCAAAGTTCAAGGTTTGAGTTATCGAAAACCATCTAATTTGGCATTTCAACATTTGAGGTTCGAGAATAGCAAATGAAGTGGAATTCAAAAACGTAAACAAGTTGAACTATACTCAATGAAGCAAACAATGAACAATATCGATAAGATAGATACTCGATAAGCTGCGATACTACGATATCATTCGATAATAGCAAAGTACAAATGATAAAAACAAAACATCTAGAACAACAAACTACCTAGAACCTATAGACCCTAAACATCTACATCTTTCTCTCCTTCTCCCCCTTTGTCTTCATCAACATACGGGATCAAGGATAACAAAAGGAGGGGTCCAGAGGACCATGGCGGTGGATGGATCGAAGGTAGGGTCATGATAAGGAGAAGGTGTGGGGAATTTCTCGATGAAGACGGGGTAGATGGAGATGGAGGGCGGTCGGGGAGAAGCTCGTGGAAGGAGTGATAGGAGATGATGGGATAACGGGGGTAGGAGTGGAAGTGGAGGTTTGGGGAAAAGGTGTGAGGTGGACTAGGAAATGAGAAGGGAGGTGAGGAAGGTGGGGATATGTGTATCTCGGTGGCGGGTCTCGGGTATAGGAGAGGATGAGGATGGACCAGTCGTGAAACCAAATGTGGAGGACGAAGAAGCACCAAGACCAAAATGGTCAATCAGACGATCAATCTTATTCCGGGCTTCTGAGGCAAGCTCATATGTCATGGATAACCGGGAGTCTAGATCAATCCCCGATCAAAAATCTCGCTCCGCTTTCGGGAGTGGCATCCTTGGCTTCTCCAAGTCGGTCTTCACATCCATGAGACCCATCTTGAACTCATTTCTGCAAAGATGTCCAACTCGGCTTTCATAATCGTCTATGAGATGAGAGGGCAGCATCGATCATCTCTCTCAACCGTTCTTCGAGGTCCAATGATGGAGGAGGATGTGACGAGCCTCGTGCGCATAAGGCGTGATCCACGGGCTTGTGACCTCGGAGGAGCCCTTGATGGCCGATCCTTCCGGCTCGAATGTGATCTTCATAAAGTTCAACCGAGTCTTGCCGAAGGATGGAATGAACTTCATCTGCTCGGGTGGTCCCACATACCATATCTTGTAGTAGAACATAATGAGGGACACCGGTGAGGCAAAGGGCATGTATGATCCCTTTCGGGATGTAAACTTGAAGGCGCGATTTCTTTGAAGATCCATTGCCCAATGTTGAGAGGATTCTTACGGATGAAGGCCGTGAAGAATCGATAATCTTTCCGAGCAAAGTGAGTATAGCTCCCTCCTTTCGCACAAAGTTCCGAGTGTAGATGTACCAAATCACTCGGTGCGGTGCGGGCATGTCTCGAGGGCTTGATAGACAAATGAGCAAGGCGATCAGCCGCACGTCCCGTGAACGCATTAAAGTCCTATACACCTCGGCATTGGTGTATTGTGGTGTGGGCTGGTGGAGGATGATCAACCTTTAGGATCTTGTTGATAATAGCAGCAGACAAGGTGAATTGGACCCCTCTAACACACGTGGTGATCCTCTCCTCACCGTATAGCCTTCGAGTCCAATAGGTTGTTGGTTGCCATATTGAAATAGAACATCTTGACCAACTCCGGGTAGTAAGCGGCTTCGATGGAGATGAATGACCGATAAGGCCCAAACCATGGTGTGAGATCCACATTGCGTCGCGATAAAGTTGCTCCAAGTCAAGCGAGACAACCGCACGAAGCCACGAGATGAATACGGTCCTTGAATTTGGCATTGAGACCGGGAGGAAGAGGAACCGGGGTGACTTTGAATCCGGAGGCGGAGTCTTGTGAAGCTTAATCTCCTCTATTGCATTATCGATGAATGGGGAGACTCCTTCGTGCTCATCTTCTTGGTCTCATAATCCGAAGAGCCGGTAACCTCGATCGTGGAGCGAGAGCCGAAGCGGGGGTGGCATTCTTGGACCTTGTTTTGCGGTGAACAACGGTTCTTTTCCCTTTGCTTGGCTCGACTCGGCCCGTTCTCTTCCGTTTTGTGGTGAAGAAGGTTCTGGACCCTTTGAAGTCGAATCACATCTCTTGGGATTCGAGGATGGATTATCCTTAATCACAACACCCACTCCGGGGATTCTTGTATCAATGCCTCTCGCAACTACGTGGAATCGATTTGCTCCTTGGAGCTCGTGGAGGAATCGGTTGAGAGGATTGTGAGACTTCCTTAGACATCGATCGCTTAGGGTTTCGAAGGAGAGAAGATAAGAAGAATTAGATGAAATTTGGTGAGGATTTGAAGGGGTTGATGAGGGATTGTGACGGATTCGAAGGAGAAGAAGAGAGAAAGTTGAAACTCTAGGGTATCTTTGGAGTGAAGACGCGAGTTTGGAAGAACACCACTTTGTTCACATATATATATAGACGAGACCTCCTTACTCGAGTTTATCTATTTCTTACTTGAGTCTAGCAAACTTTCACTAACAAACTCGAGTACAAATGGAAGTTTAGGAAACTATCACTAACAAACTCGAGTACAAATTGAAGTTTAGTAAGCGTCACTAATAAACTCGAGTACAAATGGAAGTATGCCACATCGTTGATTTAAAATGGTGTAACGTTTGGAATTCACGGTGACATACTCGAGTTTAGCTTCTCCTTACTCGAGTTTAGAAAACTTTCATTTACATATGCGGTAAAGGTGAAAGTATACTAACCGGACTTCAAAAATGTAGCGTGAATTTTTGAACCCACGATGAACATACTCGAGTTTAGCTTTTCCTTACTCGAGTTTAGCATACTTGCACTTACAAACTGCAGTTTGTCTGGTCCTAAACTGCAGTTTTGGTTCCCATACTCGAGTCAAGCTATTGATGAAGGTCGGGTTTGGCTTCGCATGCGGTCCTAAACTCGAGTAACCCA
The DNA here is from genome assembly GCA_019022655.1 of Acacia acuminata. Taxonomy (NCBI): domain Eukaryota; kingdom Viridiplantae; phylum Streptophyta; class Magnoliopsida; order Fabales; family Fabaceae; genus Acacia; species Acacia acuminata. The sequence goes on from JAFJYI010000168.1 coordinate 324,666, forward strand.
TCCTATCTTGCGCAAGTATGGAACTTCTGAAGCATTGAAATATCCTGCAAGAGACATATCTACACGCTCCGATGCTCAAGTTAGTAAAGATTAATCATCAAAAACATAACTAACATTAGATTGAATGAGAAATTCTTACAATTCATTGGGATTTACCATTCCCAATTCTCTTCTTATGAAGTTGAAAGGTTCTTTGGCTAGAGGCTTTGTGAAGATGTCGGCCAGTTGAAGATGAGTTGGGATGAACATCACTTTGACATCTCTTTTGGACATGATCCCGAATGAAGTGATGCCTCACATCAATATGCTTGGTTCTTGTATGTTGCACCGGATTCTTGGCCAAGCTTATTGTGCTTGTGTTGTCACACAAAATTGGGATTTCCTTCAAGTGAACTCCCAAGTCGGCAAGTTGTTGTTTCAACCATAGCACTTGAGCACAACAACTTGAGGCACCACATATTCGGCTTCGGTAGAGGACACGGCCACGATGTTTGCTTCTTCTTGAACCAAGAGACAAGTGAGTTGCCAAAGAATTCGCATTGGCCACTTGTGCTCTTTCTATCTGTCTTGTAGCCGGCATGATCCGAACCGAGTATGCCACCAAGTGTTCCGGTTGACCTTTGGGAAACCACAGTCCAAGAGTCTTTGTGTCCGAGAGATATTTGAATATCCTCTTTACTTGTTCAAGATGGGACTCTTTTGGAGCGGATTGGAACCTTGCACACATCCCAACACGAATTGGATGTCCGGGCGACTCACTTTGTAAGATAGAGAAGTGATCCAATCATTCCTCTATACTTTGTGATGTTGAAATCTTTGCCCTCCTCATCAGCATCTAGTGAAGCGAGTTGAGCTCATAGGAGTGTCGCACCATTGCAATCGGGTCCATCCCAAATTTCTTGCAAATCATTCGAGATATTTGGTTTGGGAAATAAATATCCCATCTTTTCTTTGCTTGATTTGCAGTCCAAGAAAGTAGTTGAGCTCTCCCATCATGGACATCTCAAACTCTCCCCGCATAGTCTTTGAAAACTCTTCACACAAAGCATCATTAGAAGCACCAAATATAATATCATCCACATATATTTGAACCATTAAAATTTCATTTAGCTTATTACTCTTTATGAAAAGAGTTGTGTCTCGCTTTTCCTCTAACAAAGCCTTGATCTAGAAGGAATTTGCTTAATCGCTCATACCAAGCTCTAGGAGCTTGTTTCAGCCATATAGAGCCTTCTTGAGACGATACACATGATCTGGACAATGTTCATTTTCAAAACCAGGAGGTTGTTCCACATAAACTTCCTCTTGTATAAAACCATTCAGAAAAGCACTTTTCACATCCATTTGATATAGTTTAAAACCTTTTACACATGCAAAGGCTAGAAGTACTCTTATGGCTTCCAATCTTGCCCTTTGGAGCATAAGTTTCTTCATAATCAATTCCTTCTTCTTGATTATAGCCTTTGGCAACCAATCTTGCCTTGTTGCGGACAATGATTGCAGACTCATCACGTTTGTTCTTGAATACCCATTTGGTGCCAATGACCGGATGATCTTTGGGCCTAGGTACCAAATCCCAAACATGATTTGTCAAATTGATGTAACTCCTCTTGCATTGCTATCACCCAATCATTATCCGAAAGGGCTTCATCAATCTTAGAGGGTTCTATATGAGATATAAATGCAGAAAAAGTTACTTCATTCAAAGTACTATTTCGGGTTCTTACTCCCGATGAATATCACCTATAACTTGGTCTAAAGGATGATTTCTAATAAATTTCCAAGCTCTAGGTTGAGTCTCGATCAGGATTTTCAATAGAGTTTTGGGGATCAGCCTCAAAAACATTTTCGGGATTTTCAATAGAAGCGGGAGTAGTTTTCGAAAAGAATTGATTCTTGAAAACATTTTCTTCTTCATTGTCTAAGGCTTTATCGATTTGGATTCACGAGAAAACAACATGTATTGACTCTTCAACAATACGTGTGCGAGTATTAAAGACTCTATAAGCTCTACTCCTATTTGAATAACCAATGAAGATACCTATATCGGCTTTGGAATCGAATTTACCAAGATTCTCTTTACCATTGTTGTGCACATAGCACTTGCATCCAAAGACATGTAGGTGGCTGAGATTTGGCTTCCTTTCCTTGTAGAGTTCATATGGGGTCTTGTTCAGTTTCTTCCTCAAATAGGCTCGGTTGGAGATGTAGCAAGCCGTACTCATCGCATCAGCCCAAAACACTTGAGAAGTGTTGTTTTCATTTAACATTGCCCTTGCCATCTCGGTGAGGACTCTATTCTTCCTCTCAACCACACCGTTTTGTTGAGGAGTCCTTGGAGTGAGAAGTTGTGATCAATCCCCACATTGTCACGAACTCGCCGAAGGCGTTGTTTTCAAATTCGCCACCATGATCAGTTCTTATACCCGAAATTGCAAAGCCTTTCTCGTTCGGACCTTTTTGGCAAAGGTAACAAACGATCAAATGTTTCATCTTTAGATGACAAAAATATCGTCCAAGCAAATCTAGAGTAATCATCAACTATGACCAAGGTGTAAAGATTTCCACCAAGACTTTTTACTCTAGCTGGTCCAACTAGATCCATATGAAGTAATTGAAGAGGTCTACTAGTTGAAATCTCATTTTTTGCTTTAAAAGAAGATTTGGTTTGTTTTCCTTTTTGACAAGCATCACGAGACTATGTCATTTTTGAAATTCAATTTAGGAATACCAATGACCAAATCCTTTTTCAGCAACTTGTCAAGTTGAAACATATTAACATGAGCTAATCGCTTATGCCATAGCCAACTCTCATTCAAGTTACTAACAAAACAATTTTCGAAAAGCGAAGCATTGCTAGAGAGGTTAAGAGTGTAACAATTTCCATCTCTAGGTGCTCTAAATAAGGCTTTAGTTTTCAAATCATCAATGGGGACTAAATCTTTTCTAACAATCAAGCATTCATTTGAATCAAAGATAACTAGGTTACCCTTGTCGGTGCTTTGGCTCACACTTAGGAGGTTGTGACACAATCCTTCTACTAGGTAGACATCTTTGATGAGAGGACCTTCATTGTTTCCTATCTCACCAATTCCAGCAATTTTTCTGATTGGTCTCCTCCGAATGTGACTCTACCACCATCCTTTGGTTTGATTGAAAGAAATTTGGATTCATCTCCGGTCATGTGTCTTGAGCACCCACTATCAATGTACCACTTGTTGGGTCTTGATGCTCTAAGACAAACCTGCAATTTTCAAGGGATCAAGCCTTAGGTACCCATCTTTTCTTGGGTCCTTTGGAGTTAGTTTTGACCTTAGGAACATAAGTTCCTTTCGGTACCCATTGATAATTTCCTCTTTGGTTTAATTTTTCTTTCCCTTTTATGAAAGCAAGATGAAGTAGAATGACCCTTCTTATTACAAAGTAATTGCAATGTGCAAAGGGATTTGAAGAGTGAACTGATTTTGTAAAATAGTTCATGTATGTTTTCTCGACCACTCTTCTTCTTGCCTTTCTTCTTATCAAAGTTTGGTCTCGTAACCAATGCCCGATCTATCATTTATAAAATGTTGTTGTTTCAAAATGACATTGAGCATTTCACTTCCTCTAGTGAATTTCTCAAGTGCCTTTGTAAGATATGAATTCTTTTTCTTCGAGATCGGGACAATCTTTACAAATAGTATTTTCGAAGAGGACAACATTTCAACTTGAGATTCAAGAGTAAGATTTCGGTTTTTCAGTTTGAAATATTTTTCAGCAAGTTTTTCAAATTCAAATTGCACGGTCATATATTCATCAAACAGATCATCATAAGGAGGTTTGCAATCATATACCTCTTCAAGTTTAGCACGTTGCTCTTCTTCTTCAGCAACTAGGCATATATTTGCTTTTTCTTCCTCATCCTCATCATCTTCATCAGATGAGCTGTCACCCCAAATGCCGGAGACATAAGCTTTCTTCTTGTATTTCTTGAACTTCTTCTTTTCTTTGTCTTTGTTGTTGTTGTGGGCATTCGGACTTGATGTGACCAGGCTTTTGACATTCGTAGCGGATGACCGGCTTCTTTGCCTCATATTTGGAGCTACCCTTGTGAAATTTCTTGAAGCCTTGGTCCTTCTTGTAGAATTTCTTGAATCTACGAACCATCATGCCTATTTCCTCATCTTCGTCTACATTTTCATTTTCCTCATCGAATCTTTAACTTCTCTTGTAGACTTGAGGGCAATTCCCTTGTTTTTGCCATGAACTTCATCAAGTCCCTTCTTGAATTTGAGTTTAGCCTCATACTCGAGAGAGCGCCGAATAGAGCGGCTACGACGTCATTGACTCTCCTCGAGCCTCTTCAATAGCCGTGACCTTTGCTTCCCATTCCTTGTTAAGGACATTCAAGATCTTCCTTACTTGGACTGGTTGGTCATATTCTTTTCCCAAGGCAGCAAGTTGATTGATGAGATGAGTGAACCTCAGCTGGAACTCACCAATGGATTCGCCATGCTTCATTCGAAGATCATACTCGGTCATAAGAGTATTGACTCTGTTTTGCTTTACTCCAGCTGTTCCTTCATGAGCTATCTCCGAGCATCCCACATGGCCTTAGCAGATGATAAGGTGCAAATACGAAAGTATTCTTGTTGACTCGTGCACTTTGGAGAAGCGAACCGCCTTGCTTTGTTGAGGGTGACGTTTCTTCGTCGTTCTCATCATATTCCTCTTCTAGCTTGGGAACTCGACTCCATCTTCCACGGTTGATGGCTCATAATCTCCTCTTTCAAATACTCTCCAAAGACCATACTCAGTTGCCATAACAAACACTTTGAATTTGGCCTTCCGAAGGAGTAGTGCTCTCCATGAAGCCGGGTGGTGTTGATAGATGCTCCATCGGGTAAGATACCTTCCATAATGATCCTTCTCGAGTTGTTAAGCTCTTAAGAGAAGACCTTGCTCGATACCAAATGTAAATGGAGCTATATACCCAAGAGGGGGGTGAATTGGGTATTTTAAAAACTTTTAGAAATATGCTCTGTTTTGAAATAATGAAACCGGAGATAGACAGAGGAGGAAGGGAAGGAAAGCTTGCTCAATGGAAATTATCCTGGTTCAGTCTTATCTTTGACCTACATCCAGTCCCCAAGCCACACTTGGGATTTTCAATCCACTATACTCACAAACGATTACACACTCGTACTCAAGAGTAGTTCTCTCTCTAGAACTCACTCCCCCTTACAAGTTGTAATCAATACACCCAACCACCAAGTCCCCCCGACTTGTGGTTATCTCAATCAATAAATGATTTACAGATATAACTCTCTTCGGAAAGCGAGATAAAATGAACATCGAAGTGCAAGTATCGATTGATACAATACAAGTGAAAGCTGAACACAATAAATGACTTAGTAAATTTTCGCTCTCGTAGGTGTATCGGCTTGAGAAGAAGTTAATGAACTCTATTTATAGGTAGAGAACATTAAATGACCGTTGAATGATGAATCCAACCGTTGTAGGTGATTAGCATTAAGTCTGGTCATCTTCTCTCTCTAAGCTCCAACTAATCCAGATGTTGATATGGTCTGATGTGGAACTCTGAGGATTTGCCCGTTGGAGAAGAGTTTTCTTGATGAAGAAAGTGTTTTTGAACGTTGAGAGTTCGTGCTCAGATGGATTAACCAAAAGGATGTTAATTTTCTGAAGTGCAATAAATGCTCGACCACTTTATGCTTTTTCTCTTGATCTTCATTAACTTTCATCTCGTGCTAACCGAATTCCACTAAATAAACTTGTTAAACATATCGGGAGCATAAGTGAAAGATTCATGAAAGCATTTGGAACAAACAAGAGTGATTCAAGAATTCGTATAATTCAAAATGTAGTTTTTGCGTTGCATATCGCGGTTTGTTCTTGTAAACTCGAGTATGGCACTGTTCACAAGTGACCAAACTGCAGTATCCAATTGGATACTCGAGTTTCCACTTTTCAGAGGCAAGTCATCGTGTCTTGTATTTAAAGGTCAAGACCTATACTCGAGTTTGCCTATGCAAACTGCAGATGGGTTTAACTTGAAAAATCCATTTGCTCTCTCGGAAGTCCAATACTCGAGTTTAGCAACACAAACTGCAAAGTATTGACCATTCAATACTCGAGTTTGCCAATGCAAACCGGTATTGATTTATCTTGAAAAAATCCTTTTCTCTCTGGAAGGTCAATACTCGAGTTTGTTTTGGAAACCGCAGTTTTGACTTTGTTTGAAAAACTTGTTTTGCTTCTGGAAGTCCAATACTCGAGTTTGCCAAGCAACCGCAAGATTGGCCGTTGTCCAATACTCGAGTTTGCGAGATGCAAACCGCAGTATTGACTAAGTTGGAAAAATCCTTTGATTCACAAGAAGTTCGATACTCGAGTTTACCCATGCAACCGCAGTATTGACCATTCAATACTCGAGTTTGCCTATGCAACCGCAGTATCGACTTTGGTTGAAAACTTGGTTTCTTTCTGTATGGCCTATACTCGAGTTTGCCAAGCAAACTGCAGTATTGGCTGTCCCATACTCGAGTTTGCCAAGCAAACTGCAGTATGGACTTTGGCTGAAAACTTGGTTTCTTTCTGTATGCCCTATACTCGAAGTTTACCAAGCAAGCTAAGTATTGGTTTGTCCAATACTCGAGTTTGCAAAGGCAAACTGCAGTATTGGTCGTCCAATACTCGAGTTTGCAGATGCAAACTGCAGTTTGCAACTTTCAGAGTGTTTTTAAAACAACTTTGCAAACTTCAAAACATGTTTTACATTTGTTGTAAATCATCAAAACATATTGAGAACTAACACTTATTAAAGGACCATTCAGCTCCTCTTTTGCTTGCCCAAACCGTGGAAAAAAAAGAGAGAGAAGAGAGTGCAAGGAAACTCCTACACTTAGTGAAAGAGGAAGCACACACATTGAAGAACAAGGTGAGTTAGGTGTAAAACTTGGTTAAATAAGCCTTCTACCTTCCTCAATCCTTCATCTAATATTCTTATGACCCTTTTGTGCTCAAGGGTGACCTTATTCGGTGGCTCAAAGAAGAAGGAATCTAAGAGAAACCAAGATACAAGAAAGGGTAAGTCACTAATGGCTGATTAATAAAGTGTCATTTTTCTTAAAGGAGGCTCTATCCTAATCACTAAAAAGGGGTATCAAATGGTTAAAGATAAGATAATGGTGTTAAAAAGAAGGTTAAGCCAAGAGATGCTTGAATATGAAGTAAAGATGAAAGTTATGGTTGTTGACTCCCTAAAGTAATTTTCAGAGTTGAATATAGAAGGTTATGATATGTTTTTGGTTTTTTATGGCTCCAAAGTGTTTAGAACAAAATTTTGTATGGGTCCAAGTGGTAACCATAATTTTAAAACTCAAAAACCATAAATTTGCAAGTAAAAGTGAATCTGCCAGCTTCAGCGAATTTTAGGGATCATACTTGAAAAATGGTTTTAAAATAGTAAATGAAGTCCCATGGCCATGAAATTTTACAGGTTTAAATTAGACATCCTAAGATTCACTTTGGTATATAATTTTGTAATTTTCCAAGATGTCTACTAGGAGAAATAAATTTTGTAAAATAGCCCAAAATATGGAACGTGGCCTCTGACCAGCAAGTGATGTTTTTACACAGAAAACAAAATCGTGTGTTTTTGGCCTCTGGGAGTATTTTTAGTAACCCATAGACATGTTAAAGGTTAAATTTCCATTGGAATCATTCAAAAATGATTTTTCTAAAATTAATTAAAAATGTTTAAAGTTGAAGCATAAATTCTGGAATTTTTAGGAAAAGAGCAAATTTCATGAAAATAAAAGGGAAGTTTCAATAGTGAATAAAATGAAGTTTATTTGCTTTATTTAGGGTCTACGTGTGTACGGAGTAAATTTCCAAGCATTGGGGAAAATTATTGATTTCTGATAAAATTGCCAAGTAGTAACTGTTTACTCACATACTCTATGTTACCTTGTATGTTTGTGATGTCATGATTGAGGAACATGCCTCGTGAGTGGTATAACATCCTCAAAATTTACTTAACATAATAACTAATTAAGGGTTCATTAACAACTAAGTAATGCTCCATAATTTACCAAAATATACAAAAGTAAATCAGAGTATGCAGAATGAGCCCTAATGTGGCAATATACAATCATCCAACATAAACCAAAATGACAGAAGCACTACTTTTAGTAGAGTAGCCTAAGCTTCTGAGGTCTTCCCTGATGGACCTGGACGGGAACTATCACCTGAAAAATGTGAGTAACCATCAATCCAACTCATTACGAATACTAATATGTGCTAGTGAGGTGCCATGTGGAACAATTTATTTAACAAAGTATTAATAAAATATAATTCACCAACATCCACATCACAAAATTTCATATCATAAATTAAGTATTACAATTTTTCATTAACACAATTCCCAAGATGCCTCCCATCAATCCAACCGAACCGCCTTATTTCCTCCAACTAGACCCATGGGCTAAGTTACATCCATGTTATAGGTTACTCGAAAGCTCACTGGTCATGTGATGAGGATCGGCCAAAATCCCCAGAGCACATGTCCCAGACCATAGGTCTTTTCCCCTCATTGAACTAGTGGGGTGTCGTAAGCCCTCATTGAACTAGTAGGCCAGTCCTTCATTGAACAGGTGGGACAATATAAAACCAACCATTGTGCACCAATGGAGGCCTCACCACGTGGTGGAATATACTACTTCATTTCCTCCCAATTCTTTCCATAATTATCATAATAAATATCATAATATCAAAATTCTCAATTCTTATACATAAATAAATAAATAAGTATATATTCAAAATTCAAATGATAAGGTTCCGCAAGACAATTTCTATTAAGATATTCATAATCATTTCACAAAATACTCACAAACGACATACTAGTACACATAACAAGTGGAAAGTGGTTACCTCTCGCCGTAGCTAACTATTATCACACCGCTCCTAATCCAAAAGCTCAAACACACGCCAAAAATCAATTTACCACAACCAATTTACTAACCATTAATAACTTTGTCAAACTCCACATAATTTAAATTGTAATTTATAATTTCAGAAAAATATACAAAATTTAATAATGAATATAATTATAATAAAAACTGAAAATAACAGTCCTTCAAAATTTCAAAACTAAAATGATTAAAATTTCAATAATATCTTTATTAACCCAAAGACTATTCCAATACGTCATCAATACTTTAAATTAGAAGTTTAATAAATACCAATTATCCTATAAATTATACTTTATTGCATTACATATAATGTTTCTAAAAATTCCAAAAATGTATATATGTAACTTGACTCTTTACATATGACTTTTCCAGAATTGTTTTGATTAAATTTTGAAAATTCGTAATTAATTCTACAAAAATCTAAATGAGGTGCTTCCAAAAGCTACGTGTTCCTTAGCATGTCTAATTTCACATAAAAATAATATCAATATCCATAAAATATTATATCATTCCCAGATTTTTAAAATTCAAACATTGTCCAGAAAACTTTCTAAAATTGTGACTCAATTTCCAAAAATCATATCACGAGTTACAAACCTCCGTTTAAGGTGATCCAAAGCTCTTTTTAAATATTAATGTGTGTACTATCAACACTAAAAATTTCATGAAATATTTCAAAGGTTTCACATTCCAAAACCATGCCATAAAATGATCACTGTTCCTGGAACACAAAATTCGTCCAGATTTTTGGTTAAACTTTGGAAAATCATATCTCCCTTTCTACACATTCGATTTAGGTTTTATTTGGCTTTTTGGAAAGGTTGAGATGTCTACTATCTACTGTAAAAATTTCAATGAAAAAAAAAAAATTTCCATTTCAAAAACGAGCCCGAAATTTACTGTTCACTTCTGCAACTGACATTTTCCAGTTTTCAGTGTCTAACTTTGAAAAATTATAACTGTCAATATACATGTTCGTTTTGGCTGGGGTTTTTCTCGTTTTGAATCTTAGTGAGTCTATTATTTACTGTAAAAATTTCAAGGAAAAAATCAAAGGTTTACTTGGTCATAATTGCCACGTCATTTTCTTGCTCCGAGGCATACCAGAAATTTCCAGGTTCTTAGCTCAACTTCCAAAAATCATGACTCTCAATCTACATGTTAGTTTTGGCTGAGTTTTTTCTCGTTTTAAAGGTTAAGATGTCTACTATCTTCCATAAAAATTTTGTACAAAACCTCAAACGTTTTCCATAGAAACAGACTAGCGAAAGACACTCTGTTTGTGAGTCCGAAAAACAAAGTAATGAAAATACAGCAGCTTAACCATGCGTTTTTAATCCTCAAACTCAGAACTAATCATGTAGAAACTAGAAGGGAGAGGTTTAGAGACTCACCTTGGTTGATACACAGGCTTACATGAAAGGTCCCAACCTTCTTCCTTTCCTTCCAACTCTCACGTTAACTTTCGGTCTCTCCCCCTCTGCGTGTTCCCTTTTCTGTTGTGTTTCTTTCTTGGTTGCTGCAAGAATGCAGCTTGGTTTATAATGAGAGAGTATGGTTTGCTGGGCTCGAGAGGTATGGTTTCCTGCTGGTTTGTGTACAGTTGCAGCTGGCCAAATCCGTGAAAGTCGCTGGGCAAATCTTATTTCCTTGCGTGTTTGACTCTTTGCTGTATTTTTTTTTTCTTGTTTTAGCTATTATCTAATATATGTGCTGTAAGTTCAAATGGATTGGCTTATGTTTGTTGGGCTGAGGGAGAATTATTAATAAGTAACATGGATATATCAATCCTACTCCCTTTTCACGTGTTTATGGGGATGGGTTTGAAGAGATCATATTAGTCATGTGTTGTTGTAATTGGGGTATTCAATTGGGCCGTGGAAATAATGGGAATGCATAGATGGGCTTGTATTGATGATATTGTTTTGAAAGTTGAAGTTGTATATGAATAGGATTCAATGCTTAATAACATTAATCTTATTTTTCTCCTTTTCTTCCTAATATAAAAATTTAAATCCTTAATGTATTTATATATTTTTTTATATTCATTTTTAATTTGAATTAAATTCAATTGGATCTCAATTGGTATTTATTCAATTTAATAGTTAATTTTTTTTCTATTTAAAGATTTTTTTCTTTCTCAATTAAATTTATTTTTGGCCTTAAAATATTATCTCCAAAATATTTATGTTGAAAATTTATTCCATAATTATTTGTCCTTAATTTATGAGAACATATGCCTTTAATTCCAATAATTAATTTCGTAATTATTTTAGGGCAAAATTTTACAATTCAATTTCCCATATAATATTCAAATTTCAAATTCCAAAATTTGGGATGTTACAAGTGGGACATGCGTTGGGGCTGTAGGGCCTAGTGGACTGTCTGTCCTTGGGTCGCTACTGTAGGGCCTAATGGATTGTGTGTCCTTGGGTCGCTACAAATTCGCAAGCTAATTATGACCCGAGGAAGTAGTAACTAATTCGCAAGCTACGTGTTTTGTCATTGTATAAGCGACCAAACTCAATTGGGTTATGGTTTCGGAAATGCCTCCAAAAGATGCAACGGTTCTCATTGATTGTCACATTTGGCCTTTCCCAATAAAAGTTCAACGTGTAATAAATGTTAGCCAAGGGCCAAATTTCTCTCTCCATGAAAAAAAAGGAAATTATAAAATTATAAAAGGGACGCTAAAAGTAGTCCAAAAACTATATTTTTAGTGTCCCTTTTCTAAATTGGGATCATAAAGTCTACTTTTAGCATCTTTTTTCTAAATTGAGCGCCAAAAGTTGGCCAAAAGTAGACTTTTAGCGTCCCTTTTAAAATTAGTTAATGCAAAGCACGATGAACATGGATATATAGAAAAGGCAGGTCAACGGGAACAAGTTTTGTTGCATCATAGCCCCGTAGCAAATTCCTTTTCCTCCTCGGGATTGCCTTACGCCAATTCTTTGTTTCGTCACAAAACTAATTACTTCCTCTTCCTTCGGTAATTCCTTTTCCTCTCGTCTATTTCAGTGAGGGAAGAGAGAAGAACCGTGCCTTTAATGAATAGTAATTTAATAGAGGTTAACATGCATGTACATTATCGAGAATTGCCCCATAAATAACTTAGAGTGCTAAGTGCTAACTACATATATACACCTTCAAAAATAGTGTCTTGGACGCACCTAAACCTTTAATTATATATCAATATTAATAATTAGTTATAGACAAAAATATTGTCCTCTTACAAAGTTGCAATCTTAAAGTATGTTCGGTTTTGTTTTTAATTCTTATTTTTCAGAATAGTTTTATAAATTTATTTTTCCAAACAAGTTTGAAACTAATTACACATTCATTTCCGACTAAAAATAGATATAGTTTAAAAGTGAATTTGGGTTCTGAATATGAATTTTTTATTTTTATTTTAATTTATCTTTTATATTTATCACAAAAGAGAGATCATGGTATATACTTGAATAAAGGAAACTATAATCTTCATAAATTAAATAAATGTATTTTATATTTAAAATCGAGGAGTATCCTACCGAGATATTTTGCAAAAAGGGAAAACTAATCTCCTAGTCCTTATAATTTCCTCAAATTTTGAATCAAGTGTTTAGACTTTTCTTTCTTTCTATGAGATCCTTGAAGTTTAGACCGTTAGATCCAAAAGTCCTTCATTACAAAGTCCGTTAAATTAGTGTGAGATGGCGTCCAGTGGAAATATTTACTTTGACTAAGCATGAACCGCACCGATGTGCGCACGAGGTCGCTTGTCTTCGCGTTGAATTCACGGGGGAAGAAGACATTATTATCCATAAAAAATCAGACTCTATCCACCTCATCCTCAGAGCGATCCGTTGACACCTGAATCCACGTTTCTTATTCATCAAAAACATGAGCGGGAATTCTCATCCCTAAATAATTTTTTTTTAATTTTATTTTTAGAAAAAATACTTCATATACTAAAAATTAATTAACTTAAGATATTAGGTGTTAAAATTTTCTTGAAGATATTGGATACTACTAGAAATATATTTCGGGATATTGGTGTTACAAAAAAATATTTCTCAATGCAATATTATAAGGGATAGGATATTGTCACTACTAATTTTATGTCACTACCACTTTTTCTCCGTTAAATTAGAATCTTAATAGAAGAGAGAAATTATAAAGGTAGACCACATTCTGATGTGGTAGTGACTTGGTAGTGACATCCTATCCCATATTATAAATCAATTAATTTGATATATTAGGTAAGAAAAATATTTCAGGTGCAACATACAATTTAATCTAAATAAATAAAAAATATAAAAAAAAATTAAAAAAATGTCCCTCATCCAAAATTAGGGGATGAGCTAGGGCATGCATCGACACCGCCCTTAAACGTCTTGCATAATCGCTACGGATCTCGGAAAGGCAATCCTCCTTTTTTTTGGATAATAAAGGCAAGTCGAAGCTTGATAATGTGAAATAGGAACCGAGATACAAGACTCTAGCCCTAATACAAGAAGTATAAAATACTAGGAGTGGGCGGATCGCCGATCCTTCAAAAACATATCCGGGCAACCTCTCGGGATTGTTGGAATCATAACCAAATCGGTATCAACGGCAACACTATGGCCTTCCTTGGCCATGTAATCAAGACAAGAGATATTTTCTCTTGCAAGTATGATGAAGCTCCACGACCAGTCTCGAATAAAAGGTCTCTAGTCTCCCCAATAATGTATTTAAGAGGATGATCAGTGGGGCAATCTCTCATAAGGATATTGACAGCATCAAGGGAATCAGAGTATATAACGATTCTCTATAATCCCATCCAGAGACCAATCTGTAACCCAGTCATGATAGCATATATTTCAGCTTCAATGACAGAAAGAAGGCCAAGGGGTTTGTAGAAACCCATCAACCATTCCCCTTGAGTATTTCTTAGCACTCCTCCACACGCAGCTTGGTGTTGTTGAAGCACCGATCCATCCACATCAATGCGAACTGTGTTCTCAGGAGGGGGTGTCCAGGATTTCTCCTCTATCTTGTCTAGTTGGAAAATCTGATGGTTTAGCTTTTGATTCGCTCCATTTTCCATGAGTAGGTAGCTGCTGTAGGTGTAACATCTCCCTTGTTTCGTGCTCTCTCCCCGAAATACAAATTTACATCTCGGTTGTCCAAAGAATCCAACACCCAGGCTCAAGATTCTTGCCCATGAGAAGTTCGAAATCTTCCTTTGCCAGGGTTGTGTCCGGTATTCCAGCTTAAGCCAAACCGCAAGCCGTTTGCAGAGAAAACCGAGAGAAATAGTTAGGTTTTAAAATAAGTTTCCATAAATTCCTAGCTCGCTCACAATCCCTAATTATGTGGATCACACTTTCCTCACTACTACAATGAAAAGGGCAACCATTATCATTGGTGAGGCCCCTCCTAGCCCGGAGAGAGTTGGTGACAAGTCTCTCGTGGCCTACTTGCCACATAAAATATTTGAATTTTTCCGGAAGTTGCCATTTCCACACTTGGGACAAGAAGTTATTAGTGCTTGCTTCTTCGCTGTCAGAAAGAAACCGGTAGGCTGATTTTACAGAGAAACCCCCATCCTTAGCTGCTCTCCAGGTAAAACAATCCGGGGAATTATTGGAGGGTGGGTTCGATTGTAAAATGATGTTTATAATATCCTGAGGTAAAACTCCAATCCATCTATGATAGTCCCAACGTCCACTAGACAAAAGGTGATCCCTAACCGTCTCATCTTTGTTGACAAAGGAAGGATGCGAATAAAGGAGATGATTGGTTGGTCCGAGAGGAGCCAAAGGTCAGTCCAAAACTTGGTACCCGCCCCGTTATTGACCTTTTTACCAACACCACTGAAAAAATTATCCCAAACTTCAACAATTGCTTTCCAAGCAGAGGAGGAGTTTCTCTTCTTGGAGATTTTAGGCAGGTACGAGTTACCACAATTGTATTTGGACCACAAACATTGAACCCAGAGGGCATCTCTCTTTGTTAAAAGACTCCAAAGCAAAGTTTCATAATAAATGCTTTATTTCGCGACGGAGATTTTTGAAACCCGAGACCCCCTTGTTTCTTAGCTTGCGTAATTTTTTCCCAAGCAATAAGATGCATTTTCCTCACATCTTCTTCCCGAGACCAAAGGAAATTCCGGAAATTCGCTCAATTTCTCTAATTGTACATATTGGGAGGAGAGTTGATTGCATGCGGTGGCTAGGCGGGGAGGATAGTACGGACTTGATAAGGATTGAACGACCTGCCATAGTCAAAAATTTGCTCTTCCACGAGGACAACTTTTTCCTAGCTCTTTGCACAATAGGGTTGTAAGTAGCATGAGAAACTCTTTTATGAATGATTGGAACACCTAAATATTTACCTAGGTCAGCAGTAATCCCAATGCCAAGGAGTTGACTCAGCTCGAGAGCCCTGTTGAATTGCACTTTTTTAGAGCAGAACATACGAGATTTGTCAAGGTTGATTCTATGCCCCGAGACTTCGAGGCTTTTCATTACTTTGGGACTTCAATCATTTGATTACTAGAGGCTTCTGTGAAAAGAATGAGGTCGTCGGCAAAGAACAAGTGAGAGATGTGGGGACCACCTCGCTTGAAAAGAAAGGGTTTCCACCGATGCCCTTCACATTCAGCTTTAATTAAATGGCCCAGGCGCTCCATGCAAAGAACAAAAATGTATGGGCTCAGGGGATCGCCTTGCCTAACTCCTCTAGATGGGATAAAGCTCGGGCTTTCGTCCCCATTCCAAAGAATAGACATAGATGTAGTAGAAATACAGGCCATAATGAGATCGATGAGATTGTTTTCCAAGTTAATACATTTTAGGGTATTTTTGATAAACCCCCAATCTAGCCTGTCGAAAGCTTTCTCCATATCAATTTTGATAGCCACAAAACCTTGCTTCCTCCCGCACATTCTCATAGAGTGAATAACTTCTTGAGCAATAAGGATGTTATCACAGCTAGACCTATTAGCAATAAAACTACACTGCTCTTGGCTAATAAGATGGGGCATGATCCCCTTTAACCTATTAGCTAGGAGGTTAGTAATGATTTTGAAGCTCACATTGCAAAGGGAGATAGGGCGAAATTCCTTCAACGTAGCTGGATTATCAACCTTGGGAATAAGAACAACTTTGGATTGATTTATGCTAGACAGTTTAGAGGGATTGTTGAAGCATTCTTCAATGAAATCACATATTTTATCACCTATAACGGACCACTGAGATTGGAAAAAATGGGCGTGGAGGCCATCAGGGCCCGGTGCTTTAAAAGCTCCTATGGCGAAGGCTGCATTTTTATCTCAACTTTGCAGACACTTCTTGATAGAAGGCGAATCATATTTGCATCCACGGAAGGGAAATTGGAACACCACCCCTCAGGATCCCTCACGATTGCATCCCTTGTATAGAGCTTTTTAAAGAAATCATGGGCCATCAATTTCAAGGTGTCATGATCTTCAATCCATTCCCCTTCATCATTTTTTATAGCTCCAATTCTGTTTCTTCCTTTTAACCATGGTTGAGGCGTGAAAAAACCTTGTATTTCTGTCACCACCCTGAAGCCATTTACTTCTAGATTTTTGGAACCAGACAAGTTCTTCTTGAGTTACCACTTTATGGTATTCTTCCCATAGCTTCTTTTCAAGGCGAAACAAACCAGTTTGGAGATTCATTTTCCTGCTTTTGTCAATGCCCTCTATGCGCTTCAACAATTGATATTTCTTCCTGGAGAAGTTACCCACATGGTTCTCATTCCACTCCAAAGCTGATTCTCTAAAGTTGTGAAGGCCGTCGAGCCAATTCTTCTCCCGCCAGGCTTCAACGGTGATATCTTTGAAGTCATTCTCAAGGGACCAGGCAATCTGATAAGAGAAGGATTTTTGAAAGCGATTGCGACGGGGAGAAGGGTGAGAATTCACAACCACAATCCGATGATCAGATTTAAATTTTAGCTCATGACGAACGGTGGAGTTGGGTAAACAGTTAAGCCAGTTGAAGTTAGTGAAGACCCAATCCAATCTTTCCTTCAGGCCCTCTTTATCCCAAGTAAACTTCTCCCCTTGAAACCTTGCTTCAATAAGCCCTGTATCATCAATACAGTCCCTAAACTGTTGCATTGAGATTCTTGGAGGGTCGGCCCCTCCCAATTTGTCTGTTGGGGATAGAAATGCATTAAAATCGCCAAGGACTAACCAAGGAAGGGTAGAGTTATTGGCTAAAAGACGAAGGGAGTCCCATAACATATGTATGCCAATAGAGGTAGTTTCACCATAAACCATAGTAATAAGACTTGAAAAATTATTAACCTGATTGTAGACTTGACAGTGGAGCAATTGGGTGGTAGAGGTTAAATAGGTCACATCAAAATTTTCCTTATCCCACAAGAGCCAAATACCCCCAGAAAACCCACTAGATTCCACACGGATCCAATGACTAAAACCAAGCTTACGACAAACACAACCGCTTCTAGCACCGCTAATCCGAGGCTCATGCGAGAATATCAATGTTGTATTTATTAACAATATCTTTAACATCAATTGGGAAGGTCCGGTTACCGGCCCCTCTACAATTCCATGAGGCTATAATCATTAAAATATATAAGTATATATTAAAATGCGGGGAAGAAAAAACTTACCCGGCATGCCCGCGTCCAGTACTCTCCTTCCCGGCTCAAACCGGGTTTCTGCAACCAAAGATTCTTGTTCCTCCCTAAAACTTGCATCATCGCAATAAGCTCGTTCGACTCGCAGAAGGAAGAGATGACGGCACAACTTCCGAGTCGTCATCTCCTATGATGATATCATCACTCTTCCCCTTTTTGTTAGAAGAATCCGCGATGTCAGGGTTGTATGGCACTTTTTCCTTCTCTACAGAGTTCTTCTTCGTTCCCCCTGCTTTCTCCTTCGTTTCGCTAACTTTCGAAGTCTCAATTGTCTTGGTGGAACCAAAAATAACACTGTGGGCCCTTGCCGCTTTCTTCTTATTACGCACGAGGATTAATTTGTTTGAGCCACCCAATGTGACACTTGAAAAAGTCCCTTTAACTTGGCTTTTATTCCCATCAACGTTTCTCTCTTCAATTAGGTAGCCTCCTCATCTTTTTTCCATGATTTTTCGACACATCCTTTAATATTTCCCCACATGGCCGGTTTTTCGGCTAAAACTTTATAATTGGGATGCTCGTTTTTCGGGAAGTTTTTGCATCTTACGTACAAAGACTCGATTCTTTTGGGATCTACAAGGAACATGGATGCGAGGCGAGAGTTGGTGGGGTTTGGGGAAGGAAAGTGAATTGAACATGTTTTGAGAATGAAACCGAGCAAGTGAGGGAGGGGTGTAATCGAGCAAGTTTTTCCACTTGGGCGCTCCTCACATCACTTTAACCGAAGTTCTTTTGGACCTTCCCCATTTGAGTTAACAAGAGAAATTGTTTTTTCAACGTGATTTATGGTTTAAGATGTAAGTATGTAAGATGATTTTTATTTCGACTTACGTAAACGTATCTTTTAATGGCAGCTCAAACTGGCACACTCAAAGGATCTCAAGGGAAAAATGGTCCAAGGGTTTGATCCAAAATTGAAGGAAATTATAAGGATCGGAGATTAATTTTCCCTAATTTTTGTCTTTAACGTTTAAAACGGTATGCTAAGTGGAAAACAACATTAGATGGGCTAAAACTGTTCTACTACATGTAAATTCATTTTTCATAGATGTATGACGTCATTTTTATCTACAATTGGAAATTTGGAGAAAGCGATCACTTTTTTTTTTTTTTTTTTTTTGTTAGAAAAGATTTTTTTAACCCAAAATTTAATGTCCAAGATGAAGAAGAAAAACTCCACTAAAAAAATAAATTGTTACAATGCATATCCATTAGCACAGAGACAACTTTTTATAATGGAATGTTCATATTCAGGTCAATTTTGCATTTGCCTTTGTACATGTTTTTTATAATGGAATATTCATATTCAGGCCCAAAAAAAAGGTACAAGACAACTTTTTAATTTTCACTTCACTCTCTAGTTCCCATAACTCGTTCGTTTTTCCGTGTCCTTCCGAAATCATTGGACAATTATTGGTTCTTAGCTTGCTTTGCATGGAACTACAGAATGATAATAATGACCTTTTGCCTTGAAACCCAACATTTAATCAGTTAAGACATAAAGTGATTAATGGCTTGTTTTGGATAATTAATTTTTAACTAGTCTGTTTTGGAAAAATCTTAACTAATTTGTTCCCCTCTCAATGTCATTCTTTATTTATTTTTAGATATGATATATATAGGGACATAAAGCCAGATAATCTACTTGTTACTTCTAACAACATTGTAAAGTTGGATGACTTTGGTTTGACTAACCATACAAGTTCTTGGATATCTTGTGAAAAATGCATTCACATGACAAAACCGATTCGCCATTAATTTTTAAACTTGATGAGACTTACTATCTACAGTAATTTAAGATGATGTTTTATGTTTAGGATGGGGTGTGTGTCCCATAACATTTATGGTTATTTGTGGCCTTTTAAATACCCTCTTAGAATTTATACGATAGTCCCAACACTAAGCAACATTGACAAAACAAGTGTCGCTTTTTTAATTATAAATTCTTAAAGAAATGAGGCACTTCACAAGACAAGTGTGACACTTTATATGTTATATCTCGAAATTTACAAGACGAATAAACTAATTTGCAAGACATATAACTAAAAATTTGACACTTGTGCTATTTACAAGAGGCACTTCACATGACAAGTGTGACGCTTTTCAAATTATATGTGAGAATTTAAAAGACGAATAAGCTAATTTTCAAGACATACAAATGAAAAGTCTAACACGTGCTATTTATAAAAAAGATGTACTTCACAAGACAAGTGTGACGTTTAACAAGTTCTATGTAAAAATTTAACATATGAATAAGTTAATTTGCAAGACATATCATTGAAAAGCTTGACACGCTTTTTTTTTTTTTTTTGGTTATAAAGGAGGGTATTTTTGTCCCTTCCTCTTGAAATTACTTCACTCCCCCCATAAAGACCGAACTGATATTTCATAAAAGTAAGGGGCCTTTTAGTAAATATTTTACTATAGAGGGCTTAGGTAAAATTTTCCCTAATTTTAATCTGACTCCCTGTTGAGACCATCTTTGAATAAAATGATGTGAAAGTGTGAAAATAGTTCGTATCTTTTCATGGTGGGTTATCAGAAGGTCCCATCATCCATTTCTTTGTTAACGAAGATGAATTATTATACAACTATTTTCTTTGTTTGTCTCTTTCTTTTTCTTAGTATAAGTGTAAAACACGGTTCAAAGTGATGAATTTTCAAAGTTGTGTCTTCTTTTCGACCCGCAAAAACCTTGGGTCATCTTTAAAAGGAATAAAAAAAATAAATAAAATGAAATGCAAATGTAAGTGCCGAAATTATTAAAGTAAATTAGGGTATGTTCTTTATATTGTATGGTATCACACTCACTACTCTTTCTTATTCCCATATTCCTTTTATTTTTGTTCTTTTTTTGTTTTCATTCCATCAAAATGTTTAAAGCCGTTGGGTCTATAACCCAATGCCACCAAGATCCTCACTTAAGGATTTTTAAAGACTGGGGTTGTCAGTTACAAATTCGAACCCTCTATAAATATAATGGATACATGAAAAAGAAAATTTCTAGTAATAAAACCGATGGATGACTAGTTGACTACAGCCGCTCCTTTCTAACAGACTCACATGCTGGTTAGGCTTGGGTTTGGGCTTGGGCTGCCTATCCCATATTTGCATGGGTAACCGTACATCCAGGATAGGAATCCTTTCCCATTTTTCTAAAGATTTACTCACGAATTCTTCTCTGAGAAAACTATTGTTGTTTTTATATTTTATTAATTGTAAAGCAAGTATATTCTTGATATTTTTACTAATGAAGTAGTACCTACTACTCGGAGTGAAACAAAATCAAATGTCTTTGAAATTGATGATAATGGTGAAGAAGATGAAAATGATAATCATCGTACTTATGTTGCTTAGTGGTAAGCTTGTTATGTTTTGTGTGAGTTACTTGTGGACAATAATTTATTTTTGATTATGAATTAATGACTGCGTTTGTTTATTACATTAAGCTTGTTGTGTAGACATTAATGTTGACAACATTTATTTAATAAATTAGAATTCTAATTATTGTATTATATTTCTTTAAAAAAATGGAGGAAAAATAATTTTAATTCATAAAAATGTTTTCCGGCCCCGTCAAGCCGGGCCTTGAAAATCAAACATTTTTCTTACCCCGAGCCTTTCCGGCCCCTGATTCCCAGCTTTAAAAGTGCACAACCCACTGCAACCAAGTGACCACCACATGTTATTTTAATTTCAAGTTTTTAAGTTGAGAGATTGAGTAAAGAAGGAAGGTGGAAAATGAATTTGTTCCTGAAATGTTCGACCCTAAATTTTGAGAGCATATGAATCTATGTGGAAAATGTGTAACGTCCTTAATATAAAAAATATTTACCTAATTTGATTAAATTAATGAAGTTAGTTAAATTAGTTAATATAACATGTATTTTCTAAAACACTCCACTCATCTTTCTTAATTCCCTCATTCCCCTCCTCCTTAATTACTGTTGATGGAGCATCTATAGGAGTAAAATTGGAAAAGATTGACAAACATGCAGACTATGTCTTCCGTTTATAATTTAAAGCAACTTTCTGAATATGTCTTATATTAAGGATTAAATGAGTATTATTTTTATTAACGTCAAACTGAAAGAATTAATAATAATCAGGGTAATCAGTAATCAAGCACAATAATCAAACCTCTCTCAAAATCAATGTTATCGAAAGGCATACGCAATTTATCCATTTACAGGTCATTACCTCTGTGAACATGGCTTGGTTACTTACGATAGTGTATGCTAGTCCGAATGTTACGTCTCGGCGTGTTTTTGTGGAGCGAACTTGGTAGGCTGGGGAATTCGATAGAAGGGGCATGGATGTTTTTTTTGTTTGTTTTGTTGGGGGGGGGGGGTGGTTTGATTTCAACGCTACTCTCTTAGATAAGGAACGAAGATCAACAGCTGCTCATCGTCTTTCTGATGACAGAGATTTTACGAGCTGGGTTGAGACGATGAATTTGCATGCCACGATGAGACGGGGTGCAACTGAAGCTCGTCTGGACCGGGTTCTTGCCAATGAGAGGAAGAGTCGCTTGTTCAGCCATGCTCGTGTAACACATGTCTCTCACTATACATCTGACCACAGGCCCTTGCTTCTACGAATGGATCAGAGTTGCAGTCAGCTACGACCGAATTCGCCGTTTCGTTTTATCGCCTCATGGGTTTTACATGAGAAATTCGAAGATTTTGTAAAACAAGCGTGGCATGAAGAGATGGAGTGGACTGAAAATATTACACGATCATAATGAGTATACAGACGAGTTATGTAAGACCCTAATTAACCCCGTGTGTGGCACCGTTTTTCTTCATTGGATTTCTCGGCGTGGCATCGATGGAATCTTGCCCACATCTCGTAACAACCTACTGGTGGATTTGGAGACATCGGAACCTCCATATAGTTGAATAGCGGTCAATATCGAACAACACCATCATAATGTGTGTGCAGACTATGCTCAGCGGTATGAAAGAAGCTCATACGAAGTTCAACCGTGGTAGACGTGGGATGGATACTTGGGAGAGACCGAGACCAGAATGGGTTAAAATTAACGTTGATGGAGCATTCTCCCACATTCCGAATGCTACTACCTGTGGTGGGGTCTTGAGAGATGCACGAAGGAGATTGCCTCTCTGCTGAAATCTGGGGATGCATGCATTGATTGAAACTTGCATGAGACCTAGGCTTTCGACATGTAATCCTTTAGTCAGATTCTGAGGAAGCAGTGAAGTTGCTGCAAAATCATGTCGCGGAAAGTCATGCGGACAAGATACGATTATAGTTTCTCAACAGTTGATTAGAAGATGGCTGAACACGGTAGCTGATTGGTTGGCTAAACAAGGGTTATCGGCCATGTTAGGTCTTCATGGGGTTCGAGAGGCTCCCCGGAGCTGCATCGAATTATGGAGCTGGACAAGGGCTTGTTAGTTAGTTTGATTTTCTCATTAATCAGTACAAGAAGCCTAGTAAGGGATTTCTTAGTGTGGTTAAAAAAAATTGAAGGTCGGTTAGACCTGATTTCAATTTTATATGTTCAAAAATTTATAATTATATACACGTATATATACAAAATTATATTTTATAATTATACTGAGAATATTTATTGTTACCTATTTCAATTTTTATCACCCTCGCTCATTATTTTATTGGCTTTTGATTGAATTTTTCAAAGTATGCCAATATAGTGAATCGCTCATCTTCCTTCTATCGCTTACCTACCACCCAAAACGGCTTCGTCTCTGCTAGAACTTCTCAAACGAGAATGCTTCCATTACAGTTATTGCACTCGATTTAACTCCAAAGACAAGACCAAAGCAAAACAACTCTCGCACACTCTCTCTCTACAACTATCAAGACCGGAAAAGCTTCCATTTTTATAATAACAAACCAGAGAAATCTATTATGTGAAATGGATCTTAGTCATTTCAATCAAAAGAGTTGGTTATGCACTTGGAACCTCGGATTCAATCTCAGATTCAAGGGTGAGAAGGACCTCACACGATTACGCGATCGGCTAATGGTGGAGTAATAAGAGCTATGAGGTATTGAGTTATGGAAATTTTTTAATTAAATCCAGCTATAGAAGGGCATTTTAATTTCTAGCCTTTTAACCATATTGAAAAACTTCCTAAATCAGGCCTGTGGTCATTTATTAAGAATTTGTTGAAAGTATAGGCCTAAATATGAGTTTTAGCATTTTAACTGGATTTAATTGGGATTTTCTCTATTTATAATGAAATACCCTAAAGGACCAAATCCATCATATATTATCAAAATCTCAAATATATCCTTGATATTCCCCAAATATGCCAAAATATATATCAAATTTAACCAAAGGTAAGGTGTCATCAATTCATGCTAAAAAAGTATATATATAAGAAACTCCCCCATGTTTTTTAATATAATATACATTGTTTAGAGTATTAGTAACTTTTTCACCTAACATCCCTAGTAAACTATAAGACTTCGTAACTAATGAAATAAAGTCCCTAACTAATAACTTATACTAATTAAGAGAAATTTTAAAATCTTATAAAAATAATTAATTTTAACTAACTTCATTAACTTAAAATTATTATTAGTTTCTTATAAAGGGGAAGCGAGGTATTACCACAAATTTTTTTGTCATTTTCTCTTCGAATGCATGCATGAAATGGTAAGACGTGTTGTTAGTAATTGTATAACAATCTTATTTATAAAATGTGTCAAAGGAATTTACATACACTAGAGAGATGTGTGCTGTCTTTGCTACTACTTACATTGTTGAGAATTTGATTCCTGATGGATTCAATTATTTAATGTTCATATAATTTACGTGACACCCAAATTGTTACCAAGACTCTAAAAGATAAAAACTAAGTATGCACTATGTCACAATGAATGAATCTTAATTAATTGATGTTAAAATTATTATCAAATTAGCATATCAAAATGTTATTTAATTAATTAGCATATCAAGTCCTTGGTCACACACGCACAAAATTTAGTATCATCTGAGTGATTAACGGGGCCCATCAGAAATTGATTATCTACCATAGATTAAGTAATTAATCCTTTTTGGTGAACTAAATTAATAATTTTAATTCTTATAACTTACCTAGATTTTTAAATTAATCCTTATGCGTTGATTTTTTTTTTTGGTGCTAAAAAATCACTCCTTATAATTTTAAAATAATTTGAGTTAATCTCTACATTTTCTTAATCTCAAATTTTTGTAATTTTGGACGAGTTTTGGTTTTAAGGAAAATTAGAATGAAGGACCTAGAAGAAAAGATATTTTTGGAAAAGGACCACACAAATTATAATTATTTAGAAGGACTAAATATAAAATTAAAAGTACTAAAATGCCTCTAACAGAATCTTCTCGTATTCCCTTCTACATTCTCTTCCCCATTTTATTTTTAAAACTAATTGAAAATTCTAAGTTTCATTAAATTAAACAATGGTTTTCTCAATTTTCATTTTTTACAACTTGAATATATATCTATGAGGAAAAAAAGCATTCTTCAATCTGTAAAAATTATAATTTTTTAAAAATCAACAAATTTTTTTATTAAAAATGGAATTATATAATTTTAATAAAAGTCAAGTTCTTTAATAATTTATCATATATGTTAAACCAAGAAAGTTTGTACAATTTATTTTTGTTTTAGAGGCAATATATGCGGGTTAAAAAAGTCATGTAATTTTAGTAAAATTTAAAAACATAATTAACCAATTATTATATCCTGAAAAATATGAAATGATTTTTATTTTTTATTTTTATAAAAAGAGCTTAATTGATATCAACTTTAATAATATAAATCGGACAACTTGATGATATAAATAGGTGAAAAATTAAAATTAAGGAAAATATGAGTGTAACAGTTGTTAATTAAATAATGTATTGAAAAAAAAAAGATATGATCATATCATTATTAACAGTTTTAGTTTTAATTTTAGTTATTTTTTAATTATGAATACAAGAGATAATACATGACATTTGATTAGGAGCAATTTAGTAATTTTAAATTTATATTATAATGTGTGGTCCTTCTAAGTAATTACAATTTTTATGGTCATTTATAATAAATATTATTTTCTCTAGGTTCTTTATTTTAATTTTCCCTTTGCTTTTTCCCCCAAAATTTGTGTATCGTTCAAACTAGTATTTCAACGAAAGAGGATAAAATAAGTAAAATTATTCACAAGCAGGTTGAGATTTGGTCATATATGTATGTGGACCACTATTCTTCATCTTAAATATTTCTTCTTCTTTTTTCATGACAAACTCTATCAATTTAATGACCTTTCCGAAAATCCCAACCAGTAGGTAAACTAATTAAGCAAAAATAGATACAAGTTGGTTTCCATATAAAACAATGAATGTATTATAGAAGACAATTTTTATAAAACGATAAAAAGGCCTTTTGGCTTCATCAGTCATTCCTTTTCTCCCCATCCATCAGGAATTCCTTTTTGTTGTATTTACTTGTCAAATATATAACTTGTATTGTATTTGGTAAATGCAGATTCAGAACATTGGGGTCTCCGTCTTGGCGTCTTAGGGATGAAAGGGCGAGGCACATGTGGCATTACATGATAGGTCCTACGACTCATATTGTTGCTTCAGTGGCACTTGGCCATTTGGGGAGAGAAGGACGGTCCCTCTCTCCTCTATGATGTGGGCCAGATCATTGCTTTTTTTAGGAGAGTATTTTGGTACTTTCAAATCATAATAAAGGGAAGTTAGTACTTTTAAGTGAGATAATATTTTTGTTCCAATTTTAAAAGTTCATATGTACTTTTGCATCTAAAAAAATATTTGATGTTGGGTGTCTTTGAAAAACTGTGTCATTTTGACACAAAATGGCAGCTACTCCCTCTTTTTTTTTAATATATATATATATTCAGGGTACTAAAAGGATACGTTAGGATACTGACCGGTACTGAAAAAATACTAACGAGTGCTTTATGATCTTGAATAATTATTTTAGGATGTTGAATATTAAAGATACTTCAGGATACTGGCTGGTACTAAAAAATACTTCACGAAAAATTATTTTAGGATATTGAAGCAGTATTTTTAGTACCAGTCAATATCCAGAAATATTTTTCAACATCCTAAAATAATTTTTCAAGATCATGAAGTATTTTTTTAGTACCAGCCAGTATCCCGAAGTATCTTTTTAGTACCGGTCAGTACCTGAAATTTTTTTTCAACATCCTAAAATAATTTTTCAAGATCATGAAATATTTTTTCAGTACCGGTCAGTATCCTGAAGTATCTTTTTAGTACCCTAAATATAAAAAAAGAAAGAAAAAAAAGAAAGGCATCAGCTGCTTTAAGGAAGAGGTGAGCGAGTGTATGGGAACCCGAAGAGGACCTCATTAGGTTCCAATCTAAACATTCTATTCTTATTGAGATGTTGCATATATCAAAAGATACTCCATCCGATTCTTAATATAAGACATATTTACCTAATTTGATTAGATTAAGGAAGTTGGTTAAATTGGCTAATATAACATACATTTTATAAAATACTCTAGTCATATTCTTTAATTCTCTTATTCCCTCTCCTCCTTGATTATGGTTGAGAGCATCAATAGGGGTAAATTAGAAAAACATTGATAAATATGAAAACTATATCCTATATTAAGGACTAATATCAATTCCTCAAATATATCATATATTAGAAACCGAAGGGAGTAAATAAATAAATCTTAATATTAATGATAAATATCCTTATTTAATATCTAGATATAGATATGTTAACTGAACCCTAATTATCCCTTATCAATACTCAAGCTACATAAATCATTTAAATATTTCTGCTAAGTATGTATTTCAGTTAAGCATCTAATTCATAATCAATTATACACAAAATAAAGAAGGGAAAAATACAATCAAATTGGTAAAGGATAAATAAGTATCTTGAATTTCAATAATTTCAAAAGTAATGGTTTGAAATTTTGAAATGTGATTTTTAAATTTTTCTCTATTTATTTGGTTTATCACATTAAATGTGACTTTTGGTATTTTCTCTTTTCTTCAAAACCTAATTTAATATAAGTAAAATTTTAAAAAATTCAATACAACCCATATTTAATGAGTTTAACTATCATTTCTTGGTTATAATGAATTATATAAAGTGATTTATACTATAGATATGATGGTGAAGTATGCCAGCTATCTCGTACTACATCATTTACATGACTCACGATGACATATCACCACAATTGCGTATTGAAATATACATGACACGACTTTAAACATCGACTCTTGTGAGCGTGTGATTCGAATCCACTTGAGAAAGAGTGGGTGTGCTCTTATCTACCCGACTAGACTTTTATGCCCAACCTAGAATAGTGCTACGTCTAATTTTTACTAGTACAAGACATTTTTTTATATAAAAAAAATTGAGTTGTTATTATAAGTTTTTTTCTGGTGCAATGTTATTATCAATTATTAAGTAGTATATTAATTACAATTTTTGTGATTATACCCTATTTAAATTTTGATGCAATTTTCTGTGTTAGATATGCCTTATAATAAAATATTAATTAAAGGGAGTATTAATATATTGTGTGTGTAGTTAATACATTCACAACTCGCACAAGAAATTAAGTGCCACTCCCATGTTGAGCAATCTACTTTAGACTTCCTCATATTAAGAAGTTTTTTTCTTAAAGAATTTTGCAAGGGTGTTACTTTTAAATTTATGGACCAATTTAATATTGCTAGCTTACATTAGAATATACCAAGATTTTATTAAAAACAATTACGAGTCATACAAAAGCAGAATAGTTTACTACAAATCTTGAGCTCTTGGCCGTGATGGCTGAGGGCAAAGAAGAATCATTTAATTCTTAAAGGTTAGGAAATGCAGCAAAGTCATTTTGATTCAATAAATATATTACAAACATAAATTTATTTACCAAAATACTCTCATTTAAAAATTGATCCCATTAATTTAATATTTCTTTTTGATGAGGTAAGAAAATTACTCCATCGGGTGCTTAATATAAGACCTATATACCTAATTTGATTTGATTAAAAAAGTTAGTTAATATAACATATATTTTCTCGAACATTTCAGTTATTTTCCTTAATTCTCTTTTTCTCTCTTCTCCTTGATTATTATTGAGAGATTGACAAATATGAGAAATAAGTTGTATATTTAGGACCAAGATCGACTCCTTAAATAGATTTTATACTAAGGACAAAAGCGATTAATAAATAATCCAAACATGAGGTATCTTTTAAAAGATAAGATTGAGAGAACCCTTCAAAAGTTGAGAATGAGATCTAGGAAGTACATGACAATACACATGTGTAGATTGTAATCTCCCATGTAATTAGATAATGTTAAAAAGATGGTACATTTGCCTTCTAACTAGATATATAACTAGACCGTGCATTGATGTGTGACACCATGCTCTGATACCATAACAAGGTCATACATTGCTTAAACCCTGTCAAGCCTCAGGCTCTGATACCAACATGTGTGAAGTCTTACCTTAAGCTCTGATACCGTAACAACGTGACAACTTCCATAAACTATGTAAAGCCTTAGGCTCGATACCAATATTTAGCTCGATACCGTAACAACGTGACAACTTCCATAAACTATGTAAAGCCTTAGGCTCGATACCAACATGTGTGAAAATTTACCTTAAGCTCTGATACTATAACAAGGTCACACATTAATTAAACCATGTAAAGTCTCAGACTCTGATACCAGATATGTATGAAGCCTTACCTTAAGCTCTGATACCGTAATAGTGTAAAGCTTTGCATTTACACAAGTTTAATACAATTTAGGCTAGGCCAGCAAAGATTGTCACTAACATTCTCTAAAGGCTTCATGTGGTGAAGAGCAATGATCTGTACCATCTATGCACTGAGCATTATCAAGTAGAAATGTTTTCTTTAACCATGGGTTTATGGTAAGATTTAAAATTAGTGTCTTTAGATGATACCATTAACCATGGGTTTATGGGAAGATTTAAAATTAGTGTCTTTAGATGATACCATTAGATGGAGCTATCATTAGATGGAGTGCCGGCAATATTTACTTATGTTCATTTCATTTTAAATATCATGAACTGAAGTGTTTACAGAGGATGATATTTCTCTAATAAGGTCATTATGTGGGTTTAATATGACATCGTGCTTTGATACCATAACAAGGTCACACCTTCCTTAAACCATGTAAAGACTCAGACTCTGATACCGAGTTGGACTTTTAGAAGATGGACAATTCGGATGTTTTTGGAAGGCTGAAGCAGTCTTCTGTAACCCCTACCAGGATGACCAAGTATGCATTTATGGTATTGTCAATCTCATTACCAACGAAAGGAGGAGGATTGACTTTCCCTGTTTAAATTGCTTGACTTTCAATTATGAGGAGAGCCTTGTGTCCGTTTGGAACAACCAGGTTGAATTCCTTATCCTGAAATCCAATAATTTCCAAAGCACTGATATTTTACAAACTCCTGTATCTCATAATTAGAGTAGCATTAGACACTGCCATATAAGTTCTCTCATGTTATTTGTTTACAAACCCCTGTATCTCATAATTAGAGTAGCATTAGACACGCCATATAAGTTCTCTCATGTTATTTGACTGCATCCACTCTCGTGTGTTTAATTGACACTATCATTAATTTTTGTAAGTCACAGTGGAAGCGATCGAGCACCAAAGTGGCGAGCTTCGGACGTGGACTGGATCAAGATCAATGTTGCTGGTGCTTGTGCAAGCGATGAAGTGGCTTGTGGAGGGCTGGCACGCAATGAGGCTGAGATATTCCTTTGTGCATTTACGTGTAAATTAGAAAAAGGATCCGGTATATATGCCGAAGCCTGTTCTATTTTGTGGGCACTGAAAGGGGCTTGGGAAATGCGTTGGAGTAAGATTGCAGTTGAGTCTAACTCTTCTGAAATTGTAGAGTTGGTCCACACTTGGTGGACTGATAATGACCCTTAAGCTGAGATACTTGAAGAAATAAAAAACTAGCTTGGGAGAAACTGGAAGGTGAAAATAGACGGTTGTTGTCCAAATCTCAACAGTGCTGCGTATGCATTGGCCAAAGAGGCACTACTTAATAAGGAAGTCTTTGAGGTCCACCATTCACCTCCAAAATGTCTGAAGGATGTTCTTATTTTAGACTCAACTCTGTAGTGTAGGGTGATTTGACATACTGCTGGAGTGACATTGAATTTGAAACGACACGCTTGCAAGAGTGATAAATGAAGTAAGAGCTCTTTTGTGACACAAATTCTAGGTAGGTCACGTGTAGCTATGAAAGTTGACAATTGGCCTTCAATAGGACGATATAATGATGAATAGGTGTTATGGATAAACTGGTATATTCTAGCATTAGCCTCAGGCTCTGATACCAACATGTGTGAAGCCTTACCTTGAGCTCTGATACCATTCTAATATAAAGCTTTGCATTTACATAAGTCTAATATAATTGATTGAACCATATTTTTATATGATTTTTGGTAATTAAATGGGGATTTTTTAATATATTTTCTCATAGTTATTGAGCTTTAAATGTATTTCTTGTGATAAATTGAGATTAAGGCTAAATATATTAAATTAGGACTAAAAATGGCAAAATTGTCAAAAAAAAAATGTAATTACTCTTAATTCTTGATTTTTATGAGAATATTTAATGTTATATTAATTGGTTTAAATTGCAGGAGGTTGAAAATATTAAATCAAATTTGAAAATGAAAGTTTTAATTCAAGTTTTAAAATTTTCAATTTAGTCCCTGCTACAAAACTTTTTGAATGTTCATTTAGGTCCTCTGCACTAAACTCAGCGTTTTGACTATTTGTGGTTAGGTCAGATGCGCTGGAGCTGAAGGGAAATAACAGATTGAATGAGACCCGTGAGCTGAGATGAGGCGTAATGTAATATTCCAGAAATGTTGTTAATAATAAAAATAATAATAAACTAAATAATTAATTGACTTATTGAGTTAATAAACAAATGCATTATTGGATTGTAGGAATCCCTAAATTGTAGGAGATGGAGATACTAAAAGATAGGAAATAAATGTGAATAGAATATATTTTAATTTCAAATTTGATTCTGATTACATATTCTATATATTTCATATTTATATTCAAAGTTACAATTTGACTATAAATGAGAAGTCAGGTGCAATAGTCCAAATATTTGGAAATTAAAAAAAAATTAATAGTTATGATAATTATATTATTAATATGAAAATATAAGTTCAAGGGAGTAAATATGTTTCTTATCTAATTATATTTAATATTAACAAAAATATATATTCTTCTTGTTAATGCAAGAAAACAAAACCATATTGGGTTTAAAAATTACCAATGAGATATTTTATTTTGTTTCTCTTTAATGAAATTATCATGATTTTTTTAAAAAAAGGGAAAAAGAAACCGTCAGATTGTTTTTATTTCTTCCAAACCTTTTACTCCCTCTTCTTGATCGATGAGTACGGGCAGAAGAGAAGGAATGAATTTCTGGAAGCTTCACCATTGTGCTCAATCCTTTTTCGTCGTTCTTTCTTGGTGTGCGTGGGTGGGGATGAATCTCCGTCATTCTTCTCCTCTTTCTGGTATTTCTGTCGCTCCTCCCTCTGTTCCACCCTAGTCGACGCTGTTAGTGGGTGTGGGCGAGCATCTCATCTTGTCTCTTCATCTTCGGTCGGCGTTGTTGATTTTTCAGTCTTTGCGGTGTGGGTGATTTGAAGCTCTAATTCTTTTCTCCATTTTTCTCTGTATTATGGCGTTGCTGTATGAGAGCAGAGCACTGCCTTCTCTGTCTCTTGCTTCAGTTGTGTGGGTATTATGAGAGCAGAGCACTGCCTTCTCTGTCTCTTGCTTCAGTTGTGTGGGTATGTATATTATCTTCTTCCTATTTCTCAGATTTCCCGTATGCTTGCAAGTCTGATTTTTGTATAAATGATTGCCTTGTCTTTTTGTTGTGTTGTGCGTGGATTGGAAGATCTTTTTGTTCTGTTGTGCGTGGATTGGAAGAGGTGGGTGGCTGATCCATTAATCTATAATTAGTAATTAGGTTGAGTTATATTAATTGGTTAAGATTATATTTGTAGTTTCAATATATGAAATTTGGATTTTAATTTTGAAAAGAAAAAAGAGATTATTCTGGAAGCTTGTAATATAGAGTGCACAAATGGTGTTTGATAAAATACTTGAGAGGAGAATTTAAAGCTCTAATGGTTAAAGATATCATAGACTAAATCTTGAAATTAAAGAAACTTTGCAACCGAATTTGATGTTGGGATAGGCATGGCTGAATGGTTTGTTTTCATGAAATAAAAGAATTATATTGAGGTGTTGATATTATTTTATTGGTTAGGCATTTAGGTGGCCACAAGGGTGACTGTCTTGGGAAGTTTTGGAAAGAGTAAGTTATATTTCGGGAATGTACCAAGTAAGTGGATAGCATCCCATTATAATTTTTATAAATGATATTTTACTACTTACCATACTTTTATGTTAATTACATTTTTTACAACTATGATTTTGCCAATGAAAGTTTATCGGATTCGTTTCATGTTCTTATGGATATTGAAATGAGTATATATATATTGATGGTTTTATTTATTTTGATTTATTCTTCTCCTATTATTTCATAGAATATATGATTCATGATTATGTACGAAAATGCTAAGGGAACTTTTTTTTTTTATCTTCTCACAAAATTTTCATGTTAAGATAGCCTTGTGTCTTGAAATGTTTGTATGCAAGTTTTATCATTTGGAAGGGTTTTTTTTTTTTTTTTTTTTTTTTTTTTTTTTTTTTTTTGACAAATTGAATTTGAAGGAACGTTTTAAGATATTGTTTATGAACTCCCATGCTGGGGTATCTTATTATGAAGTAATTGCTACGTGTTATCATGGTATTGAAAGAAAAGGACTTTTCATTGCTTTGACAAATTAGCCCCAAGCATGCTTGAAAATGTTTTGAGAGGATGAATACGAGACCGGTTACTAACGACAGCATCGTTAGTCCTTGGTGCACCATGGTTAACCTCGAGCTCGCTTGATATTTGTGGGATTCGTTCTCATGCTTGTTATTCGTGGGTCTTGTACTGCTTGTTTTCGTAGCCTCGTGCTACGCTTGGTTATTTACCCTCATAATTTGTGTGTTCACGCTTGTTTTCGAGCCTCGAGCCGCACTTGGTTATTTTCCTCGTGGACCGTGTGTCCACGCTTGTTCTTCGTTCTGTTGAAGTCCTACGAGAAGATGAAATGCGAGATTCATTGTTTTTTTCAAAAAAATCTAGTTTTGAGAACAAATTGTTTTATTCCCTAGTTGGTATTTGTTCGTTCAATGATCTTCTATACTCGCTTTAGTTATGCTTAGCAATTTTCTTTTATGGTTATGATTTTGTACTTGGAAGTTGAAATTAACAAGTTATCTATTTATTATATATTTTTTTCCATCACATCCAGTTATTCTTTACGTGTTTTAGTTATTTTCATTACTTTTTATTAATGGGACGTTATTCATGAAAAATTTACTTTTGGCTCCGATAACATAGTCAATTCTATGCATCTCGTGATCGGTGAGGGCATCACTACCGGAGTTAAAGCTTGCAGATTCGTCGTGAACAAATTCTAGTTGATGTCCATGTAAACCTTTGCTTTCACAACTTAGATGCTCCACGTAAGCTATAGGCAGGATCCTCACCCTACTCTTGTTTTGTATATATGTTGATATGGAGTGGAGCTCCAATTAAATTAGGAACTTGTAAGTATTGTTAAAACAATTATAAAAAAAAAAAAATGTCCAAGGAATCTATATTCCATGGGGTATGTGAGTCTGTTGGCAAGTGCAAGATATTTTATGTTATAGGCTAAAGGAATGTGAAATTTTCTCATATTCCAAGCGGTCACCCCTTAATTTTCGGGCGTGACAAGCTGAGGGGAGAGCTGGATATTAAATGGACCCGAAACATTTTAAATATTTCAGTTTGGTCCCTTTTGACTAAGGGAGCTAGGTTTTCTCTTCAGGCAGATTAAAGACGCGAGCTGGGGGATGAAAGAAGTGGACAGCGCTGCACACAGAGAGGGAGGAGACCCACGCTTGGCGCATCTCCCACCACCTAGTTCCACCCACCTCACCGGCGGCATCATCCACTACCAAGTCGCCGGCGAGCCTCCATCTCACTCGTCCTCCATCCTTCTCTCTCAATCACAATCATCAACGCCTAAGCCAAGAACCAAAGGGAGCTTCTTGGATCTGAACACACGGACCTTCGACTTTTCACTCTCACTCTCACTCTCAAACACCACCGTCGCCTTGAGGACCTCCTCCATTCACTGTCACCGGCCACCATCGTCCTCCATCAACCACCATCACTCCCACCGTGAAACACCTAGAGCTACCCCCTCACCTCCATTCCTCCATTTTTTCCGGCATCAACCACCACCATTCTCGGCCATCAATCCCATCTTCACCATCTTCCTCCTTCCATCATCTCCAACCTCCATTCTTCCACCACCTCAGTCGAGACTCCCAACCACCATTTCCTTCAATCTCTTCCTCTCTCTCATTCCATCAAACCACCATCGAAACTCCACTCCCAGATTCGCCTTTAGTTTCTTCAATTTGGTCTCACTAACTCTTTCATATCATTATCCCATTTTATGTTCACTTTTTCCATAGTTCTTCATGGTTGGGTTGTTTGAGAGCTTTGTGGTAATGCATGATTTTATGAATAGCTGAGGAGTTCTACTCTTGGGTTTGGGAGGTTGACTTGAGTTCCAAAGCTTCAATATAGGGGAGTTCATTTTGTTCAATTTATTTTCTCTAATTACATTTTAATTTCCTAGTTTTAGGATTATTGTTTTGTAATGTTGAGACTTAGTTTATCCGTTTGGAAACTTTGTGGATTGAACCTATGTGATTGGATTGAATTTTGTGGTTTGTTGGATTTATAAATTTGTATTTCCTTATTGATTCAGTGAAATTGTGCTTTCTACGTGGTATTATTAGATAATATGATTGAATTGGATTAATTGAGTGACGTGGTATCGCATTCTTGTCAAGAGGAAGCAAGCTACATTAATTTAGTTCTAATCACACACTAAGTAGTTTTAAACAATATCTCAAGAGGTAGTAGTTAGCTACGTTAGTAGGAGCTACTATTAATTGGGAATATTGGACTCAAGTGGTATCTTGAGATTTTTCATCTGGACTTAGTGAAAATTTACTCATACATTTAATTGAACTTTGATAGTCATTATTCCATTTCCAAGGGCAATCATTCATACATTTCACACTCCATTCCATTTTATTAAAAATACCAAAAATATTAGTTTAGCATCTAACTAAATTGCATTTCTCTTTAGTTTATTAGTTTGAAAAGCCAAAACCAATTTTCTTTCTTGTTTTAATTACATTTGCATGACATTTAGATTACTTAGGACTCAATAAAAGGCTCCTCGAAAGAGAGAACGATCCTAGGTTTGTTATACGCAATCCTTGGTTAATTTTTTATTGTGGATCCCAAGGCTAAAAACAAAAATGCCCTCATCAATAATTTAGCCTAGGCCAGCAAAGATTGTCACTAACATTCTCAAAAGGCTTCAAGTTGTGAGGCTAATGATCTGTACTATCTATGCACCCAGCATGATCCAGCGAAAGGCTTCATGTCAAAACCATTTCTTCATTTTGATGTGTACATAAGGATTGGAAAAAGCTCTTCAAGACCCAATGTTTTATCGATGAACATCTCCACCACTTTACTTGTGAAAACCCTCTTCTTGTCTTCCATGCATACAATTACAACTGTAGGGAGTCGTCTTTACGTTTGCTTGATCCCAAGATAGAAAAACCATTGAAGCTCTGAGCATAGACTCGATCCATCCCTTCGAATATGGTTGGACAATCATTGGTTCTTGGAATGACTTGCTTTGCGTGGAACTAGAGAATGATAATAATGACTGCTCTCAAACCCAGCCGCTAATGAGGTAAGATGTGACACCCAGCTCTAATCCAATGTGACACCTTACTCAAGCCATGTAATGCCTCACACTCGGATATAATGTTTGAATCTTGTTAACTTTCATCCCTTCTATATCTCATGAGAGGGAAGGAAAGTTGACAAGAGAGATTTATGTTGTGGTCAGGGATTACAAGATAGTGACAATTCTTAGCGGAGACAACATCTATGTTGATCTAGCGGAAGTGTTTTCATGAAGAACAGGATCTTGGAAAGAAGCAGAATTTGGAGTTATATGAAGGACAAGACTTTCTCAAAAAGTCAATGTTAATGGATATTCTGGTTGGGAGGGGAGGATGCATAAGGTCCTGATATTATAATTTCATTTGACTTGGCAACGGAAGTTTTTACATTAATAACATTACCTTCTTCAACGTTTATTCCTCCTATTCATCTAATTTTGCTTGTTGTGTACGAGAACAAAGTCGCTATCATTAATCAAAACCATGTTCAGGAATTTTACTACGCCCATGAATATGCTTTTTATGTGTGTTGGAAAAGGGAAGTGGCGCCTATGGGAAGATCTTGGGTTGGACTAATAAATATAGTATTAGACCAACTTTACCTTTCTTATATCCAATAGGCTATTTTGTTCAATCTCATCACTGATAATGAATTGAAGTTCCCCACCTCTTTATCGGGGTGGAAGATTCTTTCTTGTAGAGAGCCTCGTGTCTATGTGCGACTCAAATGTTGTATAGCATTGCTATGAAATTCTCACTTTTACATTATAGATTTACTTTGTCTTAACAATTTAGGGAGAATAGAGAAATTCAATTCTATATCTGCCTCTAACATTTTATCATTAGATATTGAGTTTTAATTAATATGATTTTATTTTATTTTTTAATCATCGCACACCATTTTTTGCATAAAATTTTTAGAGAGAGCATATTGCAAAGGCAAAATGCTACTTTGATGGAGAGGAGACTTGCATGTGTATTGTGTCCTCATTTATTTGTTCTTTTACGGGATGAAGATGGTACTATACATTAAAATTTGTTCAGACCAACATTAAACTTAGTACAAAGCTTCCTAACAGAAAGAATGTCCTGATGAGCTACATGGTCATGCAAATTTGACGTGTGGTGAAATTAAGTGCAGCTCTAAAAATGTCAGAAACACAACTTCCATTCTAACACTTGGCTGGTACACGTGTGTGTGTATTTTAAAATGTAATGGTGAGTTACTGAAATTTGTTGACATTATAGTTCAAAAAGTAATTAGTTAGTGAGTTGGTTTTAATTCAAAATGTAGACTCTACCATGTGGAATTGGCTCCCATCCACTTCCTTCCCATCCTCTCTTCATCTCAACCGTTAGATTGAAAGATTAAAGGTTTAGATTTAATCTTTTACAAAAATATTAATAAAAAATTAAATTATTAATAAAATATTTAAAATAATAGTTTTATAAAAGATGAAATCGAGCGGTTAAGATTTCGATCCAACGGTTGAGATGAAAGAAGAGGATGGAAAAGAACGGGAAGAAGAAGGACGTAGCCAACCCCCTACCATGTATACTTTATGGATATTTCCAAAAGGTCAGGTCATGTTTATTATAATCAACTAATTTATCTGACTTCTATAATCTTTTAGAATTAAGGGACTTTTACATTAAAGATCTGTCGATCATAAAAAGTTTTGCTCAAGCTCCATATAAAGTTCAAAATACTTGTATTTTTGACACAGGTCAACATCAATTGAAAGATATGAGAGTGGGTTGTGGCGGTATTGGGAAACACCACTTAGGAAGCAACTTGGATCCAAAACGCAAAAGTTATCGGAGAAATCTGTTTTGTTTAAATATAAAAAGACAAATACGAATGTATTAGAAAAAGCATTTCATTTTGTTTTTTATTATCCCCACTCTTTTATGTGTACAAAAATAATTTTTTAGCTCTTATTTTTACTTAATTAAATTTTTCTTTTTATCAAAACAAACTATGTGTTCCTCATAATTTAATCTTGAGAAGTTGTCTTTTTTATCGAAACAAATTTTTATCATACTTATAACTTAGTTTTCTCAACTAAGACTTAGTGCAACTTGGTCCCCAAATTTTTTATTAACCTATGACTTATGACTTATGACTTGGTCCCTTATCTTTTAACTATTTATATTATTATCATCCTTGTTATATATAACTCATCGGAGTTAGCCCATGTGACAATTGATTCTAACTCCGTCCGGCAAGAAGATGGCAAGTAGATGCGACAATCACTGCTGCCCATGAAGAGAATCATCAACACTGAAATCCCTCGTTGTCTCCTTCTCTCCATTGACCTTAGTTCCGTATGGCAAGCAGGTGGTGACCAAAGGCAACAATCTCTATCTACCTGTGTTTAAAGATTGAAGAAATCTCTTGAAATCCCCCTCTTTCATCACAGAGCGCTACCATCCCTCTGCTCACAACAGCCCTCTTCTTATCAGGTATTCATATAAATACGCTTATTATCTGGTAAGGAATTTTAATCAAAATGATTTAACCTATGTCCACCCAGTGGAGGTGTTTTCATTAAGAACGGGTCCTGGATAGAAGCAGAATTTGGAGTTATACGGCATATACATCTTCACTCTAAATCCGTTACCGTTAATGGAGCTATGTTCTGGTTGAGATGGCATTGCGAAGATCTTCATGGGGTGATATCAATACCTTTTTCAACCCCTTTTTGAAGAAGTTTGCCTGCTCTTTATCGGACTGTTTTTCGATGGGAAATTTCGTTTATGTGGACAGCCTCGTGTCTATGCGTGCATAGACACACGCATAGACACGTATGTTGTATAGCATTGTTATGAAATTCTCACTTTTACATTCTAGATTCACTTTGTCTTGTCAATTTTGGTAGAAGTATACCCATAAAACCTTTGAATATTTTGGTTATTCTGTTTATAAGATTTGATGCCCCTTAGATCTGTTACATAGAATAGAGAAACAGAAATTCAATTCTACTTGCTTCTAAGTTTTTATCATTCTATGCCACCAGATGTTGAGTTTTACTTGCTATGTTCATATCATTGCACACTTTTTTAAAAACAAATTACAAGAGAGAGAATGTTGCAAAGGGAAAATGCTACTTTGATATGGAGTGGAGACTTGCATGTGCATCATTTACTCATTTGTTTATTCTTTTCTCGGATGAAGAAGATGGTACAATACATTAACACTTGTTTAGACTTGCAACATTAAACTTGGTACGAAGCTTCCTAATCTCAGGAAAAATGTTCTGATGAGGTATATGAGCATGACTTGTTCCTCAGATAACATCTAAATAACTATATCATACATACATACATACACAAAGCAGCATGATTCAACAAAGTGACGCAGAAGGGTTATAGCATCATCTATAATAACTGGATTTGTAATACCCGGATAATTATCTATCTGGAATACTATATTTTAGCAAATAATACCTATTTGGAAATAGGTGAACATGTGGTTTTAAAACCTTGTAGGATACTTATTCTATTGTCTAGGGAAATTTCTAATGAAATTAGAGGGATTAAAGTGTCAAAAATCCCTAAATGCAACTATGGGCCATGAAATGCCTTGAAAATATTATGATAAATCCCAAGAGGCAATAAAATATTTATTGAAAATTAGAAAGTATGTTGTCTCTAATTTTAGGAATTTTTGGGATTATTTCCCTTGAAAAATAGTGAGGCAAAATTAAATATAATTTTGGGGAGCATAAGTTGCCCCATGATTTTTAATATGATATGTGGGACATAAAATACCAATGTCAATGAAATAGTTGTGAGGAAATGATTAATCCTAATTAAGAAAATTATCAACAATTAGAAAGTGATTAGTTAAGTAATTAATGGCTAATTGTTTAAGCCTAAACAAGAGAATATTTAAGGTAGATTATGGAAAATCCTTTAATTGAGT
This sequence comes from Acacia acuminata, assembly GCA_019022655.1. Taxonomy (NCBI): domain Eukaryota; kingdom Viridiplantae; phylum Streptophyta; class Magnoliopsida; order Fabales; family Fabaceae; genus Acacia; species Acacia acuminata. The sequence continues at coordinate 365,195 of JAFJYI010000168.1, forward strand.
GTTTATGGCTAATATTAGCATAAAGTGTGCTTGCTAATCAATTAGAAGAGATTAAGAAAAATTGGTGAGATTAAGAACATGAAAACCCTAAATCCTAAAAGATTGTTAATCATGGGATTAAGGCTCTAATTAAGCTTCTAGCTAATTTAGATAAATTAAAGGAAAAAATAATAATAAAGGGAAGAGAAAACCAAAATTTGAGTGTGAAAAGGGTTGTGGGTTTTTCAAAAATAATATCATGATATTTTTAAGATATTTGTGGAAGAACCAGTTGGATAAATGAGAACCGATAGAAATTAAATCCTATCTAGAAAACCATGAACTAAGTTTCTTAGGTCAGGACATATTACAAACAAGTGAATTTTTGTCCGAAGTTGGTGTTAGCGGAAGTCATTTTCAGAATTGGGGCAAATAAGGGATCAGATGAAAAGATATTTTGTAAACAAAAGGCGGATAAGAAAAGTGAGAACCAATGGAAAATAAATCATAACTTGAAATCCTTGAACTAAGTAGAAAACAACTGGACATATTATGAATCGGTGGATTTTTGTCCCGAAATTAGCATTACCCGAAGTAATTTCAGAATCGACGTCTATCCGAAAATGTTAAACAGACAACGGAATACCCTTAATGGGATCAAAAATTTAGTTAACTTAGATATTTCCAAAGAGGAAGAATAGAACTTCAAGGTGTGTTCCGGATTTTTGAGATTTTCTAAGATTACGCGATTAGAACACCGAACGGGGGACTTTATCAGTAGAAGTTCATAAAGCATAATCCATGTGAAATTTAATCCACCAATAAGAGAAAAGAATTGTGAGTGTGTGTGTGTCTAGTATTCAAGAGAGAGAAAGAGAGAGAGAAAAAGAAAATTAAAGCAAATTTGATAAAGTTTGAAATCCTAGAGTAAATTGGATAATGGTTTGAAATCCAAAATATCTAATGTACACAAGTAAAAACTCAAAACAACAAATAAAGTGAGAATTTATACAAATTTAAATAGTTGTGAAGAAGTAGGAACCGAAGAAAATATAAGGACTTATCTTGAATCCACATAATTTAACCTAAAGTAAGCCTAGTAAAGGCTATTTTTGCAAACGTTGAAGAATAAGCTTAAGACAACCAGGGGAATCTAATTAGACCATAAACTGGATATCCAACTACTGATCAAAAAGCATACTCGGAATTTAAAAGTATTAGTGCTTGATCAAGCAACCAAAAATGAATTTCGTTAAAGTAAAACCGAAGACTCAGTTGGAAGAAACTTCTTCATTAAGTATGGGTCCAATGGTTAAGATTAAAACTTCTTAACTAAGTTTAGATCCTATGGTGGAAATTGAGAAAGAGGAAGTTCAAGATAATTGCAAGAATGCCATGACATTTCACTATAAATGAGGGCTTCCCTCTTCATTCTCTTCACACCAAAAACCATTCTAAGAAAGAGTGGAGTGAAGCAAGAAGGAGGAGGGAGTAGCAAGAGTCCAGCTTGTTTTTAGTTTCTAGTCTTTAGTTTTATAGTTCTTAGTTGTTCTTAGTAGTTCTTAGTATAAAGGTTAGTTTGATCTTTAAATCTTCCAAGAAGTTTTGATTTCATGTTGTTATGATTAAAAATATCTTTATTTCGAAAATATGGTAGAAAATATTGTGGAGCAAAATTCTTGGAAGCTAAAGATCAAAGTAGCGAAGTTCTGACGAAATTTTCGGTAAAATTTCTGGGCAAACAGTGAAAGAAATGCTAATATTTTATGTTGGAAATGAAGCCCATAAATCACGAAACTTTCCAGAAATAAAGTAGATATGTAGGGCTTTCCGAATATATATAATATGTAGCATTTTGATTCCTGTACAAAGAGATACAACCAGTTAAAGTTAGGCCATTTTTCTGGACGAAATTCTGGGCAACGTTGAGAAAAGTGAAAACTGGGAATTGTTCATAAATTCTGGGTATATACAAGTATTTTTTATTGAAAATAGACATCCTAAGGATTCTGGGGAATTTTACGGATCCTCGTTTCGATTTTTGTAGATTTAATTATGATTTTTCAAAGTTGATACAAAATCTGCCCAGATAATTCAGTATTGCGTTTTTAAATAAATGTAAGGGCAAAATTGTAAATAACAAATCCACCAAGGGTAGAAAGGTAAATAGAGGTGAAAATATCTCTTAGGATATTATTCTAAGTATTATGGTGATATGTTAGGATATCCTGGAAGTCCGGGGCTGGGTTCAAAGGTCAGGCATGTTGGCCATTACATGGTGAAAGGTACGTTCGCATCGTAACACTAACTCGATGCTTATTGTATGCTTATATGTGATAGACTATTTCATAGAGTCATGGACAGGACTTGGTCTTGGGTCATGCACCGTGTCTAAGACTCGTCTTAGTTCACCGTTTATACATTCAGCTTTATTTATACGGGTTACGTCTTGGTAATGCCGTTGAGTTTTCCTAGCGCCGAGGACACGATGGGCCGTCGTGGCACCGGTTAGTGCAAACGTGGGTAACTTTACATGTGCTTTGTGTGCTATGTACTTGTTGATATGTTAATCTTGCATCTGCGTGTGCTTATGTATTGATTATCGCTGTAATGTCATGAATATCTCGTCATCCATATACCGTATTACTTGAGCATGAGGTTAGTTACACGAGGTTCAATGGGCATTGAACCTCAGCTCTTAACATAGCGTCGGGTCGGGAGGACCGAGGATCGAGGAGAAAGGCAAGCGGCACACATAGGGACTCGGTGAAGACTTTCTTTTGTTATTTACTTTGAAAACACTCGGTATAATGTACCGCTACGTAATCAGCCCGGACTTACGGCATTTTGAATATAAATATCGTTACTCAATCGCTCCGATGCTCTACTCGATGAAAAAAAAAAAAATATACTGCTTTTGAAAATGAGATGTTACAGGATTCATGTATAAGGTGGCGATTGTGGCCAGTAGAATTCTGGAAGTCACCACGAAGAAAAGTTTATTCCTGTTTTGTTCGTGTATATATACACACACACATACGACTGTCAACTTTATCTTGGGAGGAAAAGATACCATAATTAAGAATGGAAGAAAAAAATATATTCAAAATTATAGAATGCATTCTATGATAAACAATTACTAACAATTTACTAACAATTACTATGATAAATGTCAGATTGAACATAAAGCTCAGCAGCCTTTAAGTATTAGTTGCTAATTTGAGGATCAGAGGGAGTAGATAATCAGACACATTGAATTAGCTTATCAAAATTGTTCTCGTGTAGAATACAGATATCCAGCTAAGGGCTGGTACTTTGATCTTGGATAATTAGGCTCTACCTAAATTTCCTCAAAATTTACTTAACATAATAACTAATTAAGGGTTCATTAACAACTAAGTAATGCTCCATAATTTACCAAAATATACAAAAGTAAATCGAGTATGCAGAATGAGCCCTAATGTGGCAATATACAATCATCTAACATAAACCAAAATGACGAAGCACTACTTTTAGTAGAGTAGCCTAAGCTTCTGAGATCTTCCCTGATGGACCTGGACGGGAACTATCACTACTACAAAAAAATCAAAAACGTCCTAAATTTGATCCATATAACGTTCTTTTTTCTAGGGACGTCTCGTGAGGCGTAGTAAAAAAAAATACTTTTGGCGACCTGAATTTAATTCAAGTCGTCTTACATAAGACGACCTGAATTTAAATTCAGGTCGCCTTACTGCTTTTTTTTTTTTTAAAAAAAAAAAAAACCTCGACGGGGTTGGCTATGGAAGAACAAATCAAAAATCAAATTCCAGAAATATTTTCTTTTTTATGTTACAAGCAAGAAATTCCAAAACCAGCAAGAACAAGAAAAAAACACAAAGAGAGTAATCAAAACAAAGACAACAAGGAAGATACAATGAAAAAAATGAAAAAAAACCTAACAAGTAACTAACGACTCACATTCTAATCCCCTAAAATGGAAGGAATAAGGAACAATAATGCAAAAAACAGAGTAATTTCAGATCTGCAAGAGATTTGGTGTTCATAGTATCGTCTTGGAGCCATGAGGAGATTTCCAGATCTGCAAAAATTGGTGCCCTCTCAGATCTAAAAAATCAACAAGAGTCAGATCTAAAAAACCACTTACTAGCGGTAGCGTTTTTGATGAAATCGATGGTGACTCTTGTTCGAAGTGCGATTCTCGGGCGTCTCGTTGCTCGGTCTCCTCGCCCGCCCGGATCGAAGAGTGTTGAAGGAGTAGGAATATATCGAAAGAGAAGATGGGGTGTAGAGGAGAGAAGAGGAAGGCGTATGTGCAGATCAAAAATGAGAAGAGGAAGGCGTACGTGTGCAGAGGAGAGAAGGGATAAATGAAATTAAAAAATTTCATTTTAGGCGACTGAATTGGTATTTAGGTAGTCTAAAGTCTCAAAAAAAAAAATTTAGGCGACCTAAATCGGTATTTAGGTAGTCTAAAGTCTCAAAAATGATATCAATTTACAAGGGTTTTTGGAGCAAAAAAAAATCCTAAATGGCGCCAAAAATTTCATTTTAGGCAAACCGAATTGGTATTTAGGTAGTCTAAAGTCTCAAAAAAAAATTTTAGGCGACCTAAATTGGTATTTAGGTAGTTTAAAGTCTCAAAAATGATATCAATTTTCAAGAGTTTTTTGGAGCCAAAAAAATCCTAAATGGCGCCAAAAATTTCATTTTAAGCGACCGAATTAGTATTTAGGTAGTCTAAAGTCTCAAAAAAATTTAGGCGACCTAAATTGGTATTTAGGTAGTCTAAAGTCTCAAAAATGATATAAATTTTCAAGAGTTTTTTGGAGCTAAAAAAATCCTAAATGGCGCCAAAAATTTCATTTTAGGCGACTCGAATTGGTATTTAGGTAGTCTAAAGTCCCAAAAATGATATCAATTTTCAAGAGTTTTTGGAGCCAAAAAATCCGCAAATAATTCATTTTAGGCGACTGAATGCAATTCAAGTCGCCTAAAATATTCAGGTCGCCAATGTTAAAAGAATTAAAAAACAAACCCACTTACGACGCCAAACAAATAAATTTTATTCTAAAAAAAATTATTCTAATTTGGGCGACCGAATTCAATTCAGTCGCCTAAATTCAAATATTGGCGATTCGAATTCAATTCAGTCGCCTAAGGCTCATTTTCCTTCCATATATTTACAAGAATGCCACTTGTCTTCATTTTTTACTTCCTATTTTTTAATAAGGACGTTTTTTAGGGTAGTAATATCCAATTTTTGTAGTAGTGTATCACCTAAAAAATGTGGGTAACCATCAATCCAACTCATTACGAATACTAATATGTGCTAGTGAGGTGCCATGTGGAACAATTTATTTAACAAAGTATTAATAAAATATAATTCACCAATATCCATATCACAAAATTTCATGTCATAAATTAAGTATTACAATTTTTCATTAACACAATTCCCAAGATGCTTCCCATCAATTCAACCGAACCGCCTTATTTCCTCCGACTAGACCCATGGGCTAAGTTACATCCATGTTACTGGTTACTCGAAAGCTCACTAGTCATGTGATGAGGATCAGCCAAAATCCCCAGAGCACATGTCCCAGACCATGGGTCTTTTCCCCTCATTGAACTAGTGGGGTGTCGTAAGCCCTCATTGAACTAGTGGGTCAGTCCCTCATTGAACAGGTGGGACAATATAAAGCCAACCATTGTGCACCTATAGAGGCCTCACCACATGGTGGAATATACTACTCCATTTCCTCCCAATTCAACCCTTTCCATAATTATCATAATAAATATCATAATATCAAAATTATCAATTCTTATACATAAATAAATAAATAAGTATATATTCAAAATTCAAATGATAAGGTTCCGCAAGGCAATTTCTATTAAGATATTCATAATCATTTCACAAAATACTCACAAACAACATACTAGTACACATAACAAGTGGAAAGTGGTTACCTCTCGCCGCATGACTAACTATTATCACACCGCTTCTAATCCAAAAGCTCAAACACACGCTAAAAAATCAATCTACCACAACCAATTTACTAACCATTAATAACTTTGTCAAACTCCACATAATTAAAATTGTAATTTATAATTTCAGAAAAATATACAAAATTTAATCATGAATATTATTATAATAAAAACTGAAAATAATAGTCCTTCAAAATTTCAAAACTAAAATGATTAAAATTTCAATAATATCTTTATTAACCCAGAGGCTATTCCAATACGTCATCAATACTTTAAATTAGAAGTTTAATAAATAACAATTATCCTATAAATTATGCTTTATTGCATTACATATAATGTTTCTAAAAATTCTAAAAATGCATATATGTAACTTGACTCTTTACATAGGACTTTTCCAGAATTTTTCTGATTAAACTTGGAAAATTCGTAATTAATTCTACAAAAATCTAAATGAGGTGCTTCCAAAAGCTACGTGTTTTTTAGCATGTCTACTTTCACATAAAAATAATACCAATAGCCATAAAATATTATATCATTCCCAGATTTTTAAAATTCAAACATTGTCCAGAAAACTTTCTAAAATTGTGACTCAACTTCCAAAAATCATATCACGAGTTACAAACCTCCGTTTAAGGTGATCCAAAGCTCTTTTTAAAGATTAATGTGTGTACTATCAACACTAAAAATTTCATGAAATATTTCAAAGGTTTCACATTCCAAAACCATGCCATAAAATGATCACTATTCCTGGAACACAAAATTCATCCAGATTTTCGGTTAAACTTTGGAAAATCATATCTCCCTTTCTACACGTCCGATTTAGGTGTTATTTGGATTTTTGGAAAGTTTGAGATGTCTAATATCTACTGTAAAAATTTCAAGGAAAAAAGAAAATTTTTTCCATTTCAAAAATGAGCCCGAGAAATTTACTGTTCACTTCTGCAACTGACATTTTCCAGTTTTCAGTGTCTAACTTTGAAAAATCATAACTCTCAATATACACGTCTGTTTTGGCTGGGATTTTGCTCGTTTTGAACCTTAGTGAGTCAATTATTTATTGTAAAAATTTCAAGGAAAAAATCAAAGGTTTACTTGGTCATAATTGCCACGTCATTTTCTTACTCCAGAGGCATACCAGAAATTTCTAGGTTCTTAGCTCAACTTCCAAAAATCATGACTCTCAATCTACATGTTAGTTTTGGCAGAGTTTTTTTCTCGTTTTAAAGGTTAAGATGTGTACTATCTTCCATAAAAATTTTGTACAAAAACTCAAACGTTTTCCATAGAAACAGACTAGCGAAAGACACTCTGTTTGTGAGTCCGGAAAACAGAGTAATGAAAATACAGCAGCTTAACCATGTGTTTTTAATCCTCAAACTCAGAACTAATCATGTAGAAACTAGAAGGGAGAGGTTTAGAGACTCACCTTGGTTGATACACAGGCTTAAATGCAAGGTCCCAACCTTCTTCCTTTCCTTCCGACTCTCACGTTAACTTTCGGTCTCTCCCCCTTTGCGTGTTCCCTTTTCTGTTGTGTTTCTTTCTTGGTTGCTGCAAGAATGCAACTTGGTTTATAATGAGAGAGTATGGTTTGCTAGGCTCGAGAGGTATGGTTTACTGCTGGTTTGTGTACAGTTGCAGCTGGCCAAATCCGTGAAAGTCGCTGGGCAAATCTTATTTCCTTGCGTGTTTGACTTGTTGCTGCATTTTTCTTTTCGTGTTTTTGCTATTATCTAATATATGTGCTGTAAGTTCAAATGGATTGGCTTATGTTTGTTGGGCTGAGGGAGAATTATTAATAAGTAACATGGATATAGCAATCCTACTCCCTTTTCACGTGTTTATGGGGATAGGTTTGAAGAGATCATATTAGTCATGTGTTGTTGTAATTGGGGTATTCAATTGGGCCGTGGAAATAATGGGAATGAATAGATGGGCTTGTATTGATGATATTGTTTTGAAAGTTGAAGTTGTATACGAATAGGATTCAATGCTTAATAACATTAATCTTATTTTTCTCCTTTTCTTTCTACTATAAAAATTTAAATCCTTAATGTATTTATATTTTTTTATTCATTTTTAATTTGAATTAAATTCAATTGGATCTCAATTGTTATTTATTCAATTTAATAGTTAATTTTTTTTCTATTTAAAGATTTTTTTTCTTTCTCAATTAAATTTATTTTTGGCCTTAATATATTATCTCCAAAATATTTATGCTGAAAATTTATTTCATAATTATTTGTCCTTAATTTATGAGAACATATGCCTTAAATTCCAATAATTATTCTCATAATTATTTTAGGGCAAAATTCACAATTCAATTTCCCATATGATATTCAAATTCCAAATTCCAAAATTTGGGATGTTACAAGTGGGACATGCGTTGGGGCGTAGGGCCTAGTGGACTGCTTGTCCTTAGGTCGCCTCTTGTAGGGCCTAATGGATTTGTGTGTGTCGCTACCGAGCCGTTGATGCATTCGGTGTAGTTAGGGTTTGAGTCCCGGCTACATTTGTTTTCCTAGTGCTGAGGATTTTCCGGGGCTTGCCTTGGTAAGGCAACCCAACGATGTGTTGATTGTCATTCTGAATGCATGTGGTATGTTTACCATGATTGATATTGTGATTTTCCTGATTGTGGATTACATACATACACTGTACATATATTGTATATGAGTTTAACGGTTACTGAAAGGGTTCAATTTTGAACTCAGGACGTGCTAGAAATACGGGTAGATCTAGGTGGTGACGGGAGATCGAGGTAGGGCATGGAGTTGAAGGTGAAGAAATAGGGAATGCTCTATTACTTTTGTATTTTACATTTTGGATGACTGTATATTATTTTACTTTCTGCCTGGTACTTATTTTGGATTACTGTACCCTAACCCTACATGGACTATTTACTTTCAGTTTATCATACTTTTACCAGTATTACGTATTCGTCCAAACCGATACAATGCTCTGCCGCGTAACACTCGATACATGTTAATATGGAAATAATTAAAGGTAAGGTAACAACTAAATAAAGAATCCCTCTAACCCACCACCCGAGAATGAGGCCAGTAGGGGTGCTTCACTGCCGGCTCATCCTCTTTGTTACATCAACTGCTAATTTAGATAGACTTAACCTTGAATTATAATATCATGATGATAAAATTTTCAACTTCTAAACAGAAGCATAAATTGAAACTATGAAAGTTTATAATAAAGACGTAAAAGTTATTTTCAATTCCCAACTATGAAATCATAACCAGCATAGATCAATTTTTATAAAAGTTTATTACTAAACATAATTAAAAATGTATAAAATATCATTAAATAAATAATACCAACTATGAAAACAATTTTTCTTCTGAATCAGTTTATTTTTGGTTATTTGTGGCCTTTAAATACCCTCTTGGAATTGATATGATGGTAACAAAAGTAAGCAACACTGACAAGACAAGTGTCAGACTTTTCAATTGTAAATTCTTAAAGAAAAGAGGCACTTCACAAGACAAGTGTGACACTTTATAAGTTCTATGTGAGAATTTATAAGATGAATAAACTAATTTGTAAGACATACAACTAAAAACTTGACACTTGTACTATTTACAAAAGGCACTTCACAAGACAAACGTGGCACTTTACAAGTTATATGTAATAATGTACAAGACAAAAAAAATTAATTTGTAAGACAAACAACCGAAAGCCTGACACGTGCTATTTACAAGAAAAGAATCACTTTATAAGACAATTATGATACTTTACAAGTTGCTAAAATTGACTATACGAATTACTCCTTCCGGTCCTAATTATAGGAACTCTTTTGTAGTACAAATTACACTATAAAAGTATTCTTATAATTATGATTTGGATGAAGTAGTAACTAATTCGCAAGCTACGTGTTTTGTCATTGTATAAGCGACCAAACTCAATTGGGTTATGGTTTTCGGAAATGCCTCCAAAAGATGCAACGGTTCTCATTGATTGTCACATTTGGCCTTTCCCAATAAAAGTTCAACGTGTAATAAATGTTAGCCAAGAGCCAAATTTCTCTCTCCATGAAAAAAAAGGAAATTATAAAATTATAAAAGGGACACCAAAAGTAGTACTCCAAAAGCTATATTTTTAGTGTCCCTTTTCTAAATTGGGATCATAAAGTCTACATTTAGCATCTTTTTTCTAAATTGAGCACCAAAAGTGGGCCAAAAGTAGACTTTTAGCGTCCCTTTTAAAATCAGTTAATGCAGCACGATGAACATGGATATATAGAAAAGGCAGGACAACAGGAACAAGTTTTGTTGCATCATAACCCCTGTAGCAAATTCCTTTTCCTCCTCAGGATTGCCTTCGGTAATTCACTGTTTCGTCACAAAACTAATTACTTCCTCTTCCTTCGGTAATTCCTTTTCCTCTCGTCCATTTCAGTGAGGGAAGAGAGAAGAACCGTGCCTTTAATGAATAGTAATTTAATATGCATATCTGTTATCGAGAATTGCCCCATAAATAACTTTGAGTGCTAACTACATACACCACCTTCAAAAATAGTGTGTTGGACGCACCTAAACCTTTAATTATATATCAATATTAATAATTAGTTATAGACAAAAATATTGTCCTCTTACAAGTTGCAATCTTAAAGTATGTTCGGTTTTGTTTTTAATTCTTATTTTTCAGAATAGTTTTATAAATTTATTTTTCCAAACAAGTTTGAAACTAATTACACATTCATTTCCGCCTAAAAATAGGATATAGTTTAAAAGTGAATTTGGGTTCTGAATATGAATTTTTTATTTTTATTTTATTTTATCTTTTATATTTATCACAAAAGAGAGATCATGATATATACTAGAATAAAGGAAACTATAATCTTCATAAATTAAATAAATGTATTTTATATTTAGAATCGAGAGGAGTATCCTACCGGATATTTTGCAAAAAGGGAAAACTAATCTCCCTGTCCTTATAATTTCCTCAAATTTTGAATCAGGTGTTTAGACTTTTCTTTCTTTCTATGAGATCCTTGAAGTTTAGACCGTTAGATCCAAAAGTCTTACATTTACAAAGTCCGTTAAATTAGTGTGAGATGGCGTCCATTTGGAAATATTTACTTTGACTAAGCATGAACCTGCACCGATGCGCGCACGAGGTCGCTTGTCCTCGCGTTGAATTCACGGCGTAAGAAGACATTACTATCCGTAAAAAATCAGACTCCATCCACCTCATCCCGGAAGCGATCCGTTATTTTTGAATCCATATTTCTTACTCATCAAAAACATGAGCAGGGAATTCTCATCCCTAAATATTTTTTTTAAAATTTTATTTTTAGAAAAAAATACTTCGTACACTAAAAATTAATTAGCTTAAGATATTAGGTGTTGAAATTTTTTGAAGATATTGGATACTATTAGAAATATATTTCAAGATATTGGTGTTATTGAGAAATATTTTTGAATGCAATATTATAAATCGATTAATTTGATATATCAAGTGACAAAAATATTTCGGGTGTAACATATAATTTAATCTAAATAAATTAAAAATATAAAAAAAAATTAAAAAATGTTCGTCATCCAAAATTAGGGGATGAGCTGGGCATGCATCGAGACCCGCCCCATAAACGTCTTGAGTACACTACCACAGATCTCGGAAAGGCAATCCTTCTTTAATTTGTTTGAGCCACCTAATCCATGACACTTGAAAAAGTCCCTTTAATTTGGCTTTTATTCCGATCAATGTTTCTCTTTTCAATCAGGTAGCCTCCTCATCTTTTTTCCGTGATTTTTCGACACATCCTTTAATATTTCCCCACATGGTCGGTGTTCAGCTAAAACTTTATAATTGGGATGCTCTGTTTTTCGAGTTTTCTGTGGTTGTACGTACAGCACTCAAATTCTTTTGGGATCTACAAGGAATATGGATGCGTAGACCGAGAGTTGGTGGGGTTTGGGGAAGGAAAGTGAATTGAACATGTTTTGAGAATGAAACCGAGCAAGTGAGGGAGGGGTGTAGTCGAGCAAGTTTTTCCACTTGGGCGCTCCTCACATCACTTTAACTGAAGTTCTTTTGGACCTTCCCCATTTGAGTTAACAGTAGAAATTGTTTTTAACGTGATTTATGGTTTACGATGTAAGTGTGTAAGAGGAGTTTTATTTCGACTTACGTGAACATATCTTTTAATGGCATCTCAAACTGGCACACTCAAAGGATCTCAAGGGAAAAATTGTCCAAGGGTTTGATCCAAAATTGAAGGAAATTATAAGGATCAGGAGATTAATTCTCCTAATTTTTGTCTTTAACGTTTAAAACGGTATACTAAGTGGAAAACAACATTAGATGGGCTAAAACTGTTCTACTACATGTAAATTCATTTTTCATAGATGTATGACGTCATTTTTATCTGCAAGTGTAAATTTGGAGAAAGCGATCACTTTTTTTTTTTTGTTAGAAAAGATCTTTTTAACCCAAAATTTAATGTCCAAGATGAAGAAGAAAAACTCCACTAAAAAAAATAAATTTTTACAATGCATATCCATTAGCACCAGACAACTTTTTATAATGGAATGTTCATATTCAGGTCAATTTTGCATTTGCCTTTGTACATGTTTTTTATAATGGAATATTCACATTCAGGCCCCAAAAAAAGGTACAAGACAACTTTTTAATTTTCACTTCACTCTCTAGTTCCCATAACTCTGTTTTTCTGTGTCCTTCCAAAATCATTGGACAATTATTGGTTCTTAGCTTGCTTTGCATGGAACTACAGAATGATAATAATGACCTTTTGCCTTGAAACCCAACATTTAATCAGTTAAGACATAAAGTGATTAATGGCTTGTTTTGGATAATTAATTTTTAACTAGTCTGTTTTGGAAAAATCTTAACTAATTTGTTCCCCTCTCAATGTCATTCTTTCTTTATTTTTAGATATGATATATATAAGGACATAAAGCCGGACAATCTACTTGTTAGTTCTAACAACATTGTAAAGTTGGATGACTTTGGTTTGACTAACCATACAAGTTCTTGTATATCTTGTGAAAAATGCATTCACATGACAAAACCGATTCGCCATTGATTTTTAAACTTGATGAGACTTACTATCTACAGTAATTTAAGATGATGTTTTATGTTTAGGATGGGGTGTGTGTCCCATAACATTTATGGTTATTTGTGGCCTTTTAAATACCCTCTTAGAATTTATACGATAGTCCCAACACTAAGCAACATTGACAATACAAGTGTCAGGCTTTTTAATTATAAATTCTTAAAGAAATGAGGCACTTCACAAGACAAGTGTGACACTTTATATGTTATATGTCGAAATTTACAAGACGAATAAACTAATTTGCAAGACATACAACTAAAAATTTGACACTTGTACTATTTACAAGAGACACTTCACATGACAAGTGTGACACTTTTCAAATTATATGTGAGAATTTATAAGACGAATAAGCTAATTTTCAAGACATACAAATGAAAAGTCTAACATGTGCTATTTATAAAAAAGAGGTACTTCACAAGACAAGTGTGACGTTTAACAAGTTCTATGTAAAAATTTAACATCTGAATAAGTTAATTTGCAAGACATATCATTGAAAAGCTTGACACGCTTATTTTTTTGGTTATAAAGCAGGGTATTTTTGTCCCTTCCCTCTTGAAATTACTTCACCCCCATAAAGACCGAACCGATATTTCATAAAATTAAGGGGCCTTTTAGTAAATATTTTACTATAGAGGGCTTAGGTAAAATTTTCCCTAATTTTAATCTGACTCCCTGTTGAGACCATCTTTGAATAAAATGATGTGAAAGTGTGAAAATAGTTCGTATCTTTTCATGGTGGGTTATCGAAGGTCCCATCATCCATTTCTTTGTTAACGAAGAAGAATTATTATACAACTATTTTCTTTATTTGTCTCTTTCTTTTCCTTAGTATAAGTGTAAATCACGGTTCAAAGTGATGAATTTTCAAAGTTGTGTCTTCTTTTCGACCCGGAAAAACCTTGGGTCATCTTTAAAAGGAATAAAAAAATAAATAAAATGAAATGCAAATGTAAGTGTCGAATTTATTAAAGTAAATTAGGGTATGTTCTTTATATTGTATGGTATCACACTCTCACTACTCTTTCTTATTCCCATATTCCTTTTATTTTTGTTCTTTTTTTGTTTTCATTCCATCAAAATGTTTAAAGCCGTTGGGTCTATAACCCAATGCCACCAAGATCCTCACTTAAGGATTTTTAAAGACTCGGGGTTGTCAGTTAGAAATTCGAACCCTCTATAAATATAATGGATACATGAAAAAAGAAAATTTCTTGTAATAAAACCGTTGGATGACTAGTTTTTTTTTTTTTACTACAACCGCTCCTTTCTAACAGACTCACATCTTTGGTTAGGCTTGGGTTTGGGCTTGGGCTACCTATCCCATATTTGCATGGGTAACCGTACATCCAGGATAGGAAGCCTTTCCCATTTTTCTAAAGATTTACTCACGAATTCTTCTCGAGAAAACTATTGTTGTTTTTATATTTTATTAATTGTAAAGCAAGTATATTCTTGATATTTTTACTAATGAAGTAGAACCTACTATTCGAAGTGAAGCAAAATCAAATGTTTTTGAAATTGATGATAGTGGTGAAGAAGATGAAAATGATAATCATCGTACTTATGTTGCTTAGTGGTAAGCTTGTTATATTTTGTGTGAGTTACTTGTGGACAATAATTTATTCTTGATTATGAATTAATGACTGCGTTTATTTATTACATTAAGCTTGTTGTGTAGACATTAATGTTGACAACATTTATTTAATAAATTAGAATTTTAATTATTGTATTATATTTCTTTGAAAAAAATGTAGGAAAAATAATTTTAATTCATAAAAATGTTTTCCGCCCACGATTCCCAACTTTAAAAGTGCACAACCCATCGCAACCAAGTGACCACCACATGTTATTTTAATTTCAAGTTTTTAAGTTGAGAGATTGAGTAAAGAAGGAAGGTGGAAAATGAATCTGTTCTGAAATGTTCGACCCCTAAATTTTGAGAGCATATGAATCTATGTGGAAAATGTGTAATGTCCTTAATATAAAAATTATTTACCTTATTGCATCATGGGTTTTACATGAGAAATTTGAAGATTTTGTAAAACAAGCGTCGCATGAAGAGATGGAGTGGACTGAAAATATTACACGATCATAATGAGTATACGGGACTAGTTGTGTAAGAGCCTAATTAACCCCGTGTGTGGCACCGTTTTTCTTCATTGGAGTTCTCGGCGTGGCTTCGATGGAATCTTGCCCACATCTCGTAACAACCTCGGTGGATTTGGAGACATCGGAACCTCCATATATTTGAATAGCGAGTCAATATCGAACAACACCATCATAATGTGTGTGCGGACTATGCTCGGTGGTATGAAAGAAGCTCATACGAAGTTCAACCGTGGTAGACGTGGGATGGATACTTGGGTTAAAATTAACGTTGATGGAGCATTCTCCCACATTCCGAATGCTACTACTTGTGGTGGTGTCTTGAGAGATGCACGAAGGAGATTGCCTCTCTGCTGAAATCTGGGGACGCATGCATTGATTCAGGGGCGGACCCAGGAATTTGACTGACGGGGGGCGAAAATAAAAAATGTTACATCATAAATAAAATTATTTGAAATACGATACAGATCTAATATATAAAAAATTGAAAGAAATCTATTATAGAAATTAAGATTACTTCATTTGACTCTTTTCTACGTGTTTTTATATTATTAAACTCATCTATAATTAAATTCGTAATAATCACCTAGAAAGAGCATGAATTATTTCATGACCAATAGGATTTTAAAAATATTATTCATAACAAAAATAAACCAATTAAAATTAACTATTAGTCATTATCTATATTCCTATAGCCATCTTTTAATAAAATTCAAAACTTGCACAAAATCCTAACCCTAAAATATTCTTTAATCAGTATAAAAGTAGCATCATGAGAAGGATAAAGTCATGTACAAGAAATTTCATAAAGGAAATTTAATAGAAAGAAATGATTTTGAGTACTTTATTGATCCTCAAAATCTATCATAAACTGTTGGAAAAAAAAAAGGCGAACAAAGCGCCAACGAAAGGAACAGCCGAATCATTTTGAGCACAAATAAGTGGGGTTGGGGATAATATTAAAGGTGGGCCCAACCTCTTTATTAATTTTTTTTTTTAATATATATGATAGGAAACGAATGGTGAGATGATCAGTTAATATACATATGTATATGAAAGCAAACCAACTATTGGATGCTCAGTTTATTTTTTTTATTTTTTTTTTGTAAAACTTTAGGGGGGGCGGGGGCCACCCCTCGCCCCCCACGTGTGTCCGCCTGCATTGATTGAAACTTGCATGAGACCTAGGCTTTCGACGTGTAATCCTTGAGTTAGATTTCGAGGAAGCAAAGTGAAGGGTTGCCGCGAGAATCATGTCGCGGAAAGTCATGCGGACAAGGATACGATTATGGTTTCTCAACAGTTGATTAGAAGATGGTTGAACACGGTAGCTGATTGGTTGGCTAAACAAAGGTTATCGGCCACGTTAGGTTTTCATGGAGTTCGAGAGGCTCCCCAGGTCCCGGAGCCGCATCAAATTATGGAGCCGGATAAGGGCTAATTAGTTAGTTTGGTTTTCTCATTAATCGTACAAGAAGCCCAAGTAAGGGATTTCTTAGTATTGTTAAAAAAATTGAAGGTAGGTTATGTAAAACCCTAAAAATCCCTATTTCTATTGAGAGCTATATTTCGATAAATACTACTTGTTTGATAAACGAAAGTATGTTGTCTCTAAAATTTTGTAAATTTGCTGGCCATATTTTAGGCAACTTTATCTTGGGAATTAAATAAACCAAAGACTTAATTTTAGGCTATATTTAAGGATCATAAAATACAAAATAATTATTATATTAAATTATGGTTCTTAAATAATCAAGAGAAGCAATAAAACTTTATGGAAACACTTAGACAAATTAAGAAAAATTATTAGAGATTGATAAGCAATTAAGTCTCCACTTAATAATGGTGTAAACCTTCATGATTAATTATGGTGCATAAAGCTTGATTTAATTAAACACTAAGTCTCCATGGGTAGCTAATAAATACAATTAGGAGTTAATTAAACTTTTCTAATGACACTTAGGCTTTTATGAGGTCATCAAAGTGACATCACAAGGATGACATCACAAGAGCTCATGCTTCATGGTGTAGGGCCAAGATTTAACTTAAACAACACAAAATCTAATCCAATGGATAGGGTTCAAGATGGGAGGATAATAGATTATTCAACAAAATTAAATAATAGCATAATTAAATATAGCACATGGGCTCATAAATGCAAAATGAGAGATGATAATATAAGAATTTAGGATAATACTTAAAATAGGATAAAATACACTAGCACATGGGACCACATGATCAAAAATGCAAGAAGAGAGGAAAGAGATCGGGAGAGGTCGACATTTTGAGAGAGAGAGAGAGAGAGAGAGAGAGAGAGAGAGAGAGAGAGAGAGAGAGAGTGAGAGTGAGTGAGTGATCAAAATATAATATTTTTTCCAACATGTTGAATTTAATTTTGGAAATTAAGATAATTAGCTAAATCCTATGTTATTAGAATCAACCAATGAGAGTGTTTTCTCCCAAATTAAGTCTTCATGAAAGCACAAATTAACAAGAGCCATTGATGAGGAAAGTTGATCCAAGGGATAAAATTCATGAGCTTTTACTATAAATAGGGGCCTTGCCCTTCATAATTCTTCATACCAAATCAAACTTCAAGAGTTGATTTCTAATAGAGTAGAAGCAACAAGGAGGTGGCAAGCAAGAGGCTTCAAGAGGTAAGCTTGTCTTTAGTTTTAGTTTATAGTCTTTAGTTCTTAGTAGCTTTAGTAGAATTGTTAGTTTTAATCTAGGAAATAGGTAAGGTAATTTCCCATAATTGTTTTCGAACCTTATTGCATCGAAAGATGCCTGACAAAGTGGAAACATGTTGGGGAGTGACTTCTAGGATTAATAAAACAAGTTAGAGTAAGATAGGAATTGTGGGGTGTTGCTGGGCAATGGGAGTCAGGAAGTTAGATAGTGATATTTTAAATGCAAAATCATCTTCATAAATTCTGAAATAATGCATGAGTGTAGTAGACATGTATAGCTTTCTATTGATATAAAATATGCATCAATTAGAGGTCTGTAGGGGGAGATAGAAATTCTGGAAATAAGGCTACGTTTTTCTGAAAAAATTCTGGGCAGAGGATGAACATCATCAAACTGGGAATGAATCACAAATTCTGGGTGTAAACCAATATTTTTTATCAAAAATAGACATGCTGATGTTTCCGGAAAATTTTACGGATCCTCGTTTCGATTCTTCTAGAATTAATTATGATTTTCAAAGTTAGACGAAAAATCTGCTCAGAAATACTGTACCAGCATTTTTCTACGAAATTTTGGAAATAAGTTGAAAAATAATCCCACCAAGAGTAAAAAGGTCATTAGGGACTAAGATGTCTACTAGAATATTATTTGTGAATTAATAAATGTGATATTACCATTATAGGATATACGTGATCATACAACGACAGACGAACGTACCGACATCACCAGACGAAGGTACGAACGCGTACTGTAACACTGACTCTGATGCTTATTGTATGCTTATATGTAATAGATGATTTCATAGACTAAGACTCGGTCTTAGATCAGTGTTTATACATTCAGCGTTACACGGGTTATAGTCTTGATAACGCCGTAGGATTGTTTTCCTAGCGCTGAGGACACGACATGCTATCGTGGGTTGGTTAGTGCAAACGTGGGTGACTTTACAATGTCTTGTGTGCTATATATTGTTGATATGTTAATCTTGCATCTGCTGTGTGCTTATGTATTGATTACTGCTGTAATGTCATGGATATCTGTCATACATATATTGTATTACTTAAGCATGAGAGTAACTGTTACCTGAGGTCCGATGGGCATTAGACCTTAGCTCTTACTGTAGCATCAGGGTCTAGAGGACCAAATGTCATTGACAAGGGTAAGCAGACCGCTTGAGGACTCGGCCAGATTTTTTTTTTTTTTTTTTTTTTTTTTTTTTGACTGTAAAATTTTTGGAATTATTGGGATGAATGTACCACTACTATAACAAACCATGGATGATATTTTGTAATATACTCATCAGTACTCACTCTTTTAAATTGCTCCGATGCGCCACTCTGATCAAATTATTTTGAAAACGCTTTAAAAAAATGGGGTTTTACAGGTTAGACCTGATTTCAATTTTATATGTTCAACAATTATAATTATATACACATACACATACATATTCAAATTTCAAAATTCAATCTCAGATTCAAGGGTGAGAAGGACCTCACACGATCACGCGATCGGCTAATGGTGGATTAATGAGAGCTATTAGGTATTCGGTTATGGAAAAATTTTAATTAAATCCAGTTATAGAAGGGCATTCTGGCCTTTTAACTATACTGAAAAAATTCCTAAATCAGTCATATTGTCATTTATTAAGAATTTGTTGAAAATATAGGCCTAAATATGAATTTAAGCATTTTAAAAACTGGATTTAATTGAGATTTCCTCTATTTATAATTAAATACCCTAAAGCACCAAATCCATATATATTATCAAAATCTCAAATATATCCTTGATATTACTACATAATTTTTACGTCACTTTCTCTTCAAATGCGTGCATGAAATGGAAGACGTTTTGTTAGTAATTCTTATTTATAAAATGAGTCTCAAAGGAATTTATATACACTAGAGAGATGTGTGATGTCTTTGTAGTACTTTCATTGTTGAGAATTTGATTCCTGAAGGGTTCAATTATTTAATGGTCATACAATTAACGTGACACATTGAATGAATCTTAATTAATTGATGTTTCCATTGATAATTGATGTTAATGAATCTGAATTAATCGTTCAGACGTGCTGTGTCATCTATGTCTATCTACTCCCTCTGATCCTAAAATTAGCATATCAAAATGTTATTTAATTAATTAGCATATCAAGTCCCTTGGTTACAAACGCACAAAATTTAGTATCATCTGAGTGATTAACGGGCCCCATCAGAAATTGTGCTGATTATCTCCCATAGATTAAGAAATTAATCCTTTTTGGTGAACAAAATTAATATTTTAATTCTTATAATTTACCTAGATTTTTAAGTTAATTCTTATGCGTTGATTTGTTTGTGTGTTAAAAAAATTACTCCTTATAATTTTAAAATAATTTGAGTTAATCCCTACATTTTGTTCATCTCTAATTTTTATAATTTTGGACGAGTTTTTTTCCCCACGAATTTGTGTATTGTTCAAACTAGTATTTCAACGAAAGAGGATAAAAATCTGCACAGCCACATACTGGAATGTTTTCGATTGAAAAACCACAAGTGGAAGAGTTTTATGACAATAAAATTAAATATTATAATCTCGATAACGAAATAAATATATAACTTATTTTCCCCCGCCATCCATTGTATATATTCAGCTACTTAATTTATAAAGTATCCTTTCTTTAACCCCGTGAAGAGGTAAAATAAGTAAAATTATTCACAAGCATGTTGAGATTTGGTCATATATGTATGTCGACCACTATTTTTCATCTTAAATATTTCTTTCTTTCTTTATTCATGACATATTCTATCAATTTAATGACGTGTCCGAAAATGCCAACCAAGAGGTAAGCTAATTAAGCAAAATTAGATACAAGTTGGTTGCCATATAAAACAATGAATGTATTATAGAACAATTTTTTTAATTTTTATAAAACGATAAAAAGGCCTTTTGTCTTCATCAGTAATTCCCTTTTTCCCATCCATCAGTAATTCCTTTTCGTTGTAATTACTTGTCAAATATATAACTTGGATGTCAAATGAAAAGCGTATGAAAAACTTCAAAATTGTTAATCACTATCAAGTTCTTGCAATGGGTACATCTCCTTTTCTCTCTTATCATGTATGTTACATAAGTTTAATTATTATTATTTTTTGATAAAGGTCTTCTACGTTAAATTTATGGGGGATTTTTTTTTTTTTTTTTTTTGGGATTGGAGATGATTCCAATAAGGACACACCCCCCCCCCCAACTTTTTAAAAAAAAAAAAAAAAAAAAAAA
The DNA here is from genome assembly GCA_019022655.1 of Acacia acuminata. NCBI lineage: Eukaryota > Viridiplantae > Streptophyta > Magnoliopsida > Fabales > Fabaceae > Acacia > Acacia acuminata. Next base: position 386,304 of record JAFJYI010000168.1, read on the forward strand.
AAAAACACTTTCAACATCCTTTTTCAGGAAAATCATACTTTAAATGTGTTATTTTCCATATCCGTTTTTGAAAAAACGGATGTTGTAAGTCACTTACGTCGTCTGTTTTTGAGTAGATGTCGAAAGATCCAAGAAATGACATTAAAAACACATGATTTAATTAATTATACGTAAATTATTAAAGACTTAGTTTTCACAACTTGATTTTGCTACTTAGTTTTCACAACTTGATTTTGCTTAAGCACTGACCAAGTATATTGCAATAATTCAAGCTCTAAGGCCAATGCGTACTCATTAAAAAACACAAAAAAAGGCCACAGCGTACGTGTGCAGATAGATATATATATATCCTTCATCGGATCTTCATCTTAATTATCTCATTCTTATTGAAATTGTACATAATAACAAATATCGTCCCCATAATAGTCTTCCAAGGCCATACTAACAGAGACAAAAACTGGTGACTAATAAATTAAAAAGAAAAAAGAAGCAAAACAGCAAGAAATTGGATTCATTATGAGTTTCTCAACTTCCTTCCAGAGAAAGAAGTTCACAAGAAAATATTTCATCGTCCCAGACCAACTTTTGCTTGAAACTAACTAGAGCTGTGCCTAACGACTAATCCGGATTAAGGCTTTGCAATCGGGATGCCTATCTCCCAGAGTATTTTTTTAACAAGTTGGGATTCAAACTCGGTTTGCTGAATTTATAGTTTAGTTAGTCCACCACTAGACCAAGCACCCTTGTTGATACTATTATAAGATTCATAAGATGGGATAGGTAAATAATAATAATAATAATAATAATAATCCGGCACTCAATTGTCCAAATTAAATAATGTAATCTTGATAACCAAACAAATTAAATATATAACCTATTTGCCCCCACCTTCAATTATATATATTAAGCTATTTATTTAGTATCTGTCTTTATCAACTCCATGAAGAGGAAATAAAATAACTAAAATTATTCACAAGCAGGTTGGGGTATAAATCAAATAATTATTAAAAATGGAAAATTATTCTATTATGACTTCTTTTTTGTGTGGGACTTGATCATATATGTGTATCTCTATTCTTCATCTCATATGCTTCTTACCTTTTCTATGTTTTCTTTCTTTTAGATCACATAATATCTTCTACAATTGAACTTAAGAAAAATCATACTAGACTTAAAGTTTATGAATAAAATGGATGGTTTGTTATTAAAATAGAGATATATCTGATAATCTGACATATTCTATTGAATGATTGTTTTGAAAAGATGGTTTTTATTAATTATAAACAAGAGGTTGAATATTTTTAATGAAGATTAAAAATCAATCTTGCTCACTTAAACAACATAAGTAGATAATTGCATAGTTCCATGAAATACAATGGGGAAGAAGTAATTCTAAGCCTTTAATCTCTTGAAGTTATAATCAATTTTCCATTTTTCATTGCTCAATTTATTGTTTTCATAAAATAAATAAAAAATCCTTATTGAATTTGATCCATTTTTAATTATTTCATTCAACTTAGTTAAGAACATGGTTACATTAATTAGTTCATTTTTGTCATAATCCTTGTGGAACAACACTCTTTTTTATCACTGTACTATTACTTGCAACCCATCCGCTCGTGGTAAGCAAAATGATGAACACTAATTAAAGCAAAAATAAGACAACTTTAAAAAAAAAAAAAAAATTAAACGATAAAATGGCTTTTTGGCTTCACCAATAATTCCTTTTCGTTGTAATTACTTGTCAAATACAACTTGGATGTTAAATGAAAAGCGTATGAACTAATGAGGAACGTCAAATATAAAAATAAAGAAGTGGAGTATTACAGCGCAATACCCATTATTTTTTCTCATTCTCCCTTCTGAAATTTGTTCAAATTGCCATGGGAGAAGCTCAAGAAGTTCATCTTCCCGAAATAAGTGAAGGTCAATCAATAGCGTATGCATTAATAAATTTGATCTCTCTTCCTCTTCTGAAATTTCGAATCACAGACCAAAAATTCGCTCAATATTTCACACTCATGTCTCCTTATATATAGAAAGAGAGAGTAAAAAAAAAATAGAGGATTAGGGATGGAATTGTACGATTCGCTCATCAAATAGACGGTTATCAACTAATTAACTGTTTTTAGTAGAGTTCGTGACTAATATTTTAATGTTGTTTGTTTTTTTTTCAGAATCTGAAGGAGCAACCGAAACAATTATTACTAATGGGGGTGATGGTAATTTGCGTAGCCAAACTAGCACGGTAAACAAAATGAAAAAGAAATATCATTACTGGTTAAGAATAGGGTTGTACGCTGTTCTTGTGTTGGCGGGGCAATCAAGTGCAATACTCCTGGGAAGACTGTACTACCAACAAGGAGGGAAGAGCAAATGGCTAGCAACAGTTGTCCAATTTGTGGGTTTCCCTATTCTTCTCCCGTTTTATACTATTCCTGCATCCAAACACTCCACTGCACAAAACACCATTCAGAGTAATAATGATGATAAGCGACCTTCTGGGTTTATGCTAGCCAGTGTCTATGCCTCCCTTGGCCTTCTTCTTGCACTAGACTGCTTCTTGTTCTCTACAGGTCTCTCTTACCTTCCTGTTTCTACATATTCTCTAATTTGCTCCTCACGATTAGCCTTCAATGCCTTCTTCTCCTTCTTCCTTAACTCACAGAAATTCACACCTTACATCATAAACTCTATAGTCCTCTTAACAATCTCCTCCATCCTCCTCGTTTTTCAAACCGGTTCTTCTGCAGAATCCAGCAATCAAGTTTCAGAAAAGAAGAAATATGTGATTGGTTTCTTAACCACAGTCGGTGCTTCAGCTGGGTATGGATTGCTGCTTTCTCTGACACAGCTTGCATTCAGCAAAATTATGAAAAACAAAAGCTTCAAGGGGATTTTTGAATTGTTAGTGTATCAGTCACTTGTTGCATGTTTGGCAACAGTGATAGGGCTGTTTTGGAGTGGAGAGTTTAGAGGTTTGAGAGGAGAAATGGAGGAGTATGAGATGGGGAAGGCAAGTTATGTGTTGACCTTGAGCTTTACTGCTATAACATGGCAAGTTTATGCAGTGGGGTGTTTGAGTTTGCTTATGGAGGTCTCTTCTTTGTTTTCTAATGCCATTGGCATTGTGGGTTTGCCTATTGTGCCAATTTTGGCTGTGTTGTTGTTGCATGACAGTATGAATGGGTTGAAGGTGATCTCTCTGGTGCTTGCCTTCTGGGGAATTATATCATACGTATATCAGCAGTACCTGGATGAGACTAATAGTTGCAAGACTCAACAAGTCTCACCCACTGAATGAATAATGGTACGAGTTATAATTATATTGTTTGTTTCTATTGGGAGAGTTATGAGTGATGGTGAATGAGAGGGTCATATTATGTATGGAGTGGAATATGGTTATGGAAAAGGAATAAAAAGGGAATATTACATTGAGGTCTCAAGTAAGGAACTTGATTACTAAGAAATCACAATGACAAGTGAGGAGTATAAACTTGTTTAAATCTCTTCCTTGGCACCTGATTGTACTTCCCCCATACAGTTTGTGTGTGATATTAAATTGATTTTTCAATTCGGAATTATCTTTATAGAGACTTATAAGTTTAGTGGGGGTATTATCAAGTTTTAAAAATTAAAAAAATTATGTGTATCATTCGAAATTTTGGAAAATGACAAAAAATATCATTTGAATTGCAAAAACCCACGAGATGTCTGCTATATTTGCAAAACGATGAATAGGTGATCTGATAAAAATCTGGAATTTTGAAGTTTAGGTGTTGACAACTTGAGTGTAAAAACTAACAATATAGGTATATATATTGACAACTTCAACTCCCCAAGTTTTTATTGTGTATACCTAAGTTGTTAATTGTTATTCTTAAGTTGTCATTACCTATACTCAAAGTGTCAATACCTAAACTTCAAAATTGTATCCACATATATTTGTAAATAAATTATTCTTTCCTTGAAGTCTCCGCTTCTTTTATCTTATTTTTTTCTTTTTTAGAAAAGCACTCTCGCATGTCCATGGAACGATCTAGCTTAAGATATGAAACCAGCATTAAAATATGAGTTATCATCAGCTACAGACTCATATCATTGACTCCACTCGAGAACCCATATTACTGTTTGTAAGAATAATCAAGTTCATAACCCCCCCCCCCCCCCCAAAAAAAAAAAAAAAAAAAAAAAAAAAAAAAAAAAAAAAAAAAAAAAAAAAAAAAAAACAGAAATTTTAGGTTTCGTATGAGCCAAGAAACTTCCTAGAAGCAATCCATTTCATAGTTATTCATCAAGTGATGTGTATAAAATTATATTTAGTCTCTTCCTCGCACTGCCATCTTCTTAATTATTCTTCTCATTTATTAGTTACAATGAACAAAGAGAAAAGACAATAATTGTGATGCAGAATAGGGAAAAAGAGGAGAAAGGGTGGAAGATGTAACTACGAGAAGATAATAATAAAGTGGAAAAAGATAGAGTAACCTATCTATTGAGAATGAAGGATCACATTGAAGTACATGATAAATACTGATATTATTGATCCTAAGAATTAAAGAGAATATAAAAAGGCCTTTATATAGGAAAATTAATAAGCTAACCCTAACCTTAAAATCTATAATAATCTAATCAAATTATAATATCTTAAGGATATATTCTTAAAATATAATATCCATATCTAATCCGAATAAATATTAAATGATATTTCTAATAATCATAATTAATTAATATTTCTAAACTTGATATTCTCAACACTATCCAAAAAAAAAAAAAAAAAAAAAGGAGGAGGAAGATAGGAGGATTGCAAGAAAATATCATTCTTAATTCCTAATCATAAGAACGTAACCTTTTTATAGAGCTTCTAGAAATATAAAATAATAACAAAATCCTAAATCAAATTCTAATCATAATAAAAGACAATAAAGGTACAAAGACACAGTACTCTCCTAAATTTTGAAGGCATATTGATGTACACATGAGAATGACAGTGTGTGGGTATATATTATTTTTATTTACGAGAATTAGAATAATTATATGCCTCACGTAGTTTTTTTTTTTTTTTCCCATGATACTTCCTTCTTGTCTGTATACGAAACAAGACCAATTTAGTAACATATAATACTCTATTCTGGGTCCTAATTCTCTCCATTTGGCTTGGTGGAGACTCATTTTTCATCATTGGAGGTTCCATTACATTTTCTATGTAGAAAGCGTTATCAGATGACAGTAAAAATAAATAACCTTGATAACCTAATAAATTAAATATATTTAACTAACTATCCTCCAACCTTTTATTATGGTATATATTCAACTATTTTTTCAGTATCCTGTCTTCATTAACTCCATGAAGAGGTAAAATAAGTAAAATTATTCACAAGAAGGTTGAGTTATAAACTAAATAAATATTAAAAAAAAAAATCCTAACCCTTCTACCTCTTTAATGACCTGTCCTTAATCCCAACCCAGAGGTAAATTAGATATGAGCTGGTTGCCATATGAGATGTACCGCTTATATATCACAAGCGACGACACAATTTTAATATTTTAAACGATATAATGGCTTTTTGGCTTCGCCAATAATTCCTTTTCGTTATAATTTCAGCATCAAGGTTATTCGCCTGGTAAATAATTTGTAAATGCGGAAACCAAGCGTATAGCTCTGGTAAAAAAGAGAAAAAGAAGCCATGCATATACTAACAGCAGTAGAGCAAAATTACGAAAATAACAAAGACACACACAAATATACTTGCTTGCATGCATTACTTTTCAAATACTCTCTTTGGTCTGTTTTATAACGAACAACTACCAAAATCACATTATGTAAAATGTTAATTAAAAGTCATAAATGTGTAACATATCAATCTTTTTTTCAATTATAACCCTGTTTGTAAAGAGAGTCATGAGAGATAGTGAGTGGAAATTTATTCTAGAGATAATGAGTGGACAAGTGGCATATATCTAATATTAGAAATATCAGTTTAAAATTTTAGATAGAAAGGATGTGTTCTTTATATAAGGACCACCCCTAAGAGAGATAATGTTTCTTTTAAAAAGGACCCAAGGAGTATAACTTAGATTGATGTTAAAAGAAAAGCGTTTGAACTTCTCAGGTACTTACAAACATAAAAATAACACAATACGTGTAGTATTACAGCAAGACCCATTTCTTCTCCTTCTCTCTTCTGAACTCTGTTCAAATTTGCCATGGGAGAAGCTCAAGAAGATGCAGCTCCCCATTATAGGTTTAGGTCAATTAATAGTGTACATACATAAATTTCATCTCTCTTCGTCCTCTGAAATTATGAATCACAAAGCAAAAATTTTCTCCATAGTCACACTCATGTCTCCTTATTCTGCTGTTTGGGCACTTTCAATGTAGTAGATGAATTTGTTTCTCATCTCTTGTGCGTGTGTGCATATATATATATATATGTATAGATATGGATCATGGATTAATATTTTCATTTATTTTTAAATTTTATTATCTAAAGGAGCAACCGAACCAAATCCTAATGGGGGTTATGGAAATTTGTGCAGCCAAACAAGCAGTGTTATCAAAAGGAAGAAGAAATATGAGTATTGGTTAAGAATAGGCTTGTACGCTGTTCTTGTGCTGGTGGGCCAATCAAGTGCAACACTCATGGGAAGACTGTACTACCAACAAGGTGGAAAGAGCAAATGGATGGCAACACTTGTCCACATTGTGGGTTTCCCTATTCTTCTACCGTTTTATGCTATTCCTGCATCCAAACACTCCACTGCAAATTATACAACTCAAAATAATGACAAGCAACCTTCTGCTTCAACGCTAGCTTCTATCTATGTCACCTTTGGCTTTCTTCTTGCCTTAGATTTCTTCTTCTGCGCTATGGGTCTCTCATCCCTTCCTTTTTCTACATATTCTCTTATTAGCTCATCAAAATTAGCCTTCAATGCCATCTTCTCCTTCTTCCTTAACTCAGAGAAATTCACACCTTACATCATAAACTCTACAGTCCTCTTAACAATCTCCTCCATCCTCCTCGTTCTTCAAACTGATGATTCTTCTTCTGCAAAATCCAGCACTCAAGTTTCAGAAAAGAAGAAATATGTGATGGGGTTCATAACCACAGTTGGTGCTTCAGCTGGGTATGGACTAATACTTTCTCTGAAACAGCTTGCATTCAGCAAAGTTATTAAAAACAAAAGTTTCAAGGGGATTTTGGACATGTTAGTGTATCAGTCACTTGTGGCATGTTTGGTGACAGTGATAGGGCTCTTTGGGAGTGGAGAGTTTAGAGGTTTGATAGAAGAAATGGAGGAGTATGGGATGGGACGGCAAGTTATGTGTTGACATTGAGCTTCACTGCTATAACATGGCAAGTTTATGCAGTAGGGTGTTTGAGTTTGATCGTGGAGTCGTCTTCTTTGTTGTCTAGTTCCATAAGTATTGTGGGTTTGCCTATTGTGCCAATTTTGGGTGTGTTACTGTTCCATGACACAATGAATGGATTGAAGGTGATATCTTTGGTGCTCTCTCTTTGGGGATTTTTGTCATACGTCTATCAGCTGTACCTTGATGAGACTAATTTCAAGACTGATCAACACACAAGCCATAGTGATATTTCAGAGACTCACGGTCTCACCGAGTGGATGAATAATTAATGAGTTACTCATGTTACTTATTTCTTTTGGTATTTTATTATGTTGACTTTTTTGAATCACAAGTTGGAATAATGTATCATTATTTTAAAAAAAGGAAAAGATACTAAAATATCTTGAAATTATAAAAAAGACAAATTATAATGTTCAATTTGTCAAATACCAAGTCAACCTACCTGTACTTATTTGAGATTATAAAATGTTGCCAAAATACATTAATTAACCTTTTTTTTTTTTTTTTTTAAAAATACCACCCCAGCACTCCTCACCGCCTGTCAGCCGCCATAGCCCGTCACAAGACTCTGGTAACTTGCCAACGCTCAGTCGACAAAGCTCTACCGCAAGTGACAAGTCACCAGAGCTTTGTCGACCAAATAAGTTTTTTGAATTTATGAAATAAAAGTAGTCAATATTGAAACTAAAGTAGTTAATAATAAAATTAAAGTAGTAAATTGGTCTTTTTGACGTTGAACATCCTAATAATTAACTACTTTTGTTTCCTTATTTTTCTATTCTAGTTCCGCTATCAACTACTTTAGTTGGTTTCTAGCAAAGTTCCTAATACATTTTTTCAATTTTCAAAATAAGAGTAGTTAAAAGTGAAACTAAAGTAGTAAATATCGAACAAAAGTAGCAAATAGCGAACCAAATAGTAAAGATGGTCCTTTATTAGTGACTCTTTGCCAATATGGTTAATATAATCTTTGGTTCCTTAAGTTTGCCTTTATTTTGGCTTTAATCCCTCAAGTTTCAAACTATAGGTTTTGGTCCCTCAAATTTCCTTTCATTTATAACATTTGTCCCTATAACTTAATAAAAAAATATGAACCATTTTACCCCTAGAGGGATCAAAACTAATATTTTGAAACTTGAGGGATCAAAACCAAAATAAAAGTAAACCTAAAAGATCAAAGATAGTATTAACCCTTCTCAATAACTAATTTAGTTTCACCATTTACTATTATGGTTTCAATATTAGCTACTTTGGTTTCATAAATTCAAACGAGCTCCAACTGACGCCATCGGCAAGGTCACCAAAATTTCGGCGATCGGTGATGGTCGTGCGCGCCATAGTTCCAACAATGGGGAAGGGTTTTTTAAATAAAAAAAAAATAAAAAAGAGGGCAATGATGTCTTTTTTTAATATTTGTGAAACATTTCAAATTTCAAATTTGTACATTTGGAATTATTAAAATTCAACAACTTTTTTGTGCTTTTAATGCTTTGGAGGTATTTTTCTATCTTTTCCTTTTTAAAAATAGTACAATACTTTAAAATAATATATTTTATAATCATTATTAAAATGTTACAATATTATAATTATTATAATTTTATACATGAAATATGATAGTTTCATCAATTCTTTTTTAAGGGTTAAGTATCAATTTTGTCCCTAAAGTACGCGACTAAGAGCAATTTTGCCCCGAAGTTTTCGGGCGTAGCAATGTTGCCCACGAAGTTTAAAAACGTAGCAATGTTGCCCCTCATTAACCGCCCTAACGTTGACCGTTAGGGTTTTTAACGAAGGGGCAACATTGCTACGTTTTTAAACTTCATGGGCAAAATTGCTACTTTTTTGGAGCAATGTTGCCCCTCCATTAATTGCTCGACCATTAGGGTTTTTAACGGAGGGGCAACATTGCTACGTTTTTAAATTTTAGAGGCAAAATTGCTACTTTTTTTGGAGCAATGTTGCCCCTTAAGTTTAAAAACGTAGCATGTTGCCCTCCCCCCGGTTAAAAACCCTAATGTTGACCGATTAGTTAATTGTTAGGGTAGTTAATGGAGGGGTAACATTGCTACGTTCTTAAACTTCATAGGCAACATTGCTATGCTAAAAACTTCAAGGGCAAAATTGCTCCCGGGTGCATCTTCAAGAAATTGATACTTAACCCTTTTTTAAAAGGGTTAAAGTATAAAAATACCCATGAGTTTTTTTTAAAAGTGCGTCCATCACCATACGCTTTTTGGAAGGTCAAAAATACCCATGATCATTTAAAGTAAGGGAAAAAATTCCATGACCATTAAATATAACTTAACTCCGTTAATTTTTAAAATGGGGCCCACATTAATTTTATGAAAAATACCAAAATGCCCATGCTTCATAAAAACCCCCTCCCCTCAGAATTTCTAATTCATTGATATGTAAAATACACTTGAATTGAAGGCAATAAATCACCAATTCATCAAACCAAGTCGAAGGAAAGAAATTAGTGATTCATCAGACCAAATTGGAGGCAAGAAATTAGTGATTCATAAACTGAAAATACACCCAAATTAAAGGCAAAAAATTAATTATAAATTCATCAACTAAAAGTACACCTAAATTGAAGGCAAAAAATCAGTGATATATCAACTGAATATACACTGGAATTTAACGCAAAAAATCAGGGTGTAGAGAACCCATAATACAAACCAATATGCAAAGTATTATTCAAATACCCATGGCAAAAATCAAAACCACTCAGTCCTTGTTGCTCAAAATCTCGCCAGTTTGTTGTTCGAAATCTCAAACTTTGTCTCGCGTTGAGCGTCGTCGAAACCTGTGGAGGAGAAGAGGTAGCCGTCATGGTTAACATCTACAAGGGTAAGTCTCATAGCCCCCACCACAGATCTTTGGAAATCCTAGTAACCGCAAACAGATCATGAATTCTCATCGGAATTCAAAATTCCGGCAAGCCGCCGAGTGAAAATGATCGCCAAACATGGAAGGATGCAACTTGTGATTCTGATGATGATGATGCTCCAAAGAAGCCATGGCTACGTCGCTCCACTCGTGAACCAGCAGCAGAAAAACTTGATACTCTTCGAGGTAAAATCGAGCCTTGCCCTATCAACGAAAAGCATGTTGGCCTTAATATTCTTCAAGCCAAGATCTTGCCTGGAATTTGTTGATCTAGAGATTATCTCCAATGGATAGTGTCACATCCTTCCAATAATACATCACAACGTCAGAGCTTGGTGAAATGGACCCTAAGGATGAGGGTTTGAACTCGTGAGTTGGGGGTAGCATATGATTCGGGTTCTATTGTTAATTTTAGGGTTTTCAAGATAAGATATGATTTAGATCACCGAGATCTTATTTGAACTTTGAGGATAAGTGTGCAAGCGAGAGAAATCTCGAGAATTAGTGACCTCCTAGGAAGTGCTATAGGAATATTTGTAAAATAATTTATCTAATTATGTTTAGAATTTATAACCAAGATTTGTAACATATTATCGGTATACTATGCCCAAACCGTGTTGCCACTTACGCACTATAATACGCCGATGTTGTCATCCAAGATTTAATATTACATTTCCTGAATTTGCTTAGTCGTCTTCTTAATATAGACTTATCTTTAAATTCCTTGGCCCAAAATTCAAGATATTACGAGATAGCTCCAAGAATTGGTAAAGGATCTTGGCATAGCTACTCTCCGGGCCTTCTTGGGTTCATGTCGGATCGATGGTTGAGAGGGGAAGGGTTTGGTTTAGTTGAGGGCATTTCAATACTTTCATAAAAATAGGGGGTTTCAACTATATCAAAATACAGTGTCAAGTTATTTTTAGGGGAAATCACGATTAATACCATTTGAAATTCCTAAACACAAAAAGTCTATTAACATTTTGAAAGGGCATAAAAGTGATAGGGATTAAATTCATATTTTAAAATATTAGTGAATTTACAATTTTTCCCTCGTTTTTAAATAAATAAATAGAAAGACTAGAAAAATGATCTCACTAGAACACCACCGCCATTTTGCTAGAGTTCGCACTAGCCGACCTACAACGGCCCGCGCCGAGGTCCGGCCCACCGTGAGAGCTCCACTAGTGGGTTTTCTTTTCTTTTTTTTTCTTTTTTTTGAGTGAATGGAGTGTATTATGGACTTATATAAGAGGCCCATTCACTACGAGGCCCAACAAGGGCAAAGCATACCAAGATCTGCTAATAATGAAGGAGGATCTTAATCAGCCTATAATCAAAGCTATAATCAAGGAATAACCCTAATCAAGGATGGCAATTGCAGGTGTGGCAGCTAAAGCATGGGCCAGGAGGCACACAAAGCTCAAGAACCCAAACTCTAAAGGTAATCTTTATAAATAGGAGGTTAACCTAAAAGGTACACATTCTTTATTCATCCTATTTACTATTGACCTCACCGTGTACACACCACACCCCTTTTAGCTATACATCATTTACGTGCATAGTGATCCACTATTCTCCTCGGTATCTGCCTTATAGATATCCTGGAGTAATCATAATCCTTTTGGTATCTGCCATTTGCATTCTTATACCGAACAGAGTGTGTGTAACTTTTCTTCAACTATGTGCAACATGTCTAATATCTTCAATTATATAAGGGGTTATCGTTTGTCATGTCACTTGACATAAAGTTACGTCAAGTCACCCCAAAACTACGTCGTTTTAGGGTTAGAGAAATTAATAAACTCTCAAAACGACGTAGTTTTAGGGTTAGGGAATTAATGAATGATCTTTTGGTAAAATTCATATAATAAATATAAAAACAAAATTACAAAAAAAATTTATTAATTCCTCTATCTCCTAAAACGACGTAATTTTGGGGTGACTTGGCATAACCTTATGTCAAGTGACATGACAAACAATAAACCTATTATATAAATAACTTTGGTTTTGAAGACTTCACAATATAGTTAAAGATAGGTAGTGCAAAACTGAAGAAGAGGCATATTCGTTAAAATTGAGTTGCAGAAGTTTCCTTTGGTCAATAAAATTTCTAAAATGGTACTTTTCACAAATTATGCCTTAAAAAAATCGTCTCAAATATGTTAACCAAGAAGAAAAAAGAAAACAAAACATTCCGAAATTGCGTTTTGATCGTATTCTTCAAGCCCTGTTCGAAGGGCTTTAATACTTCGGAAGAAACAGAAACTACTTCACGTTTCAAACCAACTTCGTTTGCTGCTAAGTTAGTTAAAGTGAAGTTAATAAAAAAGGGCTAAAATCCAAAAAATCTTCCTAAACTTTGAATGTGTTACAGAAAAACTCCGTGACCTATAAAAGTTTAAAGCTAAGGCCTTGAAGTTTCATATTTTGACTATCAATCTCATTGCCGTTGAAGTTGCATTTAAATTATATTTAATGGTTTATGCCATCTCATCTTTCTTTCTTTCTTTTAATTGAATGTTCCAATATCAGTCTAATAAATAACACTTTGAATTGACATGGAACTTTAGGTGTTTTAAATATGTTATTAAAAGGCTAAAGTACATTTTTAGCCCTTTAAATTTTATATAAGGTATTCCTCCAATCTTAATTATAGGAGCATTTTTGTAGTGTAAAGTGCACTACAAGAAGTTCCTATAATTAGGACCGGATGGAGTATATTTTTTGTCTCCGAACTTTATAAAATATACTTTTGGTCTTCTATTGCTAACACCATTAATGTTGCTAAAGGAAAATACAAAAAAAAACTCAAATAATGATTGTGTGGCTAACAAAGCATATGTAAATTTAATTTTTTTAATATAATATATTTAGATTATTAAATTAAAATAAACCGACAAATCACTGCAAACGAAATTGATGTTTTGATATTTAGATTATTAAAATAATTTTTTTAATACAATCGAGATTTTGATATTGACTGCTTCATTAGGTTTGTAGATATTTTTCAATTTACACATTTTAAATTTAAAATTAATAGTATTTAATTACACAATTATTAATTAAGTTTACACGGTCATCACTTAATTTGATCGTCAACATTTTTTGTTAGCAACATTAATGGTATTATAAATGTAAGACTAAAAGTATCTTTATATAGTTAAAGGACAAAAAGCATACATCGTGTAAATTTAAAGGACTATGTGTACTGTAGCCATTATTAAAATTTAAAAAATGCATAGGGTCATTGTGTCATTTACTTGTTAAAACATTTTAGGTGGTATTAGCGAGAGGTGGGAAATTTTTTCAAAGAACTTGAAGTCTCACCCATAGACGAGGACGAGGTTTTCGCCTTCCATTGACGAGGACAAGCAATTTCTTCAAACGGTTATCCTTTGAGCCTTTGCTTGAGTTTTTTTTTTTTTTTTTTTTTTTTCCTTATGTTTTTGGTTCAAATGGTATTGGAGGTTAAATAATCCAACAAGAAGAATGATCCTTCAGGGTGGATATTGGACCAGCTGAGGACTTCTTTATATATTTAAGCAACCAAGAAAAGGCCAAAAAAAAAAAAAAAAAAAAAAAAAAAAAGATTCTTGTTAGAGCTCGATAATCAGATTGAGGACTTGCATATGTACAAAAATTTACACTAGAAAATAAAAGAACCAGTCAAAAGCAGGTACAAATTCATATGAGAAAAATACTTGGTTTCCCTTTGAAATTGGAACATCAAAATACTTACCTTTCCTCTTGGCGCCACCATCACTGATCCCCAAAACGCAATGGTTATTAAGAATCAATTATTGGCTGGTGGGGGAGAAAACCTATTTTAATAGGAAATGACATAATGACCCTAGACATTTTTCAAATCTTCATAAAATATTAGTTTTTAACTTATATAGATCAGAGAGGTGATCCACAACATATCCAAAGTTTAGGGAGGTTTTTCGGATTTTAGCCATACAAAAATTAAAAGTTACACATATCTGGAATTGAAGGAACATGAGCTTGATATTCAAGGATTCCAATAAGGAAAAGCAAGTCTTAATCGTTTTTAGGCCAAAATACAAATAACCCCCTCAACTTTGACTCAGTTGTAGATAACCTCCCTCACTTTTAGAAGTTTAAAAATCAAACCCTTTACTCTCAGCTGATGACCATCAACTCCTTACTGTTAAGATGAACGTTAAAGTTAATGAAATTTAAGCCACAGCAGATAATTTAAGATTACTTGGCACATGACATGTAACTTTTTTTAATATACATTTTTTTAATTTATCCTAAATTAAAATTCAGAACTTTGCTAAAAAATTATTAATTTATCATAAATCAAAATACCAAATTTCTATTTTCTTTATACTCATAAATTAGAATTATATTTTTTATGAACTTGTTCTGAAATGGTTGCTAAGGTCCTGCAGGGCAGGGAACGGGAACAAGATATCAGACCCATCCAAGCCTCTTCTTTCAACACTGAGTTACTTCATCAACAGTATTATGATGCTCCTAATAATAATGCAGTCTCTTCTACCTAGAAATTCAGTCAATGGGAAACAGGGGGATCCCCTACTGGGTATGGAGGATTCGTATTTGTTCATGTTGCCTCTCACCGGTATGCATGTATACAATAATTCTCCCACTAAATTTATAATTTCATCTTAATTTCTTATTTTCAGCATTTCTTATTAGTCAATAATTAATTGATAGTGTAGGCACTTGTGTAGCCATAAAAAAAACATGTGTCAGTGTTTTTCATTCTGGACAGAGTAACCGGCGAGAGAGGCAATATGAACAAATGCGAATCCACCATGACAGAGTAACAGCAATGCAATTAAATGCAAGCAATGCGCCATTTGATGAAGACATTTGTCATAACGCCTTGGGTTCACAATCAACAATTGAATCCAAGTAATGCAATATAATACAGCATAACTCGGTTCGTTTCACTTTGGAGTCTTTATTTGAAATCCTAAGCTAAGTGATAAAAATATTAAATTGACAAGGGATAAAGTTTTGGGTTTTCTTTCTACAACTACTTTCCAAAAATGATTAAATGAAACTTATATAAAGTATTATTTTTGGTATTTTTCTTTTAATGACAGATGGTGAATGGAAATGAGTGAATATGGGACAAATAGATGACAAATTGAATAGATTCTCCTTAGAGCATCGAACTAATAACTTCCGAGACTCAATTGATTAAAAGAGTTTTGATCACCAATCTCAACAATTAGCTTAAGCAGCTAGTCAAGCTTAGTTTATTTAACTTGCCAATGGACAGCATCAACTAGAAGAACAACGTTAAAAACCCTCAATTGACACTGCATCATTGGTTGAGATTAAACAATCAAGAACAAATAATTCACCAATCACATAAACTATTTGATGGCAACGTACTCAATTTAATCATAAAAATATTAGATTAACTAAATCCAACTTCTAAACAACCAAATTAAGGATTCAACAATACGAGTCAAGAGCTCAATCGCATAATCTCAATATTTCAATCCCAAAACATTACAACTAGAATGTCTCAACTCTAGCTGCAAAAATTAATTACTCAACTAGAATAATCAACAAATATAACTAGAATAAGAGGAAAAAAATATGAAAGCCTCCCTAAATAATGCTCCAAGCTCTGGCATAGTCCTCTACTCATGGGGAAGGATGAATTTAGCTCCTCATAGATGAAGAAGAAGTTGCAACGCACTGCTTCAAGAATCACCCATGGCAACAAATAATCCGATGATTAACTGGAATAGATGAAGGAAATGTGGAAGAATGAACTTATGTTGTTGCTTACCTTACATCTATCATGAATTAATGTCTTCACTTGGAATTTACGGTCACTCTAAATATTCATGTTCTAGCCTAATTTTCTGAAGTACATCATGTAGGCACCATGAATTGCCAAATTTCAATCATCACCACCAGTCTCAACTCAATTTGTTGATAGATTGAAGCTCAACAAGGTAAGTCCCATGTAAAACCTATGTTCTACAAAAATTAGAGGTGGCAATCCTCCATATGTGATCACTCTCAATGAGTTTGATCACTCCCGCTAATTTTGGTCAGTAACACCCTTTTGTTCCGAGCCCCGCACAGAAAGTGACATCTTCACTTATTATAAATTCGGATATACTATTTAATAAAAATTTAAACCACTATGTTAAGTTTGTTCCTGAAAATAAAAGCCCTTTTTATAAAGAGAGTTTCAAAATAATATTTAAAGTTCAAATGGGCTTTTCTAATACCTTTAAAAACATTTGGAAATTGTATCAAAAAATAATATATATATATATATATTTTAACAGTGGTTCAATCTTTTATTAAAATTACATCATACTTAAAATTCAATCGAGTGTTTCCTTATTTCTCCATTTATTCCAAAGCTCTACCAAAACATTCACCATAATTTGGGCTTGTTATATACATGCCCGTCCCGCAAAGAACCATTAGCAGCATGTATATATATATTATCTACTTCTACGATCAAAAGTATCTAGTTAAATATATACATCCCAGTAGCCACATACGGCCATTTCAAAATAATATCTAAGTCATAAGGGAATAATAAAATTCATAGACAAAAAGGAAACTAGACGTTTCATCGCAATCTTTTCACACCTCCTTCTTCTCAAAATCAAGCTATTTCTATACCCTTGCCTCTTTCTCCTTGCTTACTAGTTTGCCCACATCCTCGGATATAATGAAGGTTCCGAGATTCAAATGAATGAATCCGAGTAACAAAGTTAATCTCAAATTCTAGCATATGCAATATATGTAAATCAACCAAACAAAGTAGTCCACACAAGATGTAAAGCATTCAGATATAGGCTAAGTTCCAATCCATTAATGATGTACTTATCATGTCACCCATCTCTTCCAACTAATTTCACTATATTAATCCGTTTATCATATTAACCACCCAATTTTTCTTTATATACTCCAAGTGCGTCAAATGACACTACTCAATTATAAAGCAAATAGCATTTGGGTATTATGAAAGGTCAACTATAAGGAGAGATGAATTAATTTCACCAATTAGAACATAATCAATGGCAAGTGTATATGCCTCTTAATGCCTCCAATGAAGTCTTTTAATTATAAGCAAATTTATTCTCTATATGCCTATTACATCATGCTTTGGAGCTGGTGTCTTGATAGCCCTAATTTAAGATCTCATTCTTTTTCAAATATGAGAAAAACTTATATATACATATTTTCAATGAATTCCTAATATCCATGCATCTACTCATGAAAAGGAGTAATGACTCATGAGATAATAAACTAAAGATCTCTTCAATTAAAATTAATGGAGGCATCATAACCTATTATGGAGAATCACTTAATAGTCATCAAAACAATGTAACAATAATTATGAGAATTTCTAAATTCATCCTTTGGCTCAAAAACAACCACTGACTTTGCTCTATCTTTATGTACTCTTGATGACTAGCTCTTAATTGAGATCAATTTAATGAGACAATTACATCTCACAATTTTCTCTCACATCTTATCCCAAAGTATCATTAAGTATGTACTCGAACTTTGAAGAGGCCAAATTTATCCTAATGGAAGGAGTGATATTTATCTCCTTATAGGCTCAACAATTATCTCTAATAAATTCTACTAAACTAAACAATTAAATGGATAACAATAATATGCTACAAAGTCAAAATAAAAAATTAATCATGCTTATAAAATAAATATAAAAGGCAAGAGAAAAAACTATCACAAAAAAATAGCAAATCATACAATTATAAATTCGTAACACTAAGGTCTCGCATGTGGGCAAAGACATTAGCATAACATGGATTTATCTCGAATTGATGAATCTAGAATGCATTCATATATTCTAATACATGATAAGCTACTTGGAAAATACAATGTCATTCTATGCCACCCTAATTAAATATGCAATTATAATTATCTACCGTAGAGAAAGATTAATTATAACCATATATTTAATTACAATTGATATTCTATAATAACATATGTTATTATAAATGTGTTCATGCAACAAAATTGAGGATGTTGTGGCTACTACCAAAGAAAAAGCATGCTAACCATGAATATCATGTGCATTTAAGACATAAATATGCACTAATAACCTAATGAGAATTTAAACAATTAATTTAATCAACCAGATTGACTAAATAATTGAAGTTCTCACACTTTGATTAAATTAATTAATCATTTATTGGAGTTTATGCTTTGAAAAATCCATAAGCAATTATTTACACATGCAACATTAAGGATGTTATGGCTACTCCCAAAGATGTATGCTAATCGCAAATACCAACCATGTGCATTTAAATTCTAAATATGTACGAATCTTTAATAAGAATTTAATTGATCAATTTAATCAACAAAATGTGACTAAAGAATCATCATAGTTAAATTCTCTCATTATTTTGTACATCCAAATTAGATCTAATATATGCACAACTTACTGGAGGATTAACTGATTGATTTAACCAAAAATTAAATTAATAACCCTCCCAAATTGTTTAAGAAATCAATTTCAGCATATTTCAACTCAAATATAATTTTTAAAAATTCAAACAGTTGAAAATTTTCAAGTTAATTTCATACATATTAAGGTAATTAAATGATATACCAAAACAAAATTTTGTAAACAACCATAATGCGAAAAATAACTAAAATTAATTTTTTTCATATTGAAACAATTAAAATGGCACATAAAAATAAATAAATCAACATTCAAATAGTAAGCCATTTATGGAATGAAATAAAAACTACACCCAAACATTTGATCAGATATTTAATTTCTTGAAAAGAAGGGGAAATGACAAAGAATTGTGCACAAAATGGAGTTAAGGAGATGATATCTGAAAATGAAACTCTTAAGGCCTTACAATAACTCAATACATTAAAAAACAACGGTTGTCCAGAATTAAAATAAATGCATACCTGGCCCAAAATGTGAATCAAAACATGACTAGAAGAATATATCCTCCTCTTTTTTGTTAACTTAATGGTCCAAAAATTATTGAAAACCTAGCAGAGCCTATAAGGAAATTTTTTTAAAAAAAGCAATAAAAGACCCAGAAATATAACAATAAAACATTATCTCAAAAAATAAAAAAACCAAATAATATAGGCCTGAACAACAACAAAATAACTCAACTCAGACAACTTTAGCCCAATTACAAGAGTCAAAAGCCTAACTGGAAGTTTAAAATTTTAAATAAACAAAACTGGAGGCTCAAAGGAAAAAATCCAGCACACTTCTATTTCCCAAAAATGAATCGGGACCAATCAAAATAATGATACCACTGTACAGGTTTAAAAATACCCCTTTTTGACTTAAATGCCCTAAAAGAAAAGGCCCAAAAACTGGGGGGGAAATATAAATTCAAAAATGGAATCCAAATTAATAGCCCACAACACCAAGCCCAGTTCGTAAATGCTGTGCAAAACACCATTTTTTAATGATTGAGTCCAAAGATCGGAATGGTCCAATTGTTTTTATTAAAAACGCAAAAGGACATTATATATGAAAAGAATGGCCCAAAATGTGATGAGCCCAATCATCACGGCCCAGTCCACTGCCCAACAGTTTATGTGAAACTGTGCGTTTCACACCGCGCAAAACGTCATCTCTTGTATTTGCGAGGATGCTTCTGGATCAGCAAAAACTACACCGTGTACGGCTGTACGCTCTTCTCCAACCTTCAGTCGGATCCCTAATGGCCGACCCGTATCAACATTGCGACTTGGATGCAGATCCTAAGGCTTTATTTGATAGTTTCGAAGGAAGGGAAAGGAAAGGAATCGGGGAGAATGGAGGGAAGGAGATGGAAGGGAAATAGAAGATATTTCCTCTCCTTGTTTGAGAGTTTTTAAAAAAAAAGTAAAGGAAGAAGATGGAGAATTAATGAGTTATTTTTACCATTTTGTCATTTTCTTTAATAATTGATATAATTATTATACTTTACAAATAAATTTAAATTTAAATTTTCTAAAAAATTATTTATGTAATTTTTATATTCAAAAAATTATTTATGCGATAGTGGCGGCGGTGGTGGTGGGCGGCGCGCGGTGGGGGTGTGGGGGCGGCGGTGGGGTGGTGGTGCACAAGGGTAAGGAAGTAATTAACCTATTTTCCCTTTTAAAACCCTTATATTCGGGGAACTTTATTTTTTAGAAGAATGAGGGTTTTGGAGGATTTGTAAAAATCCCCGATTTCCTCCTCTTATTATTTATTTATTTTGTATACATTTGGCAAGCCTAAGCTTGAAAAACAAAATATACATCACTTAGGATCTGAGAACTAATCTCATCCTCAACATGCATGTTTGTCGGCGTGAGCATGAACCAGTTCTACATCTTGGGTGTCTTGTGGAATTACCCTTAACCGCACATCAACTACATGTGCCTCTTTAGCCAAAATATCAAGCATTCGATAGACTCCCTACTTGAGTGGGACAAAACAACATCCCAATCGCCATACATAAGCGGCGTGTGGCCTCAATTTCAGCTTTGAACGGATGATCTAATGTACTTGTCCTCAACAAAATATTCAACGCCCAATGAATCGGGAAAAACTTGTACTCTTTGAAACTTGTAAATTTGACATACCTCAAGCCTCGTTTTAATGGCCAAAACCTCTCTATTGCCAGGAAAAGTCCCGATATTCTTCATAAAACCCGTTATCCAACTTCCCATGTCATCTCTAATCAATCCGCCAACTGCTGCCTGGTTATAGCTTCTTACTGAAGCATCCATATCGAGACGCACATATCCTGGTGACGGTTTCCTCCATTGGGTATCTGGTTGTGATGTCTCCGCGAGTAGTTGGTGTTTCAGTCTTCCTTCCACAAAGATCTTCCATTAGATGGCCGACATCGATAGAACACCTCCTTCGGGAGTAGCCGTTTTGCCTTCAAACAATTGAGTACATCTTGCCTTCCATAAGAGCGACAAAGATACATGTGCAAAGATTCTAGTCCATTTCCACTTCTTGAAACGAGCCTTGGCTGGATTTCCGTTGCATTCCATTGAAGCCAATCCTGCAAACTATGTGAGAAAAAGATAGAATATTTATTAGGATTAACAAATTCTCTCCACACATTTTTTGCTCTCACACAATCTCTCAAAATATGTAATACTGTTTCCTCATATTGACAACCCAAGGAACACTCCCTTGTATTTGAAATGCCAATTTTCTCTCTCATAGAATTTGTCATTAATCTCTCATGGGTTACTTGCCAAAGAAAAATTTTAATCTTTTCGTGCACATGCCGCCGCCAAAAACTCCACAAATTCCGAGGATGACTCATTGACCTCCGGGTAGCATAAGAATTTATATGCTGATTTTACTGTAAAGGTTCCATCAGGTGAATTACGCCAGACGACTGTATCTGATTGGGGTCCCACAGGAGGCTTCATCTTAGCCATCTTTCTCATAACCCATTCCGGAAAATGCTCCTTCCACCTTTGAACATCCCAAGCGCCACTCTGAGTAGTAAAACTAGCAACCATTTCATCCGGGTTAATTTTATCAAAATTTGAAACTACATACTCAATCAAAGGTCGATCAAGAGGTGTCCATAAGTCCCACCAAAATCTAGTTGCCCCGCCATCATTTATTCTTTTACCTACCCCTTCTAAAACCCTCTCCCATACTTCGGTGATAGCTTTCCATGTAAGAGAATTATACTTCTTTTTCTCTACTCTTGGTACGTAGTCATCGCCACATTCATATCTTGCTCTTAAGCACTGAACCCATAAGGCATTTGGTTTAGTTATCAAACCCCAACACAATTTCATAATAAAAGCCTTATTCTGAAGTTCTAAATTTTTCATCCCCAAACCACCTACCTTTTTTTTGCTCCTCAAGATTTTTTGCCATGCTATCAAGTGCATTTTCTTGGCATTTTCATCTTGACACCATAACAAGGGAAGGGGCTATCAAGACCATCCTCCCTTCCCTTTCCTTTCCCTCCAAAATGAAACTCCCAAACATAGCCTAAGGGTGCATCGAAACCGCAACTACAGGCAAGATATATGCGGTGATTCCCGCCGAGTTTTCCTGGGCGGTTTTGACAAGCAATGATCTCATGAACAATTTGTAAACACAACGTGCACAACAAGTTAACAAATATGCACCAAAATCAAACAAGGATTCATGGAGAAGCATGTTCGAATGTGATAAGTGTATATTTTATGAAAATTAATTGGAATTATTGATATTATATACCTATTTAATTATCTTTTATTGATTTTTCCATCATTGAATCAAACTTAGGATCAAAGAATAAATCGACATAAAATCTACTCATATCCTATTTTATTGTACAGGAGATATTTGCTGATTTGGAATGAAGTAGAAAGAGCAATTAAGGGGATATGCAATCAGCCAAACTCGATGGTCCCACGCAAAAAAAATAGAAACAAAATCAATTGCGTGGTCTGGTGGAGTTGATTACAAGATATAAGATATCTTTTTAATAAGAAAAGGAGAATCAATGACCCAGGACCAAAATTATTTACGTGCAAACGATACTCTCTATTTGTACTTCATCTTCCCTATGTGCAATATACTTTCCCTTATGTGATACATTTTCCTTATATGCAACTTAACTTTTGTTATATGCAATCCATCTTCAACATGTGCAAAGGTCTTCTTTTGTGTGCCGACTAATTAAGTCATAATGTGCAAATTATATATACTTTCTCGCAAACAATCTTCCCTTGTGTTAAAATAATTTTCCATATGTGCAATATATATTCCATATTTGAAATTTATCTCTCCTATATGTGTAACTTAACTTCTATTACATGCAATCCACCTTCCCCCATATGCAAATGCCATCCTTTGCGTCCCAAAATTAAGCCATAGTGTGTAAATTATGCTTTGTGTAAACGGTCTTCTAGTGTGTGCAAACAATATTCCCTATGTACAAGATATCTTCTCTATATGAAATTCATCTTCCCTATGTGTAACTTAACTTCCCTTGTATGCAATCCATCTTCCTTATGTGCAAATGTCTTCATATGTGTCCCAAAATTAAGCCAAAATATGCAAATTATGCTAGTACAAACGATCTTCCCATTGTGCAAATGATTTTCCCCTGCATACAAACCATATTTTCCTATTGTACAAATAAACTTTCCAAGTTTTTTCTTCCTTAAAATTTTCGGCCACTCACCCTTACCTTTGGAAATTGAACCCAGAGATCTAGATTTACAGATTAGTTGGTCGAGTAGGAGTTTAATGAGAGGCAACAAAAAATTGAAGGTAGTGAAAATGAAGGAGAGAGTTAAAAGATTTTAGATTAGATCAAAGGCCAAAGAAACCATCGTCCTCTCCTTGGAAGTGGTTGATGCCGTTTTTGAAGAAGGTTGTCGTCACGCTTGTTAGAGGAGGTTTTTCACCGATGTCAATCATGCGCAAGACAAGCAAGAAGAAGGCAACATGAGTAAGAGGGAGAGTGAGAGGCAAATTTTGTTGATGTGAGAGAGAAGGTGAACGACAACTAGTGACCGATGATTTGTGGAAGATGGAGAGTAAGTAGTGATGTAACTATGTAAGGGAAGAGAGTAGTGCGAGAGCCCCCTAAATGGTGTGGTAGGATAGTATGTGCATTTTAGTCATTTCATTCTCATTCATATATGCCCTAAATGACCCAAGTCCTTAAAATAAACTTAGGTCATTCCAAGCAAAAAAAAAAAAAACTTTTCAAATAGGGATTTACAAGCAATTTTCCCAATAAAAAATCTTTTTTTTATAAAAAAACAATAGTTAAAAGATTGTCTTTATATCGATTCTCGTAAACATTAAAATATATTTTTTTTAAAAGTAAAGTTTAAAAAAAAAAATTCGGTATGATCCATCCAGATTATATCTAAAGAGTATGTAGTAGTGATTAACTCTTAATGCTCATTATTGCGACCAGCAACTAGTTTCCATTGCCTATTGTGCCAATTGGTGTTGATCATTATTTGAAATAGCCTACATGGATTATGAAAGGTTATTGACAGCTTACTTTTGCTGAAGCACTGACCATTAATTATCGCATTCTTATTAAAATCGTATATTATAAATAATAACGCCTCCTAATAGTCTTCCATGGTCACTAACGGACAATTAAACATGTTGACTAAAAGGTTAAAAAGGAAAAAAAAAGGCAAAACATTAATTGGGTTCTGATCGTCTACGTGAACCAACTTTGCTTGCTGCTAGAGCTGTGCTTAATGATGCTGACCTCAAACAAGTTGACAGTATCTTTCAAAAATTATTCGGCTAGCTATTTACCATACAAACAAGTTCTTAATTAACGAGAGGTAGTATTTAATTGTACAAATTATCACAATTCATCCGTTTGAATTCTACCTCAAATTAGCTATCCGTCTCCATAATTGTGTCATTGCCGTCATCATCAAATTAGCTACCCGTCGCCATATAGAAGTATTTATCCATTTGCTGACCATTAAATTTATTTGTCATCATCCATTGATGGAGATAAATATAGTATACATACAACCACAATCTTCCAGCATCAGCTGCATATTATAATATATATATATATATATATATATATTATAATATATACGGGTGTGTATTTGTATATGTATTATAGTGCTGGAATTCAAAACAACCTAAGGCATGATCGGCCAATTCAAACCTAATGTTTGGGAAACTAAATTAAAACGATTACATCACATCAAAAAGTTGTATAGTAACCGCAAAACAGTCTAGAGGAGTTATATGGAGAGCAAAATAATTATTATTAATACCATTAATTTAAAATATATAAGACAGGATAGATAAATAATAATAATAATAATAATAATAATAATAATAATAAGCTGCTGAAGTTGGCGTGTTGGTGCATATGTTTGGTTTGTATATTCATATCTTAGCTTGGTGGAATATAATTAACACTATACTTAACTAGAGAGTGTTATACCTTTCCTTTGTTGACTAGATGTGATCAAGAGGAGAGAGAGACGAATTATAGGATATTGTTCAAATGATTAATTTTTTTTCACCTAATATCTCTAACAAATTATTAAATTTCTTAGCTAATTAAATAAACTCATCTAATTATTCATAACTCATATTTAGGGTAATTATATAATTAATCTTAACTCACCTTATAAAATTAACTTACATAAAATTATTATTAGTTTCTTATACAAGGGACGGGAGGTAGTACAGCATAAATTTTTTTTTACCTCACCTTATCTTCAAATGCATGCATGAATGATGGGGTATGTTGTTAGTAATTACAAGTACATATATGACAATTCTTATTTATAAAATGTGCCTCAAATGAATACTAGCGAGATGTGTGGTGTTTTTGTTATTAGTTTTGTTGTTGAGAATTAGATTCCTGAAGGATTCAATTATTTAATGTTCATACAATTAACGTGCAGTGACACCCAAATTTTTACCTAGACTCTAAAAATTAAGAATCAAACTTGCGTTTATGGAACAAATTATTACACCAAAACTCACGTGCTCATTGTTCAACATTATATTTCACAAGACCAAGAACACTCCCAAGTCCAAGACCGTTTGTCTACCAGTTAACTTTTGACTTGAGACTATCCCGAAATGAAAATCCCTTGCATTTAAAAAGGATATTCCGACAAAAAGAAATTATAAATTTAGCGGAGACAAAGTTAATTGAAGCCTTATATTTAAGATCAAAATAAACATTTTTTTCTAACTCTTAGACATGTGAACAAAGGTAGCATCATTTTTAAGACATTAACGTCACACATATTGTCCAAACTATAGTTCAATGAAAGACAATAATTGTTGGACGAGTTTTCGAAGTGTGTGTATTGTCCAAACTATAGTTCAATAATGAAAGACGATAAAAACGAGCACAACACACGTGAATAATGTTATCGATTGGAAAATCAAAAGTGAAGAACTTTGGGGAATTAAATACTCCTTCAGTTTTTAATATAATATATATTTATCTGATTATATAAAAAAATTAGTTAAGTTAATCAATATTGCATGTATTTTTTAAAACACATTAATCACTTCTTTAATTCCCTTATAATCTCTCGTCCGTAATTATTGTTGAGAGATGAACAATAAGTGTAAATTAGGAAAATATTAACAAATATAAAAATTATGTCTTATATTTAAGATCAAATCCCCTCTCTAAATATGTCTTATACTACTTCCGGTCCAATCCTAAATATAAAACAAAGCAAGGGCTATCATCTATGGGCCCATAGCAAGAATTCTCATCCCTTGAACAATTAATTAGTTGTAATAGTTGTGCATTCGATTCTCAACCATTCTGTATGGAATTCATTTAATTGAGAATGATTTGTCAATCATGCAAAACATAACTATTTCAAATATAAGGCAAATATGTCCCCACATAATAAATGACCTGTCCCTTGGTTGCACATTGTTGACTGATATATTTGACGCCTATCAGCTAGTACCTCCTGTTATATTGTACTACATGAAATATGTGAGACAGGCATTTCTCACCTTTGTAGAAATATTCAAGTGTTTTATAAGAAATATGTAGAAATAATTTTATTTCGTAATGCACCAAAGTGATATTATTTTTGTTGGATGAGTTTTCTCAAAGTTGTGTGCGCATTATTGTCCAAACCATATTTCAATGAAAGACGATAATAATGAGCACAGCAACATATACGTGAAAGTTTTTTTTTTTTTTTTTTTATTGGAATATCACAAGTGGGAGAATTTCGAGGAATTAAATATCTATTTTTTTATTAACTCAAGTTGGAGTCGGTAACAAATCAAATTAAGTATGGTTTTCCATTTTACTCCCTGAGATTATTTCAAGTATATTAAAAATAAAATAAAATATGTCCACTTGAATGTTAATTAGAATAAAAACCCAAATTATATATTGAACTATGAAAAATATAATGTACCATGCATGTCCCCTTATAATAAATGATCCGTCACCGATAGTTGATCATTGTAGGGTCGTATTTGACATCTATCATTGCCTCCTGTTTTATTCTAGCCACGACTATCTCTCTCTTTATATACCAATCCATTTCATTTTTCACTCACCCTCATCATTTTCTAAGAATCTGTTCACAATTTGCCATGGAGAACCTCAAGAGTTGCAGCTTTCCATAATTGGTATGTCCAAATTCTCATCTGCTATATACAGGTGATGTCATCTCTCTTATGCATGTTCATACATCACAAATCACTCGCAGTAAATTTCCTGCACTTATAGGTACGAGATGATCTCACCTCACATGATTCACGTATACGTTGATGCTTCAATCACATAATAGCAACTTAAAATTGATGTTCAAAGCTTTCTAACTTCTATTCATGAAAAGTTGATGAGAAGGAAGCAAACAGAGGAAACACATAGTTCCAATATAAATTTCGATGATTTTTAAGAGTACATCAACTTGAAACAAAGGAAAACTATGATAAATCCAAAACTAGGACATATCTATGTTGAATTACGGCTTTATTGCATCTCATTTGTCTCTACAAAGGTTAACACGGGACAAAATCCTCCGAATTTTAGAATACGAATATGACCACCTTTGTATGTATGGCTAATGGATTGATTATTTGAATTGTTTTCTCGGAATCTAATGGAGCCAAAGACAAGAATCCAAATGGTGATACAGAGTCGATGCGCCAAGAACACAAATCCCAACGGAGATGCCCAAGATTTCCCATATGAACTAAGCAACACAATCAAAAACAAGAAGAGACATCAACGTTGGTTAAGAATAGCCTTGTATGTTGTCTCTCGTCTTGCTGGGCCAATCAGCTGCAACACTCTTGGGAAGACTGTATTACCAAGAAGGCGCCAAACAAATGGTTGGGAACACTTGTCCGGCTTGTGGGTTTCCCTATTCTCCTCCCGTTGTACTTTATCCCCGCATCCAAACACCCTCTCGCAACAAACACCATTAACAATCATGAACAATCCTCTATTACAAAGCGAGCAATTGTTTATGTATTCCTTGGCCTTCTTGTTGCATTAGACAGTTACTTATACTCGAGTTGGTCTCTCTTACCTCCCTGTTTCTACGTATGCTCTTATTTGCTCCTCACAACTAGCTTTCAATGCCTTCTTCTCCTTCTTCCTTAATTCACTCAAATTCACACCTTACATCATAAACTCCTTAGTCCTTTTAACAATCTCCTCCGTGCTTCTCGTCTTTCATACCGATCCTTCTTCGGGATCTACACAAGCTTCAAAACACAAGTATAAGATAGGGTTCATATGCACAGATTCTTGCCGCTTCAGTGGGTATGGACGGGTGCTTTCCGACACAACTTGCATTCAGGAAAGTCTTCAAGAAGGAAAGTTTCAAGGTGATTCTGGACTTGATAATATACCAATCACTTGTGTCAACAATGGTTATACTAGTGGGGCTGTTTGCTAGTGGTGAATTTAGAAGTTTGAAGGAAGAAATGAAGGATTATGGAATGGGAAAGGCAATTTATGAGCTTAATCTGAGCTTTACTGCTATAACATGGCAAGTTTTTAGTGTGGGTTGTGTGGGTTTGATTCGGAAGTGTCTTCTTTGTTCTCAAATGTGATAAGTGTTTTGGGTGTGCCAATTGTACCTATTTTGGCTATAGTAATCTTCCATGACAAGATGAATGGGTTGAAGGTAATATCTCTGTTGCTTGCTCTTTGGGGCTTTTTGTCATACATCTACCAGTACTTGGATGAGACCAATTCCAAGACTCTTCAAAGACACAAATAATGATGCTTCATCCAGGACACTCACAAAATGGAATACCTGGGCAAGTAGAAACAGGTCACATTGACTCTAAGAGTCCAATAAATTCTTTGAAATAGAGACGGATATATGAAGAGAGGGTTAACCTTAGCGTAGCGATAAGGTTGCTGTCATGTGACACGGAGATCATATATTCAAATCCGGAAATAGCCTCTCCCTTACGGGATAAGGGTGCATACATCTATTTTTCCCCAAACCCCACTTGATCGAGCGTTGTGCCTTTGGACGCCCTTTAGACAAAGATATATGAAGCTAGATGTAATAGAATTCTTATCTCATTGGATTTATGTCTGTAAATTAAGTTTTTCTAGAAATATCTTTAAAACAATCTCTAAATTGTCAATGTGATGCTAACTCGGGTGCAAGAATTCTTAAAAGTATCATTGAGCAACATCAAACAAACGATAAGTTTATTCAAAGCAAATCTCCTCGAATATGTTCATGTTTTGTCCATGACAAGATATACTAGTATAGCAATTTCACACTGGTATATGTATAGAAGATACTACCACGGTCCCAAATATAGAATATAGTTTGTAGTACAATTTGCATTACAAACCATGTTATATATTTAGTACCAGAGGAGTACCATTTTTTGATTCTCCCATCATAACTTAGTAGGTCCAATCATCTGCTTAGTCAATAGAAGGACCACCAATTAATTTGTCATCAATGGAAGCTGTTGGGAAGTAAAAGCTTCCTTCATAAATTGATGAATGTGGAACCTCACCTTGACGGCCATACCACACGTGAACGTCATTTATGGGACATTCTTGCAATTACTATCGATAAGTTATATTTTGATCATATTTGACGAAAAAAAAAAGGGAAAATATCAATGATGTTTTAAGGTAGAGAGAAAATATCAAAAAAGTCCCAACCCCAAATCCCTAAGAACTTTTTTTTTTTATATTAAAGAATTCCTCTTGCAAAAAAAGTCTCGTTGTCAAAATAGCTCTTCATGTTGTCAAAATGACTTTATTAGTTGTTAAAATGTCCTAACGAAAATCTCGTTGTCAAAATGGTTTTTCATGTTGTCAAAAATTTCCGAGTTTTTCCTTCGGCATGTAGAATTTTAGAAACATGGAAAATTTTTAGCAACATGAAAAGTCATTTTGACAACGAGATTTTCGTAAGGACATTTT
Organism: Acacia acuminata; assembly: GCA_019022655.1. NCBI lineage: Eukaryota > Viridiplantae > Streptophyta > Magnoliopsida > Fabales > Fabaceae > Acacia > Acacia acuminata. Next base: position 416,493 of record JAFJYI010000168.1, read on the forward strand.
AACAACCGATAAGGCCATTTTGACAACGAGACTTTTTGCGAGAGGAATTCCGTAATTAACATAAAAAAAGAAAGTCCCTCTACCTTGGGACCTCCGGATATATTCCCAAAAAAAAAAAAAAAAAAAAAAAAAAAAAGAATAGTATAATTGTGATTGAACTTGGAAAAGCCATCTTAAAGATGAGGGGCAAGAATTTTAATTATTGATTTTGTCGTGTTTATTTAAGATATTGAAATAAGGAAAGAATGTAAATGTACTTATCAAGTAAAAAAATTAATAGGGGAAATTGGGGAAAAGTCCCCCATAGAAATTTTATTGCTAAGAAGGACTTAAGTTTTTCGTATATAAAAAAAAAAGAAGATCGGTGCCACTTTAATTAATTACACAAGATCGGTTTGGAATAATCCTCCTATTCCCTTCCCATCTCCTTTACATAATCATTGGATCAACACGTAGATGTTCAGATTTGATCTTTTATGAAATTACTTGTTAAATTATAAAAATAATTGATTAAATACAAATAGCTAAATTTTGATTTGAATTATTCGATACTACAATAATAAAAATAATATTTAGCATAAAACTAAATACGGATTCAAATATTGAGTTAGTAGTTAGAAAAGGAAGTGAAGGAAAGAGGAAGAGGAGGTGTTCTGAACCATTTTCTACCAGGATTATTTTTTTATTATGCACATGTATGTTGTATCCTAGTTTAGGAGATAATCATATTCAAGGCATAGCCTAACTAAACTGGTGCTGACGTACGATGAAATAAATGTTGTCCCATTATGGACATTTTTATTGACCACTAATAACCGTGGGGAGTAGGATGATCCGTATATTGTTAAATATAAGACACCATTTAGAAGCTTTTCTCCTTGTTCAATATGCTTTCTCTTTTATATCAAAAAAATATGCTTCCTCTTATCCTAAAGTTAATGTCCATTTAAGAGTTTTGGTTTGGATATAAATATAATATTCATTTTTTATATTAAAAATATTTTATATTATTGTTGGACTATTTTAAAATGAAGGTGTGTTTGTTAAAACGTCATATCCTTATAAGTTAAGAAGAGTTCTGTAAGGAGTTATAACACTAAATATCACCAAGGTCGTGTCTCTTTAGTTTCTAAAAACACCTAAGAAAAGGTGTGATAACTACTACTCGGTGAAAAGTTATATTGGTTTTTCAAGAAGACCTTACATACTATAAAGGTGTAGCTCTTGAAGGAAGTGTTATTTTAAATAACCATTGAATATTGAAGTTATGTTGGTTCATGAAAGTTCATGAATCTAACATATAGTTATGACTTTTAATTAAAGATGTGTTGTTTCAAGAGGTATCACTACAAGACATCACTTTATGGTCTATAAATACCTTACATCATCATTTTATTCGTGACATCATATATTACAAATCACACAACAACAAGATATTAAACTCATTGCCTTTTTCCTTGGGTGCAAACAAAGATGAAGTCAAATTATCACTTTGTAAAATTGTAACACCCCAATTTGTTTTGAGCTTAGAACAAAGTGGCATCTTCACCTATCATGCAAAGATGTAATATTTAACAAAAATTTAAACCACTGGGCTAGGTTTGGTTCTTGCAAAGAAAGCCCCTCTTTAAAGAAAAATTTCAAAATGATAATAAAGTTCAGATGGGCTTTTCTAAAACATTTAAAACATTTGAAAACATTTTATCGAGTGGTTCAAACTTATCATTAAAATTGCATCATATTTAAAACCTTATCAAGTTTCATCATAGTATTTCCTTATTTCTCCAATTAATTTAATGCTCTACTAAATCATTCACCACGATTTGGGCTTGTTATATACATGCTCATTCCTTTCGTAACGTCCCAAATTTACCTAACATAATAGCTAATTAATGGTTCATTAACAACAAAGTAATGCTCCATCATTTGCCAAAATATACAAAATTAAATCGAGTATGCAAAATGAGCCCTAACGTGGCAATATACAACCATCCAACATACACCAAAAAGACGAAGCACTACTTTTAGCAGAGTAGCCTAAGCTTCAAGTCTTCCCCGATGGATCCGAGATGAGAACTATCACCCGAAAATTGTGGTAACCATCAATCCAACTTATTACGAATACTAATATGTGCTAGTGGGGTGCCAAGTGGAACAATTTATATAACAAAATATTAAAAATAAAATTCACCAATATACACGTCACAAAATTTCATATCATAAATGCTGTATCAGAAATTATGTATCGAGTTTTCATTAACAAAATTTCCAAGATACCTCCCATCAATCCAACCGAACCGCCTTATTTCCTCCGACTAGACCCATGGGCTAAGTTACATCCATGTTACTGGTTACTCAAAAGCTCACTGGTCATGTGATGAGGACCAACCAAAATCCTCAGAGCACATGTCTCAGACCATGGGTCTTTTCCCCTCATTGAACTGGTAGGGTGTCGTAAGCCCTCTTGAACTAGTGGGCAGTCCTCATCATTGAACAGTGGGACAACAGAAAGTCAACCATCGTGCACCAATGGAGGCCTCACCACGTGGTGGAATAACTACTCCATTTAATTCCCAATTTAACCCTTACCATAATTATCACAATAAATAAATAGCTCAACAGGGATTTTCCAAGATTTTGCGTTCATATCATGTAATTAAAATCATTCTCAAATATATGTCGTAATATCTAAATTCTCAATTCTTATAAATAAATAAATAAATTCACAATTCAAATCATAAGGTTCCACAAGCCAATTTCTATTAAAATATTCATAATCATTTCACAAAATACTCACAAACAACATACTATCACACTACTCCTAATCCAAGAGCTCAAACACACGTCAAAAATCAATCTACCATAACCAATTTACTAACCATTAATAACTGTTCTAAAACTCTACACAATAAAAATAAAAATTTATAATTTTATAAAATTAAAATATACAATTTTTTTTAATAATAATATATGGAATGATTGAAATGGGCATATTATGACGGATTGAAAAATCGGTGAAATCATTGTAATTATTAATTCTCCTTTTCATTTACTATTAATTAATAATACCCTTTTCTATATATTATTAATAATTTCCTTTATTTTTTATTCCTTTTTTTTTTAAATAAATAAATAATAATAATATTTATCAGTATTTATTTATCTATTTTACTAATTATTCATTCATTTATTTTATAATTATTGTTGTTGTTGTTAAACTCTCAAAGTCTATTTCAACATTTTAAATTAGGAGTTTAATAAATATAAACATCATGAAAATATGCTTTATATATATATATATATATAGTCAAGAACACCCTACTAGCAACCGATTAATTGTATTCCTATTGCTAATCGATTTTTTTAACAATGTTATTTCTTTCTTTCTTTCTTTCTTTCTTTCTTTTTCACGTGAGGGCCCACACCAATTACAACAATGTGGGTCTCAGCGTGTGTAACTTATCAAACTAACACTCTTCTATAATATTTAATATCAGGCTAGTTACTAAATTCAACATATAGTAAAGTTTTCAAACCCACATATTATATATTTATTTATTTATGTATTTTTTTGACAGTAAGGTATTTTATTTTATTTTTTTTAAAATGCTTCAAAAGTGTTTCCTTTCTCCTTTTTTTAATTATATATATATATAGCGACATATGCATGAATATATACTATATCCTTATTTTCGTTTTTTATGTAGGAGCAACGTATACCTACATGTATTTATATATATATAGCACTTACAAGCTTTGGGTTTTATGGATCAGCAGCAAGCTAAGTCTTTTTTTTTTTCTTTCCCTCCTTTCTTATTCAACGGCGATACATATATATTTCTATACCAGTAATAATTATTAGCTAGTTCCCCCCCTTTATTCCATATGCAGCGATGTTGGTATGTGTGTGTGTGCCAACAGTAGGTTTTTTATTTATTTGTTTGTTTTTCTTATAAACACTAACCCATGCTTAGAGACTTTACATATATATACAGGGAGTCCCTTTTTTTTTCTCTCTCTCTATCCCTTCCAGTAACAACGTTGTGTTTATACAAGCTTCTTCCTTCACTTTATACACACACATACATAAAGCTATATATATTTAAGTTATATACATATGTATCAGTTAAAGTTTTCCAACAGCAAATTACATGACTCAAACCTATATTATATAAACATTGAACAGTGAAAGAACACGTTTGAAGATACAAACACAAGCTAGAAAATGGTCCCTTCTTTCAGTTTTCCTTTGGTAGCAACTCATGGGTTTATTTTTATTATTTCCTACAACTTCATACTCATGTTTTTCGTTGAGAGATGACGGTAATTAGAAGGAGAAAAAGCTTGATCACTTACATGTTAGAACTAATGTATAATTAGTGAATTAGTTTGTAATTAGGATTTCCTATTCTCTAGTATAGTTGTTGTGGTCCCTTATTGTATACGTGTATAGCTCATATTCATTTGTAATAATCTTCCTACGAATCTATTTTGGATATTTTGGCTATATATAGATTATTGAGGACCGAGGAACATTTACCTAGTCCATTTTTTTCTCTCCATTATTCTTTATCTTTCTTGGTATTAGAGCAGATCGCTCTCGTCATCTTTCATTATGTCTTCTCCTCCAAGCTTCCTAAACTTCCGATGACGCTACTCAATCGTCAATCGTGAAGAACTATTCTCTTTTTCATTCTTCCAGTCAAACCATGTCCATCAAGTTAGATAGGATGAATTTTTTGGCTTGGGAATCGGTTGTTCTTCCTCTCATTGAAGGAAATCGACTCCAATCTCACATTGATGGTTCCGACTCTGTTCTGGCCAAAACATCCTCTGCTCCAAGTTCCTCGGAGATTGTTTCAAATCCAGCGTTTGAGGAATGGTATGCCACTAATCAAATGTTAGTCGGTTGGCTTCAGAATACCATGACTCAGGAGGTTGGTGCACAACTTCTTCACTGTCAAACGGCTCTTGAGTTGTGGGTCAATGCACGAACTCTGACTTGTGCCTTTTCAAGATCTAGGGTCATGATCTATCAATCTAAACTGCACCAGACTCGCAAAAGTTCAATGAAGATGGATGAATACCTTGCAAAGATGAAAAGCATCGTTGACCAACTCATTCTTGCCGAACGCTCCTATTTCAACCGATGAGTTGATTCTCACACTTTGAATGGACTTGATTCCGAATATAACGCAATATTGGTCAAACTCATAGACCAAGTTGGTCTCACCTAGGTCGAAACTTAGGCCTCTCTATTGGTGTTTGAAAGACGCCTCGAACAACTTAATCATTTTTCTTCACTATCTATACAACCATCGGCCAACTCAATCACTCGTGATTCTCATGTTCTAACTCTCGTCGCGTCCTTTGCTCGCAATTTTCCTTCAACCGAGGCTCTTGGAGGCACTCTTGTGGTTATCGCGATAGACGTTCCGAGGAAGATTTTCTTCTCGTGGTGGTCTTCAAATAATGGCAATCGAATATACTTGTGATTATTGTGGTCGCTATGGTCATTATGTTGACACCTATTATCAACGACGGACCACACTCATGGCTCCGCGATCACCCAAGCCTATTATGGAGGTCCACGTGTTGTTTCAAATCCTGACTGGTATGTTGACAGTGGCGCAAGTCACCACGTAACTTCAAATCCTTCCTAGCTTGACATTGTTGCTCCAGTAGGTAATCATTTCCTTTACACTACACTTGCACTTGGTAACAAATCTCGAATCCATGGCGTTGGTTCCTCCTCTTTCTTATCAAGATTCTAAACTTAGCCTTAAGGAAGTATTAGTTGTTCCCTCTGCAACTAAAAATCTCCTTAGTGTGCATAAACTTGTTACGGATAATCCAGTGTCGATTACTTTTACTAATGATGGTTATGTTGTGAAGGAAAAGGAAACAAGGGCGATTGCTAATGAGGGGACCAGTAAGGCAGGGATTGTACCCTTGGAGTAACTCCAGCTCACCAGTACAAGTCAATATGACATATGCTACAAAGAAGGTAGATAGTTTGAAGAATGCTGATTTGTTTTTACAATGGCATTACAAATTAGGCCATCCGAATAATAAAGTTCTTAAACAAGTTTTACAAAGTTGTAATGTCAATATCAAAGTTAGTGACAATCTTGTTTGTGTAGCATGTCAATATGGCAAATCAAAGAAACTCCCATTTTCTAAATCTATGTCTCGTGCATCTTCCCCTCTTGCATTGATTCACACTGACGTGTGGGGACCCTCTCCATTACAATCAATTTATGGACATAGATATTATGTTCACTTTGTTGATGATCATAGCAGATACTCCTAGTTATATCCCCTTAAACATAAGGGTGAAGTTGTTAATGCTTTCAATCACTTTCGAAACTATGCAGAAAATCAGTTTAATACGACCATTAAATCTATCCAATGTGATAATGGTATAGAGTATAAGCCTCTTATACCAATTGCTCATGCCGCTGGAATCGTTGTTCGATATACGTGTCCTTACACTTCACCTCAAAATGGCCGAGTTGAGCGTAAACATCGCAACATTGTAGAGACTGGCTTGACTCTATTAGCTCAAGTATGCCTACCATTGTGCTATTGGACTGAGGCTTTTCAAACTGCTGTATATCTAATCAATCGACTTCAGTGTTTTAAGACCGTTTGGATGCGCCTGTTATCCTCATTTACATCCATATAATGATCACAAGCTTCAATTTAGCGGATCGGCGGTGTGTCTTTCTTGGCCCATCTTCTTCACGAAAGGGTTCAAATGTCTCAGTCCTACTGGTCGCATTTATATTTCACGTCATGTTATTTTTGACATTTCTCTGTTTCCATGTGTTTTAGGATTTTTAAATCGACGCTCTGCTTCTTCTACTTCGGACATTGCCTTTGTTCCATCATTCATTATTTCTCCAAGCCCAGTTCTGGTGCATCCTGGTTCTTCTTCACCGAGCCCACTATTTAATTCTCGGTGAACGTTCGACGATGTTGGATCTCGCCTCATGGGTCCTTATCTCCTCATGATCCAGTTTCTTCTCAGGCCTCATCTCAAGCCTCGGCCCAGTCTGAGGCCCATATTCCTGCTATTAACTCTGATCCAGCATCACCCAACTCTGGTCCTTCGTCCCCACAAAACATCCATTCGATGATCACTCGCGCTAAAGCCGGCGTCACTAAGCCTCGGTACCCGTTCGTCGGCTCTCTCGGTACGGAGTCGCCGTCGGCCTTAACTGAGGCCAGTCCTCCTCGTATGGTTGCCGATGCTATTACTTCTCCTGCCTAGTACTCTGCGATGAAAGAAGAATTTCAGGCTCTGACCCGAAATCGCACCTGGATTCTCATGCCACCCTCTCCTTCCCAGAAACTTGTTGACTGTCGTTGGGTGTTCAAAACCAAATTTCGCACCGATGGCTCAATTCTTAAACACAAGGCTCGTCTGGTTGCTAAGGGGTTTCAACAAGCTCCTGGTGTGGATTTTTTCGAGACTTTAAGTCCAGTGGTTAAACCCACAACGGTACGCTTAATCTTGACTCTTACCGTTACCTTTCACTGGGAAATTCGTCAAGTTGATGTTAACAATGCCTTCCTTAATGGCTTTTTACATGAAGATGTCTATATGCGACAACCTCCTGGTTTCTGTGATCCCAATAAATCTTCTCATGTTTTCAAATTGGTCAAAGCCATCTACGATCTTAAACAAGCCCCTCGTGCTTGGTTCGATCGTCTTCGATTTACTCTGACTCAATGGGGTTTTCTGAACTCTAAAAGTGATCCTTCTCTTTTCTTTCTGATAACTCGTTCGAGTCACTATTTTCATTTTAGTATATGTTGATGACATTTTGATTCGGGAATAACTCTTTGTTTATTCGAAACTTCATTGTGAAGCTTAATGCTACTTTTTCTCTAAAAGATATGGGGTCTCTCTACTACTTCCTTGGTTTAGAGGTTTTTCGGGATCAGTCGGGCATCTTTCTTAATCAAGGTAAATATGTAATGGATATATTGCACAAGTTCAATATGGTCGATTGTGCTCCTGTATCTACTCCTATGGTCACTGGACGTTCCTTTTCGTCTGCTTATGGTTCACCCATGTCTAACCCTTCTTTGTATCGCTAAGCCATTGGATGCTTACAATATTTGACTACTACTAGACCTGACATTGCCTATTCGGTTAACAAATTGAGTCAGTTTTTGTCCAACCCCACTGATGTTCATTTTCAGGGTGTCAAACGTATTTTTAGATACCTTAAAGGAACTCTTCATTATGCCCTGCATCTTAAACCATTTCGAACACTTCAGCTAATGGCTTTTACTGATGCGAATTGGGCCACTGATTTAGATGATCGTCGCTCCATGGCTGGCTTCTGTGTTTATTTGGGTGGTACTTTAGTTTCTTGGGCTTCTAGGAAACAAAAAGTAGTTTCTCAAGCCAGTTCTGAATCTGAATATTGTGCTCTAGCTAATGGTGTTGCTGAATTAAAATGGATGTGCACATTACTTTCTAAACTTGGTATGTTTCTTAAGAAACCATCTGTTATGTGGTGTGATAATTTAAGTGCTAAGGCCCTTGCTTCAAATCATGTTCATCATGCTAGAAGTAAACATATTGATATTGATGTTCATTTCATCCGAGATCAAGTTTTGGCTGGTGATGTTACTGTTGGGATTCGTACAACGCAGCGGATTAAAATTTTCTACGAATCCGCCCCGAGGATCACTCAGTGCGTTTAAACCAAGGCTAAGGAATCCGGATATTACCTTTTAAGAACTCGTTCGTGGTTTCTTCTTTGTTGAACGGGTGGGCTACCTCCTCGATCGAGAAGACGACTCTTAGAATCCTCTTTCTACCGGTATCCACATGAACAATCCTCGTATTACGCTACTACAGCGTGCTAGCGCCTCTTGTGCGTCTCTCTCTTTTTCACTCTAGGGTTTCTCGCGGCTTTTCGAATACGCTCGGCGAAAGTCGCGTAGGTTTTCTAAAACCTCGTTCGCGTATTTAATGCAAAATTAATCGTATTAATTTTTAAATTCAAACTTTAGATCTGGATTAAATATATATTAATTAAATCTATCCGATAGATCTAATATAATAATATTTATTTAATCGAATTAAAAGCCGGATCTGAAATTTCGAATTCAACGGATTAAAAAAATAATTAATTAAATCTATCGATAGATTTAATCCAACCTATTTATTTAATCCAAATTTAAAAGCCTTCAATAAATTAAATCCGAGAAATGATATCTATCTATTTAATTAAATCGAGATACTAATATCTCAATTTAAATTAAATAGACAATAATATCTTTATTCAAAAATTAAATGAGATACAATATCTCTATTTGTTTTAGATATTTAATTTATCAAATAATTTAAATATAAAACAAATAATATTTTAATAATATTTTAATATCAATTAAATAATATCATTATATTATTTTTGAATTTAAATATATATATATATATATATTTACCCCAGATTAAATTCAGTATTCGTTAATCTCAGATTAATCTGAGATTCAATGAACCTGGACACTTTTACCCGTGTTGGATTATTCTTGTGTGCGACCCTACAGGCCCATATGAGATTGGCAGTGGGCCAAGACTGTATCAGCCCACAAATCGCAAGCGGCCTCTAGCAAGACATTACGACTACCCAATTCACATGGGGATCGATAACACGATACAACCTATCGTACAACCATGTCACGTCCCTTTTGTCACGCGATAATTTGGTCAAGGATGAGGCATGGATAATGTCAACTTCCTTTTCTTGACCACTACTTTCGATTTTCGAGTAGTCTAATAAGTGAAATGGAAACTCCTTTCCATCACAAGACGGCCGTACATTTCTTAGACTCACTCATCGAGGGCCCAAAGATTATCTCTACAAATGTGAGGGACAAATTCCATCTTGACCATTCACATCCCTCCGCATGAAAACCACCGATCCCGATCCTAGCCTTTATCATCACCGGTCAAAGGTGACTTTTGACTAGGTCAAAGGTCGTTGACTCATCATGTAGGAATCCATGATGATCTCGGGTCATAGGGCGTCGTGACACGGTTATACATGAGATAAGCTTATGACTAGATCCATGTAGCTTTCTCATAGTGGGTCGGTCCAGTACCTTGTACTCTTACAAGTGCCCATGACTTTGATTCGTATCTCCATACCTCATCAAAGTCATGCGGTCTTATCTCATCTTCGCTCCGTGTAGATGACCGGCCGAGGGGACATTTAGGATATCATCTTTAAGATATATCCGGGGATTAGTTATCACCGTAAACATGCGAATGAAGTGATAACTCAATTTGAGAACAATGACTTGCCCTAGGGCATAATTTCCAACAGTTACTGTTTCCTACATTCCCTCTCAACAGCAGATTGCTGATTGTCTGACCAAGGCTCTCACTTATACTCAATTCTCATATCTTCGAAGCAAACTCGGTCTGTGTCCCACACCCTCTCGTTTGAGGGGGAGTGTTAGAACTAATGTATAATTAGTGAATTAGTTTGTAATTAGGATTTCCTATTCTCTGTATAGCTGTTGTGGTCCCTTATTGTACACGTGTATAGCTCATATTCTTTTGTAACAACTTCCGTACTAGTCTGTTATGGATTCTTTGGCTATATATAGACTATTGAGGACTGAGGAACATTTACCTAGTCCATTGCATTTCTCTCTGTTATTCTTTATGTTTCTCTTACCTTCAATTTCTGGCCTGAACTTTATATTCTCAACGATGCTTAACTCCCCTGTTCTCGGTGTGCTTTGCAGAGGGAAACGATTACATAAACTCTCTCTCCCACTCATATCTCTTTCTTGTTCACTCTCTCTTTCTCTCTCGACCTTAGCTGAAGAGAGTTATTGTTTTATCGAACTTATGATCCGGTCAGGAAGAATGATCCGATGGTATATGGTGCTTGGCTCGAGGTATGCGGGAGGGCATGGTTCTTTACGTTCTTGCGTGTGCATAGTCGAGACTGCCCTAAGGGATACGCCGACGAGGAAGATACGGAAGGTCCGATTATTTGGTCTTGTTTAACGTGTTTTATTGATGATAATGATCTACGTCTTTTTCTTTTTCTTTTTTTTCCCTAGTTCTCTGGTTGTGTATGCGTGAGGGATAAAAACTGAATATAAGAATGATAAAAATAAGTATGGGCTATATGAGACTAACAAATGGTAGTTAAGAATGGGCCGATGTATTGGTTTTTCTATGATGATCTTCATTGCTACGTGTTGGGCTGTGAAATGAGTTCGGCTTTAGTTGTATAATAGCCTTGTGGGTTGATTGTTTATTTAAATTGCAAATATTAGGTTAACTCTATAAATAACTCCTTAATTCCATATAAGGGTTCTCCTTAAATATTTTTTTTTTTCTAGGCCATAAAATATCAATTTATAATTTTTTAGGCCTAAATTCATTTGCGGGCTTGGGGTAGTAAAATTACCATTTTACTCCTTCTTAATTTCAACACTAGATTGTTAAATAAATTCGCAAAATAAATCCTTTATCTCATATAAGGATTTTTTTTTTCTTTCTCAATTAATTTCTCTAGGTTATAAATGATCTCTTACAAATATTCCTTGAACTTCTTGTTTTCCGAAATAAATTCTAGGAAAAATAGGCCTTTATTTCAATAATTATTCTCATAATTATTTTAATTCAAAATTTCATAATTGATCTCCATACATTATTCCAATTTCAAATCCCAAAATTTGGGATGTTACACCTGCAGCAATCGTTAGCTACACACACACCCACATATATATTATCTACTTCTACGTAATCATATGTATCTAATTAAAAATATACATCTCAGTAGCCATACACGGCTATCTCAAAATATTGACCAAGTCATAAGGAAATATAAATAACTATATACAGAAGGTGTATCACAAAAGATTCTTTTGCTCTATCAACACCACCACCTTCTTACGGTCAAACGGTTATTACCCCCTTGCTCCTGGAACCTTGTTTACTAGATTGTCCCTGACCTGGATGATTGGAAGGTTCTGAGATTCAAATGAAAGAATCCCAAAGTAACATGTTAATCTCAAATTCCAACATATGCAATATATGTGTTATGGATTTGTATATTGGGCCTTGGTACAATGTGGCCCAACAAGTAGGGGTGTTCATCATGCCCAGAGCTCTGTCCGCCCGCCCGCGCCCACTGAAAAATCGCCCTGCCCAGCCCAAGGAAAAGCAGCCCAAACTGGGCAGGGCACAACTGGGCAGGGCATTTTTACGGGCAGGGCGGGCATCGGGCATGGTATGCCGCTCTGCCCATTTGGCCCCGCCTTGATGGTTATCATATTTTTTATTTTTTTAATAGAATAAAAAATTATTATATATATATATATATTTAACTATGGGTATAATCTTGTAATTTCCTCCCACCATCTTTTCTACAATCACTTTGGAAAATTAGCGCCGCTGCCTGCCACTTCCATTAATATATAATATGTAATATAATATAATATAATTTCCTCCCACCATCTTGACTCTAGCGATGATGCACCTGACACCGTCTCCCTCCCCTTCGTCTTCCCCGCATCTCCGTATCTGTATCTCCCTTCTTTGTCTTCTCTACATCTCCGTCTCCAAAGGGTGAAGGCGTTGTTGATTTGGGAGAGATGCAAAACAGCGACCACCGAAGATGAAGAAGCTACAACCGAAAACGAAGAACTGCAACCACCGAAGGCGTTGTCGATTTGACCGTATCCCAGATTATTGTCCGGTGCGCGTATCCAATACGTGACTTTCACAAAATTTCGAGTATCCGTGCTTCTTAGCTTCTAGCAGTTGGTCCTCGCCTCTCCTCGTCGCCCAGAAGTGCATTTCCTTAGCTATTTATGTTCATTCTTAAGCCCGCCCTCTTTCTTTTTCTAAGTATTTTTGCCGGCGAAACTGTTTCTTTGTGGGTTCTGAAATTTCTGGTGGAAACAAACGTTGGTTGAGGATTATAAATTACAAACTTGGGCATGTAAGGCCCGCCCTGCCCAGCCCATTATCGCCCTGCCCAAAAATGTTAGGGCTTCTATCGGGCAGGGCCGGGCACTGGGCTACATTTTGTCGCCCAGTGATTTTTCGGGCGGGCGTCGGGCAAGGGTCTCGCCCTACCCAGTCCTGCCCATGAACACCCCTACCAACAAGGATCCACTACGGTGAAAGTTCTCCTTAAGAAGGCAAAACGCTAATTGCCTTATAAACAAGGCGCTAATCTCGGCAGTACAGGTAGTGGAGCAGGGAACATCAGATGGTGGAGCAAGCATTTGCAGAACGTGGAGCTGCATGTTGCCCAAGGGGCGGATGCATAACCTTCAGAACGAAACCCTAGGTAATCTCTATAAATAGGAGATTACCCCAGGTGCACACATTCGATTCATATCCTGTTATTATTCAGTCACATTGTGCATACACAGCACCCCTTTGGCTTAACGCCATTCTTGTGTAGCATAGTGATCACCTGATAGTCATTGGTGCCTTCCTCATAGGCATCACTGAACAATCATCTCTTCGTATTATTCCCTCTTATCTCGGAGATCATTAGATCGAATATTAACCATACACTAACCCTTTGTGGTTAGACACACATTCTTTGAACAAAACAATATGTAAATCAACTAAACAGAGTAGTCCACACAACATATAAAGCATTCAAATTCAATTCAAACTCAAGTATTACATTCCATATGCAGCTTGTAATACAAATATTCATTCAAAGATTTTCAAATACCTTAGCACAATGAAATTCATTTCAGGTAATTCAATACCAAAAATACTGAATGCACTAGGCCCTGCCTAGCCACCGGAAAGCTGGCCCCATGGTTGGCCCTTCTGCTCAATCGAGCCACGAGTGGTGCTGGCCTCATAAGGCGGGACATACAAATATGACATACACAAATAGATATAGCTATGCAAAGAATGTGAGATTATAGTTACTACCTGTTGGTCTTACCGACACTACACCTTCCACGAGGTTCCTTTTGCTTAGTTTAGCCTTTACGCTTAAACAAGTATCTTTGCTTATAATTATCATTGATATGGAGAATGAGTCATTAATCACTTTAATCTTAATAATATAATTAAGATATGGAGAATGAGTCATTAATCATTTTAATCTTAATAATATAATTAAGATTTAGCTCCTCTAGACCCACCCCAAAATACTCATCCTTTAATATCCTTATGACTAGAGATGTATACTAATTGAGACTTATTTAATTAAATACTATTCACTACAGGATAATTATCACCTCAACCATTTAACCTTTCATTTTATCCAAAGAAACCTTTACTTTAACTGTTAAATACAATTAACAACTTGTGTGATTATTCTAAGACTTATAAAAAATTCACCCTTTAACTTCTCGAAAATTTGAGAAATTTATAATTTAACCGATACAACTCTAAATGGAGTGATTCCAATTCCTACTTAAACCTTGATAAGTCTATTTTCATAAATTAAAGTCACCAAGTTGATTTATGGCTGAGAAAATTCCCAAATTTCAAAAACATAAATAATGTCCAAAAATTTTCAGATTTCCTGACCAATCTTCGAAAAAACATAATTCCTTCAATACTTATCGGAATTCGACAACTTTCCTATCAAATTAAATCTCTATGTGTCTACTATTTATCTAGAAAATTTCATAATTTCATGATTTTGTTTACTTGATCTGAAATGCCACGTCATTTTCTTGCTCCAGAATCATACCAAAAATTTCTAGATTTTTAGATCAAATTCCGAAAATCATAACTGGAGTTATAAACCTCTGTTTTAGGTGATCCAAAGCTCATTTTAAACCTTAAAGAGAGTACTATCTCCTGTAAAAATTTCAGATCAAAACTCAACCTCTAACCCTTGCAACAGATGCGAAAATCAACCCCTATTTTCAGACTAAAATTCAGTGGTTGGAAAAACAGCTTGCATGCTCATTGTGTGACTCATAGCTATTTGAAATCAGTCCCTATGTGCATATAATAGACATGCATGATCTTAAAGCTTGATTAAATAGTCAGAGGAAATCATAAATCCACTCAGATTGGACATGCATGCAGCTATATTCACTACCATGAGCTCTCTCTCTCTCTCTCTCTCTCTCTCTTTAAAACCATGATTTTAATCTTCAAAACTCTCAAATCTTCAGCAAAATCCCAAAAATCTGATGAACAACGATTTAAAGACTTACCTAAACCTCAGAAATCAATTTGCATGTAAACAGGGTGGAACGTTGTGATGACCAGCTGGGGCCGACTGATCTTATAAAATTTGTTAAAATATATATGTATTTATTATATCATATTTTATTTGGCCAAAAATTTGGCCCTAGCTAATTTTTTATCTTTTCTATAAAGATAATGTTTGTTTCATTACTCATTAGGTGTGAGAGGAAAGTAAAGTTCTTGCTTGAGATACCGAAAAGATTAGTATCATCTTTTATATTATTTTGATTTATAATTATCTGTTATTATTTGTTTGTATTTTCCAGGTTATTTGATACTATTTAGTAAATACTCACTCTGATCCTTATTTAAGCAACCAACTAACAATTGTCACAAGTCAATAAAAACAGTTAAAGTCATTAAATTTGTCCTAAAATTTAAGTAATTTTCAATATTATCCCTATTAATTACACTAAACTCTATTAGTTATTAAATATTTTTATTAATTATTACTCTCACTCACTACTTTTTTAATTATGGGTATACATGGAAAAAAAAATATTTAATGCTATTTGGAAACAAGTAAGTGTTTTATAAAAAGAACCAAATATATATACTTGTTAGTTGGTGCATTATAATAAGAATTAAAGAAAGTAGTTCAATATGTTTATTTTTTGGCCCGGGCTAAAAAAAAATTCTGATTCCGCCACTGCATGTAAGATCCAAACTCTCCTTCTTCTTTCTTTCCTTTCCGATGACTCTCTCACCAACGTCGCACTCTTTCTCGGCTCCGTGCTCTGGATAGAAGAGGAATGAAGGATGTGACGGAGGTTGAAGAAAGTGGTGCGTGTGTGTGTGCTGCTGGAGGTTGTGTCGTGGTTTTTGGAAGGAGCGGGGAATGCGTGTTTGGTGTGGAGGTGAAGAATGAAAATGAAAAGTGTATCTTTGTGGTGTGCAGAGATGGAGGCACACTAGTGCCTATGGGGCCAAGTGCAGACAGACACAATTTGAAAAATATATATATTCTGAAGGACCTCCAAAGCAATATATCAAATTGGGATGGATGGTTAAGACTTTTTCCAATTACCTACAAGTCCTAGGTTCGAAACTTACTCCTCCTGTGTGTGTGTTTTTTTTCTTAATTCCCAAATCTCCTCCTCCTTTTTTTGTTTTTGTCCCACACTCCTCCTCCCTTTTTTGGTCGAACACTCCCCTCCCTTTTTTTTTCTTATCCCCAAATGGCCAAATCTCTCATCCACTCCTCCTCCCCGCCCCCCCTTTTTTTTTGTCGAACACTCCTCCTTCCTTTTTTTTTCTAATCCACAAATCTCTCACCCACTCCTCCTTTTTTGTTTTTTTTTTTTCTTTTTTTGTGTCGAACACTCCTCCCTTGGAGAACGGTTAGAGACAAGTTCAAAGAACTTTTGAAAGCTTTTCACCTGTTCTCCTTGGCTCTTCAGCGAAACCTTTGTCTGAGTGGGAGAGTTATCTAGCATATTACTACCAAGTAAGGAGCTCTTTACTTCCTAAATTTTGTATTATACTACAGATGTTGATCAGAGCAAATGACCGATAACTTTTATTCAACATAAAAACATGTAATTATTGGTTTCATAAAACAGTATGTTGTTGTATGCATTTAAAACTTTCCTTAAAAAAAAATTTTCGGGGCGTTGCCCCCGAACCCCCAAATCTCCAAACCCTATCACTAAGTGTGCACCCACAAACCTACAATCCTGGCTCCGTCATTGGTGGTGTGTACGTGTGTCGGATAAGAGGAGGAAAAATGAATGTGTTGTTTTGTGTTTGGGCCGGATATGAGTGAAAGAATGAGAATTGAAATAAAAGGTCAAATGGGCTGTAGTTATTGGGCTTGAGCCGATGGAATGTGAATAGATGAAAATATATGTATATATGCCTTGCTGTGGTCTAAACACATGTGGGTTGATTTGTTTTTTTTTTTTTTTTTTTTTTTTTTTTATAGAAAAATACAAATCATTTTATCCCTGGGCCCACAAGCAAGCTTCCTACATTAGCTTAGTCATGCATTTAGTTCCCTTCAATTACCAATTTCACCCGTAACTTTGTGGGATGCTCTTTATAGACATCCTATGGTGTTGCGGGTTCGAGACTTGGTGCTGCTAGTTCTTCAAATTATCAGAGTTCCCTTCAATTATGAATTGGGTGGAGCACGTCCTAGCAATTCATTATTTGAATGTTTTTTTTTTTTCCCCTCAATTAATTTATTTTGGCTATAAAATATTCTGGCCAAAAATTATTCTCAACTATTTGTTCTTAATTTATAAGGAATTTGCCTTTAATTTCAACTATAAATTTTAAAATTCATCAAGGCTAAATTTTTCATAATCCAAAATCATATTTAATTCTCAAATTCCAAATTTTGGGATATCACAAAAATAACCGTTTAAAAAAATTAAATCTGGACCTGGTCGAGATCTCATACAGGCGATCCATATGAGATGAGTTTTCCCTACCTTTCCTGAAACTGGTTCTAACCGCTCTCTCCACTTCCTCTCTACTTAATTTTTCCACAATTAGATTGACTTTTAATGGCTGCAATTTATTCCGCAAAAATACACGTGATTAGTCAACGCGTTCTTCTATTTCTTTATATCTCTTCATACTTCATCATGCATGGACATATATAAGTAGCAACCTCAAAACTCTGTCGATTCATTCATGAACATGGCCAGCAAGAACATCAGATTCTGAAAATTCTTTCATACTGAAATTGCACCCAACCCAAGTAGACCCCTGACCTGGTCTGTCTTCAAACTTAAGTGGGAAACCCATGAGCAGTGCTCTAATTGGCTGACTCACTACTTTCTTCCCAGTTGAACGAAAACACTAGTTTAGCAGCACTACAAAAAGAGTGGAAATTGAAGAATCTGTGAAAGAGGTTTTAACTTGCTTAACAGATTCATAAAAACTTGGAGAAGATGAGAGGGAAAGCCACTGAGATGAAAAGTAGTTCAGAGAAAAGCTCCAATAACGGAGAACTCGAATTGTACAAGTAAATTTCTATTATCTCCAAATTAGAGTCAAAATAAAAGAACCATTAATAATTTTTTTTTTTTTTGGAAAAATAGAATAGAGGACGGCACCTCCAAATTTTATTAATAGGCCTCACTTATGGCGGAGGAATACCGTGGTTACATCAAAATATTACTACAAACAAATGCAAATAATAGGAAAAGACTTTTTAAGACCTAGCTAAGCTCCTAATGCGGTAATGCCAAGACAAAAACTTGTATAACAGAAAAAGTCTTACACATACAAAGAGAAACAGAGAAAATATTAAAAATATAACATAAAATTGAAATAGAAAAGATATATAAGCATGAAAAATCTCAACACGCCAAGACGACAACGCATGATTTGGCCTGCATTTATATGTCTGGCTTCAAGTCCCTGCCAAAATTGGACAGAGAATTTTGAATGATATGTATCTGGGAACAATAAATATAATCCTTTTTCTAAGAAGTACCTGAATAAATTGCAGTAACTTATTGACTTGGAAGGGAGCATATATAAGAACAGTTAAATGAAAGTCATCGGATTCGAAGAAGTCAATGAAGAATTAAATAGCGAGAAAATTTCCAGCAAAGGAAAGGCATGCGTGCTTCAAGAGGTTGAAAGAAAAGAAAGTATTAAAAATAAGAAAAGAGAGTCTAAGAAGTTAATTTCACTCGAATGAATCTGTCTACGTATGAGGATCTATCAATAACTTTTGTGGATTCAGCTAATCATACTATTAAACAGTGAGGAACATTTGACATGGAAGCACTATGTCCCGGTCTTGGACTTGATCTCCCAAATATCGTGCCGGCCTTAGCTTGATCACCCCTCTCAATCTTTGCTAAGTGAGTCGAAACCACACGAGTAGGCAAAAAACACAAAGACTAAGAAAATTTTAGAGAGACAAAGAGAACTCTAGAGAGAAGCTCTTGAACAACACTTGATTGAATTTCATTGAATTCCTTTAGATGGTTTACAAATGAGGAAGGCTCCCTTATTTATGCCTAACACCTCCTTAATGAACCACCTAGATTGAAAACATCCTATAGTCAAGAATGGTTCTCCAAAACCTTCCTTACAAATATCTAGATATTTATCTCTTGCCTAAGAAATTCTAGAATTCTGTATACAACTCTACAATTATTTACACATATCTACAGTATTCTGGAAGTTTCTAGACTACAGTCTAAACCTCCATTTAATGCTGGGTGTCTTGTGCATGCAAAATATCTGGTGTTCCTTGTAATGCGTGACAACTAGCTACCTTGTCTACTTGCATGCACTATATAAAATGTAAAATAATGAATACTTTCTCTGTCTCTCAAATAATTGTTTGTACTTATCAAAAAATAATTAAGATTAGTCAAGAGCATTTGTAATGACCCTAGAATTTGGGAATTCTTAAAGATCAACCAGAATTAGCATTTGTAATGACCCTAGAATTTGGGAATTCTTAAAGATCAACCAGAATTAATTAATTGATCAAGGGGAGAAAAAAAATAATGAGTATTTTCACCAAAAATAAAAGAAATAATGTGCATAGCTGGAAGTAGTAGGAGTAATTTAATTATTTATTATAATTAGATTTGTATATTCTATAATTAAAATTTTGAGATTGACTTCAAAAGAAGTAGGTATAACCAGCTAAAAAATGTATTGCAAAGTCCCTAAAGAAAATAAATAAATAAAAGCTAATGCAATATATATGTATAACATAAATTAAGTCATATTAATAATAATAATAATAATATATTAAAACCTTACATATTTTTCCCTTCTCTTCCCTGACTTCATAGAGAGCAGAAGCCTCGTGAATCTGGAACAAAAATTGGAGATCCCCAATCACCTTTCCTCCCTTCCGTCGCCCTTCTCTGTCTCTCTCTGTGTTTGGCCGGCGGTGTGTGTGCGTGTCTGCCTCCGTTCACCGCTGCTTTAGGTGTCATCTTCTCCCTTTTCCGTCACCGGCATGTGCGTGATGATGTGTCGTGGCTCTGGCTCGAGCCCTTCATGCGATCCTTTTCTCCTTTCTCTACGCTGTGTTTCTGGCGTGCAGGAAAAGGGATGGAATCTGAAGCGTATTGAAAGTGAAGTTTGGAGCTCAATTAGTTTTCGGCCATGTCGACGCCGTTTTCTTTCGTCATTGGTGCTCCCTCGTCTAGTTGCTGTCCGTCGCTGTTCTTTAGGAGAGTGAGTTGTGATGGTTATAGCTCAGAGCAAAATATAAAACAATTCAGAGATTCAGAATATATTTAAATGATCATATATTACTCAGAATATTCATGGAACGGTTATATTGAGTCGTATCTGTATACAATCACTGAAAGTGTGACAGAAATAAGGCTGAGAAAAGAAATAGCAGAACGGAAGAAATTGAGGTACTGAAGAGAGAGGTAGAGTCTACAATCATTTCCTGTCAGTATCCGTTATTTTGTCGTCTTATATAAGCCAGATCTTCATTGAGCTCACGCAGCCTCCTAGAGGCCGCTTCTCTGATATGTCGGCTCCACCTAGGCCCAGTCCTTTCTTGATTTGCAGATGTTGGGCCTAATTCAGTGTTGGCCCTAACATGAGTACATATGAAACTTTCTCCCTTGCTGATGTGCATGTGATGGATTGAAGCTGCCCCCCGTTCTCTCTGCTTTTGTTCGTGTGTACTGTATGGGTGGATGAGACCTAATTCTTCCTCTGCCATCCACTTGCTGTGCCTGAAAGTAGGAGGAAGGTTGAGCTTCAAATCAAGCTGAAATTAAAGCTAAAGAGCCTACCTTAGGTAACTGATCTTTAGTTGTTTTGGTTGTTTTAAGAGGAAGGAGATATGCTGAAATTTGTATTTTCTTGGGTTTTATACACACTTCAACTCCATTTAATAATGCAAGCTTTATCTATCACTCTCTCTCACTCTCTCTCTCTCTCTCTCTATATATATATATATATTCCAGCAATTTCTATACCCGTTTAGTCCAACATAGGATCGAACAATCTTACCAAACTAATAATGCATTAGGCTTCAATTTAGTCCAACATATGGATAATAATTTGTTGAAATTGCCAAGTGGCTATGACATATTTATTGATTAAATTGAATGATATTTCCCATGTGAGGAAGTTTGAAATTAGGCTTTTATATTCCTTTTCAATTTGGCATTTGGCATGGAATTAGAAGGATGGAAGATGTTTGATTTGAAATTTCAAGGGTTATTAACTTACTAATTTTGTATTACTCTTTGGATGCCTATTAGGTGTTTGATGAAATGTTTGTAAATAAATTTTGCAGAATTGAGGAAAGAAGTGTTGCTGGTTTGGACAAAGTACAGTATAAGAGTTATTTATTTATTTTAAATATTAAAACTTGGTAAAGATTTGGAAGTTATATGTAAAGTGATGGTGGAGAAGGATTTAGATTTTATTTTGGGTTGATTTTGATTTATATTCTACTTAATGATAAAATTTGAAAGTCTTGCTATAAAATGATCTTGGGAAGAAGGTTGTTGGGAAACTATAGTATTCTTTTCATTTGGTGTTTGGGGTTACTGTTCCACATTTAATGTTTAAATATAAATTGATTTATGATTAATGTGTGATGATTCGGTGGTTATGATTGTTCATGAACATTCTTGAAGCTTGCTAGATTGTTTACACATAAAATGTTTGATAAAAAAACTCACAAGAAGGAAGAGTTAAAAGTAGGTGTTAAGGGACTTTATGATTATGTTGGAAAGAGAATTAATTAGATTATAATTCAAACACTAAGCTTGCTTGTTTGTTTTTATGCTAGCCTTTAGGATGTTGAGAAATTTTTGGTTGTGTTGCGAGAGATTATTGGTTACTGATTTAAAGACTTGAAGGTTAAGTTGGATCATGAAGATAGTAGTAATGGATGTGAATTAAGTTGATGAACTTGTACATAAAAGACTTTGGTTTTATGAATTTGGTAAAGAACCGATAATAGTTTTGCTTTGGGCGAAATTGGATTGCAAGTGAAGTAGATAATGATAGAATGAAGGATCTAGTTATGTGACATATTATGAAAAATTTATATAAATTATAACTGAAGTAACAATATTTTGTTCTTGGACATTAAATGAGTAAGGAGTGAATAAGTCAGAAACTGATAAATTGGAGGAGGAATTGTAAATACGGAGTGCGGTAAGTAAGTGAATAGCATCCCATTAAAATTTGTATGAATGATACTGTTACTACCTATCATATTTTTATGTTAAGTACCATATTTATAAGCATGATTTCAAGAATGAAAGTTCATTGGATTTGTTTCATTTTCTTATTATTGATTATCTTATTCATTGTTATTTATCCTTTTCTAATTGCTTCATAGTATCATACATGATTACGCACTGAAATGGTAAGGAAACTTTGGGAAATTTTTATTTTTGGCTCAAGATTCCATAGCTAACTCTGTATGTCCAGTGGATCAACGAGGGTATCATTCGAGTCAAGGTTTGCTAATTCATGGTGAACAAATTCTAGGTAATGTTTATGTAAACCTTTATATGTACTTTTGCAATTTAGGTGCTCCACATAAGTTATAGGCAAGATCTTCACCCTACCTATGTTTTGTGTATATATCGATATGGAGCGGAGCTCCAATTTGCTTTTGTTGTAGAGTAGAGTTTTAGGAGGTCTCATTTTCAGGGTAGACTTTGTCAAAATTTAATAGATAAGTTGTACTTATTGTTAGAACAATCATATAGAAAAAAAGAAGCTATACCTAAGGAATTTATATTCTATATAACATGTATGTCGATTGCAAAATATTTTATATATTTTAGGCTAAAGGAATGTGAGTTCTGACATATTTCAGGCCAGTCATTTCTGAATTTTCTGGGCGTGACAACATTAATTATGTATTTTTTTTTCAATTATGCCCTTATTTGTAAAGAGGATAAATGTAAGAGACAAGAAATGTAAGGGATAAAATTGGAAAAAGCGCAATAAATGTTTTGACAAATCTAAAATGAAGCTTAAGTTTTGGGATGGACATAGTCTCAAGTTTAAAACTTATATTTAAGGATGGAGGGAGTATTAAACTAGCAATTGGAATGAGGGATCATATCAGTGTACCTTAAACTGATGTGCGGAACGTGGGAGATTTTGGGCCAAATTTCCTTGTCATTGTTGTGGCATCGTTCTTGGAGAAGACAGCAATTTGAAATGATGAGCGTTCGTAGAGAACGAGGCATCCTTCGTCCTTCTATTTTCTCAAGCTTGGGAGAATCCGAAATTTGCAGTTCTCGAAGAGAGGTTAGAAATTGAAGCCCCCTGCAATGCAATGTGTCAGATGGAGTAGAGATGAGAAGCTTAGTGATAGTTGGAAGGAGACGCCATTCTGTATGAGTTGATAATAACTTGTCACACTCTGTTATCCCAAGTTGTTTTAAACTGGATGGCAACGACCCTGCAGAAAATGGCTCCATTTCTGGACATCTTACTATGTGTAGCTGTCTTAAATTTGGGAGTAGACGTTCCATGTCATCATCTAACAATGACCTCAGAAACTTGCATTTGTAAATGCAAATAATTTCCAGATGAACAAGAGGTGCCTTTGAAATCAAAACAAACTTGAGATTTTCACAATCCGCTAACATTAGCATTTCCACAGCTGACGGGGGCATATGAATCACTGAATCAGAACAATTTCGGATAACTAAATGTTCAATATGCAGCTTTTCAGACAGAGGTTCCAACATTCGTGCATCCGAAAATTCTAGAAAGTGTAGGAAAGGGGGTAATGCTTGCTCTTTCAACACTACATTTTGACTTTTAATTATACGTAACTCGAGAATTTTTGGATATTTTGGAATAGGAGAAGCAAGCAGTGGACATGCTACAATTTCCAGACACTCTAAAGAAACAAGTTGAAGAGGCAAATTTCCAATTAATTTGGGACAGTCATCAAGGCAAAGTGTGTGGAGTTTAGGAAAAGCTTCCATATCAACTGAATACCATTCTTCCCAGGAGATCATACTTACAAATCTAAGAGATTCAAGCGATGGAAACGGTATAAATGAAGCACAATCATGTCCCTTGAAAAACTCAGAACCAACAGCCACCACACTTTGTAATCCTTCAATAGTTAAGTCCCTCAAAGCAGGTAGTTGCCCTAGGGCAGGAATTCTCCAACAGTTTTGGCAGTTAATCAGACGCAACTCAGTCAAGTCGTTGTAGGAACGACTTCCTAACCAAGTTGGAAATGTTCTGCCCTTATAGCCTGCAACTTCCAAAAATCTTAAATCATCCCAAGGTTGAAGCTTGTTCATAATCTCTGTCTCTGTCAATCAAAATAGAAATAAATATTAAGAAACAAGATTAGGAGAGTAAAAATAACATAAAAATTTTTAACATGTTAAATATATATACTAAAGGGTAAAGAAGCGCTCAGCACCACGAAGTTTGCCTCCAGGAGCACCCATCACCACGAAGTTACGTTTTGGGAGCGCCAATTACCACGGCCGTTAGTTGACCGTCAACTTGGATGGAACGCTGACGTGGCGTTGACGTGGACTGACACGCTGATGTGGAATAAAGAATTAAAATAAATGTGTTAGTTTCTTATTGTGGTCATTGTCATTTCCCCAAATGAGAGAAGCAGTCCATGCCGCAAGAACATACTTTTTTGCATTTTTTCCTAATTTTTTTCAGCAATGGAAAGGCATGCATGCTTCAAGAGGTTGAAAGTAAAGAAAGTACTAAAAATAAGAAAAGAGAGTCTAGAAATTAATTTCACTCGAATGAATCTGCATGAGGATCTATCGATAATTTTTGTGGCTTCAGCTAATCATATTATTAAACACTGAGGAACATTTGACATGGAAGCACTATGTCACGGATCGCAGGGAACGCAAGATATTTTGTGCACAAGACACTCTACTGGAGGTTTCTAGAGAACTCGAATATGGTAGATACTTGTACATAAGTGTAGAATTGTATAGAATTCTCTAGAATTCTCATGAAAGATGTAAATATCTAGATATTTTGGGAGAAGGTTCCGGAGAACCAATCTCCACCGTCGGATGTAATTAATCTTAGGCGTTCATTGAGGAAGTGGTAGGCTATAAATAGAGGTGCCCACCTCATTTGTAATCCATCCAAGAAGCAATACAAGTTCTTTGCACTTTCGGAGCTTCTCTCTCTAAGTTACTTTCTCTCTAAAGTTCTCTTTGTTCTTGTGCTTTCTTTGCCTACTTGTGAGGGTTCTATTGACTTAGCCAAGATCAAGGGAGTGATCACGCTAAAGTAAGCACGGTTTTGGGTGGAATTTGTCTAAGACCGTGACAACTAGCTACCTTGTCTACTTGCATGCACTATACAAAATGTAATAATGAATACTTTCTCCCTCTCTAAATATAAGATTCAAATAATTGATTTGTATTTATCAAGAAAATAATTAAAATTAGTCAAGAGCATTTGTAATGACCCTAGAATTTGGGAATTCTTAAAAATCAACCAGAATTAATTAATTGATTAAGGGGAGAAGAAATAATGAGTATTTTCACCCAAAATAAAAGAAAAAATGTGTACAGCTGAAAGTGGTAAGAGTAATTTAATTATATATTATAATTAGATTTGTATATTCTATAATTAAAATTTTAAGATTGACTTCAAAAGAGAAGTAGGTATAACAAGTTAACAAATGTATTGCAATAAGCAAAAGCTAATGCAGTATATATGAATAACAGGGATTAATAAAAATGAAAATAATATATTAAAACCTTACATATTTTTCCCTTCTCTTCCCTGACTTTTCGTGAATCTGGAAAAAAAAAATTGGGGATCCCCAATCACCCTTCCTCCCTTCCGTCGCCCTTCTCTGTCTCTGTGTGTTTGGCCGGCGGTGTGTGTGCGTGTCTGCCTCCGTTCACCGCTGCTTTAGGTTTCATCTTCTCCCTTTTCCGTCACCGGCATGTGCGTGACGATGTGTCGTGGCTCTTGCTCGAGCTCTCCATGCGATCCTCTTCTCCTTTCTCTACGCGCTGTGTTTCTGGCGTGCAGGAGAAGGGATGGAATCTGAAGCATAGTGAAACTGAAGTTTGGAGCTCAATTTGGGTAGAGTGAGTAGTTTTCGGAGACTTCTAGCTGGTTCGATCTCCTCCCTCGTCCACGTCGACGCCGTTTTTTTTATCGTCATTTGTGCTTCCTCGTCCAGTTGCTGTCCATTTCTGTTCTTTAAGAGAGTGAGTACATCTGAAACTTTTTCCCTTGCTGATATACATGTGATGGATTGAAGCTGCCCCCTGTTTTCTCTGCTTTTGTTCGTGTGCCCTGTATGGGTTGGGTGGATGAAACTTAATTTTTCCCCTTTATTCCAGTTGGTGTGCCTGAATGTAGGAAGAAGGTTGAGCTTCAAATCAAGCTGAAATTAAAGCTAAAGAGCCTACCTTAGGTAATTGTTCTTTAGTTGTTTTGGTTGTTTTAAGAGGAAGGAGATATGCTGAAATTTGTATTTTCTTGGTTTTAAATTGATTATTAGTAAAGGATGGGGTTTGGGAAACATAGTAAATTTATATATTGATGTTTGAAAATTGTGGGCTAGAGATATGAAAAGTGAAAAGTTTGATAATATTGTTTGAATATTATTGCACACAAGGTGTTCGTCAAAATGTGTAGAGGAAGAAATTAGTTTGGTAAGATTGTTCGATCCTATGTTGGACTAAACGGGTATAGAAATTGCTGGAATATATATATAGAGAGAGAGAGAGAGTGAGAGATAAAGCTTGCATTATTAAATGGAGTTGAAGTGTGTATAAAATGATATGGAATTATGGATCATAATTTGTTGAAATTGCCAAGTGGCTATGACATATATTATTGATTAAATTGAATGATATATCCCATCTGAGGAAGTTTGAAATTAGGCTTTTATATTCCTTTTCAATTTGGCATTTGGCATGGAATTAGAAGGATGAAAGATGTTTGATTTGAAATTTCAAGGGTAATTAACTTACTGATTTTGTTTTACTCTTTGGATGCCTATTAGGTGTTTGATGAAATGTTTAAATTTTACGGAATTGAGGAATGAAGGCTGTTGCTCGTTTGGACGAAGTACAGTAGAAGAGTTATTTGTTTATTTTAAATATTAAAACTTGTTAAAGATTTGGATGTTATATGTAAAGTGATGGTGGACAAGGATTTATATTTTATTTTGGGTTGATTTTGATATATATTCTACTTAATGATAAAATTTGAAAGTCTTGCTATAAAATGATCTTGGGAAGAAAGTTGTGGGGAAACTATAGTGTGCTTTTCATTAGGTGTTTGGGGTTACTGTTTCACATTTAATGTTTAGATATAAATTGATTTATGATTAATGTGTGATGATTTGGTGGTTGTGATTGTTGATTAACATTCTTGAAGCTTGCTAGATTGTTTACACATAAAGTGTTTGATAAAAAAACTCACAAGAAGGAAGAGTTAAAAGTAGGTGTTAAGGGACTTTATGATTATGTTGGAAAGAGAATTAAATTAAATTATAATTCAAACACTAAGCTTGATTGTTTATGCGCCTTTAGGATGTTGAGAAATTTTTGGTTGTGTTGCGAGAGATTATTGGTTACTGACTTAAAGACCTCAAGGTTAAGTTGGAACATGAAGATATTGGTTAGGGTAGTAATGGATATGAATTAAGTTGATGAACTTGTACATAAAAGACTTTGGTTTTATGAATTTGGTAAAGAACTGACAATAGTTTTGCTTTGAGCGAAATTGGATTGCAAGTGAAGTAGATAATGATAGAATGAAGGATCTTGTTATGTGATATATTCTGAATAGTTTATATAAAGTATAATTGAAGTAGCAATATTTTGTTCTTGGACATTAAAGGAGTAAGGAGTGAATAAGCCAGAAACTAATAAATTGGAGGAACTGTATATTGGGAGCGCAGTAGATAAGTGAATAGCGTCCCATTATAATTTTTATGAATAATATTGTTACTACCTGTCATATTTTTATGTTAAGTACCATATTTATAAGCATGATTTCGCGAATGAAAGTTTATTAGATTTGTTTCATTTTCTTATTATTCATTATCTTATTCATTGTTATTTATCCTTTTCTAATTGCTTCACTTTGAAAAAATTATTTTTGGCTTTAGATTCCATAGCTAAACTCTGTATGTCCAGTGGTTCAATGAGGTTATTATTGTTGAGTCAAGGTTTGCTGATTCATGGTGAACAAATTCTAGTTAATGCTTATGTAAACCTTTATATGTACTTTTGCGATGTAGGTGCTCCACATAAGTTATAGGCAAGATCCTCAGCCTACCTATGTTTTGTGTATATATCGATATGGAGCGGAGCTCCAATTTGCTTTTGTTGTAGCGACACTATTGTAGTAGAGTTTTTGGAGGTCTCATTTTCAGGGTAGACTTTGTCAAAATTTAATAGATAAGTTGTACTTATTATTATTTTTTTTTTTGATATAAATAAGTTGTACTTATTGTTAGAGCAATCATATAGAAAAAAAGAAGCCATACCTAAGGAATTTATGTTCTACATAATAGGTATGTCGATTGGCAATTGCAAGATATTTTATATATTTTAGGGTAAAGGAATGTGTGTTTTGACATATTTCAGGCCAGTCACTTCCGAGCATGACAACATTAAATATGTATTTTTTTTTTTTCCAACTAGGTCCTTATCTGTAAAGAGGACAAGTGTGAGACAAGAAATGCAACAAATTCAATTAAAGGGTAAAATTGGAAAAAGCGAAATAAATGCTTAGACAAATCTAAATGAAGCTTATGTTTTGGGATGGACGTATTCTCAAGAAAAACTTGTATTTAAGGATGGAGGGAGTATTAAACTAGCAATTGGAATGAGGGATCATACCAGTGCACCTTATATCCACGCCACCTAAACTGATGTGGGGAATATGGGAGATTTTGGGCCAAATTTGCTCATCCTTGTTGCGGCATCGTTCTTCGAGAAGACAACAACCTGAAATGATGAGCCTTCGTACAGAAGGAGGCATCATTCCTCCTTCTATTGTCTCAAGCTTGGGAGAATCCGAAATTTGCAGTTCTTGAAGAGAGGTTAGATGTTGAAGCCCCCTGCAATGCAATGTGTCAGATGGAGTAGAGATGAGAAGCTGAGTGATAGTTGGAAGGTGACGCCATTCTGTATGACTTGATAATAACTTGTCACACCCTATTATCTCAAGTTTTTTTTAAACTGGATGGCAACGACCCTGCAGAAAATGGCTCCATTTCTGGACATCCTTCTATGCATAGCTTTTGTAAATTTGGGAAAAGACGTTCCATGTCATCCAACAAGGACTTCAGAAACTTGCATTTGTAAACTAATTTGCAGACGAACAAGAGGTGCCTCTGAAATCAAAACAAACTTGAGATTTTCACAATCTGCTAACATGAGCTTTTCCACAGCTGACGGGAGCATATGGCTCACTGAAAGTGGCACCGCATCAGAACAGTTTTTGATAACTAAATCTTCAATGTCCAAATTTTCAGACAGACGCTCCAATATCCGTGCATCAGAAAATTCTACAAAGCATCGGGAAGGTGGTAATGGTTGCTCTTGCAACACTACATTTTGATAGAGTAAAGATAAACATATACAAAGTAAATTCACATTTTCCCTTGTTAAAAAATTACCGAACTTCCCTTATGTTTTCCTTTCTCCTTTTGTTAAAAGTATATTCTTTCTTAGTTCTTCCAAAAAACTATAAAAATATAAAGAAATTAGTCGATGATGAATTAAAGTTACAAGCTGTAAAAAATAAGAATATCAATGCCAACATAAAAAGACGGGGAAGGGAAAAAAGACCTCGATCATGGATGGGGTTCTCGATTAACTCTGCAGACTCTGTTGAGTTTAAATCCAAATTCTTGTCTTCCTCTAGTTCTTCCAAATCTTGTTGTCCTTGTATATTTCGCAACAAGCTGCGATCAATAATGCATATATTTTCAAAGCTACTTTGTAGATTGTCCGCATAAACTCCAAAATAAATTTATTTTTCAACTTCTAATTTATCTTGGAGTTTAAGGGAAAGCTTCACTTGATTCCATTTATTTCCAAGAGGGAGTTCAGTTTGAATCATGCTTTTCATATCACACACATATATATATGATTAGTCTTTATTGTTGACAGAAATTGCCACATAGAAGAAATATCCAGCTTGGTGTACTCATTGGCGTGGGCCGAGAATTGAGAATTGTAGATATAATCCTGGTCATCTTTGACAAGAATCCAAAGAAATGTCCTTGGGAACGCGTTGCGAACCCAAAAAGACACGAAACTTCCCCGCCAACAATAATGGAGCCTTTTTGGTAATTTTCTTCCAGGCAAAATAAAATTTCTTTTCAGAGGTTGAAAGTTGAATGCCTGCCAATTGCATATTGCCAAGAAAAGAAAAGTTAACGACTAACACATATGAAATAAAAGAATACAGTAACTGAAAGAGGATGGGGGAAGATACCTGCTTCAATACTTTACTTTTGGATAACTTAGTCAATGATGTGCAACATATGGCACTAAATTTGTCACGCCCCGAACTCACCAAAGGGGTGACCAGCAAGGAATATGAGAGGTCTCACATTCCTTAAGCTTTAATCTTATAAACAAATGCTAAATAGTACTCATAATAACATAGATTAGAATATTCATAAGTTCCAAACAACAGGGGAAGGTAGGGATCCTAACTATAGACTACGTGGAGCATCTAGCACTAATAGTAATACAAAAGTCTAAGTTTAAGATTACATCAATTGGTAGCACTACAGGATGAGACCGCAAGCTTAAAGTCGTTAAGGAAACTCTTCACCGCTCAGCAGAAAGTACCAGTGTCGGCAATATTATCTGATCCAAATAAATTTTCTCGTGAATAACGTCTCATTCTTATAAATTACTAAAATGTAAAAAACGAAATAATTTAAACATTTTAATCATTTGATATTAACACTATGCTAATAAATTTAAATTTCAAAACCATACGATCATGAATAAAATAGAATTTTATATAAATCATCATTAAGTAAATGAATTCAAATACGTACTAACACCATTCATTTTATATAATCAATTTAAATCATAATTCTCAAACTACATATTTCCGTAGAACTTCTTACGTAACGAATGTCAAGCGTGGCCACACGGTCCACAAGGGTAACTAACCAGGCATGGCCGAAGCCATGAAAAATGTGCATGGACACACGGTCCATGAGGGTAACCAACCAGGCATGACTCAAGGCCATGAAATGCATGGACACACACGGTCCATAAAACAGGCATGAAAACGAATCTCATGAATAACAAGCGAGCTCGAGTTTAACCATGGTGCACCGGGAACTAACAATATTGTCGTTAGTAACCGCGTTACGCATTCGTTCTTTTTTTTTTTTTTTTTCCAAGCATGCTTGGGGTCGGTTTACCAAAGCTATAAAAATTCTTCTTTCAAGATAATAACCACTTTATCTCATACTTCATACTCAAATCCCCCAAAGATAAAATTTCACAAACAATATTTCAAAATTTACCTTCAAATTCAATCTGCCCATATAATCCTTTTAAAACATTAAAAACTCACATAAGAACATTCTATTTCAAATAATAAATTCTAACTTATAAACTTTCCAAAATCCAAGAAAATACATAATAACGACTAAAATCATCACTCTTTACATACATACTGACAACAAATATTTCTTCACAAAAATTATAATTTTTTTTTAAAAAAATATATGAAAACTAACATAAAAGTTCAACAATAAGAATATCATATAAAAATTAGGAACGTTATTCACTCACTTGTTGCTCCTTCAGAAACTATACCTTTACCAAAATCCTTTTTGATATGCTTTTCTTTTGAACTCAGACGATTGTCAATTCCTATAAATTTTTAAGTTCATATAGAGATAGGTTATCATTAACAATCTTTACACTTATATTATATACTCAGTAAGACATATTTAAATGCCTATTATCCCTCCCAAAAACATTTTTAATAAAGTTGAACAGCACTATTTATAATTATAATGGTTTAACCTCACGTAATAGCAGCTAAAAACTCCTCTGGAACATATATACATTTCGGGCCTACACCCCTTTAATATTCCTTGCAGCTACTATTTTATTTATAATATGCATGCAACACTAATCTCCCCACGTTTACAAATCAGAACCATATGCATGCACGTTAAGCTTCATACTCAGAAACTCGTCGTGAAGAAACCGTGAAAGCTAGAAGAAAAGCTCACCTTAATCGAACCCAAGTGCATGCGTCGATCAAACCTTCTTTGATTGTTCAACACCCTCTAGTTTCACCTTGACCCAGCTCATATTCTCGCTCTTACTTCTAGTTTTGCAGATGACTGACCGAAGGGAATGGATGAGAAATGAAGAAATGAAATATAAGGCTGACCGAAGTGATCTTCTTCCAGTTCCTTCTCCAACTCACGCTCTCTACATCTCACCTCTCGGTCTCTTACTCTCGCTCTGTCCGTAAATGACGAAAGGAAAGAATGAGAATGAGAGAGTAGTATGACAGAATGGATAATGAGGGAGCATATGGCACAGACGCTGAAAACACGAGAGAACAATGGAACGCGGGTCACTGAAATGCTAAATTCCGAGAAAGACATTCTGAATTCCAAGGGAGATAGTGGAGTATGACACTGAGTTAAGGTGTCGGTTGATGCTTGAAACAGGTGTGTGTGCGTTCTCGTCGTCTCTTCTTCCTCTGGCCGAGAGATGAATAATGAATTGTGGAAGTGCGCTGTGATCTCTCTCGGTTTCTTTCTTTTATTCTCTGGCCGACAGGAATAAGGCATGGGAACTGATAAAAGAAATGAATAAGAATATAAGTGTTGGGGTGTATGGACCGAAATGAAGATTTATAAATCGAGGGAGTATGTATTTATATTTTGCTGTGCGAAGTGCTTCTGCTTTGTGTCTTGGTTGGAGGATTGAGAATTAAATAATTGGGAAAAAGAGTGTTTGACTAAAGTGTGTTTGAGTGGAGCCCAACGGAAATGGGAAATCATGAAGGAGTGCACTGTCTCTATTTAAAATTAATGAGAGAGTGACATAGGCGCTGTTATTTCATGCCTAAAATAATATTAGTTTGATGTACGAATAGTGTCTAATAATTGAGGATCAGGAAGATGAATTCAAATAATAAGAAGAGAGTGTGGACCCATTCCCAAATAATCCATTTACTTCTCCTTACGCCCCTATAAGAATTTATTATACATATATATATATATATATATTCCCAAATCTTTAAGATCCAGAAATAACTCTAATAATTTTCTTAAGCTTTTCCCTCGTGCTAAACTTAAGATTTTAGCTCTTTCTAGCTCAACAACCTACTTAACCCAATTTTATTCCTAAACTTATAATCCCAAAAATTGGGGGTGTTACAAAATTTTTCCAAGTTTGGTGGCATCCCTCCAATATGTTGAAGTTGATTGCAATTATCCAACAACAGATATTTCAAATTGCAATGTTCTTTTATGCATTCTGGAAGAATTGTGAAATTGTTGAAACTTAGATCTAAATGTTCTATTTTAGTGAAATTGCAATGTTCAATACTTTGATGCATTCTGGATAACTTGCAGTTTGAGAAATGAAGATGTGTCATCTTTTAGCAATCTAAGCTGGCTTCATCTCCACCTTCACACATCTTAAAATGACTCATTTCTTCACAAGAATCTGCTGTTAGTTTCCAAAGCTTCGGTAATTTACAAATGCTATATGGTAGCTGCTTAAGATTCCGACATTCCTCCACATTTAACATTTCTAGTCCAATAAGATTGCAAACTGAAGATGGCAATTCAATAATTGTTGTCTTGTCTAAATCAAGTGTTCAAATTTCTTCCATCATGACTGATATTTCAGGAAATCTTTGAAGAAACAACCAATAAGGTTGAGATGTTTTAAGAGATAACAGCCTAAGGCAAGATGGCAAAATCTTAATTTTTTTGCATCGCATAGGACTCTATTCTGTCAGTTTAATTAAACATCCAACTGAATCATGAATTTCAAGTAAATTTGTGCAACCATCGAACCACAACTCTCTTAAATTAGAAGCTCCAGATAAGTTTGGTATTTGTCGTAGAAATTTGCAATTTCTTAAATTCATATGCTTAAATTGAGAAAATTCTACAAAACAAATAAGACTTTACTTTCAGAAATAGGCAAAGAAACCAAAAAAAAAAAAAAAAAAAAAAAAAGCCTTATTAGGGTACTTATATACTCACCTTATCAAATGGTTGGAGACATTCATAATAACTATAGGACAAGTCAAGATAGACGTACTAGTTCAGTTGGGTGCATATGAAATGAAAAAAATTTGAATGGATCCCTTTCTTCCATTCCAACCACTTTAAACTATTTGAAAGATATTTGGGACATCCAGAAAAGCATGCTTTCCTTATCACAAGCATTTTAAGACTTTTCATCTTCACGAATGCATCTCCACTCCATTGTACTTCTATACCTTCTAGTAAGTCAATTATGGCTTTAACTTTATTCATTCCCTTCCAAAAATGAAAATCACACAATAAATTTTGAAACATAGATATTATAAATCATTAGGAACTTTTTAGAGAAAATGAACATCATGTTGGTGATCTTAATTACTGTATCTTGCTGTAAGACTTGAAGAATGTCTTTATAGAACCATAATCTGCTACATTCACCAGGCTCATATGATGATTCTGGTCGAACGATCTCTTTACCAAAGTCTTCTATCAAGTCATGCATTGATATACAATTCTGTTCAATCTTTATAAGGGATTTATCAACAAGGGTTCCAATAGCATATTCTAGTTGGATTCCATGGATACATAGCAGCATATCATTGACATATGCTGATTTCTCACCATCGAAAAAACAAGCCAAGTCAAGGAAAACTTGTTTCTCTGCTTCTTCTAACATATCAAAGCTTAATTTCAAGGTATTCAAAACTGTTCTATCCAAGGTAATTAAACCCGGACCAGTCAGTGAACCGGTTGGGGTACTGGGTTAAGGGTCAGTGGGTCAGATTGGAGTCAACCCGGGACCAGACCGGGACCAAACCGGTGAGGAATAAAAAAAAATGAGAAATAATTTAATTTCTTATCACATAATCCTTAATTCCAAATACTATATATTATTTCAAGATTTTAAATCACTAGCTTTGTAATTATATACTTGTCGAATATTCTTTACAATTTTCTTTACAAATTGATATCAAAGCATCATATACCACCCAATGACACCTGAATTTGTAATGGAATCACAAACATTCATCATAACAAAATATCAAAAACCAAGTATATGACAACAAAATATTCCCACCTACATCATAACAAAATATTCTCACCTTCAATTACTAAACTAATAATCATCAACATGATAATCATCATTAAGATCAATAAACTCCCTTGGAGTTGAGACATTAGGAGGTGGAACTGTAGGAGGAAAAGTAAAAGAAGTAGGAGCAACATGATCATCATTTAAAGATGAAGCCCCAACAACATCATCATGACCTATAAGAATTATTAGAAGTCATGTAAAAAACATAGTTATATTCTTGTGTGTAGAAATATAATTTAAATAATAGAAGAGATAATTAGAAACCTTCAAAATCCCTCGCCATTTGTTCAAGTTGAATATTTGTCGATTCTACATTATCGAATTCGGGAGTTGGATCTTCTTCAAGCACCCAAAAATCTAGTTTATCAACCGATTCATAATCAATGGGATCATAATTCTCTTTCTTCTTTTTCAATTGATTCCTATAATGCCAACATGATAGAAGATCAATATTAATGAAATGTACATTACTATATTTAATTAAGCTATAAAACAACCGTTCAAAAGTCATGACATTTAAGATTACCTAAATTTTAACCTCGATTATAGTTTGTGAAAACCAAATCATCAAGCCTCTCGATGCTCCAATCTATTTCTTCTTTTACTCGTGGATACGCTCAAATATGCTCCAATTTCTTTCACAACCGTAAGAAGAAGAAGTTTGGCTAAGAACACGTATAGCAATTTGTTGCAATTCTAGTATTGAACCCCGTAGTATAGCCACCACTCATCGCAAAATAAAATAAAAGACATTTAGTATGTATTAATAATCATAATCATAATACGTACTTTAAAATATGAAATTTAATATACTTACGAGGAACTAGTTTTTGGGCTGTTTTTTCACATAAAACCTTGTCAAAAGATCCTTTCCGTTCACGGTAGGTAGCAACTTGTTGCATCATTGTAATATAATGATCAGCATTGTCAGGTGAGTTTGCCTCAAACAAATTGACCACAACATCCATTAGTCTATGCTTTCTAACAAAGTCAGGACTATACAAGAACGCGGGATTCAACATATATGCCGCTGCATGAAGGTCATTTTTCAGATGTTTATCCCAACGACTTTGAATAATATTCGTGTAGGGCTTGTATAATTCCTTCTTCCTCTGAAACATGTCCTTAATTACATTTTTAGCTCTCTGCATGCCTTCATAGACATAAGGCATTGAAGGTTTCTCATCAGAATCAACAATCCTCAACAATTTTATCAACGGAGACACTAGTCTCACAACTTCAAAGCAATCTATCCAGAACCGATGATCTAGAATGATTTCACTGAAAATTTTCCCAGCTTCAGTGCTTGCTAATTTGTGGTGCACAAAATGTTGATCAACAACCAAAGCTTGCAAGTCATGTTTGTGCGAATATATGCTATGAAGGGTGATAAATGTGGTAGCAAATCTTGTTGCACCACGAACAATTTCCTTCCAACCCTGTCTTTTCCTTAACCATGATAAGAAGACTAAATGATTATATGCAAATACAATGATTTTAGATGCATTCTTTGCAAGGTCTGACACATGAGGCATGGATGCAATGTCTTTCAAAATAAGATTCAAACAGTGAGCTGCACAAGGTGACCAATAAATTCTTTTATATTTATTTGTTATCAATCTTCCACATGCCACATAATTAGCAGCATTGTCAGTCACCACATGGACTATATTTGTAGGACCTATCCACTCAATGACTTCACTGAATAGTGAGAATAAAGTATTGGCATCTTTAACTAAATCTGAAGCATCAACTGATTTCACAAATATCATACCATGTACTTGAATAGACTAAGAAATTAATTAGAGTTCGATGTCTAATATCGGTCCAACGATCGCCATGAGTGTGCAACCATTTTCCTTCCATTTAGCTCGATGGCTATCAATCGTAGTTGACACTCCTTTTTACAGTCTCTCAACAAATTAACCCTGTACTCATGAAAGCTAGGGACCTTAAACCCAGGACCAATTACAGTAGCACCATCAATGGCTTTTTGGAATAAAGGGCAAGCCATTGCATTAAATGGAATACAATTCACATAAGCCCAATGAGCAAAACCCATTTTTGCGTTATAATGTGCTTCTTGACTTGTCCATGCACTCTTAATGCTTGGTTGGGCACCAGGAGTTGTCCTAGGTGCAAAATAATTTGAGACTTTTTGTCTTGAAGCAATTGGTTCCTCAACTTCTCTATTTTCAACTTCTCTAGCTTCAACTCCTCTAGCTTGATTTACATTATCATTACCAATAGGTTTTTTCTTTGAACCTTCTAACAAAGATTCTTTCATTCTAGCTCGTAAATCATGTGAGACTTTTTTACAAGAACTTACTTGACCACTCACACCAGCCAAATGTTGCTTCAACCTATTTATCCCACCTCCCCTATAAGTTGAAGCACATAAGAGACAAGTAAACACATTTACTTTTCCTTCTTTCTTCACAGAAACATATTCCCAAGCGGGATCTTTTTTTACACTCCCTGATGCTTGCGGTTGGGGTTCACTATTGTTAGGAGGACAGTTAGACTCAGGATTGGGGGTGGAAGTATTATCAGTTCGTTCATTTTTGGCCTCCATTAACAACCACAAAGAAAACAAAAACACACTTTCAACAATAGACACCAAGTCAAAAGCACCACGATCTTTAACCAAGCCAAAAGCACCACTATGATTAATAATCAGAGCTACAATAAAGAACAAAACAATAATATCCAAATGTCAAAAAACAGCAAAACAGCAAGCCACAATCAAATAAATAAATAGCAGTAGCAACATACTGTCAAAGCATCTTTTGCAGAGGCATTTAATCGATTAAATATATGTGTGTGTGAGGCATTGAAATAGATTAAATCAACTCTTTTGCAGAGGCATTTATATGTGTGTGAGGCATTGAAATCGATAAAATCAAACTCTTTTGTAGAGGCATTAATTTAATTTCTTTTGCGAGCCATTTATATGTGTGTGAGGCATTTAATCGATTAAATATGTGTGTGTGAGGCATTTAAATATTTAATCGCATCAACTCTTTTGCAGAGGCAAAATAGTATCTCTATATAAAGAAAGTATCTTTTTTTATATACACATATTTCGCACATGGCATATTCATATGCCAAACACACAATGAAGTATGATAAAATAAAATTGAAACACTTGAGAAGAATAGGTATATTACCTACAAGACAATGCTTAGTTGCACAATGAAGTTTCAACAATGCTCAAATCAGATGAGACCTACACAATAAACTGATAAATTCATACTTAAATCACGAGGTGTGAAGAAGAACCAAAAAGGTTCAACAATGCTCAAATCAGAACAGAGGTGAAGTTCAACAATGATCAAATCAGAACAAAGGTGAAGAAGAATAAAAAAGGTCTGACCTTTAACAACAGGCGACGAGAGGTGAAGAAGAACCAAAGGCCCCAACCACCCACGACGAACGGCGAAGAAAATGACTGTAGCAGCAACAAAAGGCAACGAGAGGTCAAAAGTTTCTACCTTTAACCCACATGACGGTGATTTCACCAGAACCCCGCACCTGTATCGTGAAGCAGGGAGAAGAGCAGAGCAAGGGATTTGAATATTCGATTTTTCATTTGGAAAGAATCAGAAAATCGAAATTGATTTGATTGCCTTTTGGTTTTGGCTTTTTGCCTTTTTGTTTTGGCTGATTCAGCAATTTTTTTTTTTAAATGCACCCCAAACGAGCCCGTTTTGTCATTTTGTGGGAACAAAAGAAATATGGAACCGGTCTGCTCGGCGGGTTAGGACCGGTTTACCCGGTTCACACGTTCCACCGGGTTAGCCCTGGTTCAGGGGCTTAACCCCGGTTTCTGATCAATATCAGACCGGTTCCAGGACCGGTTGGACGGTTCCCGGTCAAAACCGGCCGGTCTGGTCCGGTCCGGTTATGATAACCATGGTTCTATCTAGCATGCATTTAAATTGATCCAATGTGGAACTCCATTGACTGACTTGATCTTTACCGTACAAGTTAGAACCAATAACTTCTAAAACTAATGGAAGGCCACAAGAGTAGTGTGTTGGACATTTGCAAACCTCCATATTGTTTGGAATCCACATTTTCATTTTTAAAAGGCATACCAAGTAAGCAGCTTTAGAGATTCCTTGCTATTTAATTCCTTGACATTATAAATGCTTTTAATACCATGACTTTTTAATAATTGCTTATTTCTAGTGGTAATGATGATTCTACTTCCATAACCAAACCAATCACAACTTCCAGCAAATGCTTTTAATTGGTTTAATTAGTCAACATCATCAAGAATCAATATAATCTTCTTTTGACTAAGTCTGTGTTCTATTATTGGTATTCCTTCAAGATAACCACCCAATTTGAGATCTTCTCCGTGACTAATCTACCACAGAGCAGAGTAAAGCAGTTTACCGTAAAGCAAGAAGAGAGAGATCGCACACTAACATGGACTTGAAAGAATGAAGAGTTGAACTTGTAGTGAATATGGCACCACGAAGCTTCGTGGCTATTTATTTGAGACAAGCACACATGGGTAGAAAGAGAAAAATATGTCATCTACTGGATTGAGGCTACAGTAGATGACAGCAGTTTACCGTAGAAGACAGTTGTTTTGGAAGCATATGCCGCCAAAGAAAGAAAAAAGAAGACGAAAGAAAAGTAAACCCGACATGGCATGGTGAAAGAAAAAGAAAGATATATACACTTTTCACCTTTGAGCACCCTGTTCCCTTGTAATTTTGAAGAATCAAGACGAAGAATCATGTATTATTAGAAAAGAGCAACATGCCCTTACAATGAATAACCCTCATGAGTCATGATTATCTCTAAAACCTAGAAGGAGACCAAGTTAACTCCTTCTTAGAGAGAAACCAAGTTAACTTTCTCTTGGAGGGAGATCAAGTAAACTCCCTCTCTATACATGATGAGAATTCCACATCCAACACACCTTAAAACACAATATCTAGACCCTTTATATAATAGGATCTTAACCAACTATTCGATAATCACCCTATACTTCTAAAACGCCCCCTTAAGTTGAATACTCCTTAATTCAAGGTGTTCAACTTGAACAACACAAACTAAAGGTAAGGTGAATTAATTGAATAGTTTTCCATTTAACAAAAATAATGCAAAGATTTATTCAATTCACAATATTCTTCTCCATATCCACACTTGCTGATTCACTTATAAAAGGCTTCAATCCATGATTTCCTGCACCTTTCAATCAAGCAGTTTTGGTTCAAATTCAATCAAATTGGCTTTAAGGATTCCAAGAGGAGCTGTCATGATAACAGCATCAGCAACAAAGTTCCTGCCATCTTCAACCGTGAACATCAGAGAGGACATGCTCCTGATCAACAACTTGCATGCACCGTCTCAACAAACTCAATGAAACCGAAGCCAACACATGACTGCAAAATAGCAGAAAAAGCAAACCCATCTGGCAAGACTCCTTGTTCCAGCATCATAGGAAATAGCGCTATTCCATCAAAATAATAACCATTTTCATTTGATGCAACTATCATGACCGTCCAACAGAACACATTTCTTTGAGACATACCATCAAATACCTTACGAGCAGCATCGTAATCTATGCTATTTGAGTACACATGCATTACATGATTTAACAACACTAAGCAATCCTGGTCTGTAAAGTTTGATTTTAAGACATACCCATGAATAGACTTTGCCTCTTGGAATAACCCCCATTCTTGACAAACTTTCAAAAGATCAACAAGGTGATGGTCAAGATAGAATTGTTGAAGTTGCAAAGTAATTTCCAATCCTTAGAGTCATTGCAAGATACTCTTTTTACCAGCAACTGAAGAACAACTAAAATGCCAACTGCTTTTGCAGCACGTGCAGCT
The DNA here is from genome assembly GCA_019022655.1 of Acacia acuminata. Lineage (NCBI taxonomy): Eukaryota > Viridiplantae > Streptophyta > Magnoliopsida > Fabales > Fabaceae > Acacia > Acacia acuminata. The sequence goes on from JAFJYI010000168.1 coordinate 457,898, forward strand.
TCCAAGGTCACTTCAATGTCCCAATTTTAACCTCAATTCCTTCTTCTTTTTTTTTTTTTTTTTTTTTTGTGCGATTCTCACAGCAACAGTGCTACCAAGGTAGCCAGTTCTTCAAAATAAAACACTGAAACAGTTCTTGAACCTCAAACACAATAGGCCACAATCAATGGCGGATCTCCAATCATCAAGCATTAACTAATCGAGAAGAACCAGTAACAACCAGAGGAAAAAAGCTTCAGAGCATCGTCAATTTAAAACTTAGAAGATGATTTCAGTTTGCTGGAAACAGAAGCTTTGGAAGGAGACTCTTCGAGTCAAATTGCGTCATAATGAACTCAACATCTTGAATAAGTAGGACCAATAGCAATGAGTAAGAAGGATCTGTTTCTTTCTTGAGAATCCAATGGGTGTGATCCTCTGTTCAAATCGGTGATGGAAGAGCCAATGGGTGGACCAGCTGATGCTACGGACGCCAAAATAGGATATTCAAAAAAAACTCAAGAGAATGCCATGAATCACGAATCTGATCAAGAATCACGATGTCGCCTTTCTTGAATTTGGGCCTTCTTCTTTAACAAGGACCATAGAACCAAACTGTACTATTCTTAGCCCAAGAAAGTAACTTGCTCTGAAGAGTGGACATGTTCATTGGGCTGAAACTCAAGAATCATGAGGAAGGGTTAGCAGATAACAATTAGGCCCAAAAACAGTCGGCTTTAATACCATATTAACAAATGTAATTAAAGAAGAATTAAGATAAGGAATCATGTATTATTAGAAAAGAGCAACATGCTCTTACAATGAGTAACCCTAATGGTAATTTCTAAAACCTAGAAGAAGACCAAGTTAACTCCTTCTTAAAGAGAGACCAAGTTAACTCTCTCTTGGAGGGAGACCAAGTTAACTCTCTCTTTAGACATAGTGAGGATTCCACATCTAACACACCCTAAAACACAAAATCTAGGCCCTTTATATAATAGGGTCTCAACTTTCAACTAATCACCCTATACTTTTAATACTATCCTTTCTAAGATATGATTGCGCCTTTAATTTTCAATTTTAATAGATTTTTTTTTTAATATAAAAAATTCTATATCTTCTTCAACTATATACTCTTCCGGTATTTATTATAAGACACCAACTAACAAGTGTATTTGGTCTTTTTTATAAAACACTTGCTTGTTTTCAAAGAGTATTAATTGTTTTTTCCATGTATGTCCGTAGTTAAGAAGGGTAATGGGTAAGAGTAATAATTAATAAAATATTAGATTTTAGTGGAATTAGTATAGATAATATTGAAAATTATTTAAATTTTATAATAACTTATTAACTTTAACTGTTTTTATTGATTTGTGAAAATTATTTGTTGGTGTTTTATAATAAGGACCAGAGGGAATATCTCTTAATAATTGAGGCTTGAGGTCGATAGCTTCAAAATAATTTGAATTTTTTTTTATTATCAAAATGCACTCTACCCTCGTCATTTTTATGAGTTTAACTTAATTAACTCTCACATATTAAGTAGAGTTAATTAACTCATTAATTATTGGCTAACTTTTCAAGTTTGCTCTTATCTATGATTAGTTTTAAAAGTCAACATGAATAATTTTTTTATTGCAATTAATAGAGATAAAAATATACAAATACATTTATTACTTTAAAACTAGATTTATAAAAAAGACCAAATTTTTTAATGAAAATATATTTATAAATAAAATCAAAAAATGGTATGTACGAAAAAGGGTGAAAATAGTGTGAGGTGGTATACAAAAGAGCCAGGAGAGATGGTACTCCCTCTGGTCCTTATCACATAACATCAATTAGTAATTGCATTTGATCATTTTTATAAGGTACTTGCTTGTTTCCAAAGCTCATTAGTTATTTTTGTTTCATGTATGTTTATAATTAATAAAGGTAGCGGGTGAGAACAATAATAATATCATATTAGAATTTAGTGCAATTAGTAGGGTAATACTGAGAGTTACTTAAATTATAAACAACTTTATTGATTTTAACTGTTTTTATTAGTTTGTAAAAATTGTTAGTTGATGTCTTATAATAAAGACCAAAGAGAATAGTAAATAATTGAAAATGTGGAGAAATAATGAGAGAATTTTCTTTGAATGTTGGGAGTGAGAAAAGAGGAAAGACGAAATACAGAAAAAGGTATGGAGACAGAAATTCAAAAAGATGAATCCATTAATGCATATTGGTGGGGTTCAGTGCGTCTAATTGAATTACTTGGAACAGAACTCATCATTATATTCACACCCATGCCGCTTTAGCTTGGCTATTTGACCATACAAGTCTTTATCATATTATATTTACACCCATGCCGCTTTAGTTGACTATTTGACCATTACAAGTCTTTATTAATTAGTTAATTAATTATATTGAAGACAATAACCTTTGTGGAGCTGGTTTTCTGCTTATCGTTGGGAGAGCTAATCATTATCTGGAGTTAAAATAAATTAATTATTGGGTTTATTTAATTTGTAGAGAGAGAGAGAATATGGAGTCCTCTAACAAGTCCCGTCCATTTCAAAGTCTTGTCTGCCACTAAAGAAAAGAAGCTTAGAAAATTGATATAATGAAAAAAGCAAAGGTGTAGAGATAGCTGTTCAATCTTTAGTCAACTTTAATAATTAAATTGCATAATTGCTTGTTGCTTTCATTTTTAAATAGTTTTCTAGTTTCATTTTATAATTGTCATATCTTATTACAATGGTTTTCTAGTTTCATTGTATCATTTTGTTAGGGCTAACTATGTTCAAGATGTCTTTATTTGTGTATATATTTAATTTTGACACAAGTTGGGAGTGTCATTTTCTGAATGGTATCAGACTCTAATGCATGGAATCCCACCAGTGACACAGTTCTTGAAATAATCCAGTATAACGCCAATGATCTTCAAGGGAAAGCAGAGAATAAAGAAGTCATAAGAAGGAAATTGGGTCTTTGATGAGGATCTTTTTGTCTTTAGTCTTGGGGTCCACAATCAAAAATTAACTAAGGATTGTGTATAAAGAAACCAGAAGATCGTTTCTTTTTCTCGAGGAGCCTTTTATTGAGTCCTAAGTAATCTAAATGATATGCAAATGCAATAAAAATAAGGGGAAAATGGTTTTGGATTTTCAAATTAATAAACTAAATAACAATGCAATTTAATTAAATATCAGACTATTATTTTTGGTATTTTCTTTATAAAATAGTGAATGAGTGAATGGAATGATATTGAAGTGAAAATATGAATGGTGAATGTTCTTGGTAATGAATAAATGACTATCATTGCTCATAAAAAATTATGGGAGTTTAAATTCATCAAGTCTTAAGAAAACCCTCAAGATAACCCCTGAGTCCAATATTCTCAATTTAATAGTAACTCCTATAAACATAGCTAACCACTACCTCTTGAGAAATTGTTTAAAACCACTTGATGTGCAATTAAAATTGAAATAATGTAACATGAGTCTTTTTAAAATTGAGTACTAAATTGTCCCTCAAAGGCACAAATCAACCATATTAATTAGACAATAACACGTTAATTAATATAATCTCATTGCATCTACAAGAAATTAAAATAAATATAATCTTCACGCTATAAAATCCAATCTCAACTAAAAATACCAAACCAACAGAGACAATTAACATCAATATCTTAGTTCCGATTTATACACAATAATTCCTAAAACTAGGCAACCTAAATATATAAATCTAGACTAATAGAATGATAGAATAACTCCCCTATGAAGTCCATTGAACTCAAACATTAATCCTCATCACCAAGATCAAGGGAAATCAGCCACTCATAGCAATAAGAACACTCGCCAGAATCTGGAAGTGTTCGCCGGAAAACTCAAGCTCTCACTAGAACTCACAAATAACTACCAAAGAAGGAAGGTGTGGTGTTTGAGATGGAATGGTAGAAGGCAACGGCTTTGGAATTGTGTGAACGAAGACAATGATGTTATGTGAGAATGGAAAAGAGATGATGGCTAAAGGGTGGTGGTTGGCATTGTGGAGTCGCCGCGACGATGGAGATGACGGTGGAGATCGCCAGGCGACGATGAAGTGATGGTGAAGTTCGAGTGTGGAGTCGAAGGTCCAAGATGAAGGTTCTCGTTCGCGGCACTCTGTTTATATCCAGCCCCCAGTCCGTGTTCACACGTCTTCCTTTAGGTCGATAGCTTCCCTGGTCAAAACGCAAGTTTTGATCAGGGACTAAACTGCAAAGAATAAAATATTGTTTGAGGGACCTAATTGAAACTTTTACAATTTGAATTCAGACTTTCATTTTCAAATTTGATCTAATGTTTTCAGTCATGTATGATAAAAAAAAAAAATAATTAATCTAACATCAAGTATTCTCATAAAAATCAATGATTAAGAGCAATTACAATTTATTTGACAATTTTGCCCTTTTTAGTCATAATTTAATGTATTTACTCTTAATCTTAATTTATCACAAGAAATGCATTTTAAGCTCAATAACTATGACAAAATACATTAAGAATCCCAATTTAATTATCAAAACTCATATAAAAATATTATTTGATCAGTCTTTCATCTAGAGAAGCTTGGAGGCCATTGGTAAATTTTAATTTCAGATGAGATTTTATTCGATGCAGTCAATCATAGTGTATTTATTTCCTTTTTGAAATAAATACTACTCTGATTTCTATCAATTAGAATATCTCAGTCATTAACATTAATGCTATTCTGATTTCTATCAATTTCTGTCTTATGATGCAATCACTTTTTGATATTGATTTCCTGTGCCATTGCTGATTTTTAATTATGTGCTACCTATGCAATAATGATGTCCATCGTCAAACAAGCTTACATTATCTGATATGAATGGTTTATTCTGAACAAATGAATTAGGATGCTTTGATGCTTATTTTTTAAAATTGTTCTATTTTATAGGTTGGCTGTATAACAAGATTGGTGCCACAAAAGGTGTCCATCTAATTAGACATGCAATATATCGAACATTGGAGCTGAGAGGACAGTTTATTCTTCTTGGTTCAAGTCCGGTCCCACATATTCAGGTTTTAGTTCCTTCCCTTCTGTATGAAGTTAGTGGGATTGTGGAATTCTATTTCAGTTTACGCAAAGTCACGGAACATATCATGGAAAGGAGGTTTTTTGATCAATGTGCCCTTAATTAAATAATTAATTACCGAAATGCCCCTGTCTGCAAACATATTACCTATCTGTCCTGCTTTAGTTGATTACACACCATAATGTAATCGACTAAGACGCGGGGCCTTTATTTTTTTGAATATCCCCATGATGTAATCGACTAAGCTACAGTGCTTAGTCGATTACATCGTGAAGAGGGGTTTTTTAAAAACCCCCAATCGTGTGGCAGACGAATCCTAATCGACTTAAACCTCCACAAACTTCCCCCCCTCCGATTTTTTCGCCAAAACCTTGTTGAATCCGTTGGTGGGTTGCGAAGGAAACTTGAAGCTAGTGCCATTTGCTTCGATTTCGGTATGTTCTTTTCTCCATTTCAAATTTCGCCGTTGTTCGAAACCCCATTTGTGTTTTTGCATTTTGTGCTTTCATTGGGTGGTTTTGTTGTGTATCTTTGATTGATTTGAGTATTTCATTCCTATTTATGGATGAAAATGATGAATGTACATGTGAAAGTGAGAAGATTTACATCGGTTGAAATTTTTTTGATTTTTGGATGAATTTCACTTCGGTTTTGTTTATTTTTTTGGTTGTTGATTGTGTTTTTTTGTTAAAATGATGAAGGTTAGTATTTCATTCCTATTAATGTTTGTTTATGGATGAAAATGATGATTGTACATGTGAAAGTGAGAAGATTTACATCGGTTGAGAATTTTTTGATTTTTGGACGAATTTCACTTCGGTTTTGTTGTTTATACTAAGTTTTTCGAATAACTCATCTCCTTGAATGTTTGTTGTTTATGTTGATTGTGTTGGTTTAGTGAAAATGATGAATGTATATTAGAAAGTGATAATGATCAATCTTTCTTGTTTGTTTATGGTTTGGCTTGGTCATTTGTAGGTCTTTGTTGTTATAATGAGTCATAGAGAAGCTCCCACTAACCCCGGCAATGAGGGTGCGAGGTGGACGAAGCAACGGGAAAACTGTGGGGCATCCTCCTGTGGGCAACAGCAGCATGAGCCCATTGTTGATCTCCCTTTCGGATATCTGGTTGAAGATGATGAAGAACAACATGCACGATTCATGGCTTCGTTTGCTACGAGACCCATTTGCAAGCCAAAGTCATTAGATGTGGCATTCTTTGCGAGTGAGGGATTTGAGATAGTGCCGTTGTTGGAGGGTTCCCACTTGAGAGTCTTGGCGGAGATGGTATGTTCATACTCAAAGGTTATGGTGAGAGCTTTCTACCATAACCTCAGCTACATAAATGGTGATTTACGGTCTTGCGTCTGCGGTGTGGACATATTGATGACGGCTCCCATTTGGACGGAGTTGCTAGGATATGATTTTGATGGGGTGTATACAGTTCAGTATGATGGGATAAACAATGCCCCTATTGATGGATTTTTTCGAGAAGAGGCTGTGCATGAGGCCTGGAGCTCATAGGGCTATATTTACTGTGGGCCAATTGAGTGTGGATGCATGTATCCTCTACTACGTCATCACCCACATATTGTTCCCTCGGGCTTACAATCATTCGAGAGTGTTGGAGGGTGACATTCCTATTATGTGGGCTATTCGTCATGGCATACAGGTGAATTGGAGGCACTACATCTGTTGGATGATGTATAAGGCCAAAAATAAGGATAATGCTGCACTTCCATACGCCTATCTGGTTCAAAAGATATTGACGCATTTTCATGTTCCTATGCACATTGAGCAAATGGTGAGTCAGAGAACATGGAATGCTAAGTTTGGACAGCGTCTATTGGAGTAGTGCAAGATCTCCAAGGGGCCAAATGGTGTGTGGCAATACACTACTGTCGATGAGGAGGTACCTGATGCTGGCCCGGTTCCACCCATTGTTCCTCCTAAGGTCCATGATGAAGATGACAACGATGTTGATATGGAGGACATAGTTGAGCCGGATGGTGGATTCTCCTTGCGTGATGTCATGAAGGCACTAAAAAAGATCTCCAAGATGGAATTGAAATAGAAAAAGAAGTGGAAGAGCCACATTGAAAAAGAGAATGAAAGGTGGAGGTGGATGCAGGGTTGGATAAAAGGGTTAGAGGATAGGTTTGGTCATTTGCAACTTGGATGAGAGCAGGAGGCAGTTGGTGATGATGACTAGGGAGCTGGTGTTTCTGAGGAGGAGGATACGACACATCCGAAGAGGAAGTTTAGATTTAGGGTTCTTTCATTTGTTTGACATTGATGTTGTTGGCTTGATGTTGCGTTTGACTTGATGTTTTCTTGTATTAAACATTGGTGTTTTTTGGGTTGATGTATTAAACTTGATGTTACTTTCGACAAGTTACTACAAGTCATCTTCACCAATGCCATTATCGGCAGATTACGTGCACCCCTGAGGACCTTGTTGACACACTCGGCTAGGTTAGTCGTCATGTGACCAAACCTCCGTCCGTCTTCATCATAGGACCTGCACCATTTCTCCTTTGGAAGCCAATCAAACCAGGAGGCAACATGTGGGTTTGTATCAATAAACTATTGAAACCTCATGTTAAACTGGATCTTTGAACTCGTGTACCCTACATAACGGCGAATGTAAACTCAAATCAATTATTACAAATATGTGCAAGAAGTAAATAAAATGTGAAATTTTATACCTAGTTTCATAACTATTTTCTTCAATTGCATATCCCTAAATTTAGTATTAAAGTTGCTCCCGACATGACGTAGGCAATACACATGATACGCATATGGAGGCTACCAAGTACATAGTGCCCCATTTGATTTTCCTCATTTTCGTTTTTCCTTCAAATTGGATACCATCGGGACCTTCAAAATGCCTCCCACTATGGTAGATTATAGTAACGTGCGTGTTTGAACTTGAACTCATCCTTCACACCTGAATTTGGGAGCTGGAAAAAGGAACATTTCAAATTACACAAAAAAAAAGAGGTTAACAAAGTGAAACTACAATGATTAAACAACAATAGCACTTACAACAAGGAAAGATGGTATTAAACTTTGATGGGTCACACTAAAACGACAAAAGAGAGAGCATTGGGGGGGGGGGGCTTAATCGAGTATTAGGGTTCGTATTACGCCAAATGGGGTTTTTAAAAACCCCTCTGCCATAATGTAATTGACTAAGCTTTGTAGCTTAGTCGATTACATCACAGGGATATTCAAAAAAATAAAGGCCCCGCGTTTTAGTCGATTACATTATGGTGTGTAATCGACTAAAGCGGGGCAGATAGGTAATATGTTTGCGAGACGGGGCATTTTAGTAATTAATTATTTAATTAAGAGCACATTGGTCAAAAAGCATGGAAAGGAACTTGAAAAAAAAACAAATCAAAACAGTCACATCAACTTAAAGATGAGATCAAGGTCAGAGAAAAGTGATTTTTAATATAGTCATGTATTTGTTTTAGTTCTTAAATGAAAAAACAAACATAGAAAATTGCCATAGAGGATCAGACAAGGGCAAGGCATTGTATACATCTCTCTAATTGTAGATTTACAATTATAACTTAGATAAAAGGGCAATATTTGTAAGACATGTTTCTTCATTATACAGGTAATTCAAATGACCCTAATTCCTCTATAACAAGTAACAAAAAGCTTAAGACTCAAGAAGCTCGAGCTTATTAATAACAAAGTCGTAGTCCTGAAGAGTAGGATGTAGAATATTTTTACTATGAGATCAGATATCCACAAGCCTAACTGACAAATTCCTATAATCCTGGCATTAGTCTAATATAAAGAAATTAAAAGGCTCCTTAATAAGAGAACAGTCTCGAGTTGTTTGCACTATATTGCATTTTATTTTATGGTAAAATTTGTGATTTGACCCCAAAACGGCTAAGGTTTGTGTCAAATCACAAACAACTATGCATAATCCGTGGGCTGGCCATATATATACGAGGCCCAATATATACAATCCTAATAACCCAATACATATACAAGTATAAACATTGTGTTAATGAATTCCTTTTGGGGAAAATCCCCCTTAGAGCCCAAGTTACTAAAATATTGTCAAAAAAAGTCATATGTCATTCTGGTATTGTTTGTAAAAACGTTGATATTATTGCTAATATGTACTTGATTTAGTTGTTAAAATATATTTGTTAACGTGTCTTGATTTAGTTGTTAAAATAATTAATGTTGTCGATATAGTTGTTAACGTTTGAAATAATACGAGAAAAGCCCCTACTGACCTTTTTTGACACATGACTTTTTTGGGGCTTTTTTGACAATATTTTGGTTACTTGGACCCTAAGGGAGATTTTCTCTTTCTTTTAGGCAATACTCCGTACGTTTTATGGAATGTAGCATCGTTTTCCCCCTACTTAGAGTATTTATAATTTAGCAGACAATTATAATAAAATTGAATATCAACCTGCTATTTAAAAGAACTAGTAGTTGATAGAAATAAGGTTTTAATTATTAATTGGAAACCATGGTAGGTGAAATGTAAATAGGTTTGAATGATTCAATTGTCGTAATAATATAAGTTGTTGAAGTTGAAGGAAACAGTGAGGCGTTATGAAGGCCATTTTATATTGGCTGGTGATACAAATGGGAGCTACACACATTTTAGCCCGAAATGTGATGTGATATTCATAGGTACACATATGAAGTGGCCGGAACGTACAGCAGTTGCTCTTGCAATCTTCATTCGCCAATCATCACCACTGCTAATAACCAACACATTCAATTTTGATTAAATTAGTAATTTGATTTACAGATAGGAAAATTATTTCAATTTTATACATTAATATACAATACTCCTTCGGTCCTAAATATAGCGCATAATTTGTATGGATATTTTGGTCCTAAATGTAAAACATTTTTTCCATTTTATCTCTTATATTTATCTTTTTTTCTTTGAACTAATTTGTCTAACTTATAAATTAATTTTATTATATAATGTTACACATAAGCATTTTAGAGAGATAATGTCATATATGTTATAAATAAGTAATTTATTTAACTTTATTAATCTTCATGAAGTAGGTAAATAAATCTTACATTAAAGACCATGGCAAGTATAATATTTAGAAAAAGACATATGTTTCATTAGTTATGAACAATACAACCAATATAAAATTCTAAATAATGCACCACTTATGAGTTTTTATTAGGGTCAAGCATTTGCGATTAGGACACTTCTCTCCAGTTTTTTCCCTCCTAAAAAACAAGGTGGGAATTGAACCCCAATCCTCTCACTTTGTGATCTAATTTGTTCACCACTAGACTAAGTAACTTTGGGTACCATAAATAGTATAGGTATAAGAAACATATATCATATACCAAAAATGGAATTATTACATAATCTTATAAGAGGAAAAAAAAAGATTTTTAGTAAATTTCACTGTAAATTAGGATTTTTTTCAAATAAAATTAGAAGAAGAAAGTAAAAAAATATATAGGTTTTACCACATCAAAATGTTTATATGAATGAAATGTACTACCAATGGGTTTTTACAATAGCCCAAATATATTTCAGGAATATGTATTCAAATTATTACTACATGTGTAAGAGATTTTGTTGAAATATATAAAAATGATATATTAATATTTTCTGAAAATGAAAAAGAAACATAAAGAACATTTAAATCAATTTGTTAAAATTATAGAAGATAAAGGTTTTGAATATTTCACCTAAAAAATCAGTATTAAGAAAAAATGAAATACCTTTTCTAGGATAAATAATAACAGAAAAATGAATAGAATTACAATACCATATAAGAAAAAAAGTTTTAGAATTCAAAGAAATAACAAATAAAAAATGACTTCAATCATTTTTAGGGTTGATAAATCAAGTAAGAAATTATGTATCAAATTTAGCTAAATTAACTTTAAAGATTTTTAAATTAGCGGGGAGAAAAAACTGGCTGGATATGGAATAAAGAAACAAAAGAAATTTTAAAACAAATTAAAAGAATTTGTCAAAATTAACTATGCCAATAAAAGATGATATAAAATGAATTATATATAAGACGCCTCATATCAATATTGGGGTACAACATCAAATTAGGGAGTAATATTATTAGAAATTTGATTCTTATGATTCTATAAGAGCGTTCATGGTTATATGATTAATTGACATTAAGGTTTGGTTATGATCATATGATGACTAAAAGATAAAAGTCCAGTTACACCTCCGGTAGAAAACGAAGGCAGGTTGTGCTGGTATGGTCTGAAGAGGAAAAGTCTAAGTCATAAGAGCAAGCAGCTCTACTCATGTGTTGGAAAACTCTGTAAAAGAATTCTTATATGAAAGATGACATGATTACTTCCATAACCCAGATCATATTCAGTCAACCCTTAAGATTTTATCAGTAGTAAATTATGTCATCCTACCTAGATTTTCTCTGCAATTAAGCATACAGCCTGTCTATACTCTTATGCTCTATGTATACATAAATAAACACACACATATTATCTATATTTTATATGTACACCCATATATAAAAAGTATTCACCACCTCTACGCGGCAGCTTCCTACCAATTCATGGAAATTTCTATCATTATTTCTCGTCACTTTCTTCTGTATTTACTTCCTTAACCCTTTTATCTTTCAACGACCTCACACATATTAAAAAAGTTATTAAACTAATGTATTTTCACCTTCCTTTCTAGACACAGGGCACATTTTGAGTAAAAAAGATATTAATAATTCAGATAATTTTTTAGACATCTTATTTTAGGAACGAAACAAATAATTTTAAGAAACCCTCACTGAGCTAAACCAAAAATCACTTGTGCTATTCTCTAGTTGATACTTGATATCATTGCGTCTATTCTCTTGTTGATATCCTCAATATAAGGTATATCTAGAGAGTTAATCTTGATCCTAATTATAAGACAAAGTTTTCATATTTTTCAATATTTTCTTAATTTATCTTTATTAATGCTTGCTCAACAACAATCAAGTAGGGAAGGGAATGGGGGAATTTGTAATATCTTTTAAAAAAAAATTAATAAAATAATAATTGTATATATATTAATTGGTGGCTGCATGGGCAGCACTAGGCATGGAAATAGGTCAGGCCAGGCCAGACTTTGACTAAATAGGCCTGAGCCTGCAATGGGGGCAGAAGGCCTGAGCCTGGGTCTGAGCCTGAATTCAGGCCTTTTTTTAGGCTTAGGCCTAAGCATTCACAAGGCGATCGAGCTCAAGCCTTTTAAAAGGCCTATTTACAATGTAGGCTTTTAAAAAGGTCTCATATTACAGGCTTTGGAGGCCATAAATAAGCTTTATATACTTTAAGCTTATCAAAACTTATATAAATATATCTTGAAATTATAATATAAGAATAAAAAACAATAAATATTATCTTATTTATATAATATAAATATAATTGTATTTATTTAATATTTAAACAGTCGGGCCTAAAGGCCTACGTGTCGCCTTAACAAAATAGGCTGGCCTATTTACATATTCGAGCCTTTAAATAGGCCTTGGCCCGACCTTTTTAACAAATAGGTCGCCCGACTAGGCCCTAAATATAGGCCGTAGGCCGCCCGATAGGGCTTGGCCTATTCCCACCCCTAGGCAAAGACGCGGCCAACATAAAATTGACTTGGGGGAGGGGAAATATTAATTACCCCTCCCACAGCCTTTTTATATATATACACACACACACACATGCGTGCTATGTGTGTGTGGACTGGTGAGAGAGGGCGAGAAAGAGAAAGAACGAGACGAGAAAAGAAAGAGAAAAAAGAGCATGTTTGAGTTTTTAAAGTAAGTTATTTATTTTATAAGATTATTTAAGTAGTTAAATTAATTTTTTTTTCATTAATCTTTCTTCATGAAAGTTATTTTACGTATTTTTCTCTTTCTAATGAGGGCAATATAGTATTAATTAGTGAAAATTTTGGCGTTAGAAATTTGACAAAGTTTTTAGTTTTGATAATAGATAACTCTGTATATTTGTAGAGTATGATTAATATATAATTTTAATTGGTTTAAATTTATTAGTTGGTAGTTGTGAAAATTTAAATTTAAATTTTCTATCTAAGAGAATTTATGTTAGTTCTCTGTGTTTTGATGTTTTGATGATAACAATTATAATAGAAATAGTCTTAAAGATTCAAGGAAAATTCCATGGTTAAATCTATCTTGGATCAATACACATTTTGAAGTGTCTGTCAAAAGCAAACTTGAGTTATGGTCAAAATGACTCGAGTCAGTTTGTTCCAGACCTCTTGTGAAAATAGGTTTTGGTTTTGAAAGCCTCGAGTTACTTATTTTGAGAGTTTTAAAAGAAAGTTTCTAACTCAAGTTAATCATGTTTTTACTTGAGTTAATTGTTTTTGAAAGATTTAAATCTAAAGTCTTGTGCCTAAACAATTTTTCCTCAACGTTCAACTTTGCATGAACTGACTCGAGTCAATATTATATTACCTCGAGTGATCCACTTGAAGATACTAATATTATCTCGAGTTATCTTTGCCTGAAAAGTTTTCAAAGTCATTTGGTTATGAAATAGAACAGCCTAACTTGAGTTAAATAATAAGTAACTCTAGTCAATGACTCTAGACATCTTTTTCTGAACTCAAGTTATATATTCAATTTACTTATTTCTAAGAGAAAGCTTTTGACTCTTGCATAAAGATACTTGTCATCAAGTCACTGACTCAAGTCAGTAACTCAAGTCAATGATTTTTGGACTCGAGTTCAAGACTTACAGGGACTTGTTTATTTTATGCTTAAACTCTTTTCATGAAGCAGTGACTCGAGTTACTAATTATGACTGCAAGTCATGAACTAAAGTTAGCTTTAATGAACTCAAGTCTATGGAATCAATTCTATTAGAACTATTGCAATCAAATGGAGCATATTGTAATACCCTAAAATTCTTAATTATCATAAATACTATATTTTGGTAAATAATACACAATAAATAAAGGAGTGAGAAAACATTATGGAAACACTTAAACAAATTAAAGGAAATTATTAGAGATTAACAAGCAATTAAGTCTTCCCTAATTAAGATAATTGTATAAATTTGTATAATTAATGCGATGGCAAATTAAGAAGCAACAATTAGAGAATGTTTTAATAATAATAATAATAATAATAGTAATAGTAATAGTAATAGTAATAGTAATAATAAATGGCAATTAAGCACTTGATGAAAGAGATTACTAAAACATTATATGTTAGAGTTGAAAAGGTCAAATAAAGTGGTGCATGAGTGTTTAAATGAATCAGATAGGAATAGACAATGAATAATCAATGTTTGGCAATTACAAAAACACATTAAATGATTAAAAAAAGAAGCATGTCGGTACACAAAATAAAGCAAAAAGTGTGGGTTGAAAAGTCAAATGATTGAACTCTCCAATTAAAGCATTAAACCATTATATATTTAACAAAAACACACTAAATGGCTAATTGGCTCATGCATGTCGACCAAAACTTGTAAGGCTAGGATTTAGTTTCAAAAAGTGGTTTTTCATCTAAGGGCTAGGGTGAAGTTTGGTCACAATTAATTTCTATGTGTGTCCCTATTTTTTTTCCTATAAATAGCCAACCCCCTCCTTCACAAATTCTTCACACCACCACCACAAACACCTCGGATCTTTGATTAAGAGAGTGAGAGTGAGAGTTCTCTTAGAGCTAGAAGGAAGGAGCAAGGTTCTTCAAGGGTAAGTTTCCTAGTTCTTGAGCTTTAGTCTTTAGATTTTAGTAAAATGTTAGTTTGATCTAGAAATTGGTAGAATAAATTCTCATGATTGTTTTTAGGCCTCATTGCATTGAAAGATGCCTGACGAGGTAAAAACATGTTGGGAAAATACTTTAGGGATTAATGTAACAAGATAGAGTAAAATAGGGAATTGTTGGGTTTTGCTGGGTTGTCAGTCAGATAGAGGGTATTATTTTATATGAAAAATTATATTCAAAATTTCTGAAATAATTCATGAGTAAAGTATACATCCATACCTTTCCAAATATGCATAATATGTATCATTTTGAGTTTTGTACAAAGAGCTAAAAATTCTGAAAATAAGGACTACGTTTTCTGGGAAAAAAAATTCTGGGCAGAGGTTGAAGATCATTAAACTGGGAATGATTTCCATGTTTCCAGAGAACACCATTATTTTTTCTAAAAAATATACATGCTAAGGTTTCCGGGGAATTTTACGGATCCTCGATTCAATTTTTGTAGAATTAATTATGAATTTTCAAAGTTAGCAGAAATTCTGCCCGAAATGCTGAAAGTAGCGTTTTTGTGAAATAAAGAAGATATAATTGTAATAACAAAACCACCCGGGGGTAAAAAGGTCAGTAATGACTAAAATATCTCTTAGGATATTATTTGTAAGAGAATAATGCAGAAATATTGTGATAGGATATCCGAGAGAATCCGGGAACATACCGAGCCAATAGACATACCGAAATCCGAACGGACTAAGGTATGGACGCGTATTGTAACACTAACTCTGATGCTTATTGTATGCTTATATATGTGATAGATGATAACTTTACATGTGATGTGTACTGTTAACATAGAAAACTTTACATGTGATGTGTACTGTTGACATAGATAACTTTACATGTGATGTGTACTGTTGACATAGATAACTTTACATGCGATGTGTACTGTTAATCTTACATCTACTGTGTGTTTGTGTGTTGATTAATGCTGTAATGAATATCTGTCATACATATATTATTTTACATAAGAATGAGGTTAACCGTTACCTGAGGTCCGATGGGCATTGGATCTCAGCTCTTACTATAGCATCAGGGTCTGAAGGACCAAGGGTCGACGACAGGGGTAAGCAGCCCACGTGAGGATCCGGCCGGAGTTTCCTTTTGTTTTTCGGACTGTATATTATTTTGAATTATTAGGATAAATGTACCACTACTATAACCAACCATGGTTAATATTTTGTAATATACTCATCAGTACACACTCTTTTGAATTGCTCCGATGCGCCACTCTGATAATATCATATTATTCCGTTTTTGAAAAATGGGGTGTTACACATACGATTATCAAATTAATACTCCATTATCAAATTAATCTCAATCCGATTTTAAATATAAGACAGAGTCAACTTTTTTGGAGACAATGGGAAAACTAATTAAATTACTTTGAAATATGAGTAAAATACTCTAATCATTCTTGTTTTACTTTAATCACACAGACTTCCCATCTATTTTAAAAACTCATATAAACCTCCCTTAAAAGTAAAATGTATGTTACACAAACCACTTTTATATTTTAAGATTCTATTTTTATCCACCTAAACCGGTAGTTGACCGTTAAGTTAGACTTTGGAACTTTTGTTTTACCAAAATAACCTTTTTTTAACATTAGAATTATTTAAACAAATATATGTGTATGTGGGCAAAAAAAATTTATACCACCAAATTTTTATCCTAATAGGTCTTTTAAAACTTTCTAATATGTTAAAAATTTATGAATTTTGAGATTATAAAGTTTATAATTTTAAATTTTTACCATATTTATTAAAAATTTATTATTTTGTAGTTTTTTAAATGACTATATATATAACACATTTTTTCTATCAAATATAATAAACTATATATGTTTGAGAGATTGTATTAAGTAATTTAAATTTAAATTTTGATATTTTTTTACAAACATTTAAAAAACTTAATCAAAGTTTTAAAAGTTTGTGATATTTACAAGTTGTCAATTAAAATTTAGGATTTAGCATTAAGGGTAAATTAGTCAATAAATTTTATTTTTATATAGATTTAAATTAAAAATGTATTTTTAGAATATTCTTAACGGAGTTAATAGTTTGAACTTAAGTGTATGTTTTTAAAATAGAGAAGAGATTTGTGTAATTAAGTCAAAACAGAAGGGTGGTTAAAGTATTTTACTCTTCAAATATTTATTTCTATGGTTTTTTCTATAAAAAAAAAAAAAAAAGAAGTAGTTTTAAGAAACTCGTTGATCGCAATGATCATGTCATAAGAATATGTTCACCATGCTTAAAGTTGCTCAACGCTTTCGTCGAAGAAGCCACAATGATTATTTCTCATGAAAAATACTTAAAGTTGCTCAACGCCTTCGTCGAAGAAGCCACAATGATTATTTCCCATGAAAAATACTAAAAGTTGCTCAACGCTTTCGTCGAAGAAGCCACAATGATTATTTCTCATGAAAATACTTAAAGTTGCTCAACGCTTTCGTCGAAGAAGCCACAATGATTATTTCCCATGAAAAATACTTATAGTTGCTCAACGCCTTCGTCGAACTAGCCACAATGATTATTTTTCATGAAAAATACTTTTATGAAAAATAGTATGTTTGGGATCCAGGTAATATGACTCAATCTGACTTTTTCATCTGGCAAAAAAACTTCTATACGTTTGATTCAAGATGATGTTTCGGATAGCTTTTATATTTAAATGCTTATGGTTCAAAGGTCAAGTTAATTACAGTTAAAGCAACTTTTTCTAAATTTTCTTGCTTTTAGCATTTTTAGCTTTTTTCTCGTAGTTGAATCTTTTGAAGACTTTTTAATATATTATTATTATTATTTTTATCAAACTGACTTTTTTATAAAATTTTATTCAAATTTAAATCACATAACGTTAATTAGATTTTATCCCAAAAGTCATAGGGAATAAAAGTCATTTTTTCCCATGCTAATGTACATGTTTAGATCTGCAAAAGAAATATTCTAATAAAAAGATGTTTTTACTTTTTAGACAAATGAATGATATTTCACCTAATTTTATATTTTGATTCGAAGGTCGGTGAGTAATAATGTACTTCCTTTGGTTTTTATTCGAACCCAACTTTGCAAGATGATTGTCTCAT
Organism: Acacia acuminata; assembly: GCA_019022655.1. Taxonomy (NCBI): domain Eukaryota; kingdom Viridiplantae; phylum Streptophyta; class Magnoliopsida; order Fabales; family Fabaceae; genus Acacia; species Acacia acuminata. The sequence goes on from JAFJYI010000168.1 coordinate 475,836, forward strand.
GCTGATTAATTATGTTGATTCAAAGTCACCTGCTTTATATGATTGGCGTTGTAGAGGCATTATTCATGACATTATTAGTCTTCTTTCTTCCAAAGTTGGGTTCTCTATTTCTTTTACTCCTCGTGGGAGTAATCGTGTTCTTGATCATCTTGCAAAGAATTGCTTATAAAGGGTGTGTCTTGTGGGATGGGTTTCACAACCAACACCTCCTTTATTATCTCTTCTAACTTTGGATGCTAAGCAGGCTTCTTAATGCTGGTTCTTAACCCCGGTTCTGTGAGGGGTGATGATTTTATTCAGTTATTTAATTATTTCCATTTGTACCTTAGGATGCTTTGGTCTTTGTCTGTATGTTTTATTTGCTGATTTGTGGACGTTTATTAGCTCCCTGTATCTGTTTTCTTGTCATTTTGAAGTGGTAATAGAATTCTTCTCCGAGCCAAAAAAGACAAAAAACAAAAAATTTATAAGTCACCAATTAACAATTTTCACAAACCAACAAAAACAGTTAAAATCAATAAAATTGTCCTACAATTTAAGTAACTTCCAATAATACCCTCACTAATTACACTAAACTCTAATATTATATTAATTATTACTCTAACCCACTACCCTTATTAATTATAGACATACATAAAAAAATAATTAATGCGCTTTGAAAATAAGCAAATGCCTTTAAAAAAAACCAAATATAATTGCTAGTTGGTGGCTTAAAATAAAGACCATATGGAGTATTTAAATATAAGAAAATGTTTAGACAACAAACACTATGAATATGAAGTTTTATTTTATAATTTCAAGACAGTGGATGAGTGGCTTCTTATAAAAAAAACTAAAACTCATTTAAAATGTTAAGGAAATGTCCAGGAAGCTTCGTGTTGCGGAAATATCCTGGGAATATCCACATTCACCTCAAAACTCATTCGTTAGAAATTCAATGCTTGATTCTTTGCAGTGCTGTGAGATCTCTCTTGAGTATTTTAAGCCCAGCGAGGGTCTTCATCAACCATGGCACATCGAGCGCCATCCTCATCGATCACTTGCAAATGGACTTATGATGTGTTCCTTAGTTTCTATGGAGAAGATACTCGCCTAGGTTTCACCAGCCATCTCCACCAAGCTCTGCGTCAAAGGGGAATTCGTGTCTTTCTTGATGATGGATGTATTAGGACAGGAGAAAATATCACGTCTACACTTTTCAGAGCTATAGAAGAATCAAGAATAGCCATCATTGTTTTCTCAGGAAACTATGCAAACTCAACATTTTGTTTGCGAGAACTTGCAAAGATTCTTGAGTGTTTCAAGGAAGAAAGTCGGTTGATCTATCCTGTATTTTATCATGTGGATCCATCAGAACTCCGAAATCCGAGAGAAAGTTATGCAGAAGCGTTGGCTCGACTGGAGGAAAGATTCAAAGACGAGAGGCACCAGGTGGAAAAATGGAGGCTGTCTCTGTCTCAAGCCGCTGATCTCAAAGGCTGTCATCTCAGACCCAAGTATATCTCCTTTCTCTTTCTCTTATTATTATAAACAGTTAATTACAATTTCCATCTTATAACACCATGCGTATACTCTATGACGCCTTGGCTAGTTTGGTTCCTTTTTAGTTGGGGTAACAATATTTTTGAGAAATATGCTGAGTATTTATTTGAAAACTCATCGAGAAACATGTATTAAATTTTATTTTCCTAAAAAAAGAGAAACAGTAACCAAGTATGATGTATTCCTCCTTATATGCACAGCGGCTGAATATCACTAACAAGCTAGAACACTACCACACTTGCAAGTGTACAAGAATACTTTTATTTATCTTATATATTATAAACTTAATAGTATTCTAAAAATTAGGATTTTTTTTTTTTTTTTTTTTTTTTAAATGCTACAACGCTTTCATTTTTCATCCTTTACATGTGAGGAATGACACTACATCTTGTTGGGAGGAGTAGGGAATGCAACCAAATTTTTATACCTAAAAGTGGCATATCTTAATGTTTAGTAGACTAAAAGTGCAAACTTCTTACAAATTGGTCAGGATTGCTAATGAACAGGAGTTTATTACAAGGATCACTAATGAAGTTGCTACAAGGATTAACCAAGAGCCTTTACATGTTACAAATTATCCCGTTGGACTTGTACCTCGAGTGAAGGAAGTTATCTCTTATTTAGATCTTTGGTCCACTGAGAAAATTAAAATGATAGGAATTTGGGGAGCTGGTGGAATAGGAAAATCAACGATTGCAAGGGCTTTATATAATTTCATTGCTGATAAGTTTGAAGGCTTATGTTTTCTTTCTAATGTAAGAAAACGATCTAAAGAGCCAAATGGCTTGTCACATCTTCAAGAGACATTATTTTCTAAATTAGACATGGCAAAAGATCTCAATTTCGATGATTATCATGAAGGGATGCCAATAATACAATGTAGGCTCAGTCAAAAGAAGATTCTTTTGATTCTTGATGATGTTGACGAATCGGACCAACTAAAAGCACTTGCTGGAAGTTGTAATTGGTTTGGTCGTGGAAGTAGAATCATTGTCACCACCAAAGATAAGCAATTATTAAAAAGTCATGGTATTGAAAACATTTATGATGTTAAGGGATTAAATAGTGAGGAATCTCTAAAGTTGCTTAGTTGGTCTGCCTTTAAAAAAGAAGATGTGGATTCCAACTACATGGAGGTTTTCAATCATGCAGTAGATTATTCGTGTGGCTTCCCATTAGCTTTAGAAGTGATTGGTCCTAACTTGGCTGATAAAGGAGTCAATCTTTGGAATTCTGTATTGCAACAATCCAAAAGCACACCGAATGAAAGAGTTTTGGGTGCCTTGAAATTAAGCTATGATGCTTTAGGGAAAATGGAGAAACAAGTTTTCCTTGACTTGGCTTGTTTTTTCAATGGAGAGAAATTAGCAAATATCATCGATTTCTTACTATGTGTTCGTGCATTAGAACCAACATATGCTATTGATATGTTGATTGATAAATCTCTTGTAAGGATTGAACATGATTGTGTAACAATGCACGATTTGATAGAAGATGTAGGTAAAGAGATTTTTCAACAAGAGTTATCAAATGAACCTAGCAAACGGAGCAGATTATAGTTTTATCAAGATGTTTCTTCATGTCTTACAAGAAGACACAGTAAGATCTTCAACCTGCATGTTCACTTTTTCTAAAATTTCCTAATGATTTATAACATTTGAGTTTTGAAATTTATCATGTGCTTTTCATTTTGCAAGGGAACTAATAAAGTTGAAGCCATAATTCTAGTCTTGCCTAAAAGTATAGAAGTACAATGGAGCAGAAAAAAACTTACGAAGATGAAAAATCTCAAAATGCTAGCGATACGAAATGCTTGCTTTTCTGAAAGTCCAAAATATCTACCAAATAGCTTAAGGTAGTTGGAATGGAAAGGATATTCTTTCAAATTTTTACCATACCAAGTGCATCCAACCTAACTTATCTACCTTGACTTGTCCTATAGTTGTTGTGAATTCCTCCAACCATTTGATAAGGTGAGTATATATACAAGTACCATAGTACTTTTCTTTTTGTTTCTTTGCTTAATTCTAATAGTAAATTGGTTTTTGTTTCGCAAAAGTTTCTGAATTTAAATCATATGAATTTAAACAATTACAAATTTCTACAGCAAATACCAAACTTATCTAGAGCTTCAAATCTAACAGAATTGTAGCTTGATGATAGCACAAATTTAATTGAGAGAATTGAGTGCTACGCAATGCAAAAACTGTTGGGTTAATGTGCTTCTTTGGTCACTTAAGCCCAATAAGGCTTAATTGAGACTACAGCCCAAGAACTCTAAGGCCCATGGATTAGGGTTAGGTCTTGGGTGTAGTAGCATATAAACTAACTTTCGCCGCTTGAAAAGATACGGCCGCACAAATAGTTAGGAGGCTCTCATCAGAAACAAAAACCTAGAGGCAGACGTTCATCATCTGAACGGTTGCCTACACAACCATCTCATCCCCCTCGAGAGATAGTCTGAAAGATCAATCATAGATCGCACGAGGACTGTTCGTAGACAAGGTTTGCTCGTGGAGAATTTTTCAGATAACTCTTCAATATCCAGGTAAGCAAAACGATGAAGGTTTCTCTTTTCCTACATCGCGTGGTACGATACGCTTCCACGTTTTTCGATCATTTCCTACAATTGGCATCGAGCCAATAGCGATGAGGAAAAGAACCGAGTTTTGAAATTTCATGTGATTATCTTCGAAAATTATTTTTGAAAGGATGGCATCTCGTTTCTATATTTGTTATTTGTTTCATAGTAGTTATCGTTTATAAATCATATGAATACTTTAATCCATGGTTAGATTCTCTCGTGTAATTCTTGATTTGTAACAAGGAGGCTAATCCCATATGATTAGGTTTCCTCCTTGCTGTTTTTATGATTTCCTTTCGAATTTCTATGTATTTTTCGAATTCTCGTAAAAGTTGGAGATCAAGAAACGCGAAGAATATGAGCAAACAACACCGTACGACACTTTTCGTGGACTTCGGATCTCGGATTTGGACAAACCATATATGGATGGAAAGAGGACGGAAAGACGAACAACTTGGCGGTCGGAACACCGCCAAAGGACAACCCACGCGCCTCCACAAGTGGCTGCGCTTGGCCGTCACGCGCCGACAAACGGCCGGCGCGTGAGGGCGCGTGGGCCACCCTTTTGGGGTGTTTCCGGTGGCCGTTTGATCGTCTCTCCGTGCCGGTGCTTCCCCCGGAGTTTCGTCTTTGAGATGACTTCGGCCGCTTGCGTGCGCAGGCGAAGGCTAGGGTTCCTCTTTTGTGTCCTAGGGCTTCTAGCCAAGGATTGGGTTTTTGGGCTTTTGGGCTCATAGATACCCGAAGGGGCTTCGAGATAAATCCTATGGGCGGGACAAAAGAGAAATTCCAAAGTTGTAAATTTTTTTAATTTTTTAATTTTTTTTTAAGGAAAACCATGGATTAAAGTTATTTGCTTAATTAATTTAATGCTTTTCTTGGATTGTATGAATTATATGTACGATTAACGTGATGTTTGAAATAACATGCAATATAGAATAGGAAGATGCCATATTGTTGCATAATCACATGTCATAAATGCATGATAACTAATATGTTTTTTCAATCGACTAGTATGATAGTTATTATGAGAGATTATTTGGGTTATCCAGATAAATAATCTAACAAATTTCCCAAGAGAATTGTATTTTTGAGAATATCTTGTGGGTTATTTAAAATGATCATGTGAAGCTCATTCGCCAATCATGACTGGATTTTAAAGTACCTAATGATTTCAATTAAGATGTTAATCTCACAGAATATTCTAAAATGAAAAAATTCTTGGAAATTAAAAATTCTAAACTTAAAATATTGAATGGGTGAAGGTTTTAAATTAAGCTTTTAATTTTAAAACCTACGGGCCCCATTGTGGGTTTATTAGTGAAATGGTTGTCGTTGAAGCCCCATCGGATAAGGATGATCGATTTCGCTAGATTAAACCCTAATATTTTCAAAATTTTAGTAAAGTTTTGTACGGCCCATCGTCGGCAACACTTGGATACTAAAGATAATTTTGAAAGTAAACAATGGTTAATTACATTCAACTTTGGTAAAATTATTAACCCTCCCATCGAGGCTCTGGCAATGGAACTGAAGGCCCAAATTAACAATATTAGTTTTACAAGAATCTTGCCCATCGTAAGTCTTGTAAAATAACTAATGGATTGTTAAACAATAAACGAATAGTAGTTATTAGAATCTACTAGCGATATTTCTGTTTGTTGTTAATTTTAAAGTTTGAAATTAGTGTGTTTTTCCTTATTTTCAGAAAAATGTCTTCATTCAATCCTTTAGCTACAATCTTGAGCCAAAAGCCTATGGATGGTACAAATTACAAACAATGGAGAACCAATTTAGATATTGTTCTTCAATATGAAAAGCTCAACTTTGTTCTCACTACCCCTATGCCAACGCCTGCTTTGCGTGCAGATGCGTCGATGCAATTCGGACTCGTTTTCAGCGGGAGAAGGATAGATGGGAGAAGGCGAATGTGTCGGTTCATTTGCTACATTTTGGTCATTCTCGCCGAGTCACCTTCGGGGAGCAAATGAACATAATTCAGAGTGGAGCAACAATGCTCCAGACTCTTGATGCCATGTTTGCTACACCTAGCAGTTCTGCTAGGCAAAATGCGCTGAATTCAGTCACCAAGACAGTCATGTCTGGAGGAAGTGTGCGGGATCATTGTCTAACAATGATAGCAAACTTCAAGAAGGCTGATGACCATGGTATCAAGTTTGAACAAGAAGTAAAAGTTGACCTTCTCTTACAATCACTACCGAATACTTCAACCAATTCAAGATGAATTATAATATGAACAAAATGAATCTTGACCTCACTCAACTAATGCACGAGCTTGAGAGTCGAGCGGACTCTAGTCAAGCAAGGAAGTGCATTGTTTGTTAGTGAAAGTTCTGTGAAACCTAAGAGGAAACCCAAGGAAAGAACAAGAACAAGAAAAAGAAGAAATCGAGGTACTCCAGTTGCCAAAATAGTTGCAATGAAGCAGCCAAAAGGCAAGTGCTTCAAGTGCGGACAAAAAGGGGCATTGGAAGAAAGATTGCCCACAAATGAATAAACCAGGTATGGGTAATTTAAATGTGATTGAGACTTGTTTAGTGGAGAATCACGATGACAAATGGATCGTTGATTCAGGAGCCACTAACCATGTTTGTTACTCTTTGCAGTGGTTCAAACAAAGCTTGCCAGTGAGTAAAGGACAACGAGATTTGAAGCTTGGAACAGGGCAGCTTGTGTCTGCACTAGCAGTGGGACAAGTTGTTTTATCTTTTAATAATTATAGAAATTTGGTTTTAAGACTGTTTATTTATTCCAGATTTTAAGAGGAATTTAATTCTGTTAGTTGTTTAGATAAACATGGTTTGACAGTTCAGTTTGATTCCTCAGTTTCAATAAGAAGTTCATCTTCTTTTATTTGTTCTGGTATAAAGTTTAATGGCCTTTATTTCCTTAGTCCTATTCCCCTGTGAAGTTAATCATGTTGAATTAAAAAATGTTGAGCATATCAATTCGTCAAAGAAAAGAAAAGTTTCCAATGAAACTTATCTTTGGCATGTGAGATTGGGTCATATTAACTCTAACAGGATCCAAGGTTTGGTCAAAAGTGGGATTTTAAAATCCCGAACTTTGAGTCGATACCCAAGTGTGTGAATCCTGTTTAGAGGGTAAAATGACCAAGAGATCTTTCAAGGCCAAGGGAAAACGTGCCACACTTCAATTTGGAATTGGTACATGCGATGTATGTGGACCAATAAATGTCCAAGCCGAGGCGGGTATCGTATTTCATCACATTTATCGATGATTACTCTAGATTTGGACATGTGTACACGATGCGTCACAAGTCCGAAGCTTTTGAAAAATTCCAAGAGTTCAAGGTCGAGCGAGAAAAGCATCTAGGTGTTCAAATTAAGACTCTTCGATCCGATCGAGGGGGTGAATACCTATCTCGGAGAGTTCGGGTCTTACCCGACCAAGGAGGGGATAGTTTCGCAATTATCTTCTCCGGGGACACCCGTGAGAATGGAGTTGCTGAAAGGAGAAATAGAACCCTTTTAGAAATGACAAGATCTATGCTCGTTATTCATCACTTTCGATTCATGCGGGGATATGCCTTAGAAACAAGCTATGTATCTATTGAACTTAGCTCCGTCCAAGTCGATTTCAACGACACCAATTGAATTGTGGAAAGGGTGTAAGCCCACCATGAATCATATTCGAATTTGGGGTGCTCCGCACATGTCTTGAAACGAAACCGAGACAAGATGGACTCGCATCTTTGAAGTATGCATGTTTGTAGGCTATCCTAAAGGAACCGTGAGGTTGGTTGTTTTATAGTCCAAGAGAAAAGAAGGTCATAGTGAGTACTCACGCGACTTTCTTAGAGGAGGACTATATGACAAACTATAAGCCAAGAAGTAAGGTTATTCTTGATGAGCTAGTCTCGAGATCAAGTTTCACCACAACCTCAAGGGGTTCCGGCTTTTGTTCTGTGGTTGTTCAAAGAGGGGAAAATGTATCCGAACATACACAAGAACCGCAGAGAACGAGAAGTTCAGCATGATGTTCAACTAAATGAAGAACAAAATCATGAATTAGTTGATCCACTTAATGAGGGTCCTCATCTAGAAGTTGTCAACCCACAAAATGTGGACCCCCGTAGATGCACGACATCAAGTGCGACAAAGTCGTAGTGGGAGATTGATTCGTAAACCCGCAAGATATCTCTTGTTGGGTGAGTCAAATCGGGATGACATCATCGCGAGAAGATGGTGATCCCACGAGTTATGACGAAGCGCTAGGAGATGTTGATGCTCGGGAATGGCTCGAGGCTATGAATCGTGAAATGGATTCTATGTATTCCAACTCAGTTTGGTCTCTTGTAGATGCACCTAAAGGGGTAAGACCCATTGGGTGTAAGTGGATTTACAAGAGAAAGAGAAGATCGGACGGGAAGGTTGAAACCTTCAAAGCTAAATTGGTGGCGAAGGGGTACTCCCAAAGAGAAGGAGTGGATTATGATGAAACCTTTTCGCCGGTTGCCATGCTCAAGTCTATTCGGATTCTCTTAGGTCAAGGTGACCAATCTTGATTATGAGATTTGGCGAGATGGATGTCAAAACCGCTTTTCTAAATGGAAATTTGGAAGAGGAAATCTATATGCAGCAACCAAAAGGGTTTACAGCCAAAGGGCAAGAAGAAATGGTATGCAAGTTGCAAAGGTCCATTTATGGACTTAAGCAAGCATCCAGATCATGGAACATCAGATTTGATCAAGCCAATGAGTCATATGGCTTTGAGAAAAGCCCTGATGAGCCGTGTGTGTATAAAAGGATCCAAGGTAATGCGGTATCCTTTCTGGTACTTTATGTGGATGATATACTCCTTATCGGAAATGATACAGAGGTATTGTTGGGCATAAAAACCTGGGTGAGCAAACATTTTGATATGAAGGACCGGGGGAAGCCAATTATGTTCTTGGTATTAAACTCTTGCGAGACCGGAAGAACAGGGGTTTTGGCATTATCACAGGCTCAATACATTGACAAAATACTTGCCAGGTTTAGCATGGAGAATTCAAAGAGGGGAATTATACCCTTCAGGCATGGGATTCATCTCTCTCGAGAAGCAATCTCCTCAAACTCCCGAGCGGAGAGAACGCATGAGTAGGATATCTTATGCTTCGGCATAAAGAGGTAGTCTCATGTATGCTATGCTATGTACCGCACGGATATCCGCATATGCACTGGGAGTAGTAAGCCGGTACCAATCGGACCCTGGAGAGCAACACTGGGTAGCGGTTAAACATATACTCAAGTACCTACGGAGAACGAGAGATTATATGTTGGTCTACTCAAGTGGGAGTCTTGAAACCATTGGTTATACGGACTCGGATTTCCAAGGAGATATTGACTCAAGAAAATCCACCTCGGGATATGTGTACACCCTTAATGGCGGTGCTATTTGTTGGAGAAGTGTAAAACAAACATGTGTGGTCGACTCGCCCGAGGCCGAGTATGTAGCCGCTTCCGAGGCCGTAAAGGAAGCTGCATGGTTAAAGAAGTTCCTAACGGATCTTGGTGATACAGTGTAAATTGTCCTATCACACTCTTGTGACAACGGTGGGGCGGTAGCGCAGTCAAGGAACCAAGGTGTCATAAGAGATGAAGCACATAGAGAGGAAATACCACTTGATCCGAGAAATAATTAAAAGAGGAGATACAGTGGTAGCAAAGATAGCATCGACGAGAATCTCGTGACCCTTTTACTAAGAGTTTGCCCGAGCGTGTGTTCGAGAGGCATGTTTCATCTATGGGTCTTAGGAGGATTCAGTTTTTTGTAGCTTTAGGCGGTTGTTATTTTACTTTGTTATTTTGTGCTTTTGAGCATGACATTATGACATTGCATTTCTTTTCGAATGTTAATAAATGGAGTATTTTTTTCATTTATTTTGCACACTATTTACAAACTCTAAGGTCCGGATCAATTGTGGAGTATATGATCATATGAATACTTTCATAGAGGACATGGTCATAGGTTCTCACAATTGATGAAATGATTCATGACTATTAAATTAAGTTGGGCACTTTATTTAGGCCGCAATGTTTTATGAAATGGTTTTGTCCGAATCATTATAAAACATTGGTGTGAGTTAATGCTCACATTGAATGGATCAAGGAGAGATTTGATTAAGGTTGTTCTTTCTGTCATAAGGAATCAAATCTCCAGATAACTATAGTTATGTAGTTGCTCTTAATCGAGTTTATTTTAAACAGTAGTCGAATAGTTTTCATTCTTTGATTTACCAACGGGTGAGGTTTGATCTATATGACGGCCAACAACTCGGTATTTTGGGATTGAGACTATTTGGTTATCGGTGTTTATGAGATAAACAACAAGGAATTTATAGGAAATGTCCCCTTGATATGTTTCAAGTACTGGATATTGAAGACACCGGCGGTGCATGTAATCCATTAGAGAAACTATCAAAGTCAAGGGAATAAATAATTGATTGGGTTACGAGAAAACTAGTCAATCAAATTATAGACATTCTATAAAGGCAAAAGTGCATATTCTTGTTATAAGTGTCATTATTCTTGGAGATCACGTTCGGGCTTTTAGTGGAGTAGCACCGAACTAGATAATCTTCGTAGATTATCATGAGCCTTGATGAATGACAAATGGTAGGTCCCAGGCTAGCTTGAGACAAGGGATGGGGTATATTATCGATGATGATGGCTTATGGGCTATATGGTCTTGGGTTTACGAACTCAAGTTAGTATCTTAAAGAGCAAGTGGGAGATTGTTGGGTTAATGTGCTCTTTGGTCACTTAAGCCCAATAAGGCTTAATTGAGACTACTGACCCAAGAACTCTAAGGCCCATGTGGATTAGGGTTAGGTCTTGGGTGTAGTAGCATATAAACTAACTTTCGTCGCTTGAAAAGATACGGCCGCACAAATAGTTAGGAGGCTCTCATCGAAACAAAAACCTAGAGCGCGACGTTCATCATCGAACGGTTGCCCACACAACCATCTCATCCCCCTCGAGAGATAGTCTGGAAGATCAATCATAGATCGCACGAGGACTGTTCGTAGACAAGGTTTGCTCGTGGAGAATTTTTCAGATAACTCTTCAATATCCAGGTAAGCAAAACGATGAAGGTTTCTCTTTTCCTACATCGCGTGGTACGATACGCTTCCGCGTTTTCTGATCAGTTTCCTACAAAAACTTGAAGATTTTTCCTTCTCACCTTAGGTTGCCATCTCTTGAGCATTTCAACTTTTTTGGTGTTCAACTCTTCAGACATTTCCAAAAATATCAATCGTGATGAAAGAAATGTAAACAGGCAAGACAACAATTACCGAATTACCATCTTCAGTTTGCAATATTGTTGGACTTGAAACCTTAAGTATGGAGGAATGTCGTAATCTTAAGCAGCTACCAGAATGCAATCAACTTGAGCATATTGGAGGAATGCCACCAAACTTGGATAAATTTAGTGCCATATGTTGCACATCATTGACTGAGTCATCCAAAAGAAAGGTATTGAAGAAGGTATCTCTCTCTCCCCTCCCCTTAGCTCTCCTTCTACAATTATATTCTTTTATTCCTTACATCTTTGTTAACTTTTCTTTTTTGGCAATACACAATTGGCAGGCATTAAACATTCAACCTGGGAAAAGAAACTTTATTTTGCCCGTAAAAGAACTTCCAAAAAGGCTCCATTATTATAATCGTGGAAGTTCTGTATCATTTTGGGTTCCTAATGTATTCCCAATGGCTTCACTTTGGATTATGTTTAAACATCACTGGGTTGATGTCGACAATTATGTTTTCTAAGTGGCTTTTACTGTCCACCGCTACAATGACTGATCGCATATATATGTGTGTGTGGCTGTATGTGATATGCAGAGCATAATTCTCAGTACTGAACTCCCCCCTGTAAATAAGTGGAATCAAGTCCAGATTTACTTTCAGATCGAGGCAAAGAAAATGTATTTTGGAATTCAATTCAAGGTCCATTATTGTACAAGATTGGAAAGATGTCGAGGAAGAAATGAATTTGGATTCAAAATCAACAAAATATGTAGAGTCACTTGACTATCCCATGAATTATCAAGGTATTTTTTTCCCTTCATCTGTCTTTTTATGCTGCCATTGATATTCTTATTTTTACCGCTTGTGACTTTATTATTTCATCATCGACTTATTTTTTTTATTTTATTCTTTTATTTTATTCTTATTTTTTGGAAGGACTAAAAGAATATAACTATAATAGAGAGGGAAAGGAAAACATAAAGGAAGCTATATGAAAGAATTAATATGTAAGTCCTATAGTTTCACTTGATATTTTAATAAAGTTTATGTAGTTATCGATCTTTTATTATGTCCCTGTAGTTTTACATAATTTTTAATTAGGTTGAAGTAATTTTTTTATTAGGTCCATATACCCCTTTTATCAGACATTTGAAACTATAGGAACTTGATTAAAAATAAAATGAAACTGTAACACACATCCTACGACCTTTTGCAAACGTCGTAAAAATAAATTCCTAAGTTAAAGGCTTGTCTTTCCTGTATATAATGATTGCTGACCTGGGACACAAGAGAGAATCATTATAATAATATGCACCCCCCCCCCCAACACACACACGCACACAAACTCCTTCATCCTCACACACACATATATATTCTTCAAATACACACAATATATTTTCAAAAAATTTCATGAAATAATTTATTTCTTATACAGACACAAATATATCTTTTTGTCAGCAAATGATATTAGATTAGATTTTTCCGAGAAACATTAGTCACTTTTCTGATAAGCTAACAGTCTATCATAAAAATAAGCTTCGAGTATGTGTGTGTGTATATAACTGTTTTGTGATTTGTTGTGCCTATGGAAGGCTTGACTTGGAATTGTATATTTGACTAAAATTATATTGATGAGATGGGAAACTTTTCAAGAATGCTTGTGTGTATTAGATTTCATGGTTATATATTTTGGAAACTATTTAAACATGCTTATGTGTTCTTATGAAAATATTATTTATTATAAATGATTTTAAAATAATTCCATATGTTTGAAATGATGTTATTTGTAATCCTAAAGATGATTGAGGATGGGTTATTTGATAAATCCTGTTTGGAATTATACTCGTGAATTTGAAACTTGTGTATACATGCCAATATTGTGATTGTTTGTCAATGATGCATATGCATGGTTGTGGAGTGTTGATGGGTTGGAGTAAGAAGGAATTTTTATGATGAGATCTCTTTATGCCATCATTCAGTGCACAGTGTATTGTGCTTGTCAGCACCATTTCTTCAATGTTTTCCTTTGGCCGAGATTGGTGTTGGGGACATGACACACCTTCTTAGTTGTGTCAAAGGAGGTGAGTCATAGTCTAGATCTATACCTTTGGCTGGGTGTATCTTAAGATCTGGTGAGCTTAAGATAATCTAGTTAAATGGATGGGTTTTTGTTGGACTATGTGTTAGCCTGTGACTCCAGTCAGCGGTTATAAGGCTGGTCAAGGGTAATAAGGATGGTTAATGCATAAATAATTTGCTTTCCATGTTATATATGAGATTTATGATTGAATGATAAAGTTTTTGTATAATTATTTTTGTAATAAGGTTGAGACATGTTTTGTGAAATCTCTTGTGAACGATATTGGGAAATAAATTGATGTTCAATCATTTTAGAACCCTTTTTAGGGAGGGGTTTTTGGTAACCGAATTGAGAATTAATTTCTGAAAGGTTTTATGTTAATAATATTAATAAATTATTGTGAGTTGAACTTTATTTTGAAACCTGTATGTTCTCGATCTTGGTTTGCATATATATTTTTGAATAACCAATGGTTACAAAGATCTTTGAATCTTGTGGGTGCTATTTTTTTTTTCCCAGGAGATTAGTAGGTAGTAAGGGAAGGCACCTATGGAGTGAGTCTTGAAGGTTTTTTTGTACTCCTAGAGCTCATGTTATATCATTTGTATTTGTCGGGATCCTAAGATATCCGCATTTTATTAACTCTAAAATAATTTTGAAAATTTATTTTGACACTATAAATATAAGTTTCATTTAAGTAATTTTGTATTTTGATAATTTAGATAATGAGCATCCTTATTGGCAATATTTCAAATATTTTGGTTACGTATTTGGTTGTTGGATTTGAGGTGTTACTACCCCTTATTCCAATTATTATTTTAATACTCCCTTTCAGTACATTTTTATGAGCAACAGCTACTAAGGTCACCTTAATTAAATTGTTGTTTAAGATTAGTTAAAAATAATGTGTGTCGGAAATGTATTTTTTTTTCCAAATATATCCTTATTTATAAAGATGTTGAATGAGAGAGAATGAGTGGGGAAAAATGAGAGAAAATGATTGGGGGTAAAAATGGAAAAAAGTGCAATAGATTTTTAGACAAACACAATTTTTTGCTTATATATAGCACCAAACCTAAATGACAGAATGTTGCTTATTAAATATGACAAAAAATGAAAGAATGTTGTTTATAAGATGGACTATTATTACATTTTGCTTATTACATGCCTCCATGTAAAATGTTCCTTGGCATTTAATTATATGATTTGCTGAATTAATCCATGGAAATTATTTCTCCCTTATGTGTAGAGTGGTGATAGATTCATTTGAGTGAAAATGTGAAATAAACTTCCAAGTCTCTTTCTCTTATTTATAGTACTTTTCTATACTCTCAACCTCTTGAAGCATGTCTTTCTCTTATTTCTAGAAAATTTCTCCCTATTGTGTACTTTGGGATAACGGTAAGTAGAAGTGGTTTTTTCTAAATGAGTTTTTACAAATGAAAGATTGGATAAAAATCATATTATAAATGTAATTTGTATTTGAGATAGCAATGACATAAGTGACTTTTTGCAAATAGACTCTTGTTTGGAATAGCGTTTGAAAAGTTATTTAAGATAAAAATGATTGAAAATGACATAAATCTTATTGGATACTACATATATGTATGTGTGTGTTTATGTATGTTAGTTGTATATATTGTGATAATTGAAAATTTAAATTTAAATTTAAATTTGATAAAAAAAACTAAATTATTATTAAAAATTAAAAAACTCTAAAGTACTTAATTAAATATATTCTAATGAATAAATTAGAATGCATACAAATTATATTTAATAGTATATTATTTATTGGATCACCTATCCTTACCATTTTTCTTTAGAACCTGAAAAAAGTGGCTTCTATCATAAGCTACTTTTTTACAATAAGTCTATCAACCCTTAAAGATATCCCAAACAGTCCATTACTAGTACCTTTTTTTTCCTTCTGCTATGCTTATTTTACTATTTGATGGTTTTTATTTTCACTTAGGGTTTTTTGTTCAATGATGTACGTGAAATGCTTTCATTTAATTGTTCTTTTAGAACTCCCTTCCAAGCCAATAAGTTACTTTTATTCAAGTACTTTTTTTGAAAATGGAGTAGACTTATTATTCCCATATACGTCTTTCAAAAGTCTATCCAAGTTACTGTACAAATCATCATGTGATTACATTTATCATATTTGAATTCAAACAACTGTCAACTCTCAAACTCAGAGTTGTCTATTTTTTTGCAGTGACTACGAAATTGGCACATTCTAGTCTTCGATGGAGACATGAAGGATACAACAATCATAGTCGCAGATAAATTCAGCTAATTCTAGCTAAGAGTGAAAATCCCCCTCCCCCGCCACGCTCTCTCCGACATGATTCTGTATCACTGAATTAAGGTGAGGGGTTACAAACATTCCTTGCTAAAAATGTCCTTTGACACTTTAGGTACAATCATAGTCACTGACAAATTTAAGGTGGATGATCAAATTTTTCAAAGGATGAATCAAGATAGGTTAGATAGGTCTTAATTTTATTTTTGGGCAAATCCCTTGCAATGAAGTGCGAGCAACCCAGTCAACCACTTGATTAGCTTCTCTTGGAATCCACATGCAACAATGGACTCTACATAAGTTCCTTATGAAAAAGGATATTTTCTAGGATAGGCAGACAACACCAATCTAGGGCATCGGCCTTCCCTTCTTAGTATCTTATCAGTTGTTGATTGTCTGACTCTACTATGACCTTATCCAGCTCATTTAATTTGTATAAATATATTGGAAATTATTAAGCATTGCTATGCATTCAGTCATGAAAACCGATGAGGTCACAACTATTTGACAACACCATTGGTGTATCTTTCTTGACCCAGTGGTAAAAGGGAGAAAATACTCCCATACTAGACTCTTTTAGCCCAATTAATCACATCCAAAAAAAATATGACGAACAAATTCGGATTCTTTCCGACATATTCTACAACAATCATCTTCTGTATATCAAAGAAGGGAGGACATTGCACATAATTCTCTACATGAAAAACCTGACCTTATATGGGACTTTTAGCTTCTAATTATGACTTCATATATTGAAACGTCTAGAAGAGGATGAGCTGTTGACCCCTTCACCTTCCATACTTAAATGTTGCATTGTCATCAATGTGAACAAGTAATAAAAAGTAATGGACGTGAAGAGGAACCTTATTTAAAGTGTAAGGGTAACACCAAATTTGGAAATTTCAAATTTTCACCAATTAAAACGCTCAAGTGCTAACAACTACTCAATAGTCATCACAAACATTCATCACATGCATTTCCAACTAAGATCAGCACTCATCTCCAGTAATATATCATCAACAATCAAATAGAACAAATCAAAGAAAAGTAGAAGAAAACTCTCATACTTTTCCATGACTTGCGCTTTCAATCCTTGTTACCAAAGTGGAACACCTCATCAAGGGCTATCTACAATCCTACAAAATCAAATAAAGGATCAAATCATACCTTGGGTTACCTTCTAAGAAGCGCTAAGTTTAAAGTCTTCAGTCAGACTTCTCAAAACAACTTTTAATCATAAGTATCAAACATCATAATTACCTTGTCTTCATTCCTTTACAAGTAACAAGGTGTCACACACAAAAATTGATCATTTAAGTTAATTACTTGTACTTCATTAATCATAGACAATCTTGAATTACAAGCATTTATTGAATTCAAATAAAGCACAACATGCAAATAATTGAAAATAGATATAGGCACTTTCAAAAATTTAGAGCATCAAACAAAATCCACTTGACTCTCATTAGGAAGAGTCAAAACATCCATAGAAGAATCATGCATAATAATTGTTGACATCAATTTGATTATTAAAATCACAAACCTTACACTCCACAACTAGAACCTCTACTAGAAACCCATTATTCTCATCTAAATCAATTTCAAGCTCACAATCACTTTCTACTTTATCCATAGTCTCATGCAATTCCATATCTTCAACTTTCTCACAATAATCATTATCAACATAAGAAGTGGTTATCAGGTTGAAGGAATTATCTTGCCCCAAAGTCTCAAGAGTTGAAACAATTTGACTCACATATACTTCAATATTTTGTACCCTTGACTCAACTCTAGTGGAAAATTCCTTTTGCTCTCTGCTAGATCACTCTAAAGGTTCCATATATTCCACATACAATCACTACTACAAAAAGTAAATTTAACGACCGTTTTTAGGACACTTCACTGACTGTTTCCATGGTGTCGTAAACTTTTGTGTCGTAGAAACGTTAAACATAGACAACTGGTTTTAATCAAGTTGCTATAATTCGCTTTACAACATCAGTCGTTATAATTCGCTTTACAACAACATACAATAACAACCGTCTACTTATATCCATTGTCTAAAATTCTATTTTTCTAAAAAAATATCACGTACAATGACCAATTTTCAAAGACTATTTTAATGAGTAACAATCGTAGTAATTGATATGATAACCACAACCATTGTTCTTAATGCAATCGAGTATAATTCTCCTTTTCTTTGCATATCGCTTACAATAACCTATTTACAAAGACTATTTTAATGAGTAACAGTCATAGTAATTGATATGATAACCACGATCGTTGTTCTTAATGTAGTCGAATATAATTATCCTTTTCTTTGCACATCGCCTACAACGACCTATTTACAAAGATTGTTTTTATGTGTAACAATTGTAGTAACCTCCCATTAAAAAGGATCGTTTCTCCTGAAGAAATCATCTTAGATTCTATTTTCCTAAAAGAATATCAGCTACAACGAGCCATTTACAAAGACTATTTTAATGTGTAACAATCGTAGTAATTTTACCATTATAAATGACTATTTGTCTTAAAGTAGTTGTGGGAATTTGTCGCTTACAATGACCTATTTTCAACGACTACGTTTTATTTTAAAAGTCGTAGTAATTTTTTGCTTACAATGACGGTTTTACAACGACTGGTTGGCAAAATCCATCGTTTTTCATTTACAATGACTTGATTGGTTAAATCCATCGTCCATATTTCAGATATACATTTTTTACAAATGAAATTTATTTTTTTGTCTGTATCCTTTTTTTAGATACAAAACCAGAATAGAAATAAAGAAAAGTAGGTAATAATAATCAACCAATTCCCAGAACACGGAATAAAGAAGACATAGAGACATCATATTATAACACCTTGTATATATATATAGAAGTTATCAAAACATGGCAAATACAAGGTGAGCACAAATTCATAAGTATTTCCACATGTGTTTCTAAGACACTACACTACAAAAAAACAACCTTTTATCCATATCGACACATCTTTTATATGTTGTGGAAGACGTATCGCCTTTGTGTCTCTATCTGTATCTACACATCTATATGTTGTAGAAGACGTCCCACCTTTTTGTGTTGTGTCTCTTAACACGTTCATGTCTTCCATCGAGTAGGTTTCCTCTTGACAAAAAATGTGTGAGGAAATTTATGAACAAGTTAACATAAATCATTCAATTTAATCCAATAATGAACGGTTCACTTACACGAACAAAAATAAAAATCATTTGAGAATGTCAATTCACTTACAAGAACAAAAATGAAAATCATTTGAGAATGAAGAAATGATCTCCTTTTCAGATTCTTTAGTGCGGACACTACTGATGATGTTAGTATAACGTAGTACCCGCACTCGGTCTTCCCTGGTTGGCGAGGGCACTATGCATCAAAAGAAAATGGTCAAAATGAATTAAGCCAATAAATTCATTTTCGCATGGTCATTGTTAATTAAAAAAACTTGAATTTAACTGGCTTACTTTGGGCCAGGACTAATGTAGTAGCAACAAGTTTGCGCTTCCTACCGTAGCAACAGGTTTGCGATTCCCACCCACGGATACGTCTTCACCGTGCTATTATTAGAATCAAAACCATAAGACATTAAACAATTTGTTGACAAAGAAAGTTTTTTTTAAAAAAAATGAACCTTATGATGAGCAAGACTTAGCCGAGATACCTGCACAGATTAAATTCTCCCTCAAACAAAGGTTAAAAATAAAATTCCAAATTTGTGCCATTAATTATAGATTATCTCTAGAAGAATAATATCTTTGTAGAGGTAATTGTCTCAGAAATCCCAATTGTTATCAGATTGATTTATAGCATGAGAGCTATCAAAAATGTCTAATGTGATTGAAGCCCAAATTGCAACAAAGTTTTAACCCTTTTGCAATCCCTTGTATTTTAATCGATTTATTTTGTCATTACTATTTAAAAAAAAACCTATCATTTACAAACAACTTAACGACACGTTGAAAATCTCTTTGATATCTCCGTCACACATTGAAAATCTCTTTGATATCTCCGTTCACACGTTGAAAATCCCTTTGATATCTCTGTTCAGGGCGCGATCCAAGGAATCAAACGGATAGATGTGGTTGATCACGGGGCAAAGACTCTAATGATAACTATAATAACATATATAGATTAAAATGCGGTCACCAACATAATACCGTGTAACTTAACAAACTGAGTGTTAAATTAAATAGATAGGAAAAAGGTACATGCCCGTCAACAATTGGTGCCAAAAAACATTACGACCAACTCTCTCGTTCCATACCCACTGACTTTCCTGTTCCATCCCCACTGACTCTCCCGTTCCATACCCACTGACTTTCCTGTTTCATCCCCATTGACTCTCCAGTGCACTTTGCCATAGTGTTCCCAGTCTTTGGTGTAAGCCCAGGACATAAGAAAGAAGTAAACAAAATCTAACTTAAATGGAAGAAATAAACAAAATAAAATGTTAGAAAATCACACAATCTCATTTTATGGGTTAAAATCTTACTTTATGTGATTTCCCATATTCCTTCACAATGATCATTTCTAGCTAAATAGTCTTCATCATTTACGAATTCCAAAACTTCACTTGCTATTAGTGCATTTGTAGTGAAAGGTGGTGTGTCGTCAAGATTCAAAGAACCCAAACATAAGACTAATCAAATGGGACCCACACAGTTTAATGACGCCAAATATCTTTTTTTTACTTTTGAGTTTTTAAAAACGTAAGAATTTCCAGATCGAAACAGAATTCTTTCTTTGCAAAATAATAAATTCCGACTCAGCCGAAAGAAAAGTTGTGTGCCATGTGTCTGACGTCAACACATTTATATTTTTATCCCAAAATGATAATAATTCTTAAGGGGCAAAAAAAAAAAAAAAGGCAGTTGAAAGATACTAAACCGACTAATAACACCGTTGGTCGTTTAGCCACAAGTAAAGCATAATAACCACAATCATTTCCAGGTTAATTAGTGGAACTTTCAGGCTTACGTGGCTTCCATTTCAGGAATTTTTTATTCTTTCTCTAGCTTGGACTCCCCAAGATCGTCCGAGAGCTTCAGCTTTGAGAAAGCATCGTTTATAAATTCAGTGGCTTCTGCAGTTTCTTTTTCTTCTCTATCAGTAAACGCGTTTCCAGGCTCAGGAACTCCAGTTTCCTTGCCAACTGCCAGCTCTAACTACTTGAACTCCTCTTCAATATCTTCCTCCTCAAAATCCGTATATGATAGACTTCGTTCTGAAATTTCCCAAAAGAAGTGTGGTTAGAGGACGAAGAATTCCTAAAAAAGGACATCATATGCAACTCCAGTCTCAAAACATAACCGCTATCCTGAGAGATAATAAAGCCAATATATACCTAGCGCCTTTTCAACTTCCTTTTGTGAATCAATACTCCCTTGGATATCTCTCAGAGTTATAAAGTATAAAAATGTACATGTGTTTTATTTGAGGAGCACTCAACATCAAGTGCTTTTTGCAGATACAAAAGTGTACACATGGTTACAAATTAAGTGCAAAAATACGTTTCACCGTTAAGTTTGACTTTGATTGTTAAGTTTAACTTTTTTTGCTTTCAAAGGTATAAAAATACACATATGATTTGACAAAAAGAGTGTCTAACACCAAATACTTGTGCTATGCAGGGATCAAAATGAATATGTTGATGCACATAGCTTTCGGGGTAACGTTTATTTAGAAAATGAATGGAGTTTGAGCTTGCTGCTGAATCTTCTCAGAATAAAGCAGTCCGATCAGCTGTCCCAGCGTAAAATAGCAATAATCTTTTTTTTTTTTTTTATATATATACGAAATAGCAATAATCTTAATAGAATGATGATAGAGCTCTTTGAAGCTTTTATTAGTCCAAGAACACACACACATATATAGGGGTAGAAGCAGCAAGCAATGATTCGTTCATACATTCATCAGACATTTGATATTTAGCATCAACGTATAATCACAGCTTCTTTCTTTTCTCCCACCCTTTTTTGTGGGGAAACTTGATCCCTTCTTTTAATGAAGTTTTACGTTGCCTTACGGTCTCTTTGGTATGAAAGGGGGATTGAGAAAATTTTGATGAATTCAATTTAAAAGAAACACAGAAATGAGGTAATAAAATTTTAATAAAAAAATATTTGAGATTAAAGAGTAAAAAAAATAATTTTTTTTTTTTTGGCTGTATAAATTAAAAGTTTTTAACTACATATTGACAACCTCTTTTTAATTGGACTTGTCAAAATTTTGAAAAGGTAAAAAGAAAATACTACTTAAAATTTAAAATTCTAAATCAGTCTTATTGTTTACAATAGTACATGTATTGATTAGGGGTGTTCATGGCGGGATCAGGCGGCGAGACCCTTGCCGATGCTCCGCCGAAAAATCACCGGGCGGCAAAATGTAGCGCGGTGCCCAGCCCTGCCCAATAGAAGCCCTAACATTTTTGGGCAGGGCGATAATGGGCTAGGCAGGGCGGGCCTTACATGCCCAAGTTTGTAATTTATAATCCTCAACCAACGTTTGTTTCCACTAGAAATTTCAGAACCCACAAAGAAACAGTTTCGCCGGCAAAAATACTTAGAAAAAGAAAGAGGGCGGGGCTTAAGAATGAACATAAATAGCTAAGGAAATGCACTTCTGGGCGACGAGGAGAGGCGAGGAGCAACTGTTAGAAGCTAAGAAGCACGGATACTCGAAATTTTGTGAAAGTCACGTATCGGATACGCGCACCAGACAATAATCTGGGATACGGTCAAATCGACAACGCCTTCGGTGGTTGCAGTTCTTCGTTTTCGGTTGTAGCTTCTTCATCTTCGGTGGTCGCTATTTTGCATCTCTCCCAAATCAACAACGCCTTCACCCTTTGGAGACGGAGATGCAGAGAAGACAAAGAAGGGAGATACAGATACGGAGATGCAGGGAAGACGAAGGGGGAGGGAGACGGTGTCTGGTGCATCACTGCTAGAGCTGAAGATGGTGGGAGGAAATTATATTATATTATATTACATATTATATATTAATGGAAGTGGGCGCGGCGCTAATTTTCCAAAGTGATTGTAGAAAAGATGGTGGGAGGAAATTACAAGATTATACCCATAGTTATATATATATATATATATATATAATAATTTTTTATTCTATTAAAAAAATAAAAAATATGATAAACCTGGGCGTGGCCAAATGGGCGAGCGGCATACCATGCCCGATGCCCGCCCGCCCGCAAAAATGCCCCGCCCTTTTGGGTCAATGCTTTTCCTTGGGTCGGGCAGGGGCGATTTTTCAGTGGGGCGCGGGGCGGGTAAGGCGTGGCGCCGGGCATGATGAATACCCCTAGTATTGATTACACAACTAACAACTCATTTTAAGAAAAAACTAATGATTTAAGATTTTGAAGTTGATATTTTCTTATCTTTTCCCTTAAAACTTTTCCTTCCCTCCCCTTTCTTCTATCTCCCTCATACCATCAAGCTGTTAATGAACTGGACTATATTTCTATCTCCCTCATACCAAACAAGTTTCTTCTTCATTGTATTGTTTAACATGTATAGATTTCTCTATTCAAGGCATGGAAATGTAGCCCTTTAAGACAGTTGCCACTTTGATCTCCTCTCTTGTCCTCAGAATTTGTAAAGGCGAAATTTTCTTTTTAAAAAAAAAAAACAAAAAACAAATTGAGCATACTAGAATTCTAATGATATGATATGTTTCAGTCCAAAAAAAATCTAATTACGAGTAACTTTTTTTCCTCCGTTACTTAATCTCGCCCCATCGAATTCTAGGTACGCACTACCTTCATTACTTAAACAATGTTTTTTCATTTATTATTCTGTCTAGAGACACAAAAATGCCCTTTCTCTCTTTCTGTTCAGATTCTGCTTTCAATTTTTTCCACAGGATAATTTTTATCACCACCAACATAAATTTTAAGTTTAATCATCAAGAAATTCGGTTTCTCAAAATTAATTTTTTTTTAAAAAAATGATAAATATTTTAACCATTAATAAGGGATTTTTGAAAAATGCCAATTATTTAGGATCCAACTTCTCTTTTACTTTTTTAAATACGTCAAGAGAGTTTGTGCTCTCTCCACACCCAACCCACCCCCGAGCCTTACTTCCTGGTCTCACATGACAATCACAGAACGGGCTCACTAGCATTAACATGCCGAAGTCCATACCACAACCGCTAGAAACACGCCGCACAAATGGCCCTTTACAAAACTCCATGTCCAAAAACCAAAAGGACAAAAAGAACCCGAACATAAGACTATTCAAACGGGACCACACAATTTAATGACGCCAAATATCTCTTGTTTACTTCTGAGTTTTAAGTCGAAACAGAATTATTTCCTTCACAAAATAAAAAGTTGGTTGCTATGTGTCTGACGTCAACGTATTTATATTTGTATCCAAAAATGATAATGATTCTTAAGAAAATAATCAAAAAGTAACATCTATTAGAACCTATTTGGATAGATGTTAGAAATTAATCCTTAATTTTATATAAGGATTTTGCTTTCTCAAATAGTTTCTCTATGCCAAAAAATATTATCTCTAAAATTTATGTGCCAAAGATTATCCTCTATTTATTTTTCCTTCAAGAAAATATGCCCTAAATTTCAAATAATAGCTTTAAGATTATATATACTAATTTATTCATAATTAATCCCCTCATGATAATTCTAGATCCTCAAAATTTTCCCCAAATTTTTTTTTGAGGTCCAAAATATTTTTTAATAACTTTCTTAAAATTTTCCTCATTTTTAAACTTTTGATTCATACTGACTTAGTAGCGTTTTTATCTCAATCTTATTTTTAAATTTCTAGTCCCAAAATTTAGAATGTTACACATATACACCCAATTCATTAATCCATCAGTTGGAATATCTTATATGCCTTACTTCCAAACAGGGAGAGGGAAGTAGTAAAACGTGCATATAAAGAGGAGTGACATTTCACATCAACGTGTGAGTGATCAATTTCACTATACATTTTCGAAGGAGATTGTACAGCTCCTTCCTTTTCCACGTTGAACAACTCTTTAACGGCGCCCTCTTCTCTCCTATTTCTGTCAAAAATGAACATGACACATTATAGGACAACAATTATTCCTTTCAAAATTAATTAAATTATTCTATATACATACATAAACAATTCCATATAGAACTTATTATAATATTATATTATAGAATAATACACAGTGAAATAATTTTAGAGGATATCCAATATTGTTTCATGGGGAAATTAATGTATGTTAAAAGGAATGTAAGGGTTTTTTCATGACATTACACATACAGAAGTGGCCGGATATTCATAGGTACACATACAGAAGTGGCCGGAACCTACAGCAGTTGCTCCTGTAATCTTCATTCGCCAATCATCACCACTAGTTATAACCAATACATTCAATTTTGATTGAACTAGTATTTTGATTTATCAAATTAGAAAATCATTTCAAATTTATACATCAATATACAATACTCCTCTATTTCTAAATGTAGGGTATACTTTGGGTCGATATTTTGGTCCTAAATGTAAATTTTTTTTTTTTTCATTTTATCTCTTATATTTATCTTTTATCTCTGAATTAATTTGTCTAACTTATAAATTGATTTATTATATAATGTTACACATAAATATTTTATAGAGATAATGTCAAATATGTTATTATTAAGTAATTTATTTGGCTTCATTAATCTTCATAAATTAGGTAAATAAATTTTACATTAACGATAATAGGAGTATAAAATTTATAAAAAGACATATGTTTCATAAGTTATGAACAATACAACCAATATAAAATTCTATATGAAGCATCACTTAGGAGTTTTTATCAGGGTGAAGCTTTTGCGATCATGATACTTTTCTATAGTTTTTTTCCCCGTAAAAAACAAGGTGGGAATTGAACCCCAATCCACTCACTTTTTAATCTAATTTGTCTACCACTAGACCAAATAACTTTGGATACCAGAAAGAAATTTGGTTTTAAGAAATAAGTCATGAGGTCCCTAATAAATAGGTACTATAATCTTATAGTAGAAAATGACATGGATATACCGAAATCATAAATATAATGCTTGAAAAATATTTCTTCAACTTTAATTTCTAAAGATTAAATTAGCATATATATTAATTGAATTAGACCCCACCAAAGTAATACATTGATGGATTCAACAATTCCACACCCCCGCTTCCTACTATTTTCATGAATGCCACCATTTTCCATCTCCATTCTTTTCTTTCTTCTTTTTTCTCTTCGATCATTCCTGGAAATTTCTCAAACTATTTCTCATCACGTTCATGAAATTATTTTATTTGTCACCATCCTTTGACGGGGATAAATATAGTTTGAAATCTCAATCTTCCGGCAACTCTGTGTGTGTGTATATATAATATGACGTGATGTTATTACTTTTATTTTGTTTTCCTAAACATTATGTTTGAACTAGCCGCCTTAGCTTTTTTTGGAAGCATTATATTGCGCATGTTTGATATGACTTTTGGAAAGTCCAATTAGATTTATGCACTATTTGAATCGAACTTATAGGAAAATACATGATTGGTTGAGAAGTTCCAATTGGACTTACGGATCAAAAGTAACTTATTTGAAAAGTTGCTTTTCCGCTTTTGTTCCAATTGGACTTATGGACCAAGATCATGAGGTAAATTTTTTAGTATTGTTCAGTCTCATGAAGATATTTTTACACATTCAAAGACTTTAAAAAATATTTTAAGGTATTGATTGGTACTAAAAATAATTTTTTCAAAATCCTAAAATAATTTTTCAAGATCATAAAGTATTTTTTTAGTATTGTTCAAGATTCAAGATATTTTTAGTATCATTCAAGAACCTCAAAAATATTTTAGATTGACTATAAGTTTAAATATCAAAAGCTACTTATACTACCACGAGCCTAAATAAATTACATTTCACAATCCGACTTTTACTTAATCTAATTTTTCCATAAGTCAAATTGACTATAGGTCATTTTTCTCACCGATATCCCAAACAAACCTATTATAATTGTCAATTATCCTAAAGCTTAGTGACATGGGTGCTTTCTTGTAAGTAGGTCAAGAGTGGGTTGGATCCCACTTATAAAAAATAAAAAAACGAAAACAAAAGAAAGAAAAAAATTCCAAAAGTTAAAGACACACAAATAAGTGGGCCTCGCATAGCATAACTTTTCCCAAAGGCATAAATGCAACGAAGCAACACGGAAATCCACATTTACCACACACAAAAAACAAAAAACACGGAAATCCACAAAATTCCCAAGCCCGGACGATTTGACTTAAAAAGGCCCCACGCGATATAAGAAAGTACGGAGTTTCTTCATTTCACTAACAAAAAAAGTTGAGGCATTGATTTTATTTAGGGGTTAATGATATGGCTAAGATGATAAGCAGTCTCAACCCTATAAAAATGAGAATGCAAGTTTAAATTCTGGAAAGCATACTTGTTGGAAGTGTTTTAACTTTAACACTCCTGACACAATAAAAATTAGGTCCAAGTCCAAAGTAAGTTAGAGATACTCTTGGTTCATACAAAAAACCATAGATTAGTTCAGTTTTTGTTTTATAATAAGTGTGCATATCTATCACACATAACAAAATTTAAAAATTGGCTTGGTAAATTATAAATATTATACCGATTTTTTTTATATATGAGATATCAAAAACTTAACAGCCATATTTTCTACATGGTAGAAATTATATGATGTAGGAGTTTAGTGTATAAGTTAGTTAATATGGGTAATGTTAAAAGTCAGTTGAATTTTATGACAAATATCCTTAACCCTTTTATCTTTCTTGGCCAAAAAAATCTTTTATCTTTCAACCACCTCACACATCTTAAAACAGTTATTAAATTAATGTATTTTGAAATTTTGCACCTTTCTTTCTAGACATAGGGCACATTTTGAGTAAAAAAAGATGTTAATAATTCAAACAACTTTTAGGCATCTTATTTTAGGAAAGAAACAAAGATTTT
Organism: Acacia acuminata; assembly: GCA_019022655.1. NCBI lineage: Eukaryota > Viridiplantae > Streptophyta > Magnoliopsida > Fabales > Fabaceae > Acacia > Acacia acuminata. The sequence goes on from JAFJYI010000168.1 coordinate 503,614, forward strand.
TACGGAACCCTCACTCAGCAAAACCAAAAATCACTTGTGCTTTTTGAGAGTTTCCTAACTAGGCTATTCTCTAGTTATTCTCTAGTTGATACTTGATATCATTGCGTCTATTCTCTAGTTCATTACTAATTTATATATATTTAAAAAATTGTTAATTATTTGTAAAAAAAAAAATATGCATTAAATTTTATAAAAATATCCATGTTTTTAATCTATCATATTGATATATTGTCAATCTCTAGCTTATACATCATATGAAAATCTAACTATAGGAAGTTGTCTAAAAAACTTAGTAAATATGAGAAACAAAAAATTAAAATATTCTCTTTAGAATTTTTTTTTTTTTTAAAAAGCCCCCAATTAATTTGTGCATATTTAAAATGGGAGAGAGTAGTATACATGCATGCTGCCCATTTTGACTTGGAAGGCACTATTGCAAGGACCAACAAACTTTTTTGTCATCTTCCATATGGGAGATGAATATAAGTATATATATATATATATATATATATATAGAACCACAATTTCTGGTAAAAGCTGCGTGCATTATATATATATATATATATAAAACATAGTGTGTGTGTGTAACATAGTGCCTAATGTTGTTGAAATAAATTAAAAATGATTACGTAAAGTTAAGATAAGATAGTATAAAATATACGTAGCGGTGTGGTGGTAGTGAATACATTAGCTAGTTTGAATAAGTATAGCAAATCGAGTTTGTGGAATTTTAACACTATAATTAAATAATAACTAATTAATGGAAAGAGAAAATTCCAATTAAATCCAACTCAAATACCAAAATCTAAATTTAGACCTACATTTTTAATAATTTTTTAATTAGGCTAAGAAGTCGTATAAGAGATTTCTAAATATAGTTAATTAAAACATCAGAATACTCCTATATATACAGTTAAAAAGACAAATTGAAGGGTAAGTGCACACCTGATTTTAACGAGTTAAAATACATTACTGAATGGCCAAAAACGGGAAAAAAAAAAGGAAGAAGAAAAGAAATAAAGCGTATTAAGATTATGTATGAATGAGAGTTTTATTGTATAATTACGTTTTTAAAATCTTAAAAAAGTACCCTTAATTCTCATGAATATTCATAAAATTTAGCCAAAACATGAGTTAAAGATGAAGAGAGATGAAATGAAGAAATTAAATGGGGAATGGCTATTTTGAAAGGAAAACCTAACAAAACTTTTGTTAAGTTGGGTGAGTTAGGTATATCTAAACTGTTAAATCAGATCCTGGATGGTCTAGATTTGATTTTTTTTTTTTTCAAATAATGATTTTTAAATAAAAAATTATTTTTAAAAAAATATAATAATAGTTAAAAATTATATTTATTTTAGATTCTATATCCATTAAAATATATTTTTAAAAAAATTCTATAATATATTTTTTAAAAAATCAAATCTATACCTTATAAATAAAATTTTGACAGTCTAGATCAGCTCTCCGAGAACGTGGCAGGAAACTGGTTCCGCAAAAGTTAGTGTTTTCAATATAACTAATTAACTAATTAATAAAGACTTGTCTGGTCAAGCTAAAGTTGCATGGATGGAAATATAATGATGAGTTCTGTTTCCAAGCAATTAAATTAGACGTCCTGCACCCTACCAATATAATATGCATTCATGGATTTACCTTTTTCTCAATTTCATCTTTCCTTTTCTCTCTCTCCCATCATTCAAAGAAATTTCTCACATTATTTCTCCTCATTTTCTCTCCGGGCTCTTTCTTATTCTACATTCTAACCTCAATATTATCTCCGATCTTAAATATAAGATAAAATTTATAATAATTTTATCTTATATTTAAGATCGAAGGAGTATAAGATAAACTTTATGGTACAATTTGTATTATAAACTTTATCATATATTTAAAACGACGAGGAAATACTTTTTTTTCCCTTTTCTTATTCCACCTCACTATTTTCACCCTTTTCTCATACATACGGCGCATTTGATTAAAAATGTTCATAATTCAAATAATTTCAGAGCTATTAACCAACCGCCTCAATTGTTAAGAGTTATATGGTTGAAAAGACTATACAATTTTTTAAATAATATTTATCAAGGTTCAAGACGGAAACTTATTATAAAAAGGGTAGAAGTAAGGAAAACATGCGCTAAAAAATTAAAAGTATGTATCTTCCATTTTCTTTCACCATGTCTTGTCGGGCACCTGCAGCTTTACTTTTCTTTCGCCTTCTTTTGTCTTTCTTCCCACACATGCTTGTCAGAAGGAAATACCCACGAAGCTTCGTGGTGCCATATTCGCGACAACTTCAAACCTTCGATCTTTCAAGTCCCTGTGAGTGTTTGTCCAAAAAAAAAAAGTCCCTGTGAGTGTAGATCTCTTTCTTCTTGCTTTACTCTTCGCATGGTGGTACCATGGCGCATCGATCATCATCCTCTTCTATCACTTACAAATGGCCTTACGATGTGTTCCTTAGTTTTTATGGTGATGATACTCGCTTAGGTTTCGTCAGCCATCTCTATGAATCTCTCCATCGAAGTGGAATTCACGCCTTTATTGATTATAAAATCAGGGATGGAGAACACATCACACCTGCACTTTTTAAAGCTATTGAAGAATCAAGAATAGCCATCATAATTTTCTCAGAAAACTATGCAAACTCAACATTTTGTTTGAAAGAACTTGAAAAGATTGTTGATTGCTTCAAGTAGGAGAGCCGGTTGATATATCCAGTATTTTACTATGTGGATCCCTCAGAACTACGACGTCCCAGAGGAAGCTATGCACAAGCACTGGCTCTACAGGAGGAAAGATTCATAGACAACAGACATAAGGTGAAAAAATGGAGGCAGGTTCTGTCTCAAGCTGCTGACCTCAAAGGCTGTCATCTCAAACCCAAGTATATATCTTCTAGCTCTTTTTATTACTTGTATGAATGCTTGGTCAGCGTGGTTCCATTTTTGTCGAGTTAACACGGTTTTGGTGAAATATGCTGATTATGTCTTAGAAAACTCAGAAAAACATGTTTTAAATTTTATTTTCCTAAAAAAGAGAAAGTAACCAAGCATACCGTATTCCCCCCATTATGCAGAGCGGCTCACTTGCATTACCTAGCTAGAACACCGTTAATCCATACACGTGGGTAACAATACTTAAAATTATATTTATCATTTATATAATAAACTTGCTATATTTTTCAGATAACCGGGATTGAATTTAAAATAATGCTACAAGAAATTTCATATTTCATTATTTATTATGTGAGGAATATTGAAACTATATCTTATTGGAACTAAACATGTGCGTCTTACAAATTGGCCAGGATTGCAAATGAACAAGAGTGTATTACAAGGATCACTAGTGAAGTTGTTGCTAGGATTAACTTAAAGCCTTTACATGTTACAAATTATCCAGTTGGACTTGAGTCTCGAGTGAAGGAAGTCATCTCTTGTTTAGATCTTAGGTCCACTAAGGAAATTAAGATGATAGGAATTTGGGGAGCTGGTGGAATAGGTAAATCAACTATTTCAAGAGTGGTATATAATTCCATTGCCGATAATTTTGAAGGTGTATGTTATCTTTTTGAGGTAAGAAAACATTCTGAAATGCCAAATGGTTTGTCACATCTTCAAGAAAAATTATTGGGTAGATTAGTCATGGAGAAAGATCTCAAATTGGGTGATTATCATGAAGGAATACCAATAATAAAACACAGGCTTGGTCAAAAGAAGATTTTGTTGATTCTTGATGATGTTGACGAATCAAACCAATTAAAAGCACTTGCTGGAAGTAGTGATTGGTTCGGTCATGGAAGTAGAATCATCATCACCACTAGAAATAAGCAATTATTAAAAAGTCATGGTATTAAAAGCATTTATGATGTCAAGGAATTAAATGGAGAGGAGTCTCTAAAGCTGCTTACTTGGTATGCCTTTAAAAAAGAAAATGTGGATTCCGACTATAGGAAGGTTTGCAAACGTGTAACACACTACTGTTGTGGCTTGCCAATAGTTTTAGAAGTTATTGGTTCTTACTTGTACGGTAAAGAAGTCTGTCAATGGAGTTTTGCATTGGATCAGTTTCAAAGAACACCAGATAGAACAGTTTTGAATGCCTTGAAATTAAGCTTTGATATGTTAGAAGAAGTAGAGAAACAAGTTTTCCTTGACTTGGCTTGTTTTTTCAATGGTGAGAAATCAACACATGTCAATGATGTGCTGCTACGTATTCATGGAATCCAACCAGAATATGCTATTAGAAATCTTGTTGATAAGTCCATTATAAAGATTGAAAAAAATTGTATAACAATGCATGACTTGATGGAAGACTTAGGTAAACATATTGTTCGACAAGAATCATCATATGAGCCTAGTGAACGTAGCAGATTGTGGTTTTATCAAGACATTCTTCATGTCTTACAGCAAGATGCAGTAAGATCACCAACATGATGTTCATTTTCTCTAAAAAGTTCCTAACGATTTATAATATCTAAGTTTTGAAATTTATTATGTGCTTTTAATTTCATTTTGCAAGGGAACTAATAAAGTTGAAGCCATAATTCTAGACTTGCCTAAAAGTATAGAAGTACAATGGAGTGGAGAGGAGCTAATGAAGATGAAAAATCTCAAAATGTTTGTGATAAGGAAAGCATGCTTTTCCGAATGTCCCAAATATCTTCCAAATAGTTTAAAGTGGTTGGAATGGAAAGGGTATCCATTCAAATTTTTACCATTTGATAAGGTGAGTATATATACAAGTACCATAGTACTTTTTTTTTTTGTTTCTTTGCCTAATTCTAAAAATAAATTGATTTTTGTTTTGCAGAAGTTTCCCAATTTAAGTTGTATGAATATAAGAAATTGCAAATTTCTACAAAGCAAATACCAAACTTATCTGGAGCTTCTAATCTAACAGAATTGTGGCTTGATGGTTGCACAAATTTAATTGAAATTCATGATTCAGTTGGATGTTTAAATAAGTTGAGAGAATTGAGTGCTATGGGATGCAAAAACTTGAAAATTTTTCCTTCTCACCTTAGGTTGACATCTCTTGAGCATCTCAACCTTTGTGGTTGTTCAAGTCTTCAGACATTTCCAGAAATACCAATCGTGATGAAAAAAAAAGCGAACACTTCATATGTACGAGACAGCAATTACCGAACTACCATCTTCAGTTTGCAATCTTATTGGACTTGAAACCTTAAGGGTGAAGGGATGTCCTAATCTTAAGCATGTCCTAATCTTAAGCAGCTACCATCTAGCATTTGTACATTACCAAACCTTGAGACACTGAGGACATACGGTTGTAAAGGACTGAGTCATTTTAAGATGCGTGAAGGTGGTGATGAAGCAAGCTTGTATTGCTCAGCCATGTTATCGAAAATGGAACAACTTTGTTTCTTAAATTGCAATTTATCAGATGACTCTCTTGACTTTTGTGTTTCCCACTTCACTAATGTGATGCGTTTAGATCTGAGATTAAATAATTTCACAATTCTTCCAGAATGCATCAAAGAATGTCACAAATTGGAATATCTTTTGTTGGATGATTGCATTAAACTTGAGCATATTGGAGGGATGCCACCAAACTTGGGTCAATTTAGTGCCTTATGTTGCACATCATTGACTGAGTCATCCAAAAGAAAAGTATTCAATAAGGTATCTCTCGCTCCCTCCCCTAGCTCTCCTTCTATAATTATATTCTTGTATTACTTTCATCTTACTTAGCTTTTCATTTTTGGCAATACACAATTGTCAGGCATTAAACATTCAACCTGGGAAAAGAAACTTCATTTTGCCAGGAAAACAACTTCCAAAAAGGCTCCATTATTATGATCAAGGAAGTTCTGTATTATTTTGGGTTCGTAATGTATTCCCATTGGCTTCTCTTTGGGTTCTTTTTAAAGATCACCGGCACCATGTCTACAATTATGAATTATCAGTGCGCATCAATGACACCAAGGTGGGTATTATCTCTTCTAGGAGGAGGCTTTTACGGAAAACAGTAATGACTGATCACATATATATATATGATATGCAAAGCAAAATTCGCAGTACTGAAATCCACTTTGAAAATAAGTGGAAGCAAGTGAAGATTTCCTTTGACAGCGAAGCAAAGGAAATCTATTTTGGAGTTCATGTATACAATCTACAAAGTAACTTAGAAAATATTCAATTCATGGACCCTAGAAGATACATTATTGTTACCAACGTGTTGCAAAAAATACAAGAACAAGAAGATTTGGAAAGATGTCGAGGAAGATATGAATTTGGATTCAAACTCAACAAAATATGCAGAGTCACTTGACAATCCCATGCATTATCAAGGTATTTTTTTCCCCTCATCTGCCTTTTTAGCTACCATTGACATTCTTGTTTTTACCGCTTGCGACTCTATTATTTCCTCATCGACATATTTTTTTCTACTTTTTTTTTTTTTCTTTTTTTTTTTTTTTTGGAAGAACCAAAAGAATATGTCTATAGTAGAGAGGGAAAGGAAAACATAAAGGAAGCTATATGAAAGAGAAAATTATTAATATGTTAGTCCTATAGTTTCACTTGATTTTTTTAATGAAGTTTAAGTAGTTATCGGTCTTTTATTAAATCCTGTAGTTTCACATAATTTTTAATGAGATTGATGTAATTTTTTTTTATTAGGTCCATGTAATTTTTTTTATTAGGTCCATATACCTCTATAATTATAGAGGTATATTTTTGAAAAATAATTTTCATTCTTACCATATTTATTAACTAATTGTAGATGGGAAAATATATTTAACTAATTTTAACCGATATTTTAATTTACATAATAGTTAAGAACACAAAACATAAAAACATAACAGCCAACCAAATCGCCGGCCAAGTTAAAGCATCAACAGAATTGAAGGAATCAAGGAAAAAAGGATATCACCACTAATTTTCAGGAGCATGCGTGAGACCATGGCAACAAACAAAGGTGAAGAGATGTGCTGTTATTTAAGATAATATTTATTTAAACATTTATATTTTCTACAAATAATTTTTTATATAACTTCTAATAATTGTAATACATATATTTTCAAACTTTGTAATATGTTATAGAATTAATTAATTTTGATGATTTTTATAATTAAATTTCATAATTTAAATTTTTTATCACGTTTATCGAAAACACATTTTTATTCATCATCATTTATTGCTAGTGTGAGAGACTAGAGGATTTTACTCTATAGTTTATTATTACCATTAATTAACGTTGCTACAATTGTGCCCTTCAAAACTTGAGTTTTGTTCTATATTTTTAACATCATTTCTATTTTCATGGACAGAGAGAGATATTATGGAGAAGCTTCGACCTTATTGGGATATAGAAAATTTGAAAGTTGATGGTCATTCCTACAACAACTTGATTGAATTGCACCAAATTAATTGCAAAAACTGTTGGAGAATTATTGCCCTTGGGCAACTGCCTGCTTTGAGAACCTTAACTATTGAAGGATTAGAAATGTGGTGGCTATCGGTTCTGAGTTTTTCCATGGAGATGATTCTACTTCCTTTGTGCCATTTCCATCCCTTGAAACTCTTCATTTTGAAAATATGATCTCATGGGAAGAATGGAATTCAATAGATAAGGATGCTTTCTCTAAGCTCAACACTCTTCACTTTCACGATTGTCCCAAACTAATTGGAAATTTACCTCGCCAACTTCTTTCTTTAAAGAATCTAGAGATTGAAAGATGTCCACTGCTTGCTTCTTCTATCCCGAAGTGCTCATATTTTCAGTTAGTTATAATTAAAAGTCCAAATGTAGTGTTGCAAGAGCAAGACTTGCCACATTCGCTAAGCCGTCATCTAACAATTTCAGGGATGCAAATATCGGCGCCTCTATTTGAAAAGATGCATGTTAAAGATTTAACTGTTCGGGATTGTCCTGATGCAGTGATTCATATGCCACATTCAGTGAAAGAGATAACTATAGCAGATTGCGAGAATCTCAAGTTTGATTTGGTTTCAAAGGCACCTCTTCGTCATCTCCAAAGGATTTCCATTTATAATTGCAAGTTTTTGAGGTCCTTGTTTGATGATATGAAACGTCTTCTCCCAATTTTAGAAGAGCTATTTCTAAAAGGATGTCCAGAACTTGAGCCATTTTCAATAACCTTACCGTCAAGTTTACAACAACTTGAAATACGAGAGTGTGATAAGTTATTATCATGTCTTTCAGAATTGTATCACCTTCCAACTATCACTCAGCTTGGCATCTATTTTCCAAATGCAAAATGGCATTGCAAAGGGCTTCGACATCTAACCTCTCAAGAACTACAAATTTTGGATTCTCCCAACATTGAGAAAATAGAAGGAGAAATTATGCCTCCTTCTATACAAAGGCTCCACATTTGTGAATGTGGGTTTCTCTTAGAACAATGCGGGAACAATGATGAGGATATTCAGCCCGAATTCTCCTACCCTTTTAGGTAGCATTGATATGATTCCTTATTCCAATTATTAGTTTAATACTCCCTTTGGTACATTTTTACAAGCAACAACTACTAAGGACACCTAAATTAAATTGTTGTTTAAGATTAGTTAAAAATAATAAGTATGTCGGAAATGCTTTTTTTTTTTCTTTTTTCTAAATATACTTTTATTTATAAAGATGGTGAATGAGAGAGAATGGGTGGGGGAAAATGAGAGAGAATGATTGGTGGGTAAAAATGGAAAAAGTGCATTATATTTTTTGGCAATTACAAATTGTTGCTTATATATAGTACCAAAGCTAAGTGACAAAATGTTGCTTATAAAATATGGCAAAAAATGAAAAAATGTTGCTTATAAAAAGAACAGATGGAGTATCATTACATTTTGCTTATTCCATGCTTCCATGTAAAATGTACCTTAGTATTTAATTATATGATGTGCTCAATTAATCTGCTGATGTGCAAAGTGTATACAGATTCATTTGAGTGAAAATGTGAAATAAACTTCTAAGTCTCTATTTCTTATTTTTAGTACTTTTCGTTACTCTCAACCTCTAAAAGCATGCCTTTCTCTTATTTCTGGAAAAGTTCTCCCTATTTAATTGTTCAATGATTTACTTTAAATGCTTTTATTTAATTGTTCTTTTATAACTCCCTTCCAAGCCAATATATTACTTTTGTTCAAGTACTTTTTTTTGAAAAGTGGGTATACTTATTATTCTTAGATACATCATTCAAAAGTCTATCTAAGTTATTGCATAAATCATCATGTGATTACATTTATCATATTTGAATTAGTACAACCATTAACTCTCAAACTCAGAGCTATTTATTTGGTGCAGTTACTGGGAAATTGGCACATCCTATAAAGAGGAAGACATGAATGATACAACACTTCAGGTAATTCTAGCTAAGAGTGAAAATAGCCCCCCCCCCCCCCTCTCCCTCCCTCCCTCAAAAATTTGTTTGAAATGATTCTGTATCCTTGAATTAAGGACATGATTCTGCATCATTGAATTAAGGTGAGTGGTTACAAACACTCATTGCTAAAAAAGAGTTCAATAAAGCCTTATTTAATATGTTTATCTTTCTTTTCTTTTTATGCGTTCTATTTTTCATGTTTTATAGTTTTGTATCTGTAAGACTTTTACTTCTATTGTTTAAGTTGTATTCTTTTTTTTTTTTTGGGGGGGGGGGGGGTTGTGATGTCATGGCATTAGAAGTTTAGGTGTAAGAAAATCTACTTTTGCATTTGTTTGTAGTAATATTTGATGTAAGCACGGTATTCTCCCACCATAAGTAAGGGCTATCAGTAAAATTTGGAGGTGCTGTCCTCTTTTCTTCCAAAAAAAAAAAAAAAAAAATCATATTTTTTTGTTTTTATATATATATATATATATAACTTTGTTAACATGATTCCTTAACGGTTTTGGAGATAGTAGGAGAAATAGTAAGCCGTCCATCATTATTTGAAATGAGGCATTTGTTATAAATATATGATGAAGTTGTAAGTTAACATATTGATTTGTTTTCTTTGTGCATACATTTAGGGACTTTTCTATCATCTATTCAGAAAAAGAAAACGACAAGTCAAGAAGTATTTGACAAAAAGAAAACGACAAGTTAAGAGTCTTTGACAAACAGAAAACAACAAATCAAGAAGCCTTAATTGACAAGTTGACATGCACTAATGACAACTCAAGATGCAACATTTGTGAAATTAGCGCATACCAAGTCATGGTGCTACCAATTACAAATCAGGACACCTAAATGGACAAGTCAATGCCACTAATGAAAAGTAAGGGTATATTCTTCTTTTTACATTTCAAATAAATCCTTGAAATTCCGTATCATTTTGATGATTTCATGGAACTTATAGTAATATTTTGTCTTTTTGGGAGTCTAGGACCTCAATGTAATTTTTGCTAAATATATCAATATATATTTTTATAAATAACATAAATTAGTTATATGGCTCAGTGCCTGGAGCAATTGGAAATTTCATTTTTCAAATTGAGCTCAACTTATGCGTAGTGATAACTTTCAATATAAAATTAATGTGTCCCACTTAAACCATTCCTCACTCGAAATTAATACATTCACTTTCTCAATTCTTTTGTTTTTGACATTTGATGTGAAAATTCATAATGTACCTACCCTACTCTTATGGACAACATAAATGTTTAATATTTTTTATATGCCTGTAATTTTTTCTATTTTATGAGGATGAATAAAAATCTTAATATCAACAGGTCCTCCAAATTCCCTAAATGAAGAAAAATTTTAAAAATGTAAACTAAGGAGTTTTTTTTTTTTTTTTTTTTTTGGGGGGGGGGGGGGTTGGGCGGAGGGGGCTGAACATCTTCTATCTCCTAGGCCTCCTTCATTCATACAAAACTTACTAAATATATCAATATATATTTTTATAAATAACATAAATTAGTTATATGGCTCAGTGCCTGGAGCAATTGGAAATTTCATTTTTTCAAATTGAGCTCAACTTATGCGTAGTGATAACTTTCAATATAAAATTAATGTGTCCCACTTAAACCATTCCTCACTCGAAATTAATACATTCACTTTCTCAATTCTTTTGTTTTTGACATTTGATGTGAAAATTCATAATGTACCTACCCTACTCTTATGGACAACATAAATGTTTAATATTTTTTATATGCCTGTAATTTTTTCTATTTTATGAGGATGAATAAAAATCTTAATATCAACAGGTCCTCCAAATTCCCTAAATGAAGAAAAATTTTAAAAATGTAAACTAAGGAGTTTTTTTTTTTTTTTGGGGGGGGGGGAGGGGTTGGGCGGAGGGGGCTGAACATCTTCTATCTCCTAGGCCTCCTTCATTCATACAAAACTTACTAACAAAAGGGTTTTCAGGTTTTTTTTTTTTAATTAAAAAAACCAATTACATTCCAAGGAATAATTAATGATTTTATCAATTACATTTTCTGTTATTGATATGTAACACTTTTATATTATTTAAAATAGGACATAATTGAGGAATTAATCTTAATTTTAAATACTCCCTTCGGTCCTAATTATAGGAGCAAATTTTGGAGTTGGTTTTGGTCCTAATTATAAGAGCAAATTTTAACTTTTGTCAATTTTTTCCTATAATACCCCTATTTATACTTTCTCAATAATAATTTAATAATACACCTATATATTTTATAAAGTAAATAATGTTTGTAACTCATTAATGTCATATACACCTAAATTATACTTTTTTAGGAAAGTATATACACCTAAAATACCTTTACCCAAAATTTAAAGGGAAAATTCCATTTAAATACCAAATGAATTTGTGAAACCCCCAAAAGTCCGTCGAATTTGCAAAAGACTTAGAGGTCACAAGGACTTTTAAGGTTTTTGCAAATTCGCGCCAAATGACCATTTTGCCCTTAGTTCTAAATAATTAAAAAGAAAAAAGAAAATACCCACGGTGGGCCCCACCGCCGGGGGCCACCACCCGGCGGGGCCACATCGGCGGCCACCACCCCGTGGGTCGGCGACCGGGGAGGGTTTTTTTTTTTTTTTTTTTTTTTGGCGAGTGGGGTGTTTTGTCAAAAATAAAAAATGTGCTTTGGAAATGTAGGGGTGGGGTTGAACCCCCACCCCCCACACAAAACCAAGTAGCCCAAGGTTCTCTTATTATATATATACATTAACAAATATATATATTCTTCATAACATTTTTTCAACGATAATTACCATTCCACAAGAGAAAATTACCATTCGTGAAGTGAGAATTACCATTTTTCTCCAGTGGTTTACTTTGTTTACTTGAAGCATGTTTTGTAAAAACCCAAAAAAAATGAACTTTTACAAAACTGAAGTGAGAATTACCATTCGTGAAGTGAGAATTACCATTTCGAAGTGAGAATTACCATTTTTTCTCCAGGGTTCACTTTGTTTACTTGAAGCATATTTTGTAAAAACCCAAAAAAAATGAACTTTTACAAAACCTGAAGTGAGAATTACCATTCGTGAAGTGAGAATTACAATTTCGTAAGTGAGAATTACCATTTTTTCTCCAGGGTTCACTTTGTTTACTTGAAGCATGTTTTGTAAAAACCCAAAAAAAAAATGAACTTTTACAAAACTCGAAGTGAGAATTACCATTCGTGAAGTGAGAATTACCATTTTTTCTCCAGGGTTCATTTTTTTTTTGGTTTTTACAAAACATGCTTCAAGTAAACAAAGTGAACCCTGGAGAAAAAAATGGTAATTCTCACTTCAAATGGTAATTCTCACTTCACTAATGGTAATTCTCACTTCAGGTTTTGTAAAAGTTCATTTTTTTTGTTTTTACAAAACATGTTTCAAGTAAACAAAGTGAACCCTGGAGAAAAAATGGTAATTCTCACTTTCAAATTGTAATTCTCACTTCATTTAATGGTAATTCTCACTTCAGGTTTTGTAAAAGTTCATTTTTTTTGGGTTTTTACAAAACATGCTTCAAGTAAACAAAGTGAACCCTGGAGAAAAAATGGTAATTTTCACTTCTAAAATGGTAATTCTTACTTCATGAATGGTAATTCTCACTTCAGTTTTGTAAAAGTTCATTTTTTTTTTGGGTTTTTGCAAAACATGTTTCAAGTAAACAAAGTGAACCCCGGAGAAAAAATGGTAATTCTCACTTCGAAATTGTAATTCTCACTTCACGAATGGTAATTCTCACTTCAGTTTTGTAAAAGTTCATTTTTTTTGGGTTTTTACAAAACATGCTTCAAGTAAACAAAGTGAACCCCGGAGAAAAAATGGTAATTCTCACTTCGAAATGGTAATTCTCACTTCACGAATGGTAATTCTCACTTCAAAGTTTTGTAAAAGTTCATTTTTTTTGGGTTTTTACAAAATATGCTTCAAGTAAACATAGTGAACCCTGGAGAAAAAATGGTAATTCTCACTTCGAAATGGTAATTCTCACTTCACGAATGGTAATTTTCACTTGTGGAATGGTAATTATCGTTGAAAAAATGTTAAGAAGAATATATATATTTGTTAATGTAAATACATAATAAGAGAACCAAGTAGCCCAACTTGTTGGGCTACTTGGTTTTGTGTGGGGGTGGGGGTTCAACCCCACCCCCTACATTTCCAAAGACATTTTTGATTTTTGACAAAACACCCCACTCGCAAAAAAAAAAAAAAAAAAAAAAACCCTCCCACCGGTGGCCGGTAGCCGGCCACGGGTGGTGGCCACCGGTGGCCACGGCGGTGGGGCCCACCGTGGGTATTTTTTTTTTTCTTTTTAATTATTTAGAGCTAAGGGCAAAAATGGTCATTTGGCGTGAATTTGCAAAACCCTTAAAAGTCCTTGTCACCTCTATGTCTTTTTGCAAATTCGACGGACTTCTGGGGGTTTCACAAATTCATTTGGTATTTAAATAGAATTTTCCCAAATTTAAATAATAGATTAGGGAGTAGTTATTAAAATACCCTACATAATCCATCAGTTTTTCTGTCGGGGGCGATGGTACATGTCACGTAAATCACAATAAAACAATAATAATCTTCTTCTCTCCCTAATCTATTATTTAAATTTTGGGTATGGGTATTTTAGGAAAATACACATAATTACCTAATTTAACTTCCTTCTTTAATCCCTCCAAATTCTGGTAATTTGCTCCTATAATTAAGACCGGAGGGAGTATAAGACATATCTCCCAAATTTATTATTTCCCCCAATTACCCTATAATTAAACACAACAATAATTAATGCCAAAAATAGTAAGCATCCAATGTGTGCACTGTGGATGCAGCCATTTAGTTCTTTCAGGTCAATCTTTAGACAAGGCAGCTCCCCAATTACACCCTGCGTCACTCAAATTTCGGCCACTCCTGTCTCTGTTTGTTATATTTTTTGGGCATTCCTTACCCAACACGCATTTTTAGAGAGTACCCATGTCGCATTATTCAATTCCGCAGACGGAGACGTTGTGCCAACCGAATCCTGGAAGCTTTTGTTTCAAGCCGCCTTCTTCTTCTGATGCAGTTTGTACTCAATCACAGAGCAAATCGTGAGGAGAAATATGCCGACGCAGCTGACCACTTGCTTTCTTTGCTGCAACTTCACTCACCTCAGCTACAATCACTCTAATGCAGTTCGCTTTCCCTTGCCCGCGCATCAGTTTCTCACCGCTTCTTGTCGAATGCGACAGCTTAATCTCAGGTGCTCTTCGTTTACTTTACTCACCACATGTTAATTGTTTTGGAAGCGTTTATTTATTTGATTAATTTTGGTTCGCCGATAATTTGTTCAAGTTGATCGGGCGAGTTGGTTTTTCGATTGGGGCATGGTTTTGATGGATTTTTGCATAAAGTTTTTGTTGTCATTCTTTCGTCCATTGATTGGAGCGTGGTTTATTATGAGCGTTTCAGTTTCAATATTCATGGTGTTGTTGAACCCAGAAAACGCGATTCTTTGTTGCTGTTTATGCTTTGCCTCTTTTTGTTATTTCTTAATCCTATTCAAAATGGGTTAGAGGGTAAACTATTAGGGGTTTGTAAATCTAATCTGTTAATTTTCAGAGTCTAATGCATCTAAAAGTAGAAAAAAAAAAAAAAAAAAAAAAAAAAAAAAAAAAAACACTTCATTTTATTGCGTTAATGAGTTTCTTTGAGGCAATGCTGCGTACTTTTCATGAAATGTAACATCTTTTCCTTCTCACTTGGAGTAATTGTAATTTAGCAGTCAATTAGAGTAAAATTGAATGTTAGTCTACTTGAAGGAACGGCTAGTTATCTTTATTTTGTTATATTTTGTTTTGATTCTACTTCCATAATGTGGCTACTATACTTTGTTGGCTAGTAATTTTGTATATCTCGGGATTACCATGCACGAACTCATACAACTGTTCATAGTTCCCTGCACAAAAAGCAACATATCAAGAAAGCTTCTCATGGACCCCCTCCTACTGAAGGAGATCTCCATCCAAGTGAAGATGAGGATTTTGAGCTGAGAAAGGTTTCCTTGGATGGCATGCCAAACTTAACAAGGAAATCCTAGACACTAATACTGATACAGACAGTGATAGCAGTGATCAAATCCAGTATATCGATGTGGAGAATTTGAATAATCCTGCTGTACTAGCTGAACTGGCACCTTTGGTTTATACTTCAACTAAAGCTTGAAATTGTGGATTTATCTCTCTGGTTTCTTCTGTAGAATTCTGTCTATTCTGTTCAATTATTTTCTGTTTGGATGTTGGTCTGTTCACATACACAGATCTATGGACCACCTATTTAGGTATTTCATGGTCAAGACTATAGATTATCAATCTTACTGAGAAAATTGGGAGAGCAGAAAGTTCGGAGGAAAGAAGTAAGAGACCAAACTCAATATATGATTGAAAAATTCAATAATGGCGTGTGCATAAAAGTGACCCTGCAACCTCTAATCAATACCATCACTAGTGTAAAAAAAAGGCTTTTAAGACTGGACAAAAGAGGCTCGTAAGACCGGACATACGACCGGTCTTGTTCCAGCCGGTATTAAAAATCTAACATTTAAGACCGGACTCAAACCGGTCTTAAATGTTATATATTTTAGACCGGACATTTAAAAAATTGGGTCTTAAAAAGTCGTACTAAATAAACCTAAAACATTTATTGTTCGGTCCTAAAACTCAACTTTTAAGACCGGCCAAAAACAAGGCCGCTCTTAAAATATCGGATTTTTAAGATCGGACAAAATAAATACGGTCTAAAACATAGCGGCTTCTAAGACCAGACAACTAATTATACGCGGTCTTAAAAGACTGACTTTCAAGACTGGATGATAATTACATCCGGTCTTAAAAATTGTCATTTAAGACCGGACGTCTAAATATAACATAACGGTCTTAAAAGACCAACTTTTAAGGCCGGGCTTAATATGACCTTTAAGACCGGACATATAATTACATCCCGTCTTAACAGTTAAACATATAACACTGGTTGTTTATTTCCAGTCTAAATTTTCCCGAATTTTTCTCTCCATTGTTCTTCCCGATTATATATATATACACAAATCCACCACCCAATCCAGCACATAATAGTCGATACTTTAAGCTACAAGCTATGAAGAATTATTTGAATAAATTGAATTGGAAAAAGAATACAAATATTCACCATGAGTTATTTGGCCTCTTAATTAATGATTATACTATGACTACAACACCTAAATTAATTCATACAATAAGATAACTTACTTACAAATACAATAAGCTACAAATACAACATACATGCGCCCAAAATAATATTCACCATTCCTTCATTTGATTCCCACCCAACAACGTAACATCCTCTTTTATAACATGCCCCTTTGGATCGGATCCTGCCACAAAAATAAAACAAAAACAAACTTCATAATCACTGACATTGTTTATGATGAACATATATAGAAGGAATATAATATATATAGTTAAAGGCTTAAAGTTTTCAAAGAAATCTGCATATGAATATTACCTTATGAATTGACTCTTTTATAAAGTGATATCTTCCCATATCCCTTCTTGATGATCACTTCTTATGCCGGGTTCATTATCCGCTTCATCTTCTTCGTTCATGTCCTAGACCCCTTGAAAAAGGAGTACTCTCGGGAATACTATAATTTGAATTCATTTCCTCATCAATATCAATGACCCCCTTTCCTTGGAGAGCTACAGAGACCACATTTTATTTTCTTGATCAGTGATATAGAACACTTGTTTTGCCGGGTCCGCCATAATAAAAGGTTCATCTCCAAAACTTCTACCATTGACATCGACTAAAGTAAATCCTAGCCGATCGATCCGAACACCATTATTGACATTAACCCACTTGCATTTGAAAATGGGAAATCTAATTTTCACATAGTCCACCTCCCAAATCTCTTCAATAACCCCATAATATGGCATGACCGCCTTTAAAGGGCTCTTGTCTTTCGAACGGAGAAGTGCATAGATTCAGCCTCTAACTTAACACCACTATTCGATCGTGCTCGTATCATCTAGGGACTTCGTGTAAAATGTATAACCATTGATCACATACGAATTCCAACTTATGACATCAACCTCGGGACCACGTGCTAACCATTTGATTGTATCGAAACACATTCCTCTCCTCGACCTTTTGTTTGAACCAGTTTGCAAAAGTTCGTTATGCTCCCTAATCAACCTTTATTCGGTCATTCGATGATTTTCTTTCCTTACAAAGCTTCTTTATGTGCAGCTATGCCGGCTTGAACTTCATCAACATTATTCAAGATGTATAAGTGGACTTGTGACAATTCATCGATCTACACTCTTTACGGAAGCCCCTCGTCTACCCCCTTCAAAGATGCCGACGTTTTGGAAGCCCAATATGTCTTACTTTGGCCAAATAATTTTGACAAAATTCCATGGCTTCTTCGTAAAACATATTTCTGAAAATTCGATGCTTCGCCGGTATGCGTTCTTCACGTACCCTTTTAGGAATTTCATAGATCTTTCAATTGGGTACATCCATCGTAAATGGATAGGGCCGCACAACTTTATCTCCCTCACTAGATGAACAATTAGATGAACCATGATGTCAAAAAGTGTAGGAACAAAAAGCTTCTCAAGGTGGCACAAGATAAGATATCCTTCATTCTCCAATTCATCCAACTTTTCAATCTCGAAAACTTTACTACAAACCGCATTGAAGAAGACACAAAGTCTAGTCAAAACGACCCGAAGATCGTATTCGGTGATGCCTCGAATAGCTATCGGGAGTAGCTCGTTGCATCAAGACATGACAATCATGAGACTTTTGGCCTACTAATTTCAAGTCCTTCATCGATACAAGCCTCTTAAAATTTAAAGAATACCCCGAGGGAACTTTTGTGCCATGTAAACACTCACAAAACTTCGTTTCTCATCCTTAGACAAAGTATGAGAAGCCGGGGACAATAAGTTCTCTTCCCATGTGGCTTTGGATGTAACTCTTCGCGTATTCCCATTGCGTGCAAATCCAATCTTGCCTTCACACCATCCTTGGAACTACCTTGTATGTTGAGAAGCGTGCCAACAATACTATCACATACATTTTTCTCCACATGCATGACATCAATACAGTGTCTCACATCAAGATTGCGCCAATAGGAAAGATCGAAGAATACAGATCTCTTTTTCCATATATTTGTTTCTTTTCTACTCTTTGCAGTCTTACCGAAGATGACATTGATATTTTTCACCTTTTCATAAACTTGCTCCCTAGTCAATGCCACCAAGCATCTTCATACTCTTGGCCACCAAAAAAGGCTTTCTTTAATCGACGATATGGGTGGCCCCGTCTAAGAAATCTCCTATGTCCAAGGTAAACCGTCTTTCTTCCATGAAGAAGAAGAGCCCATCAAAACTAAAAGGCCCAACCGTATCAAGAAGAGCCCAGCGTACTTGAAGGATTATTCTCAGTAATATTGAGTCAAACCTGCACAACCATAAATTTAGCATAAGGATGTCATTTCAGTTCAAATAAACTAAATCCTAGGAAGTTTGTTATTTCAATCCCTGTTAGTAGGAATAGTTGTTCCTTTAATTCAGTAATTTGAATTTCTAAATTAGGATTTGTATTTTCTTTAAATAGCCTATGTTGGGCCGTAATAAAGTGATGAGTGATTTGACAAAATTCTGAACTCCCTCTCTTCTTCCAATTCCTCCTATCCCCATCCCATCTCCCTACAATTTGGTTCTTTCATTCCCGAACCCATTCATGGCTGAAAAGAAACACATGGCTCAAATGCAAGATTAATTAAACGCTGTGCAACAACAGCAAACCACAGCCGAGGAGCGTCAGCAGGCTTATTTTGACCAAATGCAGCGTAGCAATGATGAAAAATTTACCACCCTCATGGAGCGTTTTCAACAATTCATTGACACACAGAAAGCTAATCAGTCACCACAATCCAATCCTGGCGTCTTAGGACCTGGACCAATGCGTACAGACCCTCCTTGACCCAAACCACTACGTTTAGACTTCCCACGCTTCGGCCAAGGAGATCCTACCGATCGGTTATTTGCGTAGATCAATACTATGAGTATTATAGTATTGCTGAACCTGAACGCCTTTGAATTGCATGCTTTCATCTCGACGCACCAGCATCAAGTTGGTATCGCAACTTATCTCGTGATGGTCTTATCACAAACTGGGGAGACTTTCGAACAGCTATTATGAGCCGATATGGACCTACTGTCTATGATGACCCAGCTGGAGCACTATGCAGACTTTCACAAACAGGAACTGTCCGTGAGTATCAAACAACATTTGAACTCTTATCCAGCCGAGTTATAGGAATACCTGACAACCTCAGAAAAAGTATGTTCATCTCAGGTCTCAAACCAAAATTCTGCAGTGACGTACAAGCCCACTTACCTGCAACATTTCATGCCGCGTGGGGTTTAGCACGAAACTATTTAGAGGCAGATGAACGTTACTCCTGTTGGGCACCACGTAACCCACCAAATTCTGCTTCGTCACAACCCAAGCCAACGACTCCCAGCTCAGCATCAGTACCTATCTGACGGCTATCCCCAACAGAAATGCTTGCGAGACGAGAAAAAGGATTATGCTATAATTGTGATGAAAAATATGCATTTGGGCACAAATGCAAACTAGGCGCCACGTTTTTATACATGGTTGTCGATGATCATGAGGAGATAGCACATTCAGAAGAAATCGATGAGGAAGCTCACATTGAATCACCCCACTTTCTAGAAATAAGTTTCAATGCTATTTTTGGCCACCGCTCGTCCAAAGCATTCCGCCTCGCACAGTCAAGTTCACGGTTCCTCGCACAAATTCTGGTTGACGGTAGTACCCACAATTTCATCACAAAGACAAACCGCCAAACATTTGAACTTACCAAGATAGGTCCATTACACCATTTCAGGTCCAAGTCGGAAATGGCGACAACCTATTCTGCAAAGGGTTATGTGCCACAGTCTCCCTAGCTTTACAAGGTCAATATAATTTCAAAATTGATTTCTATGTCCTTGATCTACAGGGTGTCGACGTTGTTCTAGGCATACAATGGTTATCTACTTTGGGGCCAGTCATCACCGACTACAAAACAATGACCATGAGTTTTTCCCACAATGACAAACCCATTACGCTTAGAGGTAATTCTTGTCTTACTCCAGGGCCAATCACAAACTCCCAGCTCCACAAACTCATTGCTCAAGAACCCATACAAGCCTACCTCATGTGCCTCTCCATACCAAACCCAAACTCCACCCAATCTGAAACCGACGTGATCCCACCAAACATCTCAACCATTTTAGATAATTACAAAGATGTTTTCAGTACTCCTACCCAACTCCCTCCTCATAGGCCCACAAACCACCACATCAATCTCATACCAAACACAAAACCTATCCAAGTCCGACCCTACCGCTACCCCCACTACCAGAAAAATGAAAATGAAAAACTTGTTTCTGAGATGCTAAAAGATGGCATAATCTGTCCAAGTCATTCGGCTTACAGCTCACCCGTACTCCTAGTTAAAAAGAAGGATGGATCTTGGCGCTTTTGTGTAGACTATAGAGCTTTAAATGCGGTGACAGTACAAGACAAATTCCCAATACCCACAATTGATGAGCTTCTGGATGAATTAACTGGGGCAACAATTTTTTCTAAGCTAGATCTACGCTCTGGATACCATCAAATTCTTATGCATCCTGAGGATATTCACAAAACTGCCTTCAGAACCCACCATGGTCATTATGAGTTCTTAGTTATGCCTTTTGGGCTAAACAATGCACCCTCTACATTCCAAGCAACAATGAACGAGGTGTTTGCATCTTTCCTAAGGCGATTTGTAGTCAGTTTTTTTTTGATGATATACTCATGTACAACCACACGAAAAGGGATCATGAAAACCATCTACAGCTGGTCTTATCTACCTTGAGAAACCACTGCTTCTTTGCAAAACGCTCTAAGTGTCTATTCGCCAAAGACTCCATACACTTTCTAGGTCATGTAATCTCTGGTGAAGGTTTATCTCCAGACCCTGAGAAGATCAACTCAATTAAAAACTGGATCGACTCCACTACAGTGACTCAGGTACGTGCATTCCTAGGTCTGGCAGGGTACTATCGGCGGTTTATTAAACATTTTGCTACAATTGTGGCACCACTCAGTGATTTGCTCAGCAAGAAAGGATTTTCATGGGGTGCCCAAGAGAATGGTGCATTTATTCAGTTAAAGTCCCTCCTCACAGGCTCCTCTACTTATCTTGCCCGATTTTTCCTTACCATTTATTGTGGAAGCTGATGCATCAGGTGTCGGGATAGGGGCAGTACTCATGCAAAAGAATCAGCCTATTGCATTTTACAGTCGCAAATTATCTCCTACTATACAACAAAAATCGACTTACATTAGAGAAATGTATGCAATAACTAGTGCTGTGGCTAAGTGGCGTCAATACCTATTGGGTGCTACTTTTGAGATGCGTATAGATCATAAAAGCCTATATCACCTCATGAACCAAGTTGTCCAAACTCCAGAACAACAACAATTTTTATCACAGCTCCTAAGGTTCTCATATACCATTGTTTATAAATCGGGAAAAACAAATACCGTGGCGAGATGCTTTATCCAGATTTCCGTATAAGGGTCAACCAATCTACCAATATCCCGAGTTAAAAGAATTACGGGACCAACATGCAAGATCACGTAAATTTTGAAACAAGAACTCACGGTGGACGCCTATGCTATTCAAATCATTCAAGGACTTATTACGGATCCACACAAATGGGGGGAATAGAGAATGAAAAATAATCTATTATTTCATAAATCCAGAATCTTCATACCCGCAGGTCTTCACGAAACCAATATTATTGCAAGAATTCCACGGCTCTTTCTCGGGTGGTCACTCCGGAGCTCAAAACACCTTCCTACGCCTCAAAAAAGCTTTTACCTGGAAAGGAATGAAGAGTGATGTTAAGCGTTTTGTCAAAGAATGTGAGACTTGTCAGAAAATTAAACCTCCAAATCATTCACCATATGGCTTACTCCAGCCTATTGTCCCTCCGACAACTATCCGGGACATGATTTAAGCATGGACTTCATAACACATTTGCCTAACTCTAACGGCTTTTCAGCTTATTTTTATGGTTGTTGACAAGTTATCAAAAGGAGCTCATTTTATTCCCCTACCTTCACATTACACAGCAAAGAAAAGTCGCCAAAGTATTTCGGGATTCGAGGGAAACTACATGGTTTTCCCCGTACCATCATCTCAGACCGAGATCCAATCTTCCTCAGCACCTTCTGGCAAACACTTTTCCAGTTACAGGGGACCTCACTGCGTTATAGCTCCGCTTATCATCCGCAAAGCGATGGTCAAACAGAAAGAGTAAATAGGTGTTTGGAACAATACCTTAGAGCTTATGTTCATGACCACCCGCATACATGGTCGAAGCTCCTAAGCCTTGCAGAGTTCCACTTCAATACATCTTTCAACCGATCCACAGGTTTTTCGCCATTCGAAATCACCTTTGGTATTCCTCCGCCAAATCTCTTATCTTACTGTCTCGGCAGCAGCAACTTGGAAGCAGTAGACACAGATCTATCAGCAAGAAACAAAATCATGAGTAGTTTAAAACAGAATCTTCACCGAGCACAAGATACCATGAAAGCTTATAGTGACAAAAAATGGAAAGAAATGGAATTCAACGAAGGGGATCTGGTCTTACTCAAGCTACAGCCATACCGTCAACAATCCGTCCTCCGGCGGAGTCCACAGAAGCTATCCCTCCGCTACTACGGACCCTTCAAAATCTTGGAAAGGATCGGCGCAGTTTCTTACAAACTACAATTACCTGAGACTTCTCTCATCCATCCAGTATTCCACGTTTCACTACTAAGGCCATTCATCTCACCCACTCGCTTTAAAGTTCATCCTTTACCGGAGAAGTCACAGGCGAATAAACCACTTCATGAGGCCGTAGCCATCTTGGGTGCAAGGGAAGTATGGAAACACGGACGGAAGGTGAAAGAGCAGCTAATCCAGTGGTCTGATAGTATGCCGGAAGACGCTACCTGGGAGGAAGAACGGGTTACATCTCCGACGGCATTCACCGATGACGAGACTGACTCTACGAAAAGCACTTGCTCGTCTTTACCAGAGAATCCGCCCACAGCTACCACGGTCGGACTCCCTCCACTCAGCGGCAATGACACTGACAGACATCTGCATACAGCACCACCCGAAGACCATAAACAGTCTGCCACACGGCCCCCATCCATTGGTTCGGAATCCTTGACCACATCCATCCATAAGGACATGGATATTTTCGATGGGGAAGGGGATGTAGCAAGCCATATAACGGAGCAGCCCATCACAACTAAAAGGCCCAACCGTATCAAGAAGAGCCCAGCGTACTTGAAGGATTATTCTCAGTAATATTGAGTCAAACCTGCACAACCATAAATTTAGCATAAGGATGTCATTTCAATTCAAATAAACTAAATCCTAGGAAGTTTGTTATTTCAATCCCCGTTAGTTAGTAGGAATAGTTGTTCCTTTAATTCGTAATTTGAATTTCTAAATTAGGATTTGTATTTTCTTTAAATAGCCTATGTTGGGCTAGAATAAAGTGATGAGTGATTTGACAAAATTCTGAACTCCCTCTCTTCTTCCAATTCCTCCTATCCCCATCCCATCTCCCTACAAAGGGTTGAACATTTGTGTTAATTTGCTGTCTTGCTTTTATGTCTTAAATACCTTTTGATCTCTGAATTGTAGTTTTGCAATGAATTATTTTTAAAAAACAGAATGGGGCAGTGAATTAAGATTCAATGGAATCGATCCTTACAAGTCTCTGTTCTTCTTTGTTTTGGCCCATAAATTTCTCGCTCACTTCCTTCCTTTGGAGTAATATTGTTGTGTACTAGTTTGTTCTTAGTTTTGCATTTAAATCCCATCTTTTGATCTCTTTATTATGGTAGTTTATTGTCACACCCCAAAAATTTAGGGGTGACCGACACAGAATGTGAGTGGACTCACATTCCTTAAGTCTTAAAACATATAGAATTTCTAATACTTATATATAGACATATTTAAAATATATGTAAAATAAATAGCATAAACACATTTTCATATAACAGAACTAATTAACTTTTGTAGAAAATTTGATAGGATCACCCCTGCAAGCAGGACCTCCCAAAAATTCTACAATAGTCTGACATTGTCAAGAGGAGCTCTGCTCCTTAACATCAAATACAAAACATGCAAATTAGGTGAGGACCCTATCTATAGCATACGTGGAGCACCTAAATTACAACAATAAATACATAGGTATGAATGTTACATTAACTGAGAATTTTCAACATAACACTTCAACTTCGACATCAGTATGGATCTTCAGTGATCACCAAGAGGATCCAAGTCACGCAGACCGTTCGAGACCAAAAATAATCTTCCCAAGGTGAATAACGTCCCATTTATATAATTTAGAAAAATACAGAATAAAATAATTTAAACATATTTATCTTCTAATTATAACAATATAGAAATAAATCACAATTTCTACATCATATGATCATGGATAAACAATAAAACTCTATATAGGATCATCAACCAAATAATTCCAGATATGTAATAAATCATTTTGTTTAGCAAAATCAGTTTAAAACAGTAAATCTCAAATCTCATCTTTTAGTAGGACTTCAACAGAACGGAATAACAAGCGTGGACACACAGTCCACGAGGGTAACTAACAAGCGTACGGAGGCCACGAAAACAAGCGTGGACACACAGTCCACGAGGGTAAGTAACCAAGCGCGGCGAAGCCACGAAAACAAGCGCAGGTAAAAACCCACGAATAACAAGCGTGAGAACAAATCCCACGAATATCAAGCGAGCTCGAGGTTAACCATGGTGCACCAAGGACTAACAGTACTGCTGTTAGTAACCAGCGTTCTGCGTTCAGTCCTCTCAAAAACGTTTTCAAACATGCTTGGGGCTAGTTTATCAAAAGCAACAAAAAACTCCCTTTGTGTCGAGATAATGATAGCCCGTATCAAATACTTCATAATAAGATACCCCAGCATGAAATCTCAATAACAATATCTCAAGCTTTCCTTCAAATTCAGTATGACAAAAAATCCTTTTTCAGATAATAAATTCTAGCGAATGAACTTTCCAAACTGCAAGATAATTTCAATATGAAATTTATGAAAAATTTCTCAAAAGTCTCCGTACCATTTTAAGTGCAAAATCATGAATTATTGGAAGGAGATAAATAATAGCGAACAAAGCCATTAATACTTACTCATTTAATATAATAAGAAAATGAAACAAATATGATAACTTTCCTTCACAAAGTCATAAATATGGTAATTCAGATCAAAATATGACAACTAGTAGAATTATTGTTTATAAAAATTATAATGGGATGCTATTCACTCACCCGTAAAGCTTATGCTATGTCTCTTTCTCCAACTCATCGATTTCCAAACTATCACTCCTCCTCCTAACACCCAAACAAATCCATAATTATAGCTTTGTATAAAATTTTCTATTTTCACATTCAATCCAAATTCTTCATATCAACTTGCAAAGCAACATCACTGCTACATGATATGACCCCAAATATTTTCAAACATCAACTTTAATCTGAAAGCCTTAACATTCTAATTTCTCAACAGGGCTATTCTTAAAGTAACCATTCTAGCCTCTTACATTCTTCTTATAACATAAGCTTTAGGTATCTAGCAATTTTAACAATATTCCAATTAATTTACTCTCTTAGACATTTTATCGAAAACCCATAAGAAGAATTCAGGTTTATATTCATAGAACAAGCTTTTTAAAACCATAGCCATCCAGTTAATAAAAATACATCCACTTTAACCATCTCTACATTCTAATTCACCTGCCAATATATTATATAATTGTATAAATACACACACACGAAAAGAAGGATCTTGGTTTCAATCTCAACATAGAATTATGGCATAAGCAACCACTAGCTAATGATTTTCAACTTTCCAATTAGTCTCATGATATTATCTAGGTCAAGTTCATTAAGAAAATCTCAACTATAAACTAATCTATAGTTTTCAAAATACAAACCAAATATCTCTCGTCACTAACATGTACAACACAAGAATTCTAAAATGAATTCCTAAACTCCAATCCTATATAGATTTTAAATTGTAATCACAATAAGACAAAACCAACTTCATTTTATAGCATTAACGAAAAAAAAAAAATTGCTCATAATGCCTACCTACATTAGTTTCCTTTCTTTCTATATTCAGTTAAACCAATACTCTTAGCACTCCTTGCTTCAGACGCACCATCACAGAAAAAGAAAGAAGCCTAAAAAAGAAATCAATCCCATAAACACCACCCAAAAAACGATGACAGCAAAGAGATGAAAACCAAAATGATAAATCCACAGCACCCACACAAAACAGAGAAGAAAAAGAGCAGCAGAGGAACCTTTAACAAAGGAGGAAGGCTGAGACGGTGGTTCTTGGTGAGCATACGGTACCGACGACAACAAAGACTGAGAGATAAGGGCACAAGGTTGCGTCTTTTTTTTTTCCGACGTAGCTTCTACTCTTTCCCGCGGCACTAAGAAGGTAAAGGAATGAATGGTGACAGCGGTGGAGAGGGAAAGACGCCGGCGGTGGCTGGACGAACGAAGGTCACCGGCGATGGCAAGAAGAGAGGTATGGTCGAGGCTAGGGATTTGGGGGAATTTGTTTTCACGAAGCTTCTTCCTCTCTGTTCAGATTTAAGGTCGTATAGCACCCAAAAAACTGATCTGTTGTTTCGTTTTTTTTTCTTCTCTTTTTAAGGGCACTTAAGTAATTTTCTATGATTGAATTAAATAAAAAATGTTCTTCTGAGAGAGAAAAGATTCGAACTCTAGACCTTAGACACCCTCCAAGGCTTCCAATACCACCAAACCATAAGGTTTTCCTTATTGCCACATTATAACAAATATTAATTAAATTTTGCTAGTATACAAATTCATTCATCCTCAACTTAACACTCAACACATCACAAAAAAATCATAAATAATATAACAAATAAAAATAACATAAGTAAATATTTTTTTTTCTAATAATCTATTATCTCGATAGCCTATAAATATTTTTAGGGCTATTACATAAATAATCTATACATAATAATTAAAAATTAAATAAACATTCAGAGAATAATAGGGATAACCAAAAAAAATCTAATTTTATTATATTACTGTGAATTAAAATTCTTGGGTTGTTACATTTATATTCACACTAGGAGCTTCAATTGAACTACGCAATATACTTGTATTTGATCATTGTGTGATTTTTTAAAAGTAGTTATGATTTGTTTGATGGATCTTTCCGTGGGACAGAGGCTACCAATTTTATTGGGCATAACTGTAATGAATGGTTATTAGATGATCAATTAAGAATAAGCAATTTGAATCTCTCCAGCGAGTCTGCACGTAGTGTTCTTCTCTGCCTTGACATGTACCTGTTTAATGTGAATGCAATATTATTCATCTTTTTGACTAGACACCGGCTTGTTCAATCTGTGTAGCTCCTCTTCCTTGTTACATAAAATTTGCTGAGTTAATTTTTTTGCCCAGATGGATGATACAGGATCAATTTTACACAACTTAGAGATATTGACGAGGATCCAACAGATTGCATTAATTTTATGTTATGATTGACAAAATATATTATGATTGATCAATTTATTTAGCTTCCTTAACCACTCAAAAAAATGAATTGTGTCTTATATTAAAGTCCAAAGGTAATAATATATAATATAGAACCACAATCTTCTCGCAACAAGTGCATTATATGTATGTATATTATATTAATACTCCTCTGGCACTTAGGATATTTTAGAGAAAAACATGTTATAGTATATATAAATTACCTTAAGTAACTTTTTTAATACAATTAAATGAGTTAAATAGGTGTTGTACTTAGGACGAGACGAGTATGTTATATGATCCTCCAGTTCAATACAACCTATAATTAAGGCATGAGCAGGCACCAGTTCAAACCTTATGTCTGGGAAATTAAATTAAAAATAATTACATCAAGTCAATCACTGATTTGCTTTTCGAAACATACAATACGCTTAGGCAAATCGATATCAGTCATGGCTACATAACTGTCAACTGATGATGGAAGGCCGGTTGAAATTAATGCCTTCTTGAATGCGCGACGTAACATACTTACGACTTTTATGTGTATATATATATATATAATGAGGTTCATGGCTACCCTTCAATTCGAGACTTGGGAGAATTTAACGTGTATTACACGGCTAAACTGACTCTATATTGGCACTTATGACTTCATGACTTCTTGCTTACCTTCTTGTCGTTGACAACGATGTGTTTTGCTGCTGTAGTTGCTCTCATTTTCCCTCCTCTTCTTCTCCACACCCTCCCCTTTTATATCTCCTTCCTTTCTTCCCTCTTCCTCATCTGTCTCCATTAATTCATATCCATGGGCAGATCTCCTTACTGCAAGAAAAAGCACAA
This sequence comes from Acacia acuminata, assembly GCA_019022655.1. Taxonomy (NCBI): domain Eukaryota; kingdom Viridiplantae; phylum Streptophyta; class Magnoliopsida; order Fabales; family Fabaceae; genus Acacia; species Acacia acuminata. Next base: position 532,567 of record JAFJYI010000168.1, read on the forward strand.
CAAGAAATGCGCCTGCAACAAAAAGAAAGACCAACGCCTCATCAATTACATCAACATCCATGGCGAGGGTTGCTGGGGGTCCCTACCCAAAGCTGTTGGTATTTCTATATTTCTATCTCTCTCGCTCTATATATAATATATCTTTTCCTCTCTCTCCCATTCAAATAATGAGCCTTCTCAATCCTCCCCACCCAGGTTTGCTCATAGGTGGCAAGAGTTGCAAACTCAGATGGATTAACTATGTACCACCAAATCTCAAGCGAGTCAACATCACTGAACGAGAATATGAGCTCATCATCAGACTCCAAAGCCTCCTGGGCAACAAGTACTTCTCTAATTACTTCATCCTAGTTCCTCTCTCTCTCTACAATTCCCTTAATAATCCTTTCATTTTTTTCCTCATATATATATGTATGTGTGTGTGTCTGTGATCCTCCTCTCTCTACAATTCCCTTAATAATTCTTTCATCATTTTCCTCATATATATATGATCCTTCTTCTTCAGATGGTCTCTGATCGCCGCGAGGTTACCCGGAAGTACCGACAAGGAGATCAAAAACTACTGGAAAACCCACCTCAAACACAAACTCTACAACCGCGGTCTCGACCATCAAACGCATCGACCCCTCAACGCCCCCACCGCCACGGCCACCGCAGCCGATCCCGTAGCTGTCGTCAACATCAACAACAACGACGGCAGCAACAACAACAATAACGGCAAGTTTCAGAAACTGGAACTGGAACAATATATCAGCTGCTTCCAAGCCTCAAGTTTTAGCCAACAGGAAATATGTGATCCCCTTATTGGACATGGTGGATCCGCATCTGTTCATGTTGCCTCTAACCGGTATATATGGATACAATAATAATTCTCTCACTAAATTGATATTTTCTTATTATTTTCTTATTTTCACCATTTCTTAGTCAGTAAGTAATGAATTATGCAAACACTCGTGTAGCCATCAAAAACATGTGTTCTGTCTTCCATTCTTGGCAGAGTAACTAGAGCCTTAAATGCAGTAAAGAAAGAAGATGCTGCTTCTGCTAATTCAATCTCTGAATCCACCAGTTTTAGCATATGGGAAAAAGGGGAACGTATTGGGGCTGGTGGATATGGGACTGTTTATGTTGCCCGCAACAGGTGTATATGAATAAACTGATAATGTTCTAATCTTATTATCTTTATTCTAATTTCTTAGTCTAGCTAATAAGCCGTAAACACTTTATTGTAGCTATAAAAAGCATGTTGTGTTCTTCATTTCTGACAGGGAAACCGGAGCCTTATGCGCAGTCAAGGAACTTAAAGACATTTACAAACTTGAAAATATAAAATCCATAAAAAAGGTAAGTCTTATATGTGAGCGCGCGCATTATAATAATTTCTTTGTCACACATATAATCTCCCACAAGTGAAGATCTTCGTCATTAAAGTATCAGAAAGTTGAAGTCAAACATTTAATCTTAAGTGTCTGTGAATAGAATATAAGAAAGTAAGAATAAATTCTGGAGTAGAGTTTAAAAAAGTCAACAAAATAAAAGTCTCCACTCCTGATCATTTTTTGTCTTTAAAAAAAAAAAATGATAAAAAAAATGATACCTGAACAGAATTCAAATTCCCTTCCTACCAATTTTTTTATTAATTAATAAACATTATAACTCAAAAGAATTCAAATTATGCAATACATTAAAATGATGGAGAAAGAAGACATTTTGTTGATGATTGCAATAACAAAATAGAAACTAAAAATGATTAAATTCACACAGTTCATTATATTGTATCAAACATGACTAAATTAGTGTACTTGTGTTTTCAGGAAATCGAAATTCTCAGCCCACTGGAACATACAAATGTTGTAAAGTATTATGGCCATGAAATAGTAAGTATTTTTTTGATTTAAGATGAGGAGGAAACTATACACACTATTAATTGATCAACTGGTTCATGCATATATAATTAGGTTGGATGCCGCATTTCTCTATACATGGAATACGTGCAACCAGGTTCACTGAAGAAATATATCTTGGAACAAGGTGTTTTAGCTGAACCTTTAATTCGAAAGTTCACTGCACAAATTCTCTCCGGGTTGGTTTACCTGCACAGCAAAAGAGTAGTTCACAGGTATACCCCATACTTACATGAGTTCAGGTCATTGCAAAACACAACATATCTTGTAGAATAATTAATTTTTAACTAATGTTCGTTAGGATTATCTTAATTAATTTGTTCCCCTCCCTCTGTCGTTCTTTCTTTATTTTTATGTATGATATATATATAGGGACATAAAGCCAGACAATCTACTTGTCAGTTCTAACAACATTGTAAAGTTGGGTGATTTTGGTTTGGCTAAGCAGGTAAGTTCTTGGATATCTCGTACAATATGCATTTACATGATAAAACTGAGGCCATTGATTTTTGTTAGAAAATCCCTCAATTCGAAGATCTACATCATATCCCTTGATTTTAGGAGATCTAGATTGAGTTTTTCAAATTTTCAAATTTTCTATTTTTAGTTTATTGTAATCCATTATTTCTCTCCCCTAATTACTCTCTCCAAGTGTATATATTGTAACCTTTTCCATTGGAATGAACACATCAATATACAGAGTGAGATCATCTCTAATTTTCAATAATTTTCAAACTTGAGACTTACTATATTTAATAATTTAAGATGATGTTTCATGTTTAGGATAGAGTGCATGTATCCCATCAAAGTTGAGTCATATTTTTGTGGCCTTTTAGATACCCTCTTGGAATTGATATGATAGTCCCAACAGTCAGCAATATTGATGACTTAATTATATCTTTGTGTTGAATAGTTGGAAGAATCTGTCGGCAATCACTCCATGTTGGGAACTCCATATTATGCAGCCCCAGAGGTATATATTTTCATTCTCTCCATTAATTATGCCTTACAAGGTATTTTTTAACAAACTCATTTCTAATTCAGGTTTTTGACAAAAAAATAGAATATCAGAGCTCGCATGAAGCTTATGCTGCTGATATATGGAGTTTAGGTTGTGTAATCATTGAAATGTTCTCAGGGAACCATCCTTGGCCTGGTTTTGAACCGGTAAACACTTTTACCCTTCAACATATATATATATATATATATAGAGAGAGAGAGAGAGAGAGCGCTAATATTGCATTTGATAATATGACCTACAAACTTAAAAAATTCAATTATGTTATTTTCCGCTAAAAATTCTGTTTTTTTTTTTTAAATAATTCAAGCAATAAACTGTTTTAATCAAAGAAATCTTTCTATTGAGGCTTTACCCACAAAAACATAACACGTCTATTCTTAGAATAGCAGAGTCGTCAAGATGTGCATAACTTAGCCTAGTGTTTGAATAAACAAAGCGTATAATGTACTATTAGGATTAATAGTAAATCTTTAGGTGTAACTTTAATGAAGTAGTGACTTGGTTAAATGCAAGGACAAGAGTGAGAAATTTGGGTGTAGTTTTTCAACATCAGATTAATTTTGGAATTATACGAGACATTATATCTCACACATGCACGCGCGCGCACGCCACACATACACACACTCTCTCTCTCACACATATATATATATATTTGAAGCTTTCATTTATTAGTTAACGAAGTATATCACTAAAACAAATTCATTTACTAAGCAGGTGCAGGTCATCTTTAATGTTCATGTTAAACAGCAACATCCGTCCATACCAGAAAAGTTATGCCGAGTGGGTAAAGATTTGCTCGAACTCTGCTTCACAAGAACTCCAGCTGACCGCCCATCTGCTTCAGCACTACTAGACCATCCCTTTGTAAAACCACTAACAACTTCGCTTTCTGATGGAAGAAAGTACAATTAGGGTTGATGGTGTTGCTAGTATAGAGATCCTGCTAACCTGTTTACAGTTCAAATAACTTTCAATCTTATAGTTTGAAGAGATATAGAGATCGAGTCACAAAACTAACCAACAATAACAAACAATGTAATACTACCTCTGGTTCTAAATATAGGATAAAGTTTGTAGAGTAATTTGCATTATAAACTTTGTCCTATATTTAAGATCGGAGGGAGTAGTTCAGAAATTATAATTCTGTACAAGTGTTTTTGTTTATGCCTCCCTTGCCAAAATTCAAAATTTGAAATTTCACTATACAATTCTCTTCGGGTTGGTTTACTTGCATAAGAAAGCAGTAGTTCACAGTTATAATTTTCCCATACCTATATACAGAAAACTGCATAAGTTCTGGACATTGTTACAGAAAAGGTGAGGATTTCGGAAGTGGCTTTGGTCATTGACAAGGACCGTTCGCTGCATAACAGTACATGGCGCCGTTTTAAGCCAAAATTGAGCAACTTTTTTTAAAATATATATATATATATATTTGTGAGCACTCACATTACTAAAAGGATACTTCGGGATCTTTGACGGTACTAAAAAAACTACGTCATGATCTTTAAAAATTATTTTAGGATCTTAAAAAAAATATTTTGAATACTAACTTAGTACTGAAAAATACCTCATGATCTTGAAAAATTATTTTAGGATCTTGAAAAAAATATTTCGAGGATATTAACTGACACTAAAATTATACTTCAAGAAATTTTTTCAAAGATCCTAAAATATCCAGCTTTCACTGGTGGGGAGCTGACCTTCGTCTCTCATTTTCCAATATCATGTGGTATTTTTTCAGTATCCTGAAGGATCTTTTAATTATCAGTCAGTACCCTGAAATATCTTTTTAAGAGCATAAAATAATTTTTCAAGATTACGAAGTTTTCTTTTTTCAGTACCAGTCATCCTAAAGTATTCAAAATTTATATTATTATTTTAATTTAATAAAATAGAAAATATATTAAATAAGATTTATTATTTATATATTTAAAAATATATTTCATATTGAATATTAATATTAATTAATAAATTTTGAAATTTAAATTGGATTTTGATAATAAATCAAAATCTTCTATTAAAATTTTGAATTCTAATTCTATATTTTTCTATTTATTATTTTTTTTTTTATAAGAATATTTTAAATCTCTATTTTTCTAAAAAATAAATAGAAATAGAATAGAAATTATATTCCTACAATATTGAGTTCATTTGAATTTTTATTTATTTATTTATTTTTAGTAATAGTTAGTGCCGATTTTTTTTTTTTTTTTTTTTTTTTTTTTTTTTTTTTTTTTGAAAAAAAAGCTGCTCAATTTTGGCTTAAAATTAAAACAGCGCCGGGTTATGCAGGGGATGGTCCTTGTCAAGGACCAAAGCCACTTCCGAGGATTTCTGGAAGCTTCAGGATCGTGCTTCGTTCTTCTCCATTCAACATAGCCATTCGTCTTTTTCCATTGCTAGGGTGTGTCGTGGTGGTTTGGGAGTAAGCCGAGTTTGCTGCTTCTATTTTCTCTGTCACCAAGTATCCTTTCCTCTGTTTTGGTCTACATGAATTGGTGCAGAAGTTACAATCCTTCTTTCTTGGCCATGGTCCATTCGCTTCTAATTCCACGCTGTTTAGTGGGTGGGGGTAAGCAGCTCGTCTTGTCTCCTCATCTTTCCTCAACATTGTTGCTGTCTAGCTTCTTCTGTCTTTGCGGTGTAATGGTGTGGAAGCTTCATTTCTTTTCTCCATTTTCCTCTGTTTCGTGGCGTTGCAATATGGGTGTGAGAAGAGCACCATCTTCACTTCTCTACTTGTGTGTTTGTTGCAAGCGTATGTATATTAGCTTCTTCCATTTTCTCTTATTTCCATGAAGCTTCAAATTCTTATAATGCGGAAATTGTGGGCTTTCCCCACCTTTGTTGTGTTGTGGGTGGGTTGGGCAAGGGTGACTACTTTTGTTTTTTTTTTTTTTTTTTTCCAATTCTTTATTTGGATTGGGTTGCATTAATTAGTTAAGATTGGATTTCAAATTGTAGCATATAAAATCTGAGATTTTGATTTTAAGAAGAGTGCTGTTGGAGCTTGTCGATTTGAATGCACATTGGATGTTTGATAAAATGTTTGAAAGGGGACTTTAAAGCTATAAGGAATAGTTAGATATGATTAAAGTATAATAAGCCAAAATTGGAATTGAGGAAACTTTGAGAAATCATTTTTTTTTAATTGTTTGAAGATTTATGATTGATAATTTGTGAGTATGCTGTTGTTTATGACTTATGATTTGGTTAACCATAAGATACTTGAAGGAAATAAAAGCCATATGCTCTTCTATAATGAAATTTGGATGTTGTATTGTTTTATGATGTTGCTGGGAAGGAAATTAATTTACTATTAAAACACTGAATGTGCATGTTCTCATGTTAATTTTTGAATACCTATGATGTTAGGTTTCGTTTGCTGAGTTGTTGGGAATTATTGATAGGGGATGCAGAGAACATAAGTTTAATTTAGAATATTAAAATACTGTCTATGAAGTAGTGGGTATGCATTTTAAGTGGATGCACTTTTATATATAAAACAATTTGATTTTGCTCTGTGATAAATCAAAATGCAGATGGGGTATATAATACAAGAATGAAGAATCTTAATAAAGGAGATGTTATGAATATTTTATATAAAGTTATAATTAGAGGATTAATGTTTTTATTATTATTTTTTTTTTTTTGATACATCAAGTGGGGGGGGCGGGGAGCGGGCTCGAGCCGAGACAAGGGGGAGGCCAGCTCCTAGAGCTACCTCGGGTGCCAACGCGCTACTAAGCGCTCGGCATTAATGTTTTTATTTTGGATATTAGGGAATTAAAGAGAAAAAATGATTATGAATGTGGCTAAGTGGGAAAGAGTTCTACACATATGTATGTATATATATATATTCTTAGAGTACATCAAACGAATGGATAGCGTCCCATTATAATTTCTTAGAAATGATATATTTATTACTTGCCATACTTTTATATTAATTACCATATTTATAAGTATAACTTTGCGATGATTTGTTTCATTTTCTTATTGAAATTACATAAGTAAATATTGATATTTTTATTCATTATTTTTTCCCCTCAAATTATTTCATAGTATAATTCAGGATTATACACTTAAATGGTAAGGAAACTTTTAAGATATCTTTCATAAATTTTCATATTGAAATGATCTTACATTTTAGAAATATTCATACGTCAGAATCTATTATTTCGAAAGGACTTTGTTGGCATATTGGATTTGAAGGAAAGCTTGAGATATTGTTATTGAAATTTCATGCTGAGGTATTTTATTATGAAGCATTTGATACGGGCTATCCTTATCTTGACAAAAAGGAACTTTTCATTGCTTTTGATAAATTGACCCCATGCATGCTTGAAAAAGAATTGAGAGGACTGACTATAGAACGCTGGTTAACAACAATACCGTTAGTCCTTGGTGCACTGATATAAAAATGCCCAGGTATAAGCTGAACAGAGAGTATGCATTAACGTTTGGACGATAAGTAACTGATATAAAAAATTCCCAAGCATAAGCTGGTTATATTAAAAATTTCCCGAAGGAATATTCATGAGATACAATTACATACACAAACACTAGTCTATTTAGACCTATGGCTTGGAACCTAACTCAGTTAATTAAACCTATTGGCCAGGTCGATGTTTAAGTCTAGTGAAAGTCTCCCTGTCTTTCATGGCGACTTATGATTGAACCACATAGACTAACCCTTCCTTAGTTTAAGCATCAAATAGTTTGAAATAACTTTATTAGATTCATGTCAAAAACTACGCTTTGATGAACCTTTTCCGGCATTTGCTTTGACGAGCGCCTCTTCAAATGCTTCGTCCATCGGTGCCTCTTCACGGCTCCATCTACCGATGCCTCTTCTCGACTCCGTCCACGTCATCTTCTTAGGTCCATGTTCCTTTTTTGAACCTTTAGTCAAGTCTGAGATTCAATACCCATTGAATCTCAAGTAACAGTTAACCTCTATAGCAAATATAACAATATATGACAAATATTCATTACATATCAGCATCAACCATACATAGCACACAGTAGATATGAGGTTACAACAATACATAACACACAGCAGATATAATGTTAACAACACAACAATACATAGCACACAGCAAATGCAATGTTAACAACATATGTACTCACCAGTGCCATGACTACACGTGTCCTTAGCAGTAGAAAAACAACCCTAGGTATTATTATGACTGTAACCCGCACAAAACTGAATGTATATAAACGGGTTACCTAAGACACATAACTTAGTCACGGTGCATGGCCCAAGACCTAGTCTTACCCATGACTTCATGAATCATTCAATCATATATAATCACATAAGATATAGACGATTATAGCGTAGTTAGCAATACGCCTGACCTTTTGAATCCTACTTTGGACTTCCCGGATATCCTATAACATTATTGTCGGATTATTTCCTTTTCTATGATATTATAATTAATATCATATTTCCTAGAATAATACCAAAAATGAAATTTTCACCTATTTTCACATTTCTACCCCTGGTGGATTTGTTATTTCACTTTTACTCCTTACTTTTGTTTAAAACGGAATTCAAAGCATTTTCTTTCCAAATTTTTCACTAACTTTTGAAAAATCATAATTAATTATACAAAAATCAAAACGATGTGCTTCCAAAGCCAAAATAACCCTTGACAAGTCTATTTTCTTGGAAAAATAATGTCTGGAACTTGAAATGTTAAAGTCCGGAACTCGAAATGTTAAAGTCATTCCCAAATTTAGCATTTTCAATCACTATTCAGATTTAAATTCTAGAAATAAGGCTTAACTTCAAAAGTTCCTATCTCCTTGTCCAGAGCTCAAAACATTTCATATTTTGTATATTTAGAAAGTCCTAGATGTCTACTTTATTCATGCAAAATTTCGTGTTTTAGAGCTTATTTTATACATAAAATAATAGTCTCAACATGGTGACTTTAATATAGGTTTCGGGAATTTTCACAATTTTGACATATTGATTCCAAAAATTATTTCTTACCATTTTTACTCCATCTTGCATTTTAAAAGCAATGGATCCTTAAAAACATGTCAAGGAATTTATTCCCTAATTTTATGAATTAAACTACAATTTTACCAAAAACTAAAAAGCTAAAGACTAAAGAACTTACCCTTGAAAAACCTTGCTCCTATAATTTCGCCTCTCACTCTCACTACTCTATCTTCAGCTACTTGGAGCTGATTTTGGTGTGAAGAATGAAGAGAGGTGAAGCATCTATTTATAGGAAAATTCCTAGGGTCAAAGTGGTAATTACCCAAGTATACCAAAACTTCTTCTTTCCTTTCATCCATTGATCCAATTTTTGTTAGTTTAAGCTCAATCTTCACCCTTAATCCATGGCTCAAGTCTCCCATTGGTCCAATTAATTACCTAAGGATTTAGCTTATTTTTTTGATTTTTCATTGGCTAGTTGTTATTGTTGACCTTTCAAAGCTTGATTAAAGTTAAATTAACATCTTAATCAAGTGATTATATTCCTTCACAGAGGTTGGACCTTTTTTTTTTTTAGACTTTTGGGCTTATTAGTGAAGTCATTTGGTGACTAAATTAGGGGCTTACGTGTCCCTTAATGCCAAATGCCAATGTGCAATTGGTTTGTCAACTAATTAAGAGTATTAGTACATTATTAATCAAGTATTATTTCTTCTTTTTTGGCCTTAATTATTTTTGAAAATCACAGCCCCTCTTGTTATTATTTTCTTAAATTATGGCCTCAATAGATGCTTTTAATTTGCCTATAACTAAATTGAAGAATTATGTCACTAATCTCAATTAGTGCAAGCTTATTTGCCAATTTGGTAAATTGATACTTAATTTAATTAAGTGTTTTTATAATCTTTCCAAGGCTCTTTTAAACTTAAAATAACCAATATTTTATGTGACTTTATGTAACATATGTTAACCAATTTAATATGGTAACATATTCCTAAAATACAAGATTTTCGGTAAAACGAAAAATTGGGTATTACAACTTGCATTTAGTGAGTGAGCCTTCCAAATCTGTTAGGTCCAAATCTCTAAATTATGTTGATTGATCCTTCTTTTAATACTGCAAGATTCTTCAAATCTTTATTTTGATCCTCCGTATCTTATGGATTCAACTCTAGTTAATTCAATCATCGTCTAAACATCCGTCTGGATGACCTGTCTTAATTTCCTGAAAACTCGCAAGGAAAGGTTAGAGTAACGTAGTGCATAACTCCACATCACTTACGATACTACAACATAGTGGTTGAATTGTATTGTTTTACGAAGTGAGCATACCATATGCTATAGCACTATATTAGCTTTGTTATGTGCTTTCACGGTAAACCATAAAGTGGTCCTTTTCTTATGTACATAAGCAGGATAATGATATGAATGTAATATTTTGTAGAATCTATCCTATTTCCTTATGTGTATGAATTCTTAAACATTCCTTAAAAGAAATTTATGGAAAAGGACCATAAAAATTATAATTATTTAGAAGGACTAAATATAAAAATATAAAATTAAAACTACTAAAATGCTTCTAACAGAATCTTTTGCATTTCCTCCTACATTCTCTTCCCCATTCTATTTTAAAAACTAATTCAAAATTCAAAATTTCATTAAATTAAACAATAGTTTTCTCAATTTTCATTTTTTACAACTTGAATATATATCTATTGGAAAAAAAAAAGCATTCTTCAATTTGTAAAAATTATAATTTTTTTTAAAATCACAAAAATTTTAATAAAAAATGGAATTATATAATTTTAATAAAAGTCAAGTTCTTTAATAATTTATCATATATGTTAAACCAAGAAAGTTTGTATATTTTATTTTTGTTTTAGAGGCAATATATGTGGGTTAAAAAAGTCATGTAATTTTAATAAAATTTAAAAACATAATTAACCAATTATTATATCCTGAAAAATATGAAATGATTTTAGTTTTTATTTTTATAAAAAGAGCTTAGTTGATATCAACTTTAATAATATAAATCGGGCAACATGATGATATAAATTGGTGAAAAATAAAAATTAAAAAAAATATGAGTGTAACCGTTGTTAATTAAATAATGTATTAAAAAAAAAGATATGATCATATCATTATTGACATTTTTAATTTTAATTTTAGTTATTTTTTTAATTATGAATACAAGAGATAATACATGAGGTTTGATTAGGGGCAATTTAGTAATTTTAAATTTATATTATGATGTACAGTCTTTCTAAATAATTACAATTTTTATGGTCATTTATAATAAATATTATTTTATCTAGGTCCTTCATTTTAATTTTCCCTTTATTTTTCCCCCAAAAGTTGTGTATCGTTCAAACTAGTATTTCAACGAAAGAGAATAAAATAAGTAAAATTATTCACCAGCAGGTTGAGATTTGGTCATATATGTATGTGGACCACTATTCTTCATCTTAAATATTTCTTCTTCTTTTTTCATGGCATATTCTATCAATTTAATGACCTGTCCGAAAATCCCAACCAAGAGGTAAACTAATTAAGCAAAAATAGATAAAGTTGGTTTCCATATAAAACAATGAATGTATTATAGAAGACAATTTTTAAATTTTTATAGAACGATAAAAAGGCCTTTTGGCTTCATCAGTCATTCCTTTTCTCCCCATCCATCAGTAATTCCTTTTCGTTGTAATTGCTTGTCAAATATATAACTTGTATTGTATTTGGTAAATGCAGATTCAGAATATTGGGGTCTCCGTGTTGGCGTCTCAGGGATGAAAGGGCGAGGCACATGTGGCATTACATGATAGGTCCTACGACTCATATTGTTGCTTCAGTGGCACTAGGCCATTTGGGGAGAGAAGGACGCTCCCTCTCTCCTCTATGATGTGGGCCAGATCATTGATTTAGATCATTGTTTTTTTTTTAATCGGATGGTGTTTTGGTACTTTCAAATCATAATAAAGAAAAATTAGCACCTTTTAACAGAGATAGTATTTTTGCCTCAATTTTAAAAGTTTATATGTACTTTTGCATCTAAAAAAATATATTTGATGTTGGACACTCGAAGATGAAATACATGTGTATTTTTACACATTTACCCTAAAATTACCTTATATGATAAAGGTGGGACATGGTGTCAAAGAGTTTGCTTTCCTTTTCCTCATTTTCTTCAAGGAAAAACATTTCTCATGTTGTAGGAGAAGTGTTTTCTCATGTCACACACATATAAAATGGTCGAACCCACATATGTATATAATTAGCATTATATATATATGTGGGTCCAACTATTTTGTGTGTGTATAAATCTTCTTCTTCTTATTAGGGCTGAGCATGAAACCCAATATCTATGAGCCCGCCCAAATCCAATGTAATTGGGCCATAGTAAGCCGCCCAAATAGATTCTATAATGGGTTGGGTAAGAAGAAATTTCATTTAATATTTAAATGGGCGGGCTATGGGCACATCTATGGGCTGCCCATACCCGCCCATTTAGTATAATTTTTTTATTAACTACTCATCTCATTCTGCATTCCACTTAAAGCATTCCCTAAATTCCTTTCTATTCAAGTATTCAGCCACATCTAATCGATAACCATAATGGCCGTCAACTCCCGAGATTATATAATGTGTGCATTGTAATTATGGAACTTTGAAGATTCAGATTTTAGAAATTGGAATGATGAATTTGGATGGATGCTTAATGCTTATGTATGTTTTTTTTAAGAAAAATAAACAAGTTAAATGTAAATGGGTTACCCAAAACCCGGTTAGCCCGCTCATTTATGTACTAGCCCATTTACATGGGTTTAAATGGGTTGAGGTATGCGGTATGGGCTAACCCACACCCATTTAAAATTAAATGGGCGGGCTATGGGTTTGGCCTCGGGTTGCCCAACTCGCCCATTACTCTGCCCTACTTCTCATGTAAAATGAGAAGTTTAAACCTCTGTTCTTTATCTTCCCATAATCTCATCCCCACCCTCGAGATCATAAAATACATTATTTCAATTTAAAATTTCATAGATTAAAATTTTATTAACGTTTTCTATGTGCATTTATGAACTATATAGGTTAAGTTTTAAATTTACTTATTTATGGTTATACTAGTATATAAAATATTGAATCTGACCCTTTAAAAAAAAATGATGGATACGAAATTATGAGAATAAAATGAAAATGAGAAAAATCAGAAAAACTCAACCGTAAGAGATGTGGAGAGAGATTATAATAAAGCCCTAGAAATTCTAAAAGAAATAATAAAATAATAATTTAAATTTAGATATAAATCCAAATCAAATCATAACCTTAAGATAGGAAGATAATTATAGGATAATCTAAACGGAACAAGCTGAGGTACTATGCAGGTTCCCATCCATTGCCCACGTCTTTCTTAAAGCTACGTCGTTTTGACACAAAATGGCAGTTCTTTGCCTTTTTTAAAAAAAAATTCAAGGTATTAAAAAGATACTTTAGGATCTTGACCAAGATCGAAAAAATACCAAAGGATACTTCATGATCTTGAAAAATTATTTTAGGATGTTGAAAAAAATATTTGCAGTCTTGACCGTACTAAAAAGATACTTCGGGATCTTGGCTAGTATTAAAAATACTTCATGATCTTGAAAAATTATTTTAGGATGTTCAAGCGGTATTTTTAGTACCAGTCAATATCTAGAAATATTTTTTCAACATCCTAAAAATAATTTTTCAAGATTATGAAGTACTTTTTAGTACCTTTACCAATATCCCGAGTCGATCTTGAAGTATCTTTTTAGTACTAGTCGTTTTTTTTGAAATATTTTTTCAATATCCTAAAATAATTTTTCAAGATTATGAAGTATTTTTTCAGTATTAGTCAGTATCTTGAAGTATCTTTTTAGTACCCTGAATATTTAAAAAAAAAAAAGGCATCGGCGGCCATTTTGCGTCAAAACGACGCAACTTTAAGGAAGAGGTGAGCGGTGGATGGGAACCCGAAGAGGACCTCAGCTAGTTCCAATCTAAACATTCTATTCTTATTGAAATGTTGCATATATCAAAAGATATTCCCACCGATTCTTAATATAAGACATATTTACCTAATTTGATTAGATTAAGGAAGTTGGTTAAATTGGTTAATATAAAATACATTTTTCTAAAATACTCTAGTCATCTTCTTTAATTCTCTTATTCCCTCTACTCCTTGATTATGGTTGACAACATCAAGAGGAGTAAATTAGAAAAAATTGATAAATATGAAAACTATGTCTTATATGACGGACTAAGATCAATTCCTCAAATATATCATATATTAAAGAATGAAGGGAGTAAATAAAAAAAATCTTAATATTAATGATAAATATCCTTATTTAATATCTATAAATATAGATATGTTAACTGAACCCTAATTATCCCTTATCAATACTCAAGCTACATAAATCATTTAAATATTTCTGCTAAGTATCTAATTCATAATCAATTATACACAAAATAAAGAAGGGAAAAATACAATCAAATTGGTAAAGGATAAATAAGTATCTTGAATTTTAATAATTTCAAAAGCAATGATTTGATATTTTGATTTGAAATTTTGAAATGTGATTTTTAAATTTTTCTCTATTTATTTGGTTTATCACATTAAATGTGACTTTTGGTATTTTTCTCTTTTTTTCAAAACCTAATTTAATATAGGTAAAATTTTAATAAATTCAACATAACCCATATTTAATGAGTTTAACTATCATTTCTTGGTTATAATGAATTATATAAAGTGATTTATACTATAGATATGATGGTGAAGTATGCCAGCTATCTCGTATTACATCATTTACATGACTCACACGATGACATATCACCACGGTTGCATATTGAAATACATGACACGACTTTAGACATCGACTCTTATGAGCGTGTGATTCGAATCTACTTGAGAAAGAGTGGGTGTGCTCTTATCTACCCGACTAGACTTTTATGCCCAACCTAGAAGAGTGCTACGTCTAATTTTTATTAGTAAAAGACATTTTTTTATAAAAAAACAAAATGAATTGTTATTATAAGTTTTTTTCTCGTGCAATGTTATTATCAATTATTAAGTAGTATATTAATTACAATTTTTGTGATTATACCCTATTTAAATTTTGATGCAATTTTCTGTGTTAGATATGCCTTATAATAAAATATTAATTAAAGGGAGTATTAATAATATTGTGTGTGTAGTTAATACATTCACAACTCGCACAAGAAATTAAGTGCCACTCCCATGTTGAGCAATCTACTTTAGACTTCCTCGTATTAAGAAGTTTTTTTTTTCCCTTAAAGAATTTTGCAAGTGTGTTGCTTTTAAATTTATGAACCAATTTAATATTGCTAGCTTGCATTAGAATATACCAAGATTTTATTAAAAACAATTACGAGTCATACAAAAGCGGAATAATTTACTACAAATCTTGAGCTCTTGGCCGTGATGGCTGAGGGCAAAGAAGAATCATTTAATTCTTAAAGGTTAGGAAATGCAGCAAAGTCATTTTGATTCAATAAATATATTACAAACATAAATTTATTTACCAAAATACTCATTTAAAAATTGATCCCATTAATTTAATATTTCTTTTTGATGAGGTAAAAAAATACTCCCTCCGGTGCTTAATATAAGACCTATATACCTAATTTGATTTGATTAAAAAAGTTAGTTAATATAACATATATTTTTTAGAACACTCTAGTCATTTCCTTTAATTCTCTTTTTCTCTCTTCTCCTTGATTATTATTGAAAGATTGACAAATATGAGAAATAAGTTGTATATTTAGGACCAAGATTGACTCCTTAAATAGATCTTATATTAAGGACAAAAGGGATTAATAAATAATCCAAACATGAGGTATCTTTTAAAAGATAAGATTGAGAGAACCCTTCAAAAGTTGAGAATGAGATCTAGGAAGTACATGACAATACACATGTCTAGATTGTAATCTCCCATGTAATTAGACAATATTAAAAAGATGGTACATTTGCTTTCTAACTAGATATATGACTAGACCGTGCATTGATGTGTGACACTGTGCTCTGATACCATAACAAGGTCACACATTCCTTAAACCATGTCAAGCATCAGGCTTTGATACCAACATGTGTGAAGTCTTACCTTAAGCTCTGATACCGTAACAACGTAACGTGACAACTTCCATAAACTATGTAAAGCCTTAGGCTTTGATACCAATATGTGTGAAGCTTTACCTTAAGCTCTGATACTATAACAAGGTAACACATTAATTAAACCATGTCAAGCCTTAGACTCTGATACCAGATATGTGTGAAGCCTTACCTTAAGCTATGATGCTGTAATAGTGTAAAGCTTTGCATTTACACAAGTCTAATACAATTTAGTCTAGGCTAGCAAAGATTATCACTAACATTCTCTAAAGGCTTCATGTGGGGAAGGGCAATGATCTATACCATCTATGCACCAAGCATTATCCAGTAGAAATGTTTTTTTAACCATGGGTTTATGGGAAGATTTAAAATTAATGCCTTTAGATGATACTGACATTTTATATAATGGTTTCAATCTTGATGGAGCTATCATTAGATGGAGTGCCGATAATATTTACTTATGTTCATTTCATTTTAAATATCATGATATTTCTCTAATAAGGTCATTATGTGGGTTTAATATGTGACATCGTGCTCTGATACTATAACAAGGTCACACCTTCCTTAAACCATGTAAAGCCTCAGGCTCTGATACCAACATGTGTGAAGCCTTACCTTAAGCTCTGATACCATAACAAGGTGACAACTTCCTTAAACCATGTAAAGCCTCAGGCTCTGATACCAACATGTGTGAAGCCTTACCTTAAGCTCTGATATCATAACAAGGTGACAACTTCCTTAAACCATGTAAAGCCTCAGGCTTTGATACCAACATGTGTGAAACCTTACCTTAAGTTCTGATATCATAACAAGACCTTACCTTAAGCTCTTCAGTTATTAGCAAATGTTAATTGCAACTTGGTCTATGGTGTTAGCAATGGATCAGTTTTTAATTTTTTCCTACTGATATCTATGGCCATGATTCCAAACAATAATGCCTGTTCATTGTAACTTTCAATTATGAGGAGAGCCTTATGTCCGTTTGGAACAACCAGGTTGAATTCCTTACCCTGAAATCCGATAATTTCCAAAGCACTGATATTTTGCAAACCCCGTATCTCATAATTAGAGTAGCATTAGACACTGCCATATAAGTTCTCTCATGTTATTTGACTGCATCCACTCCCAGGTGTTTAATTGACACTGTCATTAATTTTTGTAAGTCACAGGTGGAAGCTGATCGAGCACCAAAGTGGAGGGCTGGCGCGCAATGAGGCTGAGATATTCCTTTGTACATTTACGTGTAAATTAGGAAAAGGATCCAGTATATATGCTAAAGCCTGTTCTATTTTGTGGGCACTGAAAGGGGCTTGGGAAATGCGTTGGGGTAAGATTGCAGTTAAGTTTAACTCCTCTGAAATTGTAGAGCTGGTCCGCACTTGGTGGACTGATAATGACCCTTAAGCTGAGATACTTAAAGGAATACAAAATTGGCTTGGGAGAAACTGGAAGGTGAAAATAGACTGTTGTTGTCCAGATGTCAACCTGCGCATGCATTGGCCAAAGAGGCACTACTTAATAAGGAAGCCTTTGAGGTCCACCATTCACCTCCAAAATGTCTGAAGGATGTTCTTATTTCAGACTCAACTCTGTAATGTAGGGTGATTTGACATGTTGCTGGAGTGACATTGAATTTGAAATGACACGTTTGCAAGAGTGATAAATGAAGTAAGAGCTCTTTTTGTGACACAAACTCTAGGTGGGTCACGTGTAGCCTATGAAATTCGACAATTGGCCTTCAATAGGACAATATAGTGATGAATAGGTGTTATGGATAAACTGGTATATTCTAGCATTAGCCTTAGGCTCTGATACCAACATGTGTGAACCCTTACCTTAAGCTCTGATACCGTAGCAAGGTCACACCTTCCTTAAACCATGTAAAGCCTCAGGCTCTGATACCAACATGTGTGGAGCCTTACCTTAACCTCTGATACCGTAGCAAGGTCACACCTTCCTTAAACCATGTAAAGCCTCAGGCTCTAATACCAACATGTGTGGAGCCTTACCTTAAGCTCTGATACCATTCTAATATAAAGCTTTGCATTTACACAAGTCTAATATAATTAAGTCTAGGCCAGCAAAGATTGTCACTAACATTCTTGAAAGGCTTCAAGTTGTGAGGGGTAATGATCTGTACTATCTATGCACCCAGCATGATCCAGTGAAAGGCTTCATGTCAAAACCATTTCTTCATTTTGATGTGTACCTAAGGATTGGAAAAAGCTCTTCAAGACCCAATGTTTCATCGATGAACATCTCCACCACTCTACTTGTGAAAACCCTCTTCTTCTCTTCCATGCATACAATTACAATTGTAGGAGTCATCTTTACGTTTGCTTGATCCCAAGATAGAAAAACCATTGAAGCTTTGAGCATAGACTTGATCCATCCCTTCGAATATGGTTGGACAATCATTGGTTCTTGGAATGACTTGCTTTTCGTGGAACTAGAGAATGATAATAATGACTGCTCTCAAACCAACTGCTAATGAGGTAAGATGTGACACCTAGCTCTAATCCAATAACAGAGTGACACCTTACCCAAGCCATGTAATGCCTCACGCTCAGATATAATGTTTGAATCTTGTTAACTGTCCTCCCTTCTATATCTCATGAGAGGGAAGGAAAGTTAACAAGAGAGATTTATGTTGTGGTCAGGGATTACAAGATAGTGACAATTCTTAGTGGAGACAACATCTATGTTGATCGAGCGGAAGTGTTTTCATGAAGAACAGTGTAATACCCTAATTTTCATAACTCTTATAAATATTGTATTTTAGCAAATAATTTGCAAAATACAAAGGTGAGTATGTGTCTCAAAGAATTATAATCTTTTGATTATAATTTTACCCAAATTTTACTTTGGAATTAATTAACCAATGGTTAATTATGAGACTACATATTAGGGGCTATAAAATGTGACATTAAATCACATGAAATAAATAGCTATTTTAAATGATCATAAGACAAAAAAAGAGATTAGGGAAACACTTAGTTTAATTGTTATCTAATAACAATTATCCCTAACAAAATAAGCTTGCACTAATTGATATTAGTTGCATAATTCTTCAATTTAATTAAAGATAAATTAAATGTATCAAAGAGGGGCTGATTATTTTGAAACATATAAGGGCCAAAAATGAAAAATTAAGCTAGTCTAATAAAGCACTAATTTCCATGGTTAGTTAACAAATCAATTAACCAATGACAAATGCAATTTAAAAGGCATATGAGCATTGGATTAAGAGTTAATCAAACTTTGTTAATTAATGTTGAAAAGTCAACAATGGCATCTAGCCAATGAAAAATCAAGAAAATAATTAGGGCCAAGAAGGTGTGATAAAGCTAGATGATTAACACTTGATTAGGAAATTAATTAAGCTTAACAAATCAGACCTAAAAGTTATTAATGACATCATCAACTTGTCAAAGAAGTAGGAGAAGCCTTCTTGAGGAAGGGAGAAAACTTGTTGATGTTGAAGAAGGGGGAGAACTTGTTGAAGAAGGGAGACAACTTCCAAGGTAAGTAAGGGCTTGGATTTTCCCTATAAATAGGAGGGCTTGCCCCTCATATTCTTCACACCAACACAAGAAATAGATCTGAGTATAGAGAGTTGAGAGTGAGTGAGGAAAGCTTGAAGAAGTAGAAGCAAGGTTCAAGTAAGTTCTTGAGTTTAGTCTTTGAATTTGTAGTTAAATTTATGCTTTGATCTTAAATCTTCAAGAGTAGTTTTGTTTTCATGTTTTAATGGTTAAAAATGATTTTATTTCAAAAATTTGATGGAAAATATGGTGGAGCAAAATTCTTGAAAGTTGAAGATCAAAGTAGCAAATTGTTGGTAAAATTTCGGTTTGCTGTTTTCTGGAGTCAGCAAAATTAATGCTATTACTTTATATAGAAAATGAGGTCTTTAAATCACTAAATTTTATATGAATAAATTAGACATGTATAGAATTTTAAATATATAAAATATGTAGCATTTTGAGTTCTACACAAGGAGCAACATATTTTTGAAGTTAAGCTATTTTTCTGGACGAAAATCTGGGCAGCGTTGAGAAAAAATTAAACTGGGAATGATTCTTAGTGTTCTAGGTTCCAGGAATATTTTTTCTTGAAAATAGACATGTCAAGGGTCATGAGAAATTTTACAGCACCTCGTTTCAATTTTTCTAGAATTAATTATGATTTTCCAAAGTTGCTGCAAAATCTGCCCAGAAAATCCAGTACTACGTTTTTAAATAAATGTAAGGGCAAAATTGTAAATAACAAATCCACCGTGGGTAGAAATGTCAAAAGGGTGAAAATATATTTTTTAATATTATTATAGGAAATATGATATTAATTATAATATCATGGAAGAGGAAATAATCTGACGATAATATATAGGATATCTGGGAAGTCCGGAGTCGGGTTCAAAGGTCAGGCATGTTGGCCATTACACAGTGAAAGGTACGTTGGCGTACTAGTAACTTTAATCACCTATATCTTGTATGATTGTATATGATTGATTGATTCATGAAGTGATGGACAAGACTAGGTCTTGGGTCATGCATTGTGGCTAAGTTTATAGGGCTTAGATCACCTGTTTATACATTCAGCTTTATACGGGTTATAGTCTTGATAATGCCGTTGAGTTTTCCTAGCGCTGAGGACACGAGGGGCCATCGTGGCACTGGTTGGTGCAAACATTGCAAACTTTACATTTGCTGTGTATTATGTACTGTTGTGTTGTTGACATTACATCTGCTGTGTGCTTATGTATTGTTGTAACCTTACATCTGCTGTGTGCTATGTTTGGTTGATGCTGATATGTAATGAATATCTGTCATATATTGTCATATCTACTATAGAGGTTAACTGTTACCTGAGATTCAATCCGATTGAATCTCAGCTTTGACCAAGGTTCAGGGAAGGAACTAGGGTCTAAGATGACGACAGAGATGGAGCCATGAAAAGGCAACAGTAGACGGAGCCGTGAGAAGGCACCGATGGACGGAGTCGTGAAGAGGCACCGGTCGAGATGAGAGACTAGTTCTGGCATGAATCCAATAAAGTTATTTCAAACAGTTTGGTGTCTAGAAAGGGTTCGTCTATGTGGTTCAGTCAGTGAGTTGCCGTGAATTCGGGGAGAATTCCACTAGACACCAGCCTGGCCAAATTGTTTGATTAACTGAGTTAGGTTTATTGCCCCAAGTCCAGTTAAGGCTTGGTTTAAGGTTGTATAGTTACCATGTAAGAATTGTAATTATACAAGCTCTGTATTGTTGTATCTCACGAATATTCCTTCGGGAAATTTTTAATATACCAGCTTATGTCGGGACATCAGCATATGTATGGGCATTTTATATCAGTCACTCATTGTCCAAACGTAAGCACATGCTCTCCTTCCGCATTACGCTGAGTGGTAGCACCTCAAACTCTGTCAAGTTTTCTAAAACTAAGTGTCAACCGACACGATTTGAAGTATAGAATTTGGAGTGTTACGAACAGGATCTTGGAAAGAAGTAGAATTTGGAGTTATATGAAGGACAAGACTTTCTCAAACAGTCAATGTTAATGGATATTTTGGTTGGGAGGGGAGGGTGCATAAGGTCCTGATATTATAATTTCATTTGACTTGGCAACGGAAGTTTTACATTAATAACATTACCTTCTTCAACGTCTATTCCTGCTATTCATCTAATTTTGCTTGTTCTGTACGAGAACAAAGTCGCTATCATTAATCAAAACCATGTTCAGGAATTTTACTACGCCCATGAATATGCTTTTTAAGTGTGTTGGAAAAGGGAAGTGGTGCATATGGGAAGAACTTGGGTTGGACTAATAAATATAGTATTAGACCAACTTTACCTTTCTTATATCCAATAGGCTTTTTTGTTCAATCTCATCACTGATAATGAATTGAAGTTCCCCACCTCTTTATCGGGGTGGAAGATTCTTTCTTGTAGAGAGCCTCGTGTCTATGTGCGACTCAAATGTTGTATAGCATTGCTATGAAATTCTCACTTTTACATTATAGATTTACTTTGTCTTAACAATTTAGGTAGAATAGAGAAATTCAGTTCTATATCTGCCTCTAACATTTTATCATTAGATATTGAGTTTTTATTACTATGATTTTATTTTATTTTTTAATCATCGCACACCATTTTTTGCATAAAATTCTTAAGAGAGAGCATATTGCAAAGGCAAAATGCTACTTCAACTTGGATCCAAAACGCAAAAGTTATTGGTGAAATCCGTTTTGTTTAAATATAAAAAGACAAATATGAATGTATTCCAAAAAGCATTTCATTTTGTTTTTTATTATCCCCACTCTTTTATGTGTACAAAAATAATTTTTTAGCTCTTATTTTTAGTTAATTAAATTTTTCTTTTTATCAAAACAAACTATTTGTTCCTCATATATTAATCTTGAGAAGTTTTGACTTTTTTTATTGAAACAATATTTTAAAGTACTTATAACTTAGTTTTCTCAACTAAGACTTAGTGCAATTTATTGGTGCCTAAATTTTTTATAACCTATGACTTATGACTTCTGTATCTTTTAACTTTTTATATATACCTCATCGGAGTTAGCCCATGTGACAATTGAGTCTAACTCCGTCCGCCAAGAAGATGGCAAGTAGATGCGACAATCACTGTCGGCCCATGAAGAGAATCATCAACACTGTGAAATCCATCGTCGTCTCCTTCTCTCCATTGACCTTAGTTCCGTATGGCAAGCAGATGGTGACCAAAGGCAACAATCTCTATCTGCCTCCGGAGATCATCAACAACATTCTCAGAAGGCTTGGTGTGAAATCCCTTGTTGGATTTCAATTTGTGTTTAAAGATTGGAGAAACCTCTTGAAATCCCCCTCTTTCATCACAGAGCGTTACCGCCACTCTGCTCACAACAGCCCTCTTCTTATCTGGTATTCATATAAATACTCTTATTGTCTGGTAAGGAATTGTAATCAAAATGACATATGTCCACCCAGTGGAGGTGTTTTCATTAAGAACGGGTCCCGGAAAGAAGCAGAATTTGGAGTTATACGGCATATAAATCTTCACTACTCTAGCTAAATCCGTTACCATTAATGGAGCTATGTTTTGGTTGGGATGGCATTGCGAAGATCTTCATGGGGTGATAGTTTCATTTGACCTGACAACAGAAGGTTTTACATCGATATCAATAACTTTTTCAACCCCTTTTTGAAGAAGTTTTCCCGCTCTTTATCGGATTGTTTTTCGATGGGAAATTTCGTTTATATGGAGAGCCTCGTGTCTATGCGTGCATAGACACACGCATAGACACGCATGTTGTATAGCATTATATTGTTATCAAATTCTCACTTTTACATTCTAGATTTACCTTTGAATATTTTGGTTATTCTGTTTATAAGATTTGATGCCACTTAGATCAGTCACGTAGAATAGAGAAATAGAAATTCAATTCTACTTGCTTCTAAGTTTTTATCATTCTATGCCGTCAGATGTTGAGTTTTACTTGCTATGTTCTTATCATTGCACACTTTTCTAAAAACAAATTACAAGTGAGAGCATGTTGCAAAGGGAAAATGCTACTTTGATGGAGTGGAGACTTGCATCTGTTTATTCTTTTCTCGAAACAAATTACAATGTGCATCATGTACTCATCTGTTTATTCTTTTCTCGGATGAAGATGGTACAATACATTAAAAGTTATCCACCTCTTTATCGGGGTGGAAGATTCCTTCATGTAATTATTATGAAATTCTCACTTTTACATTATAGATTTACCGTCTTAACAATTTAGGTAGAATAGAGAAATTCAGTTGTATATCTGCCTCTAACATTTTATCATTAGATATTGAGTTTTAATTACTATGATTTTATTTTATTTTTTAATCATAGCTCACCATTTTTTGCATGAAAATTTCAAGAGAGAGCATATTGCAAAGGCATAATGCTACTTTGATGGAGAGGAGACTTGCATGTGCATTGTGTTCTCATTTATTTGTTCTTTTACGGGATGAAGATGGTACTATACATTAACATTTGTTCAGACCAACATTAAACTTAGTACAAAGCTTCCTAACAGAACGAATGTCCTGATGAGCTACGTGGTCATGCAAATTTGTTGTGTGGTGAAATTAAATGCAGCTCTAAAAATGTCAGAAACACAACCTCCATTCTTCCACTTGGCTGGTACACGTGTGTGTGTATTTTAAAATGTAATGGTGAGTTACTGAAATTTGTTGACATTATAGTTCAAAAAGTAATTAGTTAGTGAGTTGGTTTTAATTCAAAATGTAGACTCTACCATGTATACTTTATGGATATTTCCAAAAGGTCAGGTCATGTTTATTATAATTAACTAATTTATCTGACTTCTATAATCTTTTATAATTAAGGGACTTTTACATTAAAGATCTGCCGATCATAAAAAGTTTTGCTCAAGCTCCATAAAAAGTTCAAAACACTTATATTTTTGACACAGGTCAACATCAGTTGAAAGATATGAGAGTGGGCTGTGGCGGTACTGGGAAACACCATTTAGGAAGCAACTTGGATCCAAAACGCAAAAGTTATTGGAGAAATCTGTTTTGTTTAAATATAAAAGGAAAAATATAAATGTATTCCAAAAAGCATTTCATTTTGTTTTTTATTATCCCCCTCTTTTATGTATACAAAAATAATTTTTTAGCTCTTATTCTTAGTTAATTAAATTTTTTCTTTTTATCAAAACACACTATTTGTTCCTCATATTTTAATCTTGAGAAGTTTTGTCTTTTTTATCGAAACAAATTTTTAGCATACTTATAACTTAGTTTTCTCAACTAAGACTTAGTGCAACTTGGTCCCCAAATTTTTTATTAACCTATGACTTATGACTTATGACTTGGTCCCTTATCTTTTAACTATTTATATTATTATCATCCTTGTTATATATAACTCATCGGAGTTAGCCCCTGTGACAATTGATTCTAACTCCGTCCGGCAAGAAGATGACAAGTAGATGCGACAATCACTGTCTGCCCATGAAGAGAATCATCAACACTGTGAAATCCCTCGTCGTCTCCTCCTCTCCGTTGACCTTAGTTCCGTATGGCAAGCAGGTAGTGACCAAAGGCAACAATCTCTATCTACCTGTGTTTAAAGATTTAAAAAAAAAAATCTCTTGAAATCCCCCTCTTTCATCACAGAGCGCTACCACCACTCGGCTCACAACAGCCCTCTTCTTATCAGGTATTCATATAAATACTCTTATTATCTGGTAAGGAATTGTAATCAAAATGATTTAACCTATGTCCACCCAGTGGAGGTGTTTTCATTAAGAACGGGTCCTGGATAGAAGCAGAATCTGGAGTTATACTGCATATACATCTTCATTCTAAATCCGTTACCGTTAATGGAGCTATGTTTTGGTTGAGATGGCATTGCGAAGATCTTCGTGGGGTGATAGTTTCATTTGACTTGACAACAGAGGGTTTTACATTGATATCAATACCTTTTTCAACCCCTTTTTGAAGAAGTTTGCCCGCTCTTTATCGGACTATTTTTCGATGGGAAATTTCGTTTATGTGGACAGCCTCGTGTCTATGCGTGCATAGACACACGCATAGACACGTATGTTGTATAGCATTGTTATGAAATTCGCACTTTTACATTCTAGATTCACTTTGTCTTGTCAATTTTGGTAGAAATATACCCATAAAACCTTTGAATATTTTGGTTATTCTGTTTATAAGATTTGATGCCCCTTAGATCTGTTACGTAGAATAGAGAAATAGAAATTCAATTCTACTTGCTTCTAAGTTTTTATCATTCTATGCCGTCAGATGTTGAATTTTACTTGCCATGTTCTTATCATTTCACACTTTTTTAAAAACAAATTACAAGAGAGAGAATGTTGCAAAGGGAAAATGCTACTTTGATATGGAGTGGAGACTTGCATGTGCATCATGTACTCATTTGTTTATTATTTTCTCGGATGAAGAAGATGGTACATGATTGAACCATATTTTTACATGATTTGTGATAATTAAATTGGGATTTTTAATGCATTTTTGTTGTAGTTATTGAACTTAAAATGCTTTTCTTGTGATAAATTGTGATTAAGAGTAAATACGTTAAATTAATGCTAAAAAGGGAAAAATTGTCAAAAAATGTAATTACTCTTAATTATTGATTTTTAAGAGAATATTTGATGTTAGATTAATTGGTTTGAATTGTAGGTACATGAAGAAATTGGACTAAATTTGAAAATGGAAATTTAAGCTCAAGTTTTAAAAGTTTCAGTTTAGTCCCTCAAGCAAACTTTCCAAAATGTTCAATCAGGTCCCTGCAGTGAAACACGACGTTTTGGATTAAATGCATCAGCTGAGACAGAAACGCGGGGAGCCCGACAAATTAATAGACCCAGTAGTTTGGAAATTCCAGTTATGCCCCACAAAAGTTTTGAATATTTGCAGTTAAGTCCCTCTCCAGAACGTTTCAGACTTTGAAGTTAGGTCCCTGGTCTCATTCAGACCTAGCTGAAACGCATACACAGCTGAGGGATAATAAATGCAGTTCCAGCGCCGCATCCAGACTGACGGATTTCACGCCTTCAGAGACCTGCTTCCTGGACCTTCCCTTTTTCCATTGATTTACTCCTCTCGCAGGCGACACCACTCCCCCCTTCCGTCGCCAGCGAGCGACCACCCTCCTCCCTTCACCCTCTCCACCTTCACCGTGAGAGCAGATCTGGGATTTTGGATCTTCACGCTGACAACAACCATCGACTTTTGACGCACACATTCACCTTCTTCCTTCATTCACCCTTCTTCATCGTTACACCACCGTCACTCCATCTCCCCTCACCATCATCTTCATCTCTTTTCCTCTATCACACACCACCATCGGCTCAACACCTCTAGTCCTCTGCCTGATTTTCCAGATGACTTGCTCTGTTCTTTCCACTTAAACACGCTACTCCTTCATCCATTCATCTTGTCAGAAGCTTCACAAATGGGCACCAATGTTATTAATTTGATTCAACTGATTTGTGTTGGTTTCACGGCAATGACTGGCTAATTCCTTTGCTCCTTGGTGGTGGAAATTTGTGCTTGAGCTCAATGGACTATATAGGGGAGTGTTTCTATCATTTCATTAGTCTAAAATTATATATTTAGATTGCCTAGTTTTAGGAATTATTGTATATAATTTTGGAATTGAGATTAATGTTAATTGTGTCTGTTGGTTTGATAATTGTAGTTGAGATTGGATTTTGCCGTGTGAAAATTACGTGTTTTAATTTCTTGTGGTTGCAATGAAATTATACTATTTTCCCGGCCCTAATTATAAGAACACTTTTGTAATACAAATTGTACTACAAAAGTGTTCCTATAATTAGGACCAGATGGAGTATTAATTAGCGTGTTATTGTCTAGTTGATGTAGTTGATTTGTGTCCTTTGAGGGACTGTTATGTACTCAATTTCAAGAAGACTCATGTTGTATTATTCCAATCCTAATTGCACATTAAGTGGTTTTAAACAATATCTCAAGAGGTAGTGGTTAGCTATGTTTGTAGGAGCTACTATTAATTGGAAATATTGGACTCAAGTGTTATTTTGGGGTTTTCATTAAGACTTGGTGAATTTTAACTCCCATACTTTTTGAGCAAGGATAGTCATTTTTTCATTACCAAGAATTATCATTAATATTTTCAATTCCATATCATTTAATTTACTCATTCACCAATTTTATAAATATACCAAAAATAATAGGTAGCATTTAATTAAATTGCAATCATATTTTAGTTTATTAATTTGAAAATCCAGAACCAAATTTTCTCCCTTGTTTTAATTGCATTTACATGATATTTAGATTATTTAGGAAAAAGCTCATCGAAAAGAGAGAACGATCTCAGGTTTTCCTATACGCAATCCTTAATTTACTTTTGATTGTGGACCCCAAGGCTAAAGACAAAAAGGTCATCATCAGTACAATACATTAACACTTGTTTAGACTCGCAACATTAAAATTGGTACGAAGCTTCCTAATCTCAGGAAAAATGTTCTGATGAGGTATATGAGCATGACTTGTTCCTCAGATAACATCTAAATAACTATATCATACATACATACATACATAAAGCAGCATGATTCAACAAAGTGACGCAGAAGGGTTATAGACTCATCTATAATAACTGGATTCATTTTGTATAAGGTGGCCATTGTGGCCATTAGAATTCTGGAAGTCACCACGAAGAAAAGTTTATTCCTGTTTTGTTCGTGTATGTGTGTATATATATACGACTGTCAACTTTATCTTGGGAGGAAAAGATACCATAATTAAGAATGGAAGAAAAATATATATTCCAAATTATAGAATGCATTCTATGATAAACAATTACTAACATTTTACTAACAA
Organism: Acacia acuminata; assembly: GCA_019022655.1. NCBI lineage: Eukaryota > Viridiplantae > Streptophyta > Magnoliopsida > Fabales > Fabaceae > Acacia > Acacia acuminata. Next base: position 560,972 of record JAFJYI010000168.1, read on the forward strand.
TTACTATGATAAATGTCAGATTCAACATAAAGCTCAGCAGCCTTTAAGTATTAGTTGTTAATATGTTCTATCTCCAAACGGCGTGCTCGCTCCAACTGATGAAAGAAGAAAAGAAAATAAAACAAAATAATAAAATAAGAGGAGACGACGACGACAACAAAAATAATAAAGCTAATACTAGTATCATTTAGAATAAACTGATATTTTTCTATAAAAAAATTAATTAGTTAATTACTTATTTATCCTAAACTTAACTAGTTCTAATTAATATAAAATTATGAAATTTACAATGAAACCCCCAAATAATGCCCCAAATCAATATCTTATCACAATCTCAAATAAATCCATTTAATTTAGCATATCTGATATTTTTATAAGAAACACCCCCATGTTTCTTAGTATAATATACATTGTTTAAAGTATCGGTAATTTTTATTTTGGTAAAAAGAGTATCCATACAAGGTTGTCAAACTTATGAGTTTAAACAAACCGATGACATGACCGTGAACTCTCATGATAGTTTTGAATCATTAACTCACATGAGTTTATTTTTATCAATAAGTAGGTGTTACTAATGTATAGTTAGATAATTTAAAAATAAAAATAATAACAATTTGATTTAAACATATTTTAGATCCAAATAATTATAATTAAATCCATCAACATTCATAATATATCATACACAAAAAATAATTTTTTTTTATAAAATTAGTATATAAAACTACTTAACACGATCAATTCAAAAAAGTTAGCACGGGTTTAAGAGCGAAATAACATGATTTTATAAGTTAAAAACGTAAAAAGGTAAACTCAATATGTATGTGTGAACTCGCGAGTTTGGCAAAGTTTACAATTATCATCATGAGTTTAAGAGTAACTTGACACGATTTTGTAAGATTGACACGTTAAAATCAGAGAATTAACTCGCAAGCTTGAGCATAATACTTTTGAGTATCAGGAAGTTTTTCTCCTAACAGCCCTAATAATCTATAAAACTTTGTAACTAATGAAAGAAATAACATTTTGATGTGTGTAACCAAGGACTTGATATAGATGCTACTTAATCAAATAACATTTTGATATGCTAATTTGAGGATCAGAGGGAGTAAATAGTCATAGACACATATTAAATTAGCATATCAAAATGTTATTTGATTAAGTAGCATCTATATCAAGTCCTTGGTTACACACACATCAAAATTTAGTCTCGTTAAATTAAGTATTCCTTTTTGTGAATGATTTTGAGTGACGAAGAAGTGTCTTGGTAAATACTACAGTGTAGTATTTATTTATATTTTTAACTATATAAAGTATATTGATAAAAGAACCTTCGAATAATGATTTTCTCCGTTTCTGGAATTTATAGCTCCTCATTTAGCATCATAAGGTACGTCTCTTATATATTGTGTATCTTCTTAATATTGTTCCTACATAATTTTTTATTTTATTGATGGAGAATACGATTATATATATATATATGTGTGTGTGTGTATGTATGTGTGTGTAATGGGTTGCTTTTGTACCTAAAGCAATCAATTAAACTATGACCAAATAATAATACAATATAGTGACAATCTAGGTCATCCTCTCAAGAAGCAATATGTTCTGTAGGTTTTTTTTTAAAGGTTGAATTTGGGTGATGAGAAATGCAATGAAATAAACCTATGCAAGATACTACTACCTAGATGCAAATAACTAACTAAAAGCACTAATGTAATTTGGGGGTTTATATAAAAAGAGAATTTAAAATCCTACGCAAAGAAATTAACTAACAACTAAGAAAATTAAATAAGAAAAGGTAAAGAAGGTTTACTTACTTTCTTAGCTCAAATTAATTAGGTAGACGAAAGGGAGATTGATGAAAGATTGGAATTAATGAATGTAATTACCTAATTAAAATATGGAAACCCTCAAGTTCAATAACACCTAATCCTATAGAAAACTTATAATGGAATAAGCGAAACCAGTTAAAATAGTTTTAAGATAGTTTTGAGAATCATGTTCACAATTGCCTAATTAAACTAGACAATTAACCAGCCTACTTAAACAATCAAGAGGATAAACCTAAATTGATAGTTAAATTAAAAATAAAACAATTAATAATATAATTGACAATCAAATGGTTTGCAAACAAAAATTCCAACAAATGTCTTAAGCACCATTTAAATCCAAATTAAATAATATATCTAAAATTTAAAACTAGATTGTTCTTTAGAAAACAATTCAAAATTATTTAAAACTAAATAATCTTAAGTCTGGAATAAATCGATAAAAGGAAAGACACTCCCTTATGGTCTTTAAAATGCAAATCCTAGGCTTTAGCTTCCTCCATACTCTTCCCAAGTTGTTGCTTAAGCTCCCATGGCTTCCTCCTTTCTCCAAGAGCCAAACAAGTCCCTAGCATGACGACTGTGCCAACGAACTCAACAATCCGTGCGTGCCAAGGGGAATGAAGGGAATTGGTTATATGGATGGTGGGGTCCGCGAGAGTGAATGGCAAAAGGAGATCGTGTGCGCGAAAGGGTGTGTGCGTTGCTCTCCAAGAGAGCGTCCAAAATCTTGTCGCAGCTAGGTTAATCGAGAGGAGTGAAAGAGAGAGTTTTTGGTACTAATTTGAACCTAATAAAATTTCAAAAGCCTAATAAAATTCTACAATTATATCTTTTTTTAGTTTCCAAGGTCAATTCGGTCGCATCGTAGGATCTTCTAACCTGTTTTTCCTTGTTCTAGAAGAATTAAATAAAATCATGATCTATCATATATTTAGAAATATTATTCAATCACAAGATAGCTATCGAATATTAATAATTTAAACCCAATAATCTCATAATTAATTTAAATTTATATTATTTCCTAAAACCGGCTAACAATCCAAATATTATTTAATAATTACAAATTAGCCTAAAATAATCCCAAAATAAATAAATACGGTGGGATAAAATATATGAAAATTGGGATTTATCTATAAAAGAGAATAGGATAGAATAAATCTTACCAAATCATCTAAATCTCTCCCGACTGAGATAATGGTAACAATTAAATTCCATCAGATTTGTTACCAAATCATCTAAATAGAACCAATACGCGCGTGTATATAGACACACAAAACAAGTAATCGCCTCCTTCTCTTCATTGACTCTAATTCCGTACGGCAGGAAGATGGGGACTGGGACGACAATCCCTGCCTGCCTCTGAAGTTCATCATCGACATGCCCGTCGTCTCCTTCTCTCCATTGACCTTAATTCTTGCCGACAAGAAGATGGAGACTCCCTATCTGCCCCTAGAGATCATCACCAACATTCTCAAAAGACTTCGTGTTAAATCGCTCCTTCGATTTCAATCTGTATGTAAAGATTGGAGAAATCTCTTGAAATCCCCGTCTTTCATCACCGAGCACTACCACCACTCTGCTCACAACAACCGTTTTCTTATCTGCCATGTATTCTATCACAACGCTGGATCTTCGCCCCTATGTTTGCTTCGTTGTGAGAAGGAAACTGTGGAAGTTGAGAGATTACCCGCCATGGATTCCTTAAGGCGTGTTACTGCCCTCATTGGTTCGAGCAACGGCTTGATTTGTGTGAAACTTTATCATTCTATAGATGATCATCCTCCTTCGCTTTTTTTGGTGAACCCAGCAACTACAGAGGTAAGGCGAGTACCCTTATCAACCAAGTATGATAATGACATTAACTTCTACTATTTCTTTTTCGGATTTGGGTATAGTCCTGTAGTTATGGATTACAAGGTAGTGAGAATTCATGGGATTAAAATTCATTGGACTAGGGATAATGATAACCAAATTATTGTAGTACCCTTTATCCATGTTGACCGTGTGGAGGTGTTTTCATTAAGAACAGGATCATGGAAAGAAGTAGAATTTGGTCTTATACGGAAGGTGAGAATTAAATCTAAGCCTGTCACTGTTAATGGGGCTATTTTTTGGTTAGGATGGGAGGTTGCAGATCGTCGTGGTTTGATAGTTTCATTCGACTTGGCAATGGAAGTTTTTACATTGATATCAATGCCTTCCTCAACCACTATTGCTCCTATTCATGAAAATGTTCTTGATGTATACGATAACAAAGTTGCTATGCATCGCGGATACTATGCGCGTGGATATATCTTTGAGTTATGGATGTTGGAAGAGGGAAGTTGTGCTTATGGGAAGAGCTGGGGTTGGACTAAGAAACATAGTATTAGAACTTCAACTGCCTTTCCAGAATGGTTTTGGAGGAACGAAATGATCGGCATTATTGATAACTCGGGATTTTTGCTCAATGTCACTACTAATGAATTTAAGAAGTTCAACACCTCTTTATCTTTATCTACCTGTGATATGATGGGACGATTCTTTTATGTAGAGAGCCTCATGTCTATGTGTGACATGTTTGTTGAATAGCATTGTTATGAAATTCTCACTTTAATTTACATTCTATATTTACTTTGTCTTGTCAATTTTGGTGGAACTATACCCATAAAACCTTTGAAAATTTTGGTTGTTTTTATAAGATTTAGATCTGTTTTTTAGAATAGAGAAATAGAAATTCAGTTCTGCCTGCTTGTAATTTTTCTTCATTCTATGTTATCAGATGTTGAGTTTTACTTACTATGTTTTTATATTCTAATCATTGCACACTTTCTTGAAAACAAATTACAAGGGAGAGTATATTGCAAAGGCAAAATGCTACTCTGATGGAGTGGAGACTTGCTTGTGCATCATATCCACGTTTATGAGCATTTGTTCTTTTTTACCGGATGAAGATGGTACAATACATTAACATTTGTTCCGACTTGCAACATTAAACTTGGTACGAAGCTCCCTAATCTCGAGAAAAATTGTTCTGATGAGCTGTATGAGCATGACTGGCTCCTCTGATAACATCTAAGTAACTCTATCAAGACATCTATCTATATATGTATGTATGTATCTGTATATGTATCTCTATATACATACATACATATCTACATACATATGTATGTGTGTGTATATGTATGTATCTATGTATGTATGTATTTATATATATGTGTGTACACAGTTAATGCAGCATGATTCAGCACAAAGTGAATCACGTGACCCACGGAAGTTGAGATTTTAATCTAATGATGGAAAAGGGAAAAGGAAAGAAAATGATGGCAAGAAGTATATGAGAGAAGCCAAATCCGACAAACTCACATACTAGTTTATCTTGGTCCTAATTATAGGACAAAGTTCTAATTTTTGTCAATTTCTTCCCAAAATACCCTTATTGATACTTTTTCAATAATAATTAAACACAATATAATTTAATAATCCACCTATATATTCTATAAACTGAGTAATGCTTGCAACTCATTAATGTCATATACACCTCAATTCTACCATTTTTTATTTTTTTAATAAAATAACTTTGAACAATTTTTGTCATATTTAATCATGGCATCACTATTAAATTACACTTCTAACCTCCAAGAGTAGACCGGAGGAGATCAACGACGTCGACAAATGACAGAAAATCAAAGTAATTGGTTGCCATTTTAAATTTTAAATAAGGATATTTTAGAAAAAAACAAATATAATTAACTAATTTTACTACTCTCACTAATCTCTCTAAAGTGAGGTAAATACGTCCTATTATTAGAACCGAAGGTAGTATTAATTATACAAAGAACCCACTGCGACCAACACATGTTTTAATTTCAAGTCTTTAGGTTGAGAGATTGAGTAAAGAAGGAAGGTGGAAAATGAATTTGCTGCTGAAATGTTCAACCCTAAATTTTGAGAGCACACCAATCTATGTAGTAAATGTATAGACTTCCTCCAATTCTTAATATAAGACATGCGAGTATTTACCTAATTTGATTAGATTAAGGAAATTAATATGCCATATATTTTCTAAAACACTCTAATCATCTTTCTTAATTACCGTCCAAGTCTATCCCAATATAGAAGGGGCACACATTTATAGGTTGAAGCTTCCTTTTCATGGGGAAAGGTTCACTTGCTTTGCCATCGTTACCAGATGGAACCCACTTGCTAGCAAATCTAAAATATAAAGTAGATAAATTTCCTTTCATATAGGAGGTTTGTATATATATATATATATATATATCATCCTTATATTTTATCGCCCTCTCTCATTCTTTCTTTATTTTTTTGCATGATTATTTTGGGACTTAAAGCCGTACAATATACTTATCGATTCGAACAACAATATAGTTGTTTTTAGTAGCTAAATTACTTGTCGTGGAATTTTCCGTTGCAAAAGTTTAATCCAAAACATGCTTTATGTGAAATAAATAGTGATTTCTCCCAGCATCATAATTTTAATCTGAGTGTGTATTGAGACCACCGTTGAATAAATTATGATGTGAAAGCGCAAAAATGGTTCGTGTCTTGTCATTGTTTTCTAGTAGAGAGTCATCCAATCATCCATTTTCGTTAACGATTAAGAATTATTATACAACTATTTTCTATGTTTTTCCTTGTTTTTCCAATTTCCTCAGTGAAAGTATAAAACATGGTTCAAAGTGATGAATAATTTTCAAACTCGTGTCTTCTTTTCTGCCCAAAAAAAGCGTTGGGTCTTCTTTAAAAGAAATATATAAAACAAATATAATGTAATGAAATGTAAATGTTAGATTTATTAAAGTAAAATCAAAGATTTGTCTATTCCAAACCTTATACCCGTACAAACTTAGTTGGAAGGGATTTATTCCTTTCTCTTCTTAAATATAATGGGAGATATTAATTTCTCTGCTATTAGTAGGGTACGTTCTTTATATAGCATTTTAAAGTAATGTGTATTCAATTTTAATTTTTAAAAGACTAGAAAAGACAGTGTTCAGTTATTTTATGATTTGCGTTTTTTGAGTTTAATTTGGGTAATAGGACTTTATGAATATAAAGACTCATTGCTTTATGAGTTTCCTCACCCCTGCAACAGATACAATACCCCACACAGAAATGATGATACCTCATCCACATAATTCCAAGTAATAAAGGACATTCTGGTCTTTTCATAATATCGATTAGATACATATAAAGTAAAAATTACATTAAGATTTCATTCAAATTTTCTGCCATACCAACTTTTAAAACACATTAGATATATATATATATATAAAGGTTTGTAATTGTAAGTTGTATCTCAATGCCACCAATTTCGTACTCGACATTCTGGTCTTTACCGCTATTTTTTGACCCAAAACAAAAAAAAAAAAAAACAAAATTATCACTCTTTTTAATTCCCATTCCCATTCTTTTTTTCTTTTTGGGTTTTTATTCCACAATTTAAAATTAAAATTTTCAAAGCGGTCAGGTTTGTAATTGTGTGTGTATATATATATATATAAAGGTTTGTAATTGTGAGTTGTATCTCAATGCCACCAATCGGTTGAGGCCCGACTCTCCTTTCTAACAGACTCATATGCTGGTAGGGCTTGGGCCTACCTGGCCCACATATGCATGGGTGACCGTCCATCCAGTGGAGGAAGCTTTTCACATTGTTCCAACATTTTCTTACGAATTCTTCTCCGAGAAGAACCATTTTTCTATTGAGACCATAGTTGAATCAAAGAAGAAAGGTGAACAATGAATCAATCAATAACTTTATTCTCAAAAATTTGTAATACCCACTTCATGAAAGGAAAAAAAATGGTTTGGATCTATTAATCAATAAATACGATTTATTATTGATTATTTCATACTTTCCTTTTTGACATATTTTTTTCATAATTCAATGATTATCATAATTCAGTGATTGACTAATCATTTCTTGTTCTAGCAGCATATCCCTCAATTTTAGGAAATGTAATTTATTTTTATCATTGACTATTTATTACTTTCTTTGTGATTTTTTAGGTGGGGGTGGGTTACAAAATATTCTTCCAATTTTATCATCATTGACATATTTATCTCTAAACACTTGTTTGTTTCTAAAACTGGTTGGGTGTCATTTCATGGTGGCGTAGTAGAGGGTTCCATCAACCAAAGCCTTTCCCCCACAACCTCATCATCTTCTTCTTCTTTATTCCCTACATTGCTTTTGTTTTTCCTTTTTCTAATTTATAAATTAAAACGGACGAAAATTAAAGGCCCTATTCATCTTTATTTAAAATGAAGGGCAATGAATGCAAAATTGGAGGAGCATGAGATGGAGTTGCGTGGGATGAGCTTGACTTTTACGGCTATAAAGTGATTACTTGTGAAAGTCAATTAATGTAATATAATTTATATTTGGAATTCTAACACGTAACTGTCATCCTTCCATCCATAATATCAGTTATAGGGAAAAAAACAACAACGTGAGAGTCAAAAGAGAGGGCTATTGTGAACCTCAGAATTTGACCACTGAAAAATAAGAGAATCAATTTTTCTTTTAAAAATATTTATGGCAAACAAGAGAATCAATTTAACTTCTCTCCTAATAATGGAGGTAATCAGTAATCAAATTGAAACATATTATTTCTTTGTTGACTAGAAGTTTGGGCGGGTCAAAATAAATGTTTCGAAAGGTTATCAAATCGGGACACGAATCGTGGATCGGAACGCCTATTTTCGAATCATGAATCGAAGTGTACCATGAATTGTAAGATTCATGATTATTTTTTAAGGATGATATTAATGTAATTTTCATCTAAGAGAGAATCAAATGTTTTAATATATTAGTATTTTAAAGGTAAATAAATAACACTACAGGCCAAAAAAAAAAAAAAAAAAACATATAGATTTCAGGGATAAGTGAAAGGGAATCGGGAATAATCATAGAAGTAAAGGAAATTCCTAGATAAATCTGGAAAAAATCAAAAACAAAAAACGAAAAAGAAGTTTTTCTAATGTCAGGTTGTGCAAGATCCACCTAATCTGTGCGCAACCCGATTCATCCAGAATCACAAAAATTGCTAACGTCATTCCCGCGATTCTGTCTTGTATCACTCGTAGAATCCCAAGATACATGTATTAGTAAGATATATCAACATATTCTTATCTTTTTCACTTATTCTTGAATCAAATTCTCATATACAACTCAAGATTCATAGGATTCTAACTACCATGGTTGCCGGCGCTTGTAAGTAGTAAAATGTCACGTCTTGAAAATTTAGAGGTAATTGGCATGGGGTATAAAAGAACTCACACTCTCTAAGCCTAAAAAAACAAAAATATAGACAAGTGCCTAATAACATAATTATAATATAATTTTGAGCATGTATAACCATTTCTAAATCTCTCACACACATATATATATATGAACATGTTTCTAAAAATCAAAATATTAGGCCTTTGTGAAACTTTTGGCAAAATATCCTTTATAGGTCAAACTTTCTGAAAACTCTACAATAATTGCGAGTTCACTATAGTATAGTGAGCTCCACCCCCTTAGAGCATTTATGAACATACATTCTTATAACAAAAAAAAAGTAGGGATCCTGCCTATAGATTTCTCGGAGCTCCTCCTATAATAGGATTTTCAACACATAACACCAAAGCTTGAGTTTACATCACCAAAGAGATTGATCAACACAGTGCTTCAACTTCAATTATCGAGTCAATTACACTATTTGAGACTAAAATCCGTGAATAGCATCCCATTAATAGAAATAAATATAATACTAAAGGAAATAATTTAGATAGACTTAACCTTTTTTCCCCCTAAAAAAATCAAATTTTATTAATACCAAAATAAGTTTACAAACACTAAGAACCGAAGCCAAGAAAACACTAAAAAATTCCTATCCATACAACCTAACACACCACTTACCAACCTATCCAACCTAAGCAATCTAAATCAAAACAAACAACTATACTTTGTGTATCAGTGTAATGAGTTCCCCTTTAACCAATTCCTTCCCTATCAGTTGCTACAAAAATACTATCGCAGGTCCTCATGGTGAGTTTTGAATCCCAGTCCATAATGTTGCTTAAAGAGGATGTTGGAATGTCCAACCAATCTTGCTGTAACATCTCTATTTTTGCAAACAATGTATAAAGCATATATTAATGAAACATTAGGAAGTATTTGGCCACAGTCAAGTATTTATTTTTTTGGAACCTTATAACTAAATTAATTTACTAGAGTGACATAATAAATTAACTATTTTAGAGGCTTTGAGACAATACACAAGTCACTATAATTGTGACCCAATTTTCAAATTAAAAGCATATTCTTGTTCTATGTGGACATGAGTTTCGTATGACACCAGGAGGATCTAAGTCAAGAATATTTTCATGCAAAAAGAATAGTTAGAAGTCAAAGGAAAATCAATAACAATGGAACTTGGACTTAAGAATGGAACTAACTAAACTTACATCATCAAAGTGACATAAGCTAGCTTCTTGAATAAGAGTCAAGAAGCATCATTAAATCAACAAATCTTCTCCAACAAGCCCTTATGCGTCAACCAAGAGAGAGGGAGAGAGAGATCAATGTAAAGTTCATATACTCACATGCAAAGTCAAGCAATTATCCCTAGTGTAACAAGTGGCAACCTAGGGGTTCAAGTTGGATTTTAATTAGGCAATTGTACAAGAGAATTAAGAGCCATTTGAAGTCAAAATCCTTGGCCACCAAGAATTGAATTTTGCATCAGCTGAATAGAGGGAAGAAAAAGCTGATGTAAAACACATTAAAAGCCAATATAAAGCCAAACTAAAAAGTCAAAGACTTGGGGGAAAAAGGTAGCCAATGAGAAGAGACCAAGTAAGGACCAAACAAGGCTTATCCATGAAGCTAATTGAGACAAAATCCGAGCCCAACCATCAGCAAATAATTCGCTGTAGCCAAGAAGGAAAGGGAAAAAGGATGATTCAAGTCAATGTGAAGCCAAAATGAAGGGTCAAACATTGGAAAAATTAACCAATAGGAAAGCACCAACAAGTGATAAATAAAAGCTTCTTTTTAAGCCAATATTGAGGACAAAAACTGGACCTCATTCAACTCATTAAAAATTGCATCAGCTTTAAGGACAAAAAATGAAGCAAAAGTCATGCATTTATGATAAGAAACCAAAGCTTAAAACTATGAGTTGAGAGCCAACTACCTTGTACCTTGTATAAGACCTAAATGTATAATAAAAGGACACATGAAGTGAATAAAATCTGCCCAAAATTGGATCAAATTCGTGCAGCCTTTTGGAGTCAAAGAAAGTCAAGAAACCTTGGAGAAAAAGAAAGGAAACAAGCCATTAATCACTTGGACACTTGGACAATATACTATGATAAATTGCATAACCAAGGTACTTATTAAAGGACCATTCAGCTCCTCTTTTGCTTGCCCAAACCGTGGAAAAAAGAGAGAGAAGAGAGTGCAAGGAAACTCCTACACTTAGTGAAAGAGGAAGCACACACATTGAAGAACAAGGTGAGTTAGGTGTAAAACTTGGTTAAATAAGCCTTCTACCTTCCTCAATCCTTCATCTAATATTCTTATGACCCTTTTGTGCTCAAGGGTGACCTTATTCAGTGGCTCAAAGAAGAAGGAATCTAAGAGAAACCAAGATACAAGAAAGGGTAAGTTACTAATGGCTGATTGATAAAGTGTCATTTTTCTTAAAGGAGGCTCTATCCTAATCACTAAAAAGGGGTATCAAATGGTTAAAGATAAGATAATGGTGTTAAAAAGAAGGTTAAGCCAAGAGATGCTTGAATATGAAGTAAAGATGAAAGTTATGGTTGTTGACTCCCTAAAGTAATTTTCAGAGTTGAATATAGAAGGTTATAATATGTTTTTGGTTTTTTTTATGGCTCCAAAGTGTTTAGAACAAAATTTTGTATGGGTCCAAGTGGTAACCATAATTTTAAAACTCAAAAACTGTAAATTTGTAAGTAAAAGTGAATCTCCCAGCTTCAGCGAATTTTAGGGATCATACTTGAAAAATGGTTTTAAAATAGTAAATGAAGTCCCATGGCCATGAAATTTTACAGGGTTAAATTAGACATCCTAAGATTCACTTTGGTATATAATTTTGTAATTTTCCAAGATGTCTACTAGGATAAATAAATTTTGTAAAATAGCCCAAAATATGGAACGTGGCCTCTGACCAGCGAGTGATGTTTTTACACAGAAAACAAAATCGTGTGTTTTTGGCCTCTAGGAGTATTTTTAGTAACCAATAGACATGTTAACGGTTAAATTTCCATTGGAATCATTCAAAAATGATTTTTCTAAAATTAATTAAAAATGTTTAAAGTTGAAGCATAAATTCTGGAATTTTTAGGAAAAGAGCGAATTTCATGAAAATAAAAGGGAAGTTTCAATAGTGAATAAAATGAAGTTTATTTGCTTTATTTAGGGTCTACGTGTGTACGGAGTAAATTTCCAAGCATCGGGAAAATTATTGATTTCGATAAAATTGCCAAGTAGTAATGCTGTTTACTCACATACTCTATGTTACCTTGTATGTTTGTGATGTCATGATTGAGGAACATATCTCGTGAGTGGTATAACGTCCTCAAAATTTATTTAACATAATAACTAATTAAGGGTTCATTAACAACTAAGTAATGCTCCATAATTTACTAAAATATACAAAAGTAAATCGAGTATGCAGAATGAGCCCTAATGTGGCAATATACAATCATCCAACATAAACCAAAATGATGAAGCACTACTTTTAATAGAGTAGCCTAAGCTTCCGAAGTCTTCCCTGACTGACCGGTACGGGAACTATCACCTGAAAAAATGTGGGTAACCATCAATCCAACTCATTACGAATACTAATATGTGCTAGTGAGGTGCCATGTGGAACAATTTATTTAACAAAGTATTAATAAAATATAATTCACCAATATCCACATCACAAAATTTCATATCGTAAATTAAGTATTACAATTTTTCATTAACACAATTCCCAAGATGCCTCCCATCAATCCAACCGAACCGCCTTATTTCCTCCGACTAGACCCATAGGCTAAGTTACATCCATGTTCTCTGGTTACTCGAAAGCTCACCTGGTCATGTGATGAGGATCGGCCAAAATCCCAGAGCACATGTCCCACCATAAGTCTTTTCCCTCATTGAACTAGTGGGGTGTCGTAAGCCCTCATTGAACTAGTAGGCCAGTCCCTCATTGAACAGGTGGGACAATATAAAGCCAACCATTGTGCACCAATGGAGGCCTCACCACGTGGTGGAATATACTACTCCATTTCCTCCCAATTCAACCCTTTCCATAATTATCATAATAAATATCATAATATCAAAATTCTCAATTCTTATACATAAATAAATAAATAAGTATATATTCAAAATTCAAATGATAAGGTTCCGCAAGGCAATTTCTATTAAGATATTCATAATCATTTCACAAAATACTCACAAACAACATACTAGTACACATAACAAGTGGAAAGTGGTTACCTCTCGTAGCTAACTATTATCACACCGCTCCTAATCCAAAAGCTCAAACACATGTCAAAAATCAATTTACCACAACCAATTTACTAACCATTAATAACTTTGTCAAACTCCACATAATTAAAATTGTAATTTATAATTTCAGAAAAACATACAAAATTTAATAATGAATATTATTATAATAAAAACGAAAATAATAAGTCCTTCAAAATTTCAAAACTAAAATGATTAAAATTTCAATAATATCTTTATTAACCCAAAGGCTATTCCAATACGTCATCAATACTTTAAATTAGAAGTTTAATAAATACCAATTATCCTATAAATATACTTTATTGCATTACATATAATGTTTCTAAAAATTCCAAAAATGTATATATGTAACTTGACTCTTTACATAGGACTTTTCCAGAATTTTTTTGATTAAACTTTGAAAATTCGTAATTAATTCTACAAAAATCTAAATGAGGTGCTTCCAAAAGCTACGTGTTCCTTAGCATGTCTACTTTCACATAAAAATAATACCAATATCCATAAAATATTATATCATTCCCAGATTTTTAACTTCCAAAAATCATATCACGAGTTACAAACCTCCGTTTAAGGTGATCCAAAGCTCTTTTTAAAGATTAATATGTGTACTATCAACACTAAAAATTTCATGAAATATTTCAAAGGTTTCACATTCCAAAACCATGTCATAAAATGATCACTATTCCGGAACACAAAATTCGTCCAGATTTTCGGTTAAACTTCAGAAAATCATATCATCTTCATAAATTCTGAAATAATGCATGAGTGTAGTAGACATGTATGGCTTTCTATTAATATAAAATATGCATCAATTAGAGGTCTGTGGGGGGAGATAGAAATTCTGGAAATAAGGCTACATTTTTCTGGAAAAATTCTGGGCAGAGGATGAACATCATCAAACTGGGAATGAGTCACAAATTCTGGGTGTAAACCAATATTTTTTATCAAAAATAGACATGCTGATGTTTCCGGAAATTTTACGGATTCTCGTTTCGATTCTTCTAGAATTAATTATGATTTTCAAAGTTAGACGAAAAAATCTGCTCGAGAAATGCTGTATCGGCGTTTTTCTACGAAATTTTGGAAATAAGTTGAAAAATAATCCCACCAAGAGTAAAAAGGTCATTAGGGACTAAGATGTCTACTAGAATATTATTTGTGAATTAATAAATGCGATATTACCATTATAGGATATACGTGATCATACACCGACAGACGAACGTACCAACATCACCAAACGAAGGTACGAACGCGTACTGTAACACTGACTCTGATGCTTATTGTATGCTTATATGTAATAGATGATTTCATAGACTAAGACTCGGTCTTAGATCACTGTTTATACATTCAGCTTTACATGGGTTATAGTCTTGATAACGCCGTAGGATTGTTTTCCTAGCGCTGAGGACACGACATGCTATCGTGGCACTGGTTAGTGCAAACGTGGGTGACTTTACATGTGTTGTGTGCTATGTATTGTTGATATGTTAATCTTGCATCTGCTGTGTGCTTATGTATTGATTACTACTGTAATGTCATGGATATCTGTCATACATATATTGTATTACTTAAGCATGAGGTTAACTGTTACCTGAGGTCCGATGGGCATTGGACCTTAGCTCTTACTGTAGCATCAGGGTCTGGAGGACCAAAGGTCATTGACAAGGGTAAACAGCCCGCTTCAGGACCCGGCTGGAGTTTTTTTTTTTTTTTGGACTGTAAAATTTTTGGAATTATTGGGATGAATGTACCACTACTATAACAAACCATGGATGATATTTTGTAATATACTCATCAACTCACTCTTTTAAATTGCTCCGATGCGCCATTCGATCAAATTATTTTGAAAACGCTTTAGAAAAATGGGGTGTTACAGGTTAGACCTGATTTCAATTTTATATGTTCAACAATTATAATTATATACACATACACATACATATTCAAATTTCAAAATTATATTTTATAATTATACTGAGAATATTTATTGTTATGTATTTCAGTTTTTATCACCCTCGCTCATTATTTTATTGGCTTTTGATTGAATTCTTCAAGGTATGCCAATATAGTGAATCGCTCATCTTCCTTCAAACGAGAATGCTTCCATAACAGAAATTGCATTTGATTTAACTCCAAAGATAAGGCCAAAGCAAAACAACTCTCACACACACACTCTCTCTCTCTCTACAACTATCATGACCGGAAAAGCTTCCATTTTTCTGATAACAAACCAGAGAAATCTATTATGTGAAATGGGTCTTGGTCATTTCAATCAAAAGAGTTGGTTCTGCACTTGGAACCACGGATTCAATCTCAGATTCAAGGGTGAGAAGGACCTCACACGATCACGCGATCGGCTAATGGTGGATTAATGAGAGCTATTAGGTATTCGGTTATGGAAAAATTTTAATTAAATCCTGTTATAGAAGGGCATTCTAGCCTTTTAACTATACTGAAAAAAATTCCTAAATCAGTCCTATTGTCATTTATTAAGAATTTGTTGAAAATATAGGCCTAAATATGAATTTAAGCATTTTAAAAACTGGATTTAATTGAGATTTCCTCTATTTATAATTAAATACCCTAAAGCACCAAATCCATATATATTATCAAAATCTCAAATATATCCTTGATATTACTACATAATTTTTACGTCACTTTCTCTTCAAATGCGTGCATGAAATGGAAGACGTTTTGTTAGTAATTCTTATTTATAAAATGAGTCTCAAAGGAATTTATATACACTAGAGAGATGTGTGATGTCTTTGTAGTACTTTCATTGTTGAGAATTTGATTCCTGAAGGGTTCAATTATTTAATGTTCATACAATTAATGTGACACATTGAATGAATCTTAATTAATTGATGTTTCCATTGATAATTGATGTTAATGAACTGAATTAATCGTTCAGACGTGCTGTGTCATCTATGTCTATCTACTCCCTCTGATCCTAAAATTAGCATATCAAAATGTTATTTAATTAATTAGCATATCAAGTCCCTTGGTTACAAACGCACAAAATTTAGTATCATCTGAGTGACTAACGGGCCCCATCAGAAATTGTGCTGATTATCTCCCATAGATTAAGAAATTAATCCTTTTTGGTGAACAAAATTCATATTTTAATTCTTATAATTTACCTAGATTTTTAAGTTAATTCTTATGCGTTGATTTGTTTGTGTGTTAAAAAAATTACTCCTTATAATTTTAAAATAATTTGAGTTAATCCCTACATTTTGTTCATCTCTAATTTTTATAATTTTGGACGAGTTTTTTTTCCCCACGAATTTGTGTATTGTTCAAACTAGTATTTCAACGAAAGAGGATAAAAATCTGCACAGCCACATACTGGAATGTTTTCGATTGAAAAACCACAAGTGGAAGAGTTTTATGACAATAAAATTAAATATTATAATCTCGATAACGAAATAAATATATAACTTATTTTCCCCCGCCATCCATTGTATATATTCAGCTACTTAATTTATAAAGTATCCTTTCTTTAACCCCGTGAAGAGGTAAAATAAGTAAAATTATTCACAAGCATGTTGAGATTTGGTCATATATGTATGTCGACCACTTTTTTTCATCTTAAATATTTCTTTCTTTCTTTATTCATGACATATTCTATCAATTTAATGACGTGTCCGAAAATGCCAACCAAGAGGTAAGCTAATTAAGCAAAATTAGATACAAGTTGGTTGCCATATAAAACAATGAATGTATTATAGAAGACAATTTTTTTAATTTTTATAAAACGATAAAAAGGCCTTTTGGCTTCATCAGTAATTCCCTTTTCCCCATCCATCAGTAATTCCTTTTCGTTGTAATTACTTGTCAAATATATAACTTGGATGTCAAATGAAAAGCGTATGAAAAACTTCAAAATTGTTAATCACTATCAAGTTCTTGCAATGGGTACATCTCCTTTTCTCTCTTATAATGTATGTTACATAAGTTTAATTATTATTATTTTTTGATAAAGGTCTTCTACGTTATAGGGGATTTTTTTTTTTTTTTGGGATTGGAGATGATTCCAATAAGGACCCCCCCTTTTTTTTTTTTTTTTTTTATAAAAAAAAAAAACACTTTCAACATCCTTTTTCAGGAAAATCATACTTTAAATGTGTTATTTTCCATATCCGTTTTTGAAAAAACGGATGTTGTAAGTCACTTACGACGTCTGTTTTTGAGTAGATGTCGAAAGATCCAAGAAATGACATTAAAAACACATGATTTAATTAATTATACGTAAATTATTAAAGACTTAGTTTTCACAACTTGATTTTGCTTAAGCACTGACCAAGTATATTGCAATAATTCAAGCTCTAAGGCCAATGATGAGTACTCATTAAAAAAAAACACAAAAAAAGGCCACAGCGTACGTGTGCAGATAGATATATATATATCCTTCATCGGATCTTCATCTTAATTATCTCATTCTAATTGAAATTGTACATAATAACAAATATCGTCCCCATAATAGTCTTCCAAGGCCATACTAACAGAGACAAAACCTGGTGACTAATAAATTAAAAAGAAAAAAGAAGCAAAACAGCAAGAAATTGGATTCATTATGAGTTTCTCAACTTCCTTCCAGAGAAAGAAGTTCACAAGAAAATATTTCATCGTCCCAGACCAACTTTTGCTTGAAACTAACTAGAGCTGTGCCTAACGACTAATCCGGATTAAGGCTTTGCAATCGGGATGCCTATCTCCGGAGTATTTTTTTAACAAGTTGGGATTCAAACTCGGTTTGCTGAATTTATAGTTTAGTTAGTCCACCACTAGACCAAGCACCCTTGTTGATACTATTATAAGATTCATAAGATGGGATAGGTAAATAATAATAATAATAATAATAATAATAATAATAATAATAATAATAATAATCCGGCACTCAATTGTCCAAATTAAATAATGTAATCTTGATAACCAAACAAATTAAATATATAACCTATTTGCCCCCACCTTCAATTATATATATTAAGCTATTTATTTAGTATCTGTCTTTATCAACTCCATGAAGAGGAAATAAAATAAGTAAAATTATTCACAAGCAGGTTGGGGTATAAATCAAATAATTATTAAAAATGGAAAATTATTCTATTATGACTTCTTTTTTGTGTGGGACTTGATCATATATGTGTATCTCTATCCTTCATCTCATATGCTTCTTACCTTTTCTATGTTTTCTTTCTTTCAGATCACATAATATCTTCTACAATTGAACTTAAGAAAAATCATACTAGACTTAAAGTTTATGAATAAAATGGATGGTTTGTTATTAAAATAGAGATATATCTGATAATCTGACATATTCTATTGAATGATTGTTTTGGAAAGATGGTTTTCATTAATTATAAACAAGAGGTTGAATATTTTTAATGAAGATTAAAAATCAATCTTGCTCACTTAAACAACATAAGTAGATAATTGCATAGTTCCATGAAATACAATGGGGAAGAAGTAATTCTAAGCCTTTAATCTCTTGAAGTTATAATCAATTTTCCATTTTTCATTGCTCAATTTATTGTTTTCACTAAAAAAAAAAATCCTTATTGAATTTGATCCATTTTTAATTATTTCATTCAACTTAGTTAAGAACATGGTTACATTAATTAGTTCATTTTTGTCATAATCCTTGTGGAACAACACTCTTTTTTATCACTGTACTATTACTTGCAACCCATCCGCTCGTGGTAAGCAAAATGATGAACACTAATTAAAGCAAAAATAAGACAACTTTAAAAAAAAAAAATTTAAACGATAAAATGGCTTTTTGGCTTCACCAATAATTCCTTTTCGTTGTAATTACTGGTCAAATACAACTTGGATGTTAAATGAAAAGCGTATGAACTAATGAGGAACGTCAAATATAAAAATAAAGAAGTGGAGTATTACAGCGCAATACCCATTATTTTTTCTCATTCTCCCTTCTGAAATTTGTTCAAATTGCCATGGGAGAAGCTCAAGAAGTTCATCTTCCCGAAATAAGTGAAGGTCAATCAATAGCGTATGCATTAATAAATTTGATCTCTCTTCCTCTTCTGAAATTTCGAATCACAGACCAAAAATTCGCTCAATATTTCACACTCATGTCTCCTTATATATAGAAAGAGAGAGTAAAAAAAAAAAAAATAGAGGATTAGGGATGGAATTGTACGATTCCCTCATCAAATAGACGGTTATCAACTAATTAACTGTTTTTAGTAGAGTTCGTGACTAATATTTTAATGTTGTTTGTTTTTTTTTTTCAGAATCTGAAGGAGCAACCGAAACAATTATTACTAATGGGGGTGATGGTAATTTGCGTAGCCAAACTAGCACGGTAAACAAAATGAAAAAGAAATATCATTACTGGTTAAGAATAGGGTTGTACGCTGTTCTTGTGTTGGCGGGGCAATCAAGTGCAATACTCCTGGGAAGACTGTACTACCAACAAGGAGGGAAGAGCAAATGGCTAGCAACAGTTGTCCAATTTGTGGGTTTCCCTATTCTTCTCCCGTTTTATACTATTCCTGCATCCAAACACTCCACTGCACAAAACACCATTCAGAGTAATAATGATGATAAGCGACCTTCTGGGTTTATGCTAGCCAGTGTCTATGCCTCCCTTGGCCTTCTTCTTGCACTAGACTGCTTCTTGTTCTCTACAGGTCTCTCTTACCTTCCTGTTTCTACATATTCTCTAATTTGCTCCTCACGATTAGCCTTCAATGCCTTCTTCTCCTTCTTCCTTAACTCACAGAAATTCACACCTTACATCATAAACTCTATAGTCCTCTTAACAATCTCCTCCATCCTCCTCGTTTTTCAAACCGGTTCTTCTGCAGAATCCAGCAATCAAGTTTCAGAAAAGAAGAAATATGTGATTGGTTTCTTAACCACAGTCGGTGCTTCAGCTGGGTATGGATTGCTGCTTTCTCTGACACAGCTTGCATTCAGCAAAATTATGAAAAACAAAAGCTTCAAGGGGATTTTTGAATTGTTAGTGTATCAGTCACTTGTTGCATGTTTGGCAACAGTGATAGGGCTGTTTTGGAGTGGAGAGTTTAGAGGTTTGAGAGGAGAAATGGAGGAGTATGAGATGGGGAAGGCAAGTTATGTGTTGACCTTGAGCTTTACTGCTATAACATGGCAAGTTTATGCAGTGGGGTGTTTGAGTTTGCTTATGGAGGTCTCTTCTTTGTTTTCTAATGCCATTGGCATTGTGGGTTTGCCTATTGTGCCAATTTTGGCTGTGTTGTTGTTGCATGACAGTATGAATGGGTTGAAGGTGATCTCTCTGGTGCTTGCCTTTTGGGGAATTATATCATACGTATATCAGCAGTACCTGGATGAGACTAATAATTGCAAGACCCAACAAGTCTCACCCACTGAATGAATAATGGTACGAGTTATAATTATATTGTTTGTTTCTATTGGGAGAGTTATGAGTGATGGTGAATGAGAGGGTCATATTATGTATGGAGTGGAATATGGTTATGGAAAAGGAATAAAAAGGGAATATTACATTGAGGTCTCAAGTAAGGAACTTGATTACTAAGAAATCACAATGACAAGTGAGGAGTATAAACTTGTTTAAATCTCTTCCTTGGCACCTGATTGTACTTCCCCCATAAAGTTTGTGTGTGATATTAAATTGATTTTTCAATTCGGAATTATCTTTATAGAGACTTATAAGTTTAGTGGGGGTATTATCAAGTTTTAAAAATTAAAAAAATTATGTGTATGATTCTAAATTTTGGAAAAAGACAAAAAATATCATTTGAATTACAAAAACCCACGAGATGTCTGCTATATTTACAAAACGATGAATAGGTGATCTGATAAAAATCTAGAATTTTGAAGTTTGGGTGTTGACAACCTGAGTGTAAAAATTAACAATATAGGTATATATATTGACAACTTCAACTCCCCAAGTTTTCATTGTGTATACCTAAGTTGTTAATTGTTATTCTTAAGTTGTCATTACCTATACTCAAAGTGTCAATACCTAAACTTCAAAATTGTATCCACATATATTTGTAAATAAATTATTCTTTCCTTGAAGTCTCCGCTTCTTTTATCTTATTTTTTTTTTTTTAGAAAAGCACTCTCGCATGTCCATGGAACGATCTAGCTTAAGATATGAAACCAGCATTAAAATATGAGTTGTCATCAGCTACAGACTCATATCATTGACTCCACTCGGGAACCCATATTACTGTTTGTAAGAATAATCAAGTTCATAACCCCCCCCCCCCCCCCCCCCCCCCCAAAAAAAAAAAACAGAAATTTTAGGCTTCGTATGAGCCAAGAAACTTCCTAGAAGCAGTCCATTTCATAGTTATTCATCAAGTGATGTGTATAAAATTATATCTAGTCTCTTCCTCGCACTGCCATCTTCTTATTCTTCTCATTTATTAGTTACAATGAACAAAGAGAAAAGACAATAATTGTGATGCAGAATAGGGAAAAAGAGGAGAAAGGGGTGGAAGATGTAACTACGAGCAATGTTATTAAAATCGAGATCCTATACAAGATCGGGAGGAGATGTGAAGATCGTAAATCGTGGGATCGACACGGATCGTAAGATCCTATTATCTAAGATATAAATTATATTCTACTATATATATCCACATAAAATAACTAACATCAATTGTAAAACTCATAAACATAATATAAACTTTGACCAAAATAAATAAATATAATATAAACGGGCCAATAGGAGGAAAATATAAGAAAATATTGCAAGAAAATTAATTTTAATATTAAACACAAAGCACGCTTTTTTTTTTTTTTTAATTTGAATTGATTTCTTGTGACAGGCACGCATAGAATATTACAAGAAATCTCACGAGTCACAAGAAATCTCTGTCACAAAGTACGATAAAGCTTCAAAGCATATTAATGCAATCACCTAATCTATTGACCAGGCTTAGGGGTGGAAATAGGCTAGGGGCCTGTGGCCTGGCCTGTTAAAAGCCTGGTCAGGCCTGGCCTGTCAGGCTAAAAGGCCAGGCCAAGGCCTGTTTTAAGGCCTGTTTGCCTTAAAAGGCCAGGCCTAGGCCTCCAAATAGGCCTGTTAGGCCTGATCGGCCGGCCTGTTAATAATAATTAATTTTTTTAAAAAAAATATTAATTAATATCCCCCCACCCTCCCTCACTCAAAGCCTCCCATTTTGCCCTTTCAAACCAAGAACCCTAAGTCCCTAAATCAATATCCCTCACTCAAGCCTATTTTTGGCATGTTTACGTTAGGCCTGTTTTCGGCCTGTTGTCGGCCTGTTTACGGCCTGTTTACATCCGGCCTGTTTTCGGCCTGTAAAAAATACAGGCCTCTTAACAGGCCACAGGCCAGGCCCAGGCCTTTAACAGGCCAGGCTCAGGCCAAAATTTTAGCCTGTAACAGGCCACAGGCCAGGCTCAGGCCACTTCCTTGTATAACAGGCCTGGCCTGTTAAGGGTGAGGCCTGGCCTGTTTCCACCCCTCCAGGCTCTTTCATTTTTGAAGTAGTAATTTCTTTAATTATTTTAATAGCATTTCACCGAGAATAATATTTTTTTACTTGATGGATCTGTGCTTCCCCTTCAAACGAGAGGACAAAAGTTTTTCACCTTCAATGAGTTCATCACTTTCTCCGTTTCTCGGTTTCTCGCTCTGTACATGTTCCTTTTTTCTTTGCTTTTCAAAAACATCTCCTCCCCTCTGCAACTCGCGTTTTTGCTCTTGATGAAGACGGAGAAAACATGGTATGTTTCCAGCCTTCTCTTTCTCTCTGCGTCTCCTTTCATCATCTTCTCAAGGATCTGATCTCTCTTCTTCTTGCTTTTCTCTCTCCTTGCAGTGTAAAACACTGGCTCATCTCTCAGTTATTTGGGTTTTTTTCTGATTAAAAAAGTAGAACAAGATCGTGCGATCCCAGAGATATTGCGAGTTACCCATCGATCCTATTGTTTCAAAGCAAGTTGCGATTTCTGTTATGAGTTGGATCGTTTGGTGTCAAAATAGCGTAGTATCGTACGATTCCACGATTTAAATCTCGATTTTAACAACAGTGACTACGAGAAGATAATAATAAAGTGGAAAAAGATAGAGTAACCTATCTATTGAGAATGAATGATCACATTGAAGTACATGATAAATACTGATATTATTGATCCTAAGAATTAAAGAGAATATAAAAAGGCCTTTATATAGGAAAATTAATAGGCTAACCCTAACCTTAAAATCTATAATAATCTAATCAAATTATAATATCTTAAGGATATATTCTTAAAATATAATATCCATATCTAATCCGAATAAATATTAAACGATATTTCTAATAATCATAATTAATTAATATTTCTAAACTTGATATTCTCAACACTATCCAAAAAAAAAGGAGGAGGAAGATAGGAGGATTGCAAGAAAATATCATTCTTAATTCCTAATCATAAGAACGTAACCTTTTTATAGAGCTTCTAGAAATATAAATAATAACAAAATCCTAAATCAAATTCTAATCATAATAAAATACAATAAAGGTACAAAGACACAGTACTCTCCTAAATTTTGAAGGCATATTGATGTACTCATGAGAATGACAGTGTGTGGGTATATATTATTTTTATTTACGAGAATTAGAATAATTATATGCCTCACGTAGTAATTTTTTTTCCCATTATACTTCCTTCTTGTCTGTATACGAAACAAGACCAATTTAGTAACATATAATACTCTATTGGGTTAAATATCAAATTTGCCACGGAAGTTTCCCAAAATGGAGCGTCAAAGACCGGAAGTTTTTCGGGTACCAAATTTGCCCGGAAGTATTGAAAAGGTATCAAATTTACCCAAAAGTGATGTAAGTCTACGTAGATTGTTAAAATGTGAGGTGGCATGCCACCTCATCACACGTGGCATGCCACCTCATCAATCAAAAGTATCATTTTTGCCCGGAAGTTTTCATTAAGGAGCAATTTTGCCTAGGAAGTTTTCATTAAGGAGCAATTTTGCCTTTCTTTCTCCCAATATTAAATTTGACTACTAAATCGCCAAAGACCACACATGTCATGCCTTGAAAAGGTCGAAATTGGAGTCGAGAAGGAGATCCTTGACATGTTGAGCTCAAGGCGGCCAGAATTTGTGAAGCCAAACTGGTCACAGGGACTAAAAGGTCTGTCGCAAAACCTAAAGGCATGTTGAGCTCAAGGCAAACCCGGAATTTGTGAAGTCGAACCGGTCACGGGACTAAAAGGTCTGCCGCAAAACCTAAAAGAAGCATCACTTACGTTTGTATAGACCGATCATTGGCTTAAATCATAAGTGGTGCTTCGTGACCGCTTTGGCTTCACAAATTCCGGGTCGCGTTGAGCTCAACATCTCAAGGATTCTAAGTTCGACCTTTTCAAGGCATGACATGTGTGGTCTTTGACTGATTTAGAAGGGCAAAATTGATACATTTTGTAAACTTCCGGGGTAAAATTGCTCCTTCATGAAAACTTCCGGGGCAAACTTGCTCTCAGTGAAAACTTCCGGGGCAAAAATGATACTTAACTCTTATTGGTTGATGAGGTGGCATGCCACGTGGACAGTTAGTCAAACTTAACGGTCAAAATTAACGGACGGGCAAATTTGCTACCTTTTTCATACTTCCGGGGCAAATTTGATACCTTTTTCATACTTCCGGGGCAAATTTGGTACCCGAAAAACTTCCGGGTGCTGGACGCTCCATTTGGGAAACTTCCGTGGCAAAAATGGCCTTTAACCCTACTCTATTCTGGGTCCTAATTCTCTCCATTTGGCTTGGTGGAGACTCATTTTTCATCATTGGAGGTTCCATTACATTTTCTATGTAGAAAGCGTTATCAGATGACAGTAAAAATAAATAACCTTGATAACCTAATAAATTAAATATATTTAACTAACTATCCTCCAACCTTTTATTATGGTATATATTCAACTATTTTTTCAGTATCCTGTCTTCATTAACTCCATGAAGAGGTAAAATAAGTAAAATTATTCACAAGAAGGTTGAGTTATAAACTAAATAAATATTAAAAAAAAATCCTAACCCTTCTACGTCTTTAATGACCTGTCCTTAATCCCAACACAGAGGTAAATTAGTTAAGCAAAAATTAGATATGAGCTGGTTGCCATATGAGATGTACCGCTTATATATCACAAGCCAGGACACAATTTTAATATTTTAAACGATATAATGGCTTTTTGGCTTCGCCAATAATTCCTTTTCGTTGTAATTTCAGCATCAAGGTTATTCTCCTGGTAAATAATTTGTAAATGCGGAAACCAAGCGTATAGCTCTTGTAAAAAAGAGAAAAAGAAGCCATGCATATACTAACAGCAGTAGAGCAAGATTACGAAAATAACAAAGACACACACAAATATACTTGCTTGCATGCATTACTTTTCAAATACTCTCTTTGGTCTGTTTTATAACGAACAACTACCAAAATCACATTATGTAAAATGTTAATTAAAAGTCATAAATGTGTAACATATCAATCTTTCTTTTCAATTATAACCCTGTTTGTAAAGAGAGTCATGAGAGATAGTGAGTGGAAATTTATTCTAGAGATAATTAGTGGACAAGTGGCATATATCTAATATTAGAAATATCAGTTTAAAATTTTAGATAGAAAGGATGTGTTCTTTATATAAGGACCACCCCTAAGAGAGATAATGTTTCTTTTAAAAAGGACCCAAGGAGTATAACTTAGATTGATGTTAAAAGAAAAGCGTTTGAACTTCTCAGGTACTTACAAACATAAAAATAACACAATACGTGTAGTATTACAGCAAGACCCATTTCTTCTCCTCCTCTCTTCTGAACTCTGTTCAAATTTGCCATGGGAGAAGCTCAAGAAGATGCAGCTCCCCATTATAGGTATAGGTCAATTAATAGTGTACATACATAAATTTCATCTCTCTTCGTCCTCTGAAATTATGAATCACAAAGCAAAAATTTTCTCCATAGTCACACTCATGTCTCCTTATTCTGCTGTTTGGGCACTTTCAATGTAGTAGATGAATTTGTTTCTCATCTCTTGTGCGTGTGTGCATATATATATATAGATATGGATCATGGATTAATATTTTCATTTATTTTTAAATTTTATTATCTAAAGGAGCAACCGAACCAAATCCTAATGGGGGTTATGGAAATTTGTGCAGCCAAACAAGCAGTGTTATCAAAAGGAAGAAGAAATATGAGCATTGGTTAAGAATAGGCTTGTACGCTGTTCTTGTGTTGGTGGGCCAATCAAGTGCAACACTCATGGGAAGACTGTACTACCAACAAGGTGGAAAGAGCAAATGGATGGTAACACTTGTCCACATTGTGGGTTTCCCTATTCTTCTACCGTTTTATGCTATTCCTGCATCCAAACACTCCACTGCAAATTATACAACTCACAATAATGACAAGCAACCTTCTGCTTCAACGCTAGCTTCTATCTATGTCACCTTTGGCTTTCTTCTTGCCTTAGATTTCTTCTTATGCGCTATGGGTCTCTCATCCCTTCCTTTTTCTACATATTCTCTTATTAGCTCATCAAAATTAGCCTTCAATGCCATCTTCTCTTTCTTCCTTAACTCAGAGAAATTCACACCTTACATCATAAACTCTACAGTCCTCTTAACAATCTCCTCCATCCTCCTCGTTCTTCAAACTGATGATTCTTCTTCTGCAAAATCCAGCACTCAAGTTTCAGAAAAGAAGAAATATGTGATGGGGTTCATAACCACCGTTGGTGCTTCAGCTGGGTATGGACTAATACTTTCTCTGAAACAGCTTGCATTCAGCAAAGTTATTAAAAACAAAAGTTTCAAGGGGATTTTGGACATGTTAGTGTATCAGTCACTTGTGGCATGTTTGGTGACAGTGATAGGGCTCTTTGGGAGTGGAGAGTTTAGAGGTTTGATAGAAGAAATGGAGGAGTATGGGATGGGGACGGCAAGTTATGTGTTGACATTGAGCTTCACTGCTATAACATGGCAAGTTTATGCAGTAGGGTGTTTAAGTTTGATCGTGGAGTCGTCTTCTTTGTTGTCTAGTTCCATAAGTATTGTGGGTTTGCCTATTGTGCCAATTTTGGGTGTGTTACTGTTCCATGACACAATGAATGGATTGAAGCTGATATCTTTGGTGCTCTCTCTTTGGGGATTTTTTTCATACGTCTATCAGCTGTACCTTGATGAGACTAATTCCAAGACTGATCAACACACAAGCCATAGTGATATTTCAGAGATTCACGGTCTCACCGAGTGGATGAATAATTAATGAGTGACTCATGTTACTTATTTCTTTTGGTATTTTATTATGTTGACTTTTTTGAATCACAAGTTGGAATAATGTATCGTTATTTTTAAAAAAGGAAAAGATACTAAAATATCTTGAAATTATAAAAAAGACAAATTATAATGTTCAATTTGTCAAATACCAAGTCAACCTACCTGCACTTATTTGAGATTATAAAATGTTGCCAAAATACATTAATTAACCTTTTTTTTTTTTTAAATACCACCCCAACACTCCTCACCGCCTGTCAGCCGCCATAGCCCGTCACAAGACTCGTAACTTGCCAACGCTCGGCCCGACAAAGCTCTACCGCGGGTGACAAGTCACCGAGCTTTGTCGACCAAATAAGTTTTTTGAATTTATGAAATAAAAGTAGTCAATATTGAAACTAAAGTAGTCAATAATAAAATTAAAGTAGTAAATTGGTCTTTTTGACGTTGAACATCCTAGTAATTAACTACTTTTGTTTCCTTATTTTTCTATTATAGTTTCGCTATCAACTACTTTAGTTGGTTTCTAGCAAAGTTCCTAATACATTTTTTCAATTTTCAAAATAAGAGTAGTTAAAAGTGAAACAAAAGTAGTAAATATCGAACAAAAGTAGCAAATAGCGAACCAAATAGTAAAGATGGTCCTTATTAGTGACTCTTTGCCAATATGGTTAATATAATCTTTGGTTCCTTAAGTTTGCCTTTATTTTGGCTTTAATCCCTCCAGTTTCAAACTATAGGGTTTGGTCCCTCAAATTTCCTTTCATTTATAACATTTGTCCCTATAACTTAATAAAAAATATGAACCATTTTACCCCTAGAGGGATCAAAACTAATATTTTGAAACTTGAGGGATCAAAACCAAAATAAAAGTAAACCTAAAAGATCAAAGATAGTATTAACCCTTCTCAATAACTAATTTAGTTTCACCATTTACTATTATGGTTTCAATATTAGCTACTTTGGTTTCATAAATTCAAACAGAGCTCCAACGGCCTGCCATCGGCAAGGTCACCAAAATTCTGCTGATCGGTGATGGTCGTGCGCGCCATAGCTCCAACAATGGGGAAGGGTTTTTTAAATAATAAAAAATATAAAAGAGGGCAATGATGTCTTTTTTTTAATATTTGTCAAACATTTCAAAATTTCAAATTTGTACATTTGGAATTATTGAAATTCAACAACTTTTTTGTGCTTTTAATGCTTTGGAGGTATTTTTCTATCTTTTCCTTTTAAAAATAGTACAATACTTTAAAATAATATATTTTATAATTATTATTAAAATGTTACAATATTATAATTATTATAATTTTATACATGAAATATGATAGTTTCATCAATTCTTTTTTAAGGGTTAAATATCAATTTTGTCCCTAAAGTACGCGACTAAGAGCAATTTTGCCCTGAAGTTTTGGCGTAGCAATGTTGCCCCTCCGTTAACCGCCCTAACATTGACCGTTAGGGTTTTTAACGAAGGGGCAACATTGCTACGTTTTTAAACTTCAAGGGTAAAATTGCTACTTTTTTTGGAGCAATGTTGCCCCTCCATTAATTGCTCAACCGTTAGGGTTTTTAACGGAGGGGCAACATTGCTACGTTTTTAAATTTTAGGGGCAAAATTGCTATTTTTTTTTGGAGCAATGTTGCCCCTGAAGTTTAAAAACGTAGCAATGTT
The DNA here is from genome assembly GCA_019022655.1 of Acacia acuminata. NCBI lineage: Eukaryota > Viridiplantae > Streptophyta > Magnoliopsida > Fabales > Fabaceae > Acacia > Acacia acuminata. The sequence continues at coordinate 590,293 of JAFJYI010000168.1, forward strand.
GCCCCCGGGTTAAAACCTCTAACGTTGACCGTTAGTTAATTGTTAGGGCAGTTAATGGAGGGGCAACATTGCTACATTCTTAAACTTCAGAGGCAACAATGCTACGTTCTTAAACTTCAGAGGCAACATTGCTATGCTAAAAACTTCAAGGGTAAAATTGCTCCTGGGTGCATACTTCAAGAGCAAAATTGATACTTAACCCTTTTTTAAAAGGGTTAAAGTATAAAAATACCCATGAGTTTTTTAAAAGTGCGCCCATCACCATACGCTTTTAGAAGGTCAAAAATACCCATGATCATTTAAAGTAAGGGAAAAAATTCCATGACCATTAAATATAACTTAACTCCGTTAATTTTTAAAATGGGGCCCACATTAATAATTTTATGAAAAATACCAATTCATCAAACCAAGTCGAAGGAAAGAAATTAGTGATTCATCAGACCAAATTGGAGGCAAGAAATTAGTGATTCATCAACTGAAAATACACACAAATTAAAGGCAAAAAATTAATTATAAATTCATCAACTAAAAGTACACCTAAATTGAAGGCAAAAAATCAGTGATATATCAACTGAATATACACTGGAATTTAACGCAAAAAATCAGGGTGTAGAGAACCCATAATACAAACCAATCTGCAAAGTATTATTCAAATACCCATGGCAAAAATCACAAGACAAAAATCAAAACCACTCAGTCCTTGTTGCTCAAAATCTTGACGCTGTTGTTCAGAAATCTCAAACTTTGTTTGCGTTGAGCGTCGTCGAAACCTGTGGAGGAGAAGAGGTAGCCGTCATGGTTAACATCTGCAAGGGTAAGTCTCATAGCCCCCACCACAGATCTTTGAAAATCCTAGTAACCGCAAATAGATCATGAATTCTCATCGGAATTCAAAATTCCGGCAAGCCGCCAGAGTGAAAATGATCGCCAAACATGGAAGGATGCAACTTGTGATTCTGATGATGATGATGATGCTCGAAAGAAGCCATGGCTACATCGCTCCATGATAAGTATATATTTTATAATTAAATAGGTGTATATTTTATGGTATAATAAGGTTGACTTATTAATATTCTATGCTTATCTAGTTATCTTTTATATACTTATCTATCTTTTAATTAAATATAGGATAAAAGAATATTATAACAGAAAATCTATTGATATCCTATTTTATTATGCGAGAAGATATTATGTGATTTATGAGAGTCAACAAATTAAATCTATAATATAATATATTATTATATTATATTAGAAGTGCCGTGGGGACCGCACATTAAAAAATGAAGCAAATCACGTACAGGGAGTCAAATGGCAAAAAAAGGATATTATATATCCTTTAGAAAAAGAGAATGAGGAGATATGCAATCAGCCGTGGACCCCGTGCAAAAGATCTGACAAAATCCATTGTTTTGATTGAAGAGATATGCACCATAATATATCTCTATTAATGATGAGTAGAGTATCGTTCCACGAGGACTCAATCAAACTAGTGATTAGATATTAAATTCCTCTATTTCGTTTAAGTTGAGCAAGACAAAATTGTTTTCAATAAAAGAAAAATTAATGAGAAAACTAATAGTAGTAAAAGGCGAATTCCAATTCGAGAAGTACAACCTAGAGTCGCTAATCCCTTGTTGGTTTCTTAGAATTAATCCCCACTAAATTAATTTTGATTTAACTAACTCAGCTAACCTAGAGTATTAATGTTTATAAATGCCTTAGGTCCATTTATAAACCTATCTTAATTAACTATGTAATGCCTCACACAATTAACTAACATGCTTTTTAGATCGAACTCACCCTAATTTGATTATGCGGAGCTTCTAGGTATATTCCTATCCTAGACGCAAATTAGATTAAAACCTAATTCCTTATTAAATTTAAATCTAATTCCACATTATTTAATCCCAAGGTCTATTTAGGATTTCCTCTTCCAAGTTTAACCCTAAATCCCCTAAACATGCTTACTAATTGCCAATTAATAAACAATAGCAAGAAAAGCGAGGAATAAATAAACCGATTGAAATTAATCAAAACTAATAGTGGGAAATAATACCTAGAACCCAAACAAGTTCATAGGTTCTCTAGGTTGAAAAGAAAATTAGCCACACATGGCACTAATAAAATCCATGAAGATGAAACTCATAATCAGAAAATAAAAGAAAGAATAAAGGAAAGATAGGAGAAATCAAGACTCTCAAAAAATTGCTCCTCGCTGCTATCAAGGCAGTGCGGGTTGCCTTTATGCCTCTACTTCTTGAATTCCCGATCGATCCTGTGCTCGTCCCCAATCCTTCAATTGTAGCTGCGTCGTCCATGCATGCGTCTTTTCGTTCTCACTGATGCATCTCTGCTTAATTCTTTGATTGCCGTGATCCTTCTTTTTCTCATGCGTGATGTGCCTTTTAATATATATATTGTTGCTCGCGTCTCTAGCTTGTGCAGATCTGCTTCTTTTTTTTCTTTTATCTCAATCTCTTTTCTTTTCGATTTAAAGAGGTATATTATGGTGCATATCTTTTTAATCAAAACAATGGATTTTGTCAGATCTTTTGCACGGGGTCCACGGCTGATTGCATATCTCCTCATTCTCTTTTTCTAAAGGATATATAATATCCTTTTTTGGCCATTTGACTCCCAAGTACGTGATTTGCTTCATTTTTTAATGTGTGGTCCCCCACGGCACTTCTAATATAATATAATAATATATTATATTATATCCTTTTCGATTTAATTTGTTGACTCTCTTAAATCACATAATATCTTCGCATAATAAAATAGGATATCAATAGATTTTTCGTTATAATATTCTTTTATCCTATATTTAATTAAAAGATAGATAAGTATATAAAAGATAACTAGATAGGCATAGAATATTAATAAGTCAACCTTATTATACCGTAAAATATACACCTATTTAATTATAAAATATATACTTATCAAACTCCCCCACACTTAAACATTTGCTTGTCCCCAAGCAAAAGAAAGAGAATTCATTATCTGAAAAGAACATTGCTCATGAAATTCCTAAACAGAAGCACTAAACCACCACACTTAGATCATATCATCAAATATGATTTAAGTTAATGTCTTATAAGGATAGATCACTAAGCCAATAGTCTTAAACAATTGTGACAATCTCTTAACATCCCATGATCAAAAGATCGGCATGCAATAAGTTCAACCATAAGATTAGTAAAAGAATATCAAGCTACTCAATTTCTCGAGAGAAAAATTCAAATGACCCCACTAAACCAAGATTTTCATTTAATTTAATAAGGATCCTCAGGTTACTCAATAACTCAATTTTTTTTTCAATTTTTTTTCCCTTTTTTTTTTTTTTTGCCTTGAGCCGTTGTAGGTCCCCTTTTGACGCGACCCTGCACATGGGTGATGCAGCACCGGTTACTCAGTTACTCCAACAGGCAGCTCAAGAGGCTTTTAGCCTAACTCATAACCCTCTTTGACTTTACCGTTTGACGCGAGTGCCAACATTGGTGATGAAGTGCCCCGGTTACTAAGTAAAGTCTAGCGAAGTCATTGGAGTTGTGTGCTTTGTGTGTGTGTTTTTTTTTTAACACTACCGAGTCATTTCTCCAAACAACAGTTTTACTTAGGCGGCAAAGGTCATCCTCTAATTTTCTAAAGAAGTCATGTAGCAAAATATTCATAAACTAATAATCTATTGATCATTTTACAAACTAATCTCTATTCTCATTGTCAATCTCAAGATTGAAAAAAGGCAAGACTTTAGAGGCTTAATTAGAACTTTTTTTTTTTTTTTTCTATATATATATATTTTTTGACTTGATAATATTTTTCTAAGATGGGGAAGGCTCAAAGTTAAGGTCAATCCTAAGCAATGCAAAAATCTCAAATAAAAAAAATCTTTTCAAATGTATAAGGACAAGCATAACCAAAGAAATTATATCCCTCCCCACACTTCAATCAAACATTGTCCTCAATGTTGCAAAAATATAAAGAGGGAAAGGAACTAGTACTCCCCTGGTTTAGGCTTCTAATTCGATATGGAGTGCTTCCTCTGGTACCATCCATGATGTTTTGAATTTTAAGGGAAAGAGTGCACACGCAAGATTTTGCAGCAACAAGAGGAGTGATCATCTTCAAACCTGAATAAAACTAAAAGAAAGCAAAAAGAAAAACAAAATAATACTAATACTAAATAATGCAAACAAAATCCTTGGGTTGCCTCCCAAGAAGCGCTTGGTTTATAGTCTTCAGCCTGACTATGTCAGCAGTTTAAGTAGGTGATGACAAGTGGTGAACTATGGTTTCTCGGTTCACTTCACCACCATGGTAATGCTTCAATCTTTGTCCGTTCACTTTAAAGCAATTTCCTGTACTCTCATTTTTAACCTCAATTGCACCTTTTGATGACACGGACACTACTCTGAAAGGACCAGACCACCTTGATTTAAGCTTCCCAGGAAATAACTGCAGTCTTGAATTAAAGAGAAGCACCAACTGCCTTGGCTCAAAAGATCGCTTCAAGATATGATTGTCATGCCATTTCTTTGTTCTTTCTTTATACAATCTTGCACTATCATATGCTTGAAGTCTAAATTCTTCCAACTCATTCAGTTGCAGCAGCCTTTTTGTGCTCGCTTGATTGTAGTCCATATTTAGCTTCTTGATTGCCCACCATGCTTTATATTCCAATTCAAGTGGTAAATGACACGCTTTTCCGAAAACCAAACGGTATGGTGACATGCCAATTGGAGTACGAAAAGCTGTCCTATAAGCCCATAAAGCATCATCAAGCTTGTCCGACCAATCTTTTCTAGTTGGGCCCACAGTTTTCTCAAGAATCCTCTTAATTTCCCTATTAGTCAACTCGCACAACCCATTAGTTTGTGGATGGTATGCAAGTGACATTCGGTGGTGCACTGCATATTTTTCCAGAAGAGCTTTGAAATTCTTGTTGTTGAAGTGGGTCCCTTCATCAGTAATTATAGCTCTGGGGGTGCCAAATCTTGTCAAGATATATTTCTTCAAGAATCGAATCACTGTGTTGGCATCGTTAGCTTGGCAAGCCATAGCTTCAGCCCATTTACTCACATATTCTACAACAACAAGGATATATTTGTTTCCTCTTGAAGATGGGAATGGACCCATGAAATCCATCCCCCAGACATCGAATAGCTCAACCTCAAAGATTCAGTTAAGGCATCTCATGTCTCTTAGAAATATTACTGTTCTTTGACATCTATCACACTTGGTAACAAATTGGTGAGCATCTTTAAATAAAGTAGGCCAATAAAAACCAGATTCAAGCACCTTAGATGCGGTTCTTTGCCCCCATAATGTCCCCCATATGCAGATGCATGACATGCACTCAAAATTTCATCTTGTTCTATTTCAGGCACACATTTTCTAATAATCAAATCAGCACATCTCTTAAAAAGAAACGGTTCTTTCCAAATATAGTAGGCAATATCATGCAAAAACTTCTTTCTTTGATAGAAATTTAAATCGGGAGGTAATACTTCACACACAAGATAGTTCACAATATCAGCATACCACGGCAAACCACGAGGTCCTTACGACCCAAACAATTGTTCATCGGAAAACATTCATTCACCAACAGATTATTCACATGCTCAGAAGGGTTCACAATCCTAGATAAATGATCAGCAACTTGATTTTCAATTCCTTTCTTATCAACTATATGCACATCAAATTCTTGTAGCAACAAGACCCATCTAATCAATCTAGGTTTAGACTCTTTCTTTCCCACGAGATATTTAATGGCGGCATGATCGGTGTAAACTACAACCTTAGCACCCATCAAGTATACCTAAATTTTTCAAAAGCAAACACTATAGCTAGCATTTCTTTTTCAGTAGTTGAGTAATTTACCTGAGCTGCTACTAGGGTCTTGCTCGCATAGTAGATAGGATGGAAGATCTTTGCATGCCTTTGTCCCAACATAGCTCCAACAGCATGGTCACTTGCATCGCACATTACTTCAAAAGGTAGTGACCACTTAGGAGCTACAATGTAGGAGCTGCAGTCAATCTCCTCTTTAGTTCTTCAAAAGCCTTCATACACTCCTCATTGAACTGAAAAGGAGTATCTTTCTCAAGTAATTGCGAGAGGGGCTTTGAAATCTTGGAAAAATCTTTAATGAATCGACGGTAGAATCCAAGCATGGCCCAAGAAGCTTCTTACGGCTTTGACATTAGAAGGAGGAGGAGTTGCTCAATCACGAAATCTTGGCTCTGTCAACCTCTAACCCTTCTTTGGAGACTTTATGACCCAAAACTATTCCTTCAGCCACAATGAAATAACACTTTTCCCAGTTAAGCACTAAGTTTGTCTCCTCACATCGCTTCAACACCTTATCCAGATTTATCAAGCACTTGTCAAATGATTCACCAAATACCGAGAAGTCGTCCATAAATACTTCCATTATCTCTTCTATCATATCAGAGAATATACTCATCATGCATCTTTGGAAGGTGGCAGGAGCATTGCATAGACCAAACGGCATTCTTCTAAAGGCAAAAGTGCCATACGGACATGTGAATGTTGTTTTCTCTTGATCTTCGGGAGCAACCACAATTTGATTATATCCTGAATACCCATCCAAGAAACAGAAGAATTCTTTACCAGCCAATCGGTCTAACATCTGGTCAATGAAAGGGAGTGGAAAATGATCTTTCCTCGTGGCATCATTCAATTTTCTGTAATCCATGCAAATACACCAACCGAGAATCGTACGAGTGGGGATGAGCTCATCTTGCTCATTAGTAATCACTTGTCATACCTCCCTTTTTAGGAACGCATTGCCTTTGGGCTAACCCACGAGCTATCAGAGATAGGATAAATAATTCCAGCATCTAACCACTTAATAATTTCCTTCTTGACCACTTCTTTCATCATAGGATTGAGTCTTCTCTGATTCTGGATAGATTTTCTATGATCTTCTTCCAGAAGTATCTTATGCATTACAAGTGATGGACTTATACCTTTTATGTCTGCAATTGTCCAACCTAAAGCGCTTTTGTGGCCTCGGAGAACATTCAACAGCTGTTCTTTTTGGATGTCAGATAGGGAAGACGAGATGATAATAGGTAGTGTTTCAGATTCACCCAAGTATGCATATTCAAGATGTGATGGCAAAGGTATAAGCTCTAGACTTGGTGCTTGTTCAATAGAAGGCTTCAAAGAAATAGTTCGCCTTGATTGCATCTCTAATAACTCAAACTGCTATGGTGGTTTACTGTAATACGGGGAGGCTTCGAGTAACTTCTTGCATTCAGATGTATTTTCTTCTTCAATTTCATCAGTCCCTTATAACACAGCTGCTAAAGGTTCTTTTATAGAGAAGGACTCTAAAGCCTTTTGAATCACCTCATCGAGCACGTCAACCCTGAAGCAATATGTAACGTCTCTAGGATACTTCAATGCCTTGTTCATGTTAAACATAACTTCTTCATTATTTACCCTCAACTTGATCTCTCCTTTTTCAACATCAATCAGAGTTCGAGCTGTGGCAAGGAAAGGTCTTCCCACAATGAGCGGTATATCTCTATCTTCATCACGGTCCAAGACAATGAAGTCGGCGGGGAAAATAAACTTGTCAACTCTAACCAATACATCTTCAATAATACCCTTTGGAAACGCTAAACTTTGATCAGCTAGCTGAAGTGTCACAGAAGTTGGTTGAGCTTCACCCAGTTGCAATTTTCTAAACACAGATAGTGGCATTAAGTTGACACTTGATCCTAGATCACATAATGCTCCTCCCTTAAACTTTTCTCCAATTATGCAAGGTATGGAAAAACTTCCTGGATCTTTCTGTTTAGGGGCTAGCTTGTTGAGAAGAATAACACTACACTCTTCAGTTAGAGCTACGGTCTCATAATCACCAAATCTCCTCTTCTTACTCAGCATCTCCTTTAGAAACTTCACATAGTGAGGCATCTGCTCTAACGCTTCGAGGATAGGGATGTTAATGTGTAGCTGCTTGAAAATCCCCAAAAACTTCTTATATTGCTCGTCTAAAGCTTTCTTCGAAATCTTTGAGGAAATGGAAGGGGTGGTACCCATTTAGGAATCTCTTGAGTTGTCTGCTTTTTCATGTCGCCCTGTTTAGATTCAATCTTAACTTTCTCTTCATTGACTTTTTCATTCACCATCTGTGCAACCTCTTCATTATCCTCTATAGTGACGGTAAGATTTGTTTGATCATTGGAAGCTGAGGGTTTCTTCATTGGTTGTGGAACCTCAGGTAATTCCTTTCCACTTCTCAATGTCAAAGCTTTGCATTCTTCTTTCCCATCTCTACGAGGATTAGGCACAGTATTACTCGGCAATTCTCTTTGTTGTAAAACGTTCACAGCATTTGCAATTTATCCCATTTGTACTTCAAGATTCTTGATAGATGAGTCTAACCTTGCATTGGTAGCAGCTTGATCTTGAGTACTTTTTAATTGAAAATTTGCGAGCTGAGAAATCACTGCCTCTAGATCAGATTTAGTTCTTGGGTAGGAATGACTTCTTTTTCTAATTGATGGAATCTAGGAGGTGGCCCTTGTCTTGTATTAGAAGTTGATGCTTCATTAAGAGTTGCGCCATATTTCCAAGAGAGGTTAGGATTTTTACGCCGCCCCTAATTGTAGGTATTCGAGTAAGGATTGTTCTGGTTGTTGCCACGGTAGTTTCTGCATAGTTCACTTTGCTTCTATCGGTTGAGTTATGAGGCATTCTCCATTATCATGGTCATCTCCACGGTAATCACAAGAGCACGAATAGCATTTACTCTCATGTGTCCACCATTAGATCGGTTTGCTTGAGCTTCTAAGTGATCAATCTTCTTGTTGATTGTATTTAACATTGCCATCGGTTTGTGAAGAAGGGGCTTCAATAATTTTATCAACTGACTTCACTGGCCTTCTTTCATTGTTATTACGTATAAAGTCATCGATAAGTCATCTAAGCAATTCGAGACATGATTCCTTTGGTTGCTTTGTAATTCCTCCATTAGTGTGACATTTAATTCGATTTAGATTCAGGAGTCAACTGAGTCTTGAATATTTGAAGTAAGACCCACTTCTCTAGATTGTAACCAGGGCTCTGCCTGACGAGCAACTTGAACCTCTCCCAGGCCTCATACAGATGTTCACCACATTGTAGACCAAAAATTGTAAGAGCAGCTCGTGCGTCCACAATCTTATTATGTGGAAAAAATCTTGATCTGAACTTTTCTTCCAGTGTCTCCCAAGAGGTTATGCTACCCTCTTCTAAGTTGTTGAGCCATTCTTTAGCTTTCCCTTGTAGAGAGTAAGGAAAAAGCCGAAGGCGAATCACACCATCGGAACTCCATTCATCTTGAATGAGTTGCAAACGTCAAGAAATTGTATCGATGCCGATTTGGATCTTCGAATTGTTTCCGCATACTGACCACCGTAGTTCAAGCATCTTGAGCATAGTCTGCGCTTGATTTCAAAATTGTTGTTTGGAAACTCGGGCACTCGATTCCCGGACCGATATCCTCGCGATTGTCTTCCTAGAAAATCATTGATACACAAACGATCATTTTCATCTGACCATTTCTTCGGTTTCGTCTGTATCAATTCCTCCTCTTCGTTCTGAGATGTTGTAGCGTCCAAAAGCTCTTGGATATTTCTTGATTTACGTGGCGTTTTAGTAGATTTGGTTCTACGAGATATGTACCGAGGTACCTGCAAAACCAAATAAATCTCAAAGTACCAACTAACACCAAAAATTGAAAAGAAAAGAAAAATAAAGAAAGAGATTTTTAAAAAAAAAAAAAAATACTCAAACTAAAACTACTAAAGGATTTCTAATACTAGTCACCAATTGCCTTGAGTCCCCGGCAACGGCGCCAAAAACTTGATAGGGCAAAATTTAAAGCCTATAGACTTCGCAAGTATACAGGCCATATCAAGTAACAAAGTGATAAGTACGAAAAATATCGTTCCCACGAGGACTCAATCAAACTAGTGATTAGATATTAAATTCCTCTATTTCGTTTAAGTTGAGCGAGACAAAATTGTTTTCAATAAAAGGAAAATTAATGAGAAAACTAATAGTAGCAAAAGGCGAATTCCAATTCGAGAAGTACAACCTAGAGTCGCTAATCCCTTGTTGGTTTCTTAGAATTTATCCCCACTAAATTAATTTTGATTTAACTAACTCAGCTAACCTAGAGTATTAATGTTTATAAATGCCTTCTGGTCCATTTATAAACCTATCTTAATTAACTATGTAATGCCTCACACAATTAACTAACATGCTTTTTAGATCAAACTCACCCTAATTTGATTATGCGGAGCTTCTAGGTATATTCCTATCCTAGACGCAAATTAGATTAAAACCTAATTCCATATTAAATTTAAATCTAATTCCACATTATTTAATCCCAAGGTCTATTTAGGATTTCCTCTTCCAAGTTTAACCCTAAATCCCCTAAACATGCTTACTAATGGCCAATTAATAAACAATAGCAAGAAAAGCGGGAATAAATAAAGCGATTGAAATTAATCAAAACTAATAGTGGAAAATAATACCTAGAACCCAAACAAGTTCATAGGTTCTCTAGGTTGAAAAGAAAATTAGCCACACATGGCACTAATAAAATCCATCAAGATGCAACTCATAATCAGAAAATAAAAGAAAGAATAAAGGAAAGATAGGAGAAATCAATACTCTCAAAAAATTGCTCCTCACTGCTATCAAGGCCTAAGCAGTGCGGGTTGCCTTTATGCCTCTACTTCTTGAATTCCCGATCGATCCTGTGCTCGTCCCCAATCCTTCAATTGTAGCTGCGTCGTCCGTGCATGCATCTTTTCGTTCTCACTGATGCGTCTCTGCTTAATTCTTTGATTGCCGTGATCCTTCTTTTTTTTCATGTGTGCTGTGCCTTTTAATATATATATTGTTGCTCGCGTCTCTAGCTTGTGCAGATCTGCTTCTTTTTTTCTTTTATCTCAATCTCTTTTCTTTTCGATTTAAAGAGATATATTATGGTGCATATCTCTTCAATCAAAACAATGGATTTTGTCGGATCTTTTGCACGGGGTCCACGGCTGATTGCATATATCCTCATTCTCTTTTCTAAAGGATATATAATATCCTTTTTTGCCATTTGACTCCTGTGTACGTGATTTGCTTCATTTTTTAATGTGCGGTCCCCACGGCACTTCTAATATAATATAATAATATATTATATTATATCCTTTTCGATTTAATTTGTTGACTCTCTTAAATCACATAATATCTTCTGCATAATAAAATAGGATATCAATAGATTTTCTGTTATAATATTCTTTTATCCTATATTTAATTAAAAGATAGATAAGTATATAAAAGATAACTAGATAGGCATAGAATATTAATAAGTCAACCTTATTATACCATAAAATATACACCTATTTAATTATAAAATATATACTTATCACTCCACTCGTGAACCAGCAACAGAAAAACTTGATACTCTCCGAGGTAAAATCGAGCCTTGCCCTATCAACGAAAAGCATGTTGACCTTAATACTCTTCAAGGCAAGATCTTGCCTGGAATTTGTTGATCTAGAGATTATCTCCAATGGATAGTGTCACATCCTTCCAATAATACATCACAACGTCGAGCTTGGTGACATGGACCCTAAGGATGAGGGTTTGAACTCCGTGAGTTGGGGTAGCATATGATTCAGATTCTATTGTTAATTTTAGGGTTTCGAAGATAAGATATGATTTAGATCACCGGATCTTATTTGAACTTTGAGGATAAGTGTGCAAACCGAGAAATCTCGAATTAGTGACCTCCTAGGAAGTGCTATAGGAATATTTGTAAAATAATTTATCTAATTATGTTTAGAATTTATAACCAAGATTTGTAACATATTATCAGATATACTATGCCCAGGCAGGTGTTGCCACTACGCGCACTATAATACGCGATGTTGTCATCCAAGATTTAATATTACATTTCTGAATTTGCTTAGTCGTCTTCTTAATATAGACTTATCTTTAAATTCCTTGGCCCAAAATCCAAGATATTACAAATAGCTGTAAGAATTGGTAAAGGATGATGGCATAGCTACTCTCTGGGCCTTCTTGGGTTCATGTCAAATCGATGGTTGAGAGGGGAAGGGTTTGGTTTAGTTGAGGGCATTTTAATACTTTCATAAAAATAGGGGGTTTCAACTATATCAAAATACGGTGTCAAGTTATTTTTAGGGGAAATCACGATTAATACCATTTGAAATTCCTAAACACAAAAAGTCTATTAACATTTTGAAAGGGCATAAAAGTGATAGGGATTAAATTCATATTTTAAAATATTAGTGAATTTACAATTTTTCTCTCAGTTTTTAAATAAATAAATAGAAAGACGAGAAAAATGATCTCACTAGAACACCACCGGCCATTTTGCTAGAGTTTTGGCACTAGCGCCTACAACGCCACGCCTCGAGGTCCAGCCCACCTAAGCGAGCTCCACTAGTGGGTTTTCTTTTCTTGGGTTTTTTTTTTTTTTTTTTTTTTTTTTTTTTTTTTTTTGAGTGAATGGAGTGTATTATGGACTTATATAAGAGGCACATTCACCACGAGACCCAACAAGGGCAAAGCGTACCAAGATCTGCTAATAATGAAGGAGGATCTTAATCAGGCTATAATCAAGGAATAACCCTAATCAAGGATGACAATTGCAGGTGTGGCAGCTAAAGCATGGGCCAGGAGGCGCACAAAGCTCAAGAACCCAAACTCTAAAGGTAATCTTTATAAATAGGAGGTTAACCTAAAAGGTACACATTCTTTATTCATCCTATTTACTATTCAGCCTCACTGTGTACACACCACACCCCCTTTTAGCTATACGTCATTTACGTGCATAGTGATCCACTATTCTCCTCGGTATCTGCCTTATAGATATCCTGGAGTAATCATAATCCTTTTGGTATCTGCCATCTGCATTCTTATACAGAACAGAGTGTGTGTAACTTTTCTTCAACTATGTGCAACATATCTAATATCTTCAATTATATAAGGGTTTATCGTTTGTCATGTCACTTGACATAAAATTACGTCAAGTTACCCCAAAACTATGTCGTTTTAGGGTTAGAGAAATTAATAAACTCTCAAAACGACGTAGTTTTAGGGTTAGGGGAATTAATGAAGGATCTTTTGGTAAAATTCATATAATAAATGTAAAAACAAAATTACAAAAAAAAAAACAATTTATTAATTCCCCTATCTCCTAAAACGACGTAGTTTTGGGGTGACTTGACATAACCTTATGTCAAGTGACATGACAAACGATAAACCTATTATATAAATAACTTTGGTTTTGAAGACTTTACAATATAGTTAAAGATAGGTAGTGCAAAACTGAAGAAGAGGCATATTCGTTAAAATTGAGTTGCAGAAGTTTCCTTTGGTCAATAAAATTTCTAAAATGGTACTTTTCACAAATTATGCCTTAAAAAAATCGTCTCAAATATTTTAACCAAGAAGAAAAAAGAAAACAAAACATTCCGAAATTGCGTTTTGATCCTATTCTTCAAGCCCTGTTCGATGGGCTTTAATACTTCGGAAGAAACAGAAACTACTTCACGTTTCAAACCAACTTCGTTTGCTGCTAAGTTAGTTAAAGTGAAGTTAATAAAAAAGGGCTAAAATCCAAAAAATCTTCCTAAACTTTGAATGTGTTACAGAAAAACTCCGTGACCTATAAAAGTTTAAAGCTAAGGCCTTGAAGTTTCATATTTTGACTATCAATCTCATTGCCGTTGAAGTTGCATTTAAATTATATTTAATGGTTTATGCCATCTCATCTTTCTTTCTTTCTTGTAATTGAATGTTCCAATATCAGTCTAATAAATAACACTTTAAATTGACATGGAACTTTAGGTGTTTTAAATATGTTATTAAAAGGCTAAAGTACATTTTTAGCCCTTTAAATTTTATATAAGGTATTCCTCCAATCTTAATTATAGGAGCATTTTTGTAGTGTAAATTGCACTACAAAAAAGTGCTCCTATAATTAGACCGGATGGAGTATATTTTTTGTCTCGAACTTTATCAAATATACTTTTGGTCTTCTATTGCTAACACCATTAATGTTGTTAAAGGAAAATACATAAAAAAACTCAAATGATTATTGTGTGGCTAACAAAGCATATGTAAATTTAATTTTTTTAATATAATATATTTAGATTATTAAATTAAAATAAACCGACAAATCACTGCAAACGAAATTGATGTTTTGATATTTAAATTATTAAAATAATTTTTTTAATACAATCGAGATTTTGATATTGACTACTTCATTAGGTTTGTAGATATTTTTGAATTTACACATTTTAAATTTAAAATTAATAGTATTTAATTACACAATTATTAATTAAGTTTACATCGTCATCACTTAATTTGATCGTCAACATTTTTTGTTAGCAACATTAACGGTATTATAAATGTAAGACTAAAAGTATACTTTATATAGTTAAAGGACAAAAAGCATACATCCTGTAAATTTAAAGGACTATGTGTACTGTAGCCATTATTAAAATTTAAAAAATGCATAGGGTCATTGTGTCATTTACTTGTTAAAACATTTTAGGTGGTATTAGCGAGAGGTGGGAAATTTTTTCAAAGAACTTGAAGTCTGACCCATAGACGAGGACGAGGTTTTCGCCTTCCATTGACGAGGACAAGCAATTTCTTCAAACGGTTATCCTTTGAGCCTTTGCTTGAGTTGTTTCTTTTTTTTTTTTTTTTTCCTTATGTTTTTGGTTCCATTTATGGTATTGGAGGTTAAATAATCCAACAAGAAGAATGATCCTTCAGGGTGGATATTGGACCAGCTGAGGACTTTTTTATATATTTAAGCAACCAAGAAAAGGCCAAAAAAAAAAAGGAGATTCTTGTTAGAGCTCGATAATCAGATTGAGGACTTGCATATGTACAAAAATTTACACTAGAAAATAAAAGAACCAGTCAAAAGCAGGTACAAATTCATATGAGAAAAATACTTGGTTTCCCTTTGAAATTGGAACATCAAAATACCTACCTTTCCTCTTGGCGCCACCATCACTGATCCCCAAAACGCAATGGTTATTAAGAATCAATTATTGGCTGGTGGGGGAGAAAACCTATTTTAATAGGAAATGACATAATGACCCTAGACATTTTTCAAATCTTCATAAAATATTAGTTTTTTACTTATATAGATCAGAGAGGTGATCCACAACATATCCAAAGTTTAGGGAGGTTTTTCGGATTTTAGCCATACAAAAATTAAAAGTTACACATATCTGGAATTGAAGGAACATGAGCTTGATATTCAAGGATTCCAATAAGGAAAAGCAAGTCTTAATCGTTTTTAGGCCAAAATACAAATAACCCCCTCAACTTTGACTCAGTTGTAGATAACCTCCCTCACTTTTAGAAGTTTAACAATCAAACCCTTTACTCTCAGCTGATGACCATCAACTCCTTACTGTTAAGATGAACGTTAAAGTTAATGAAATTTAAGCCACAGCAGATAATTTAAGATTACTTGGCACATGACATGTAACTTTTTTTAATATAAATTTTTTAATTTATCCTAAATTAAAATTCAGAACTTTGCTAAAAAATTATTAATTTATCATAAATCAAAATACCAAATTTCTATTTTCTTTATACTCATAAATTAGAATTATATTTTTTATGAACTTGTTCTGAAATGGTTGCTAAGGTCCAGCAGGGCAGGGAACGGGAACAAGATATCAGACCCATCCAAGCCTCTTCTTTCAACACTGAGTTACTTCATCAACAGTATTATGATGCTCCTAATAATAATGCAGTCTCTTCTACCTAGAAATTCAGTCAATGGGAAACAGGGGATCCCCCTACTGGGTATGGAGGATTCGTATTTGTTCATGTTGCCTCTCACCGGTATGCATGTATACAATAATTCTCCCACTAAATTTATAATTTCATCTTATTTTCTTAATTTCAGCATTTCTTATTAGTCAATAATTAATTGATAGTGTAGGCACTTGTGTAGCCATAAAAAACATGTGTCAGTGTTTTTCATTCTGGACAGAGTAACCGGAGAGAGAGGCAATATGAACAAATGCGAATCCACCATGACAGAGTAACAGCAATGCAATTAAATGCAAGCAATGCGCCATTTGATGAAGACATTTGTCATAACGCCTTGGGTTCACAATCAACAATTGAATCCAAGTAATGCAATATAATATAGCATAACTCGGTTCGTTTCACTTTGGAGTCTTTATTTGAAATCCTAAGCTAAGTGATAAAATATTAAATTGACAAGGGATAAAGTTTTGGGTTTTCTTTCTACAACTACTTTCCAAAAATGATTAAATGAAACATATATAAAGTATTATTTTTGGTATTTTTCTTTTAATGACAGATGGTGAATGGAAATGAGTGAATATGGGACAAATAGATGACAAATTGAATAGATCCTCCTTAGAGCATCGAACTAATAACTTCCGAGACTCAATTGATTAAAAGAGTTTTGATCACCAATCTCTACAATTAGCTTAATTTAGCTCCTCATAGATGAAGAAGAAGTTGCAACGCACTGCTTCAAGAATCACCCATGGCAACAAATAATCCGATTAACTGGAATAGATGAAGGAAATTTGGAAGAATGAACTTATGTTTTTGCTTGCCTTACATCTATCATGAATTGATGTCTTCACTTGGAATTTACGGTCACTCTAAATATTCATGTTCTAGCCTAATTTTCTGAAGTACATCATGTAGGCACCATGAATTGCCAAATTTCAATCACCACTAGTCTCAGCTCAATTTGTTGATAGATTGAAGCTCAACAAGGTAAGTCCCATGTAAAACCTATGTTCTACAAAAATTAGAGGTGGCAATCCTCCATATGTGATCACTCTCAATGAGTTTGATCACTCCCACTAATTTTGGCATTCCTAAATAATCTGACATTTCAAAATGCTACCCAAAATTGTAAAATAAAATGGACGGTTCACTTAAATTCCTAGGACATCTCTGCATTTTCACCAAACTATGCAGTTTTAGTCTCTCAAGATATTTTTCTTCCACACTCTTTCTTTTATAAGGCAATTTCATGCAAGGGTATATTTTAAGTTGGGTTTCCAACCTTGAAGGGTTCAAGAGGATCTAAACATAAAATTTGTTGGAATCTCATTAAAATATATATATTATTGTCTTTAGTGGGTCCTTTAAGAGGAAAACCGTATCATACAAAATGTCTATTAACATTATCTTTCTTCTCACAACAATTCCACCTATATTAGGTGAGTTCAAGTATAACGAAACTTCACATATAGGCTACGTTCCAATCCATTAATGATGTACTTATCATGTCACCCATCTCTTCCAACTAATTTCACTATATTATCTGTTTATCATATTAACCACTCAATTTTTCTTTATATACTCCAAATGCATCAAATGACACTACTCAATTATAAAGCAAATAGCATTTGAGTATTATGAAAGGTCAACTATAAGGAGAGATGAATTAATTTCACCAATTAGAACATAATCAATGGCAAGTGTATATGCCTCTTAATGCCTCCAATGAAGTCTTTTAATTATAAGCAAATTTATTCTCTATATGCCTATTACATCATGCTTTGGAGCTGGTGGCTTGATAGCCCTAATTTAAGATCTCATTCTTTTTCAAATATGAGAAAAACTTATATATACATATTTTCAATGAAGTCCTAATATCCATGCATGTACTCATGAAAAGGAGTAATGACTCATGAGATAATAAACTAAAGATCTCTTCAATTAAAATTAATGGAGGCATCATAACCTATTATGGAGAATCACTTTATAGTCATCAAAACAATGTAACAATAATTATGAGAATTTCTAAATTCATCCTTTGGCTGAAAAACAACCACTGACTTTGCTCTATCTTTATGTACTCTTGATGACTAGCTCTTAATTGAGATCAATTTAATGAGACAATTACATCTCACAATTTTCTCTCACCTCTTATCCCAGTATCATTAAGTATGTACTCGAACTTTCAAGAGGCCAAATTTATCCTAATGGAAGGAGTGATATTTATCTCCTTATAGGCTAAACAATTATCTCTAATAAATTCTACTAAACTAAACAATTAAATAGATAACAATAATATGCTACAAAGTCAAAATAAAAAATTAATCATGCTTATAAAATAAATATAAAAGGCAAGAGAAAAACTATCACAAAAAAATAGCAAATCATACAATTATAAATTCGTAACACTAAGGTCTGCATGTGAGCAAAGATATTAGTATAACATGAATTTATCTCGAATTGATGAATCTAGAATGCGAGTCATATATTCTAATACATGATAAGCTACTTGGAAAATACTCCCTCCGGTCCTAATTATAGGAGCAAATTTTGGAGTTGGTTTTGGTCCTAATTATAAGAGCAAGTTTTAACTTTTGTCAATTTTTTCCTATAATACCCCCTAATTATATTAAATGTGATTTCTCTCACGCATTGCCTTACTAATTTAATATGCATATTGATGTTTCCATAATAATTAATTTAACAACACGCTTATATTCTATCAAGTGAAATATTCTACTTTATTTTTTTTATTTTTAAATAAAATAATTTTAATAT
Organism: Acacia acuminata; assembly: GCA_019022655.1. NCBI lineage: Eukaryota > Viridiplantae > Streptophyta > Magnoliopsida > Fabales > Fabaceae > Acacia > Acacia acuminata. The sequence goes on from JAFJYI010000168.1 coordinate 608,929, forward strand.
TCCTTTGAGAGTTTAAATTTTATAAAAGATTGTATTAGATTGCAATCATAAATGACATAAATCACATTTTAAGAGTTTAAATTTATTTAATTATGTTATAGGAATAACTTTATAAAAGGTTGTATATGAATCACATATTATCTTATTAGATTAGAACGAGAAATTGAGAGGGAGGACAATATATGAAACTGAACCGATAATGACACATGGAGTTTCTCTCTTTTGCTTCCTCTGTGCTGCGCTCTGCGTCTTTTCTTTCTGACCCACTCGTACAGCGATTCCAATTCCAACTTTGGGTAAGGATATTTTAGGAAAATACACATAATTACCTAATTTAACTTCCTTCCTTAATCCCTCCAAATTCTGGTAATTTGCTCCTATAATTAGGATCGGAGGGAGTACAATGTCATTCTATGCCACCTAATTAAATATTCAATTATAATTATCTACCTGTGGAGAAAGATTAATTATAACCATATATTTAATTACAATTGCTATTCTATAATAACATATGTTATTATAAATGTGTTCATGCAACAAAATTGAGGATATTGTGGCTACTACCAAAGAAAAAGCATGCTAACCATGAATATCATGTGCATTTAAGACATAAATATGCACTAATAACCTAATGAGAATTTAAACAATTAATTTAATCAACCAGATTGACTAAATAATTGAAGTTCTCACACTTTGATTAAATTAATTAATCATTGATTGGAGTTTATGCTTTGAAAAATCCATAAGCAATTATTTACACATGCAACATTAAGGATGCTATGGCTACTCCCAAAGATGTATGCTAATCGCAAATACCAACTATATGCATTTAAGTTCTAAATATGTACGAATCTTTAATGAGAATTTAATTGATCAATTTAATCAAGAAAATGTGACTAAAGAATGATCATAGTTAAATTCTCTCATTATTTTGTACATCCAAATTAGATCTAATATATGCACAACTTCTTGGAGGGATTAACTGATTGATTTAACCAAAAATTAAATTAATAACCCTCCCAAATTGTTTAAGAAATCAATTTCAGCATATTTCAACTCAAATATAATTTTTAAAAATTCAAACAGTTGAAAATTTTCAAGTTAATTTCATACATATTAAGGTAATTAAATGATATACCAAAACAAAATTTTGTAAACAACCATAATGCGAAAAATAACTAAAATTAATTTTTTTTTCATATTGAAACAATTAAAGTGGCACATAAAAATACATAAATCAACATTCAAATAGTAAGCCATTTATGGAATGAAATAAAAACTACACCCAAACATTTGATCAGATATTTAATTTCTTGAAAAGAAGGGGAAAATGCCAAAGAATTGTGCACAAAATGGAGTTAAGGAGATGATATCTGGAAATCAAACTCTTAAGGCCTTAATATCAATAACTCAATACATTAAAAAACAACGGTTGTCCAGAATTAAAATAAATGCATACCTGGCCCAAAATGTGAATCAAAACATGACTAGAAGAATATATCCTCCTCTTTTTAGTTAACTTAATGGTCCAAAAATTATTGAAAACCTAGCAGAGCCTATAAGGAAATTTTTGAAAAGAAAAAAAAACAATAAAAGACCCAGAAATATACCAATAAAACATTATCTCAAAAAATAAAAACCAAATAATATAGGCCTGAACAACAACAAAATAACTCAACTCAGACAACTTTAGCCCAATTACAAGAGTCAGAAGCCTAACTGGAAGTTTAAAATTTTAAATAAACAAAACTGGAGGCTCAAAGGAAAAAATCCAGCACACTTCTATTTCCCAAAAATGAATCAGGACCAATCAAAATAGTGATACCACTGTACAGGTTTAAAAATACCCCTTTTTGACTTAAATGCCCTAAAAGAAAAGGCCCAAAAACTGGGGGGTAAATAGAAATTCAAAAATGGAATCCAAATTAATAGCCCACAACACCAGGCCCAGTTCGTAAATGCTGTGCAAAACACCATTTTTTTAATGATTGAGTCCAAAGATCGGAATGGTCCAATTGTTTTTATTAAAAACACAAAAGGACATTATATATGAAAAGAATGGCCCAAAATGTGATGAGCCCAATCATCACGGCCCAGTCCACTGCCCAACAGTTTATGTGAAACTGTGCGTTTCACACCGCGCAAAACGTCATCTCTTGTATTTGCGAGGATGCTTCTGGATCAGCAAAAACTACACCGTGTACGGCTGTACGCTCTTCTCCAACCTTCAGTCGGATCCGTAATGGCCGACCCGTATCAACATTGCGACTTGGATGTAGATCCTAAGGCTTTATTTGATAGTTTCGAAGGAAGGGAAAGGAAAGGGATGAAGGGAGAATGGAGGGGGAGGAGATGGAAGGGAAATAGAAGATATTACCTCCCGTTTGAGAGTTTAAAAAAAAAAAAAGTAAAGGAAGAAGATGGAGAATTAATAAGTTATTTTTACCATTTTGTCATTTTCTTTAATAATTAATATAATTATTATACTTTACAAATAAATTTAAATTTAAATTTTCTAAAAAAATTATTTATGTAATTTTTATATTCAAATAATTATTTATGCGACGGTGGCGATGGTGGTGGTGGCGGGCGGCGGGGGGGCGGCGGTGGGGTGGTGGTGCACAAGGGTAAGGAAGTAATTAACCTATTTTCCCTCTTAAAACCCTCATATTGGGGGAACTTTATTTTTTAGAATAATGAGGGTTTTGGAGGATTTGTAAAAATCCGATTCCCTCCCCTCTTATTTTTAAAACTTGCAAACAAGGGAAGGGCTATCAAGACCATCCTCCCTTCCCTTTCCTTTCCCTCCAAAATGAAACTCCCAAACATAGCCTAAGGGTCCATCGAAACTGCAACTACAGGCAGCATATATGCAGTGATTCTGCAGAGTTTTCCGGCGGTTTTGACGGCAATGATCTCATGAACAATTTGTAAACACAACGTGCACAACAAGTTAACAAATATGCACCAAAATCAAACAAGGATTCATGGAGAAGCATGTTCGAATGTGATAAGTGTATATTTTATGATTAAATAGGTGTATATTTTATGAAAATTAATTGGAATTATTGATATTATATAGCTATTTAATTATCTTTTATTGATTTTTCCATCATTGAATCAAACTTAGGATCAAAGAATAAATCGACATAAAATCTACTCATATCCTATTTTTTTTATACAGGGAGATATTTCTTGATTTGGAATGAAGTAGAAAGAGCAATTAAGGGGATATGCAATCAGCCAAACTCGATGGTCCCACGCAAGAAAAATAGAAACAAAATCAATTGCGTGGTCTGGTGGAGTTGATTACAAGATATAAGATATCTTTTTAATAAGAAAAGGAGAATCAATGACCCAGGACCTAAATTATTTACGTGCAAACGATGCTCTCTACTTGTACTTCATCTTCCCTATGTGCAATATACTTTCCCTTATGTGATACATTTTCCTTATATGCAACTTAACTTTTGTTATATGCAATCCATCTTCAACATGTGCAAAGGTCTTCTTTTGTGTGCCAGAATTAAGTCATAATGTGCAAATTATATATACTTTCTGCAAACAATCTTCCCTTGTGTTCAAATAATTTTCCATATGTGCAATATATATTCCATATTTGAAATTTATCTCTCCTATATGTGTAACTTAACTTCTATTATATGCAATCCACCTTCCCCCATATGCAAATGCCATCCTTTGCGTCCCAAAATTAAGCCATAGTGTGTAAATTATGCTTTGTGTAAACGGTCTTCTAGTGTGTGCAAACAATATTCCCTATGTACAAGATATCTTCTCTATATGAAATTCATCTTCCCTATGTGTAACTTAACTTCCCTTGTATGCAATCCATCTTCCTTATGTGCAAATGTCTTCATATGTGTCCCAAAATTAAGCCAAAATGTGCAAATTATGCTAGTACAAACGATCTTCCCATTGTGCAAATGATTTTCCCCTGCATACAAACCATATTTTCCTATTGTACAAATAAACTTTCCAAGTTTTTTCTTCCTTAAAATTTTCGGCCACTCACCCTTACCTTTGGAAATTGAACCCAGAGATCTAGATTTACAGATTAGTTGGTCGTATAGGAGTTTAATGAGAGGCAACAAAAAATTGAAGGTAGTGAAAATGAAGGAGAGAGTTAAAAGATTTTAGATTAGATTAAAGGCCAAAGAAACCATCGTCCTCTCCTTGGAAGTCGTTGATGCCGTTTTTGAAGAAGGTTGTCGTCACAGTTGTTAGAGGAGGTTTTTCACCGATGTCAATCATGCGCAAGACAAGCAAGAAGAAGGCAACATGAGTAAGAGGGAGAGTGAGAGGCAACTGTTGATGTGAGAGAGAAGGTGAACAACAACTAGTGACCGATGATTTGTGAAAGATGGAGAGTAAGTAGTAATGTAACTATGTAAGGGAAGAGAGTAGTGCGAGAGCACCCTAAATGGTGTGGTAGGATAGTATGTGCATTTTAGTCATTTCATTCTCATTCATATATGCCCTAAATGACCCAAGTCCTTAAAATAAACTTAGGTCATTCCAAGCAAAAAAAAAAAAAAAAAAAAAAAAAAAAAACTTTTCAAATAGGGATTTACAAGCAATTTTCCCAATAAAAAAAAAAAATTTTTTTTTTAATAAAAGAACAATAGTTAAAAGATTGTCTTTATATCGATTCTCGTAAACATTAAAATATATTTTTTAAAAAAGTAAAGTTAAAAAAAAAAAAAAATCAGTATGATCCATCCAGATTATATCTAAAGAGTATGTAGTAGTGATTAACTCTTAATGCTCATTATTGCGACCAGCAACTAGTTTCCATTGCCTATTGTGCCAATTGGTGTTGATCATTATTTGAAATAGCCTACATGGATTATGAAAGGTTATTGACAGCTTACTTTTGCTGAAGCACTGACCATTAATTATCCCATTCTTATTAAAATCGTATATCATAACTAATAACGCCTCCTAACAGTCTTCCATGGCCACTAACGGACAATTAAACATGTTGACTAAAAGGTTAAAAAAGGAAAAAAGGGCAAAACATTAATTGGGTTCTGATCGTCTACGTGAACCAACTTTGCTTGCTGCTAGAGCTGTGCTTAATGAAGCCGACCTCAAACAAGTTGACAGTATATCTTTCGAAGATTATTCGGGTAGCTATTTACAATACAAACAAGTTCTTAACGAGAGGTGGTATTTAATTAAACAAATTATCACAATTCATCCGTTTGAATTCTACCTCAAATTAGCTACCCGTCGCCATAATTGTGTCATTGCCTTCATCATCAAATTAGCTACCAGTCGCCATATAGTAGTATTCATGCATTTGCTGACCATCAAATTTATTTGTCATCATCATTGATGGAGATAAATATAGTATACATACAACCACAATCTTCCAGCATCGGCTGCATATTATAATTAATATATATATATATATATATATCATAATATATATGTGTGTGTATATGTATATGTATATATAGTGCTGGAATTCAAAACAACCTAAGGCATGATCGGCCAATTCAAACCTAATGTTTGGGAAACTAAATTAAAACGATTACATCACATCAAAAAGTTGTATAGTAACCGCAAAACAGTCTAGAGGAGTTATATGGAGAGCAAAATAATTATTATTAATACCATTAATTTAAAATATATAAGACGGGATAGATAAATAATAATAATAATAATAATAATAATAAGCTGCTGAAGTTGGCGTGTTGGTGCATATGTTTGGTTTAAATATTCATATCTTAGCTTGGTGGAATATAATTTAACACTATACTTAACTAGAGATGATGAATTAATAGTGTTATACCTTTCCTTTGTTGACTAAATGTGATCAAGAGGAGAGAGAGACGAATTATAGGATATTGTTCAAATGATTAATTTTTTTCACCTAATATCTCTAACAAATTATTAAATTTCTTAGCTAATTAAATAAACTCGTCTAATTATTCATAACTCATATTTAGGGTAATTATATAATTAATCTTAACTCACCTTATAAAATTAACTTACATAAAATTATTATTAGTTTCTTATAAAAGAGACGGGAGGTAGTACTGCATAATTTTTTTTTTTTTTAACTCACCTTATCTTCAAATGCATGCGTGAATGATGGGGTATGTTGTTAGTAATTACGAGTACATATATCACAATTCTTATTTATAAAATGTGCCTCAAATGAATACTAGCGAGATGTGTGGTGTTTTTGCTATTAGTTTTGTTGTTGAGAATTAGATTCCTGAAGGATTCGATTATTTAATGTTCATACAATTAACGTGCAGTGACACCCAAATTTTTACCTAGACTCTAAAATTAAGAATCAAACTTGCGTTTATGGAACAAATTATTACACCAAAACTTGCGTGCTCATTGTTCAACATTATATTTCACAAGACCAAGAACACTCCAAGTCCAAGACCGTTTGTCTACCAGTTAACTTTTGACTTAGAGACTATCCCGAAATGAAAAGGATATTCCGACAAAAAGAAATTATAAATTTAGGGGAGACAAAGTTAATTGAAGCCTTATATTTAAGATCAAAATAAACATTTTTTTCTAACTCTTAGACATGTGAACAAAGGTAGCATCATTTTTAAGACATTAACGTCACACATATTGTCCAAACTATAGTTCAATGAAAGACGATAATTGTTGGACGAGTTTTCGAAGTGTGTGTGTATTGTCCAAACTATAGTTCAATAATGAAAGACGATAAAAACGAGCACAACACACGTGAATAATGTTATCGATTGGAAAATCAAAAGTGAAGAACTTTGGGGAATTAAATACTCCCTTCAGTTTTTAATATAATATATATTTATCTGATTATATAAAAAAATTAGTTAAGTTAATCAATTTACATGTATTTTTTAAAACACATTAATCACTTCTTTAATTCCCTCATAATCTCTCCTCCGCAATTATTGTTTAGAGATGAACAATAAGTGTAAATTAGGAAAATATTAACAAATATAAAAATTATGTCTTATATTTAAGATCAAATCCCCTATCTAAATATGTCTTATACTATTTCTGGTCCGATCCTAAATATAAAACAAAGCAAGGGCTATCATCTATGGGCCCATAGCAAGAGTTCTCATCCCTTGAACAATTAATTAGTTGTAATAGTTGTGTATTCGATTCTTAACCATTCTGTATGGAACTCATTTAATTGAGAATGATTTGTCAATCATGCAAAACATAACTATTTCAAATATAAGGCAAATATGTCCCCACATAATAAAAGACCTGTCCCTTGGTTGCACATTGTTGACTGATATATTTGACGCCTATCGCCTAGTACCTCCTGTTATATTGTACTACATGAAATATGTGAGACAGGCATTTCTCACCTTTGTAGAAATATTCAAGTGTTTTATAAGAAATATGTAGAAATAATTTTATTTCGTAATGCACCAAAGTGATATTATTTTTGTTGGATGAGTTTTCTCAAAGTTGTGTGCGCATTATTGTCCAAACCATATTTCAATGAAAGACGATAATAATAAGCACAAGCAACATATACGTGAAAGTTTTTTTTTTATTGGAAAATCACAAGTGGAAGAATTTCGAGGAATTAAATATCTATTTTTTTATTAACTCAAGTTGGAGTCGGTAACAAATCAAATTAAGTATGGTTTTCCATTTTACTCCCCGAGATTATTTCAAGTATATTAAAAATAAAATAAAATATGTCCACTTGAATGTTAATTAGAATAAAAACCCAAATTATATATTGAACTATGAAAAATATAATGTACCATGCATGTCCCCTTATAATAAATGATCTGTCACCGATAGTTGATCATTGTAGGGTCGTATTTGACATCTATCATTGCCTCTCGTTTTTATTCTAGCCACGACTATCTCTCTTTATATACCAATCCATTTCATTTTTCACTCACCCTCATCATTTTCTAAGAATCTGTTCACACTGCCATGGCGTAACCTCAAGAGTTGCGGCTTTCCATAATTGGTATGTCCAAATTCTCATCTGCTATATACGGTGATGTCATCTCTCTTATGCATGTTCATACATCACAAATCACTCGCAGAAATTTGCTGCACTTATAGGTACGATGATCTCACCTCACACAGATTCACGTATACGTTGATGCTTCAATCACATAATAGCAACTTAAAATTGATGTTCAAAGCTTTCTAACTTCTATTCATGAAAAGTTGATGAGAAGGAAGCAAACAGAGGAAACACATAGTTCCAATATAAATTTCGATGATTTTTAAGAGTACATCAACTTGAAACAAAGGCAAACTATGATAAATCCAAAACTACCGGACATATCTATGTTGAATTACGGCTTTATTGCATCTCATTTGTCTCTACGGGTTAACACGAGGACAAAATCCTCCGAATTTTAGAATATAGAATATGACCACCTTTGTATGTATGGCTAATGGATTGATTATTTGAATTGTTTTCTCGAGAATCTAATGGAGCCAAAGACAAGAATCCAAATGGTGATACGTAGTCCGATGCGCCAAGAACACAAATCCCAACGGAGATGCCCAAGATTTCCCATATGAACTAAGCAACACAATCAAAAACAAGAAGAGACATCAACGTTGGTTAAGAATAGCCTTGTATGTTGTCTCTGTCTTCTTTCGGGCCAATCACCGCAACACTCTTGGGAAGATGTATTACCAAGAAGGTGGCAACAAAGCAAATGGTTGGGAACACTTGTCCAGCTTGTGGGTTTCCCTATTCTCCTCCCGTTGTACTTTATCCCCCGCATCCAAACACCCCCCTCGCAACAAACACCATTAACAATCATGAACAATCCTCTATTACAAAGCGAGCAATTGTTTATGTATTCCTTGGCCTTCTTGTTGCATTAGACAGGTTACTTATACTCGCTTGGTCTCTCTTACCTCCCTGTTTCTACATATGCTCTTATTTGCTCCTCACAACTAGCTTTCAATGCCTTCTTCTCCTTCTTCCTTAATTCACTCAAATTCACACCTTACATCATAAACTCCTTAGTCCTTTTAACAATCTCCTCCGTGCTTCTCGTCTTTCATACTGATCCTTCTTCGGGATCTACACAAGCTTCAAAACACAAGTATATGATAGGGTTCATATGCACAGGTTCTTGCTTCATTTGGGTATGGACGGGTGCTTTCTCGACACAACTTGCATTCGGGAAAGTCTTCAAGAAGGAAAGTTTCAAGGTGATTCTGGACTTGATAATATACCAATCACTTGTGTCAACAATGGTTATACTAGTGGGGCTGTTTGCTAGTGGTGAATTTAGAACTTTGAAGGAAGAAATGAAGGATTATGGAATGGGAAAGGCAAGTTATGTACTTAATCGAGCTTTTTGCTATAACATGGCAAGTTTTTAGTGTGGGTTGTGTGGGTTTGATTCTGGAAGTGTCTTCTTTGTTCTCAAATGTGATAAGTGTTTTGGGTGTGCCAATTGTACCTATTTTGGCTATAGTAATCTTCCATGACAAGATGAATGGGTTGAAGGTAATATCTCTGTTGCTTGCTCTTTGGGGCTTTTTGTCATACATCTACCAGCAGTACTTGGATGAGACCAATTCCAAGACTCTTCAGCACACAAACAATGATGCTTCATCCAGGCACTCACAAAATGGAATACCTGGGCAAGTAGAAACAGGTCACATTGACTCTAAGAGTCCAATAAATTCTTTGAAATAGATACGGATATATGAAGAGAGGGTTAACCTTCGCGTAGCGATAAGGTTGCTGTCATGTGACCTGGAGGTCATATATTCAAATCCTGGAAATAGCCTCTCCCCTTACAGGATAAGGGTGCATACATCTATTTTTCCCCAAACCCCACTTGATCGAGCGTTGTGTAATTGGACGCCCTTTAGACAAAGATATATGAAGCTAGATGTAATAGAACTCTTATCTCATTGGATTTATGTCTGTAAATTAAGTTTTTTCTAGAAATATCTTTAAAACAATCTCCAAATTGTCAATGTGATGCTAACTCAGGTGCAAGAATTCTTAAAAGTATCATTGAGCAACATCAAACAAACGATAAGTTTATTCAAAGCAAATCTCCTACTGAATATGTTCATGTTTTGTCCACACAGCATATACTAGTATAGCAATTTCACACAGTATATGTATAGAAGATACTACCACGGTCCCAAATATAGAATATAGTTTGTAGTACAATTTGCATTACAAACTATCTTATATATTTAGTACCAGAGGAGTACCATTTTTTGATTCTCCCATCATAACTTAGTAGGTCCAATCATCTCGCTTAGTCAATAGAAGGACCACCAATTAATTTGTCATCAATGGAAGCTGTTGGGAAGTAAAAGCTTCCTTCATAAATTGATGAATGTGGAACCTCACCTTGACGGCCATACCACACGTGAACGTCATTTATGGGACATTCTTGCAATTACTATCGATAAGTTATATTTTGATCATATTTCACGAAAAAAAGGGAAAATATCAATGATGTTTTAAGGTAGAGAGAAAATATCAAAAAGTCCCAACCCCAAATCCCCTAAGAACTTTTTTTATATTAATTACGGAATTCCTCTTGCAAAAAAAGTCTCGTTGTCAAAATAGCTCTTCATGTTGTCAAAATGACTTTATTAGTTGTTAAAATGTCCTAACGAAAATCTCGTTGTCAAAATGATTTTTCATGTTGTCAAAAATTTCCGAGTTTTTCCTTCGGCATGTAGAATTTTAGAAACTTGGAAAATTTTTAGCAACATGAAAAGTCATTTTGACAACGAGATTTTCGTAAGGACATTTTAACAACCGATAAGGCCATTTTGACAACGAGACTTTTTTTGCGAGAGGAATTCCGTAATTAATATATAAAAAAAAGTCCCTCTACCTTGGGACCTCCCGGATATTTTCCAAAAAAAAAAAAAAAAAAAAAGATAGTATAATTGTGATTGAACTTGGAAAAGCCATCTTAAATATGAGGGGCAAGAATTTTAATTATTGATTTTTTCGTGTTTATTTAAGATATTGAAATAAGGAAAGAATGTAAATGTACTTATCAAGTAAAAAAATTAATAGGGGAAATTGGGGAAAAGCCCCCATAGAAATTTTATTGCTAAGAAGGACTTAAGTCGAGCAACATTATTTTCTGTAAAAAAAAAAAAAAGAAAGAAAGAAAGATCGGTGCCACTTTAATTAATTACACAAGATCGGTTTGGAATAATCCTCCTATTCCCTTCCCATCTCCTTTACGTAATCATTGGATCAAGATGTAGATGTTCAGATTTGATCTTTTATGAAATTAATTGTTAAATTATAAAAATAATTGATTAAATACAAATAGCTAAATTTTGATTTGAATTATTCGATACTACAATAATAAAAATAATATTTAGCATAAAACTAAATACGGATTCAAATATTGAGTGAGTAGTTAGAAAAGGAAGTGAAGGAAAGAGGAAGAGGAGGGAAGAAGAGGTGTTCGAACCATTTTCTACGGGATTATTTGTTTATTATGCACATGTATGTTGTATCCTAGTCTAGGAGATAATCATATTCAAGGCATAGCCTAATAATAAATATACTTCTTTTCATGAAAATTCAAACTTTGAAGTAAATGGTGCTTGTGACGTACGATGAAATAAATGTTGTCCCATTATGGACATTTTTATTGACCACTAATAACCCGTGGGGAGTAGGATGATCCGTATATTGTTAAATATAAGACACCATTTAGAAGCTTTTCTCCTTGTTCAATATGCTTTCTCTTTTATATCAAAAAAATATGCTTCCTCTTATCCTAAAGTTAATGTCCGTTTAAGAGTTTTGGTTTGGACATAAATATAATATTCATTTTTTATATTAAAAATATTTTATATTATTGTTGGACTATTTTAAAATGAAGATGTGTTTGTTAAAAAGTCATATCCTTATAAGTTAAGAAGAGTTCGTAAGGAGTTATAACACTAAATATCACCAAGATCGTGTCTCTTTAGTTTCTAAAAACACCTAAGAAAAGGTGTTATAACTACTACTCGGTAAGTGAAAAGTTATATTGGTTTTTCAAGAAGACCTTACATACTATAAAGGTGTAGCTCTTGAAGAAAGTGTTATTTTAAATAACCATTGAATATTGAAGTTATGTTGGTTCATGAAAGTTCATGAATCTAACATATAGTTATGACTTTTAATTAAAGATGTGTTGTTTCAAGAGGTATCACTACAAGACATCACTTTATGGTCTATAAATACCTTACATCATCATTTTATTTGTGACATCATATATTAGAAATCACACAACAACAAGATATTAAACTCATTGCTTTTTTCCTTGGGTGCAAACAAAGATGAAGTCAAATTATCACTTTGTAAAATTGTAACACCCCACTGTTTTGAGCCTAGAACAGAGTGGTATCTTCACCTATCATGCAAAGATGTAATATTTAACAAAAATTTAAACCACTGGGCTAGGTTTGGTTCTTGCAAAGAAAGCCCATCTTTAAAGGCAAATTTCAAAATGATAATAAAGTTCAGATGGGCTTTTCTGAAACATTTAAAACATTTGAAAACATTTTATCAGTGGTTCAAACTTATCATTAAAATTGCATCATATTTAAAACCTTATCAAGTTTCATCAGAGTATTTCCTTATTTCTCCAATTAATCTAATGCTCTACTAAATCATTCACCACGATTTGGGCTTGTTATATACATGCCCATTCCTGCTGTAACGTCCTCAAAATTTACCTAACATAATAGCTAATTAATGGTTCATTAACAACAAAGTAATGCTCCATCATTTGCCAAAATATACAAAAGTAAATCAGAGTATGCAGAATGAGCCCTAACGTGGCAATATACAACCATCCAACATACACCAAAAAGACAGAAGCACTACTTTTAGCAGAGTAGCCTAAGCTTCTGAAGTCTTCCCTGATGGATCCAGATGAGAACTATCACCTGAAAAATGTGGTAACCATCAATCCAACTTATTACGAATACAAATATGTGCTAGTGGGGTGCCAAGTGGAACAATTTATATAACAAAATATTAAAAATAAAATTCACCAATATACACGTCACAAAATTTCATATCATAAATGTTGTATCAGAAGTTATGTATCGAGTTTTCATTAACACAATTTCCAAGATACCTCCCATCAATCCAACCGAACCGCCTTATTTCCTCCGACTAGACCCATGGGCTAAGTTACATCCATGTTACTGGTTACTCAAAAGCTCACTAGTCATGTGATGAGGACCGGCCAAAATCCTCAGAGCACATGTCCCAGACCATGGGTCTTTTCCCCTCATTGAACTGGTAGGGTGTCGTAAGCTCTCTTGAACTAGTGGGCAGTCCCTCATTGAACAGGTGGGACAACAGAAAGCCAACCATCGTGCACCAATGGAGGCCTCACCACGTGGTGGAATAACTACTTCATTTCTTCCCAATTTAACCCTTACCATAATTATCACAATAAATAAATAGCTCAACAGGGATTTTCCAAGATTTTGCGTTCATATCATGTAATTAAAATCATTCTCAAATATATGTCGTAATATCTAAATTCTCAATTCTTATAAATAAATAAATAAATTCACAATTCAAATCATAAGGTTCCACAAGGCAATTTCTATTAAAATATTCATAATCATTTCACAAAATACTCACAAACAACATACTAATACACATAGTAAGTGGAAAGTGGTTACCTCTTGCCAAAGCTAATTACTATCTCTTGCTCCTAATCCAAGAGCTCAAACACACGTCAAAAATCAATCTACCATAACCAATTTACTAACCATTAATAACTGTTCTAAAACTCTACACAATAAAAATTAAAATTTATAATTTTATAAAATTAAAATATACAATTTTTTTTAATAATAATATATGGAATGATTGAAATGGGCATATTATGACGGGACTGAAAAATCGGTGAAATCATTGTAATTATTAATTCTCCTTTTCATTTACTATTAATTAATAATACCCTTTTCTATATATTATTAATAATTTCCTTTATTGTTTATTCCTTTTTTAAATAAATAAATAATAATAATATTTATCAGTATTTCTTTATCGATTTTACTAATTATTCATTCATTTATTTTATAATTATTGTTGTTGTTGTTGTTGTTAAACTCTCAAAGTCTATTTCAACATTTTAAATTAGGAGTTTAATAAATATAAACATCATGAAAATATGCTTTTATATATATATATATATAGTGAAGAACACCCAACTAGCAACTAATTAATTGTATTCCTATTGCTAATCGATTTTTTTAACGGTGTTATTTCTTTCTTTCTTTCTTTTTTTTTTTTCACGTGAGGGCCCACACCAATTACAACAATGTGGGTCTCGGCGTGTGTAACTTATCAAACTAACACTCTTCTATAATATTTAATATCAGGCTAGTTACTAAATTCAACATATAGTAAAGTTTTCAAACCCGCATATTATATATTTATTTATTTATTTATTTTTTTGACAGTAAGGTATTTTATTTTATTTTTTTTAAATGCTTCAAAAGTGTTTCCTTTCTCCTTTTTTTTTAATTATATATATATCAGCGACATATGCATGAATATATACTATATCCTTATTTTCAGTTTTATGTAGGAGCAACGTATACCTACATGTATTTATATATATATAGCACTTACAAGCTTTGGGTTTTATGGATCAGAAAGAAGCTAAGTCTTTTTTTTTCTTTCCCTCCTTTCTTATTCAACGGCGATACATATATATTTCTATACAGTAATAATTATTAGCTAGTTCCCCCCTTTATTCCATATGCGCATGTTGGTATGTGTGTGTGTGCCAACAGTAGGTTTTTTATTTATTTGTTTGTTTTTCTTATAAACACTAACCCATGCTTAGAGACTTTACATATATATACAGGAGTCCCTTTTTTTTCTCTCTCTCTATCCCTTCCAAGAATAACGTTGTGTTTATACAAGCTTCTTCCTTCACTTTATATACACACACACATAAAGCTATATATATTTAAGTTATATAGATATTGTTATGGAATAAAATATTAGGCCCATCCAAGGTGTGGCCCAGAAGAGGCAACCAATATTGCACGATGTGATGGCAGAACACTTGGGCTTGGAGGCACAAGAGGCCCATCGGCCCAAACCCTAACCCCTAATGTACACTCTATAAATAGAGGGTAAACCCTAAGGTACACACGTATTCCCGAACTCTCCCTCTTTACAAGTCGCCTACACCGTGCACACACACCCCCCCCTTTGGTTGTGTACGGTGATCTTCTATTCTCAAAGGTATCTCATCCATAGAGACCTAAGAGGGAGCTATTTGATCCAAGATAAACTTACTAGTCCACCTAGGGCTAGACACTTATGTTCTTATGACAGAACACATATGTATCAGTTAAAGTTTTCCAACAGCAAATTACATGACTCAAACCTCTATTATATAAACACTGAACAGTGAAAGAACACGTTTGAAGATACAAACGCAAGCTAGAAAATGGTCCCTGCTTTCAGTTTTCCTTTGGTAGCAACTCATGGGTTTATTTTTATTATTTCGTACAGCTTCATACTCATGTTTTTCGTTGAGAGATGACGGTAACTAGAAGGAGAAAAAGCTTGATCACTTACTGTTAGAACTAATGTATAATTAGTGAATTAGTTTGTAATTAGGATTTCCTATTCTCTGTATAGCTGTTGTGGTCCCTTATTGTATACGTGTATAGCTCATATTCTTCTGTAACAACTTCCGTACTAGTCCGTTATGGATTCTTTGGCTATATATAGACTATTGAGGACTGAGGAACATTTACCTAGTCCATTGCATTTCTCTCTGTTATTCTTTATCTTTCTTGGTATCAGAGCAATCTCTCTCGTCGTCTTTCATTATGTCTTCGTCTCCAGCGACTCCGGCTTTCGGCGACGCTACTCAATCGTCAGTCGTGAAGACCTATTCTCTTTTTCATTGGTCCAGTCAAACCATGTCCGTCAAGTTGGATCGGACCAATTTCTTGGTTTGGGAGTCGGTTGTTCTTCCTCTCATTGAAGGCAATCATCTCCAATCTCACATTAATGGTACTTGCTCTATTCCCGCAAAAACTTACTCTACTCCAGGTTCCTCAGCGATTGTTCCCAACCCCGATTTTGAGGAGTGGTATGCCGTTGATCGTATGTTGGTCGGATGGCTTCGGAATACCATGACACAGGAGGTTGGTTCCCAACTTCTTCACTGTCAAACGGCTCTTGATTTGTGGGTTAACGCCCGAACTCTCACCTGTGCTTTTTCAAGGTCCGAGTCTTAATTTATCAGTCTGAAATGCACCATACTCGCAAGAACTCGATGAAGATGGATGAGTATCTTGTGAAGATGAAAAGCATCGCTGACCAACTCATTCTTGCCGGCGCTCCTATTTCAGCCGATGAGTTGATTCTGTGCACTTTAAACGGTCTCGACGCCGAATACAATGCAATCGTGGTCAAACTCATCGACCAAACTGGTCTCACCTGGGTCGAAGCTCAGGCTTCTCTGTTGGCTTTTGAATGCCGTCTGGAACAACTCAATCAATTTTCATCACTGTCTATTCAACCCTCGGCAAACTAGTCACTCGTGATTCTCATGTTCCTGACTCTCGTGCGTCCTTTGCTCGCAATTTTCCTTCCAACCGAGGCTCTTGGAGGCACTCTCGTGGTTATCGCAGACGTTCCCGAGGAAGATTTTCTTCTCATGGTGGTCCTTCAAATAATGGCAACCGACCTTACTGTGATTATTGTGGTCGCTATGGTCACTATGTTGACACCTGCTATTAGCGACAGGACCACACTCATGGCTCAGGCGTACCTCAGGCTTACTATGCAGATCCCCATGTGGTCGCTGATCCTGACTGGTATGTTGATAGTGGAGCCAGCCATCATGTAACTCCCAATCCTGCTTAGCTTGACACTATCGCTCCAGCAGGTAACCATTTCCTTTACACCTGCACTGGTAATAAATCTCGAATCCATAGCGTTGGTTCCTCCTCTCTCTCCTACTCAGACTCTAAACTTAATCTTAAGGAAGTATTAGTTGTTCCTTCTGCAACTAAAAATCTGCTTAGTGTGCATAAACTTGTTACGGACAATCCAATCTCAATTACCTTTACTAATGATGGTTATTTTGTGAAGGAAAAGGACACAGGACGATTGTTAACGCTGGGACCAGTAAGGCAAGGCCTGTACCCCTTGAGTAGTTCAAGTTCACCAGTACACGTCAATGTGGCAGATGCTACCAAGAAGGCAGATAATCTGAAGAATGCTGATTTGTTTTTACAATGGCATTTTAAGTTAGGCCATCCGAATAACAAAGTTCTTAGACAAGTTTTACAGAGTTGTAATGTCAATATTAAAGTTAGTGACAATCTTGTTTGTGCAGCCTGTCAATATGGCAAATCAAAGAAACTTCCATTCTCTCGATCTATATCTCATGCATCTTCTACTCTTGCATTGATTCATACTGACGTGTGGGGACCCTCTCCAATACAGTCAATTCATGGTCATAAATATTATGTACACTTTGTTGATGACCATAGCAGATATACCTGGTTATATCCCCTTAAACATAAGGGTGAGGTTGTTAATGCCTTCAATCACTTTCGCAACTATGCAGAAAATCACTTTAATACTACAATTAAATCTATCCAATGCGATAATGGAACAGAGTACAAGCCTCTTATACCAAGTGCTCATGCCTCTGGAATCGTTGTTCGATATACGTGTCCTTACACTTCGTCTCAAAACGGACGAGCTGAGCGTAAACATCGCCACATTGTAGAGACTGGTTTGACTCTATTAGCTCAAGCACGCCTACCATTGTGCTACTGGACTGAGGCTTTTCAGACTGCTGTATATCTAATCAATCGACTTCCAACCTCTGTCCTTGGTGGTGTTTCTCCTCTGTTCTGTCTTTTTAAAACAGAGCCCAATTACAGTGATTTAAGACCGTTTGGATGTGCCTGTTATCCTCCCCTACGTCCATATAATGATCATAAGCTTCAATTTCGCAGTCAGCAGTGTGTCTTTCTTGGCCCAGCTTCTTCATAGAAAGGGTTCAAATGTCTCAGTCCTACTGGTCGCATTTATATTTCACGTCATGTTATTTTCGACGTTTCTCTGTTTCCATGTGTTTCAGGATTCTTAAATCGACGCTCTGCTTCTTCTACTTCAGACATTGCCACTGTTCCATCATTCATTATTTCTCCAAGCCCAGTTCTGGTGCATCATGGTTCTTCTTCACCGAGCCCACTATTTAATTCTGGTGAACGTTCTGACGATGTTGGATCTCTGCCTCGTGGGTCCTTATCTCCTCATGATCCAGTTTCTTCTCAGGCCTCATCTCAAGCCTCGGCCCAGTCTGAGGCCCATATTCCTGCTATTAACTCGATCCAAAGATCACCCAACTCGGTCCTTCGTCCCCACAAAACATCCATTCGATGATCACTCGCTAAAGCCGTGCGCCACTAAGCCTCGGTACCCGTTCGTCGGCTCTCTCGGTACGGAGTCGCCGTCGGCCTTAACTGAGGCCCGTCCTCCTCGTACGGTTGCCGATGCTATTGCTTCTCCTGCCTGGTACTCTGCGATGAAAGAAGAATTTCAGGCTCTAACCCGAAATCGCACCTGGATTCTCGTGCCACCCTCTCCTTCCCAGAAACTTGTTGACTGTCATTGGGTGTTCAAAACCAAATTTCGCACCGATGGCTCAATTCTTAAACACAAGGCTCGTCTGGTTGCTAAGGGGTTTCAACAAGCTCCTGGTGTGGATTTTTTCGAGACTTTCAGTCCAATGGTTAAACCCACAACGGTACGCTTAATCTTGACTCTTGTCGTTACCTTTCACTGGGAAATTCGTCAAGTTGATGTTAACAATGCCTTCCTTAATGGCTTTTTACATGAAGATGTCTATATGCGACAACCTCCTGGTTTCTGTGATCCCAATAAATCTTCTCATGTTTGCAAATTGGTCAAAGCCATCTACGGTCTTAAACAAGCCCCTCGTGCTTGGTTCGATGGTCTTCGATTTACTCTGACTCAATGGGGTTTTCTGAACTCTAAAAGTGATCCTTCTCTTTTCTTTCTGAGAACTTGTTCAGTCACTATTTTCATTTTAGTATATGTTGATGACATTTTGATTACTGGGAATAACTCTTTGTTTATTCGAAACTTCATTGTGAAGCTTAATGCTACTTTTTCTCTAAAAGATATGGGGTCTCTCTACTACTTCCTTGGTTTAGAGGTTTTTCGGGATCAGTCGGGCATCTTTCTCAATCAAGGTAAATATGTAATGGATATATTGCACAAGTTCAATATGGTCGATTGTGCTCCTGTATCTACTCCTATGGTCACTGGACGTTCCTTTTCCTCTGCTGATGGTTCACCCATGTTTGACCCTTCTTTGTATCGCCAAGCCATTGGATGCTTACAATATTTGACTACTACTAGACCTGACATTGCCTATTCGGTTAACAAATTGAGTTAGTTTTTGTCCAACCCCACTGATGTTCATTTTCAGGGTGCATGTCAAACGTATTTTTAGATACCTTAAAGGAACTCTTCATTATGCCCTGCATCTTAAAGCATTTCGAACACTTCAGCTAATGGCTTTTACTGATGCACATTGGGCCACTGATTTAGATGATCGTCGCTCCATGGCTGGTTTCTGTGTTTATTTGGGTGGTACTTTAGTTTCTTGGGCTTCTAGGAAACAAAAAGTAGTTTCTAGAGCCAGTTCTGAATCTGAATATCGTGCTCTAGCTGATGGGTCTGTTGAATTAAAATGGATGTGTACACTACTTTCTGAACTTGGTCTGTTTCTTAAGAAACCATCTGTCATATGGTGTGATAATCTAAGTGCTAAGGCTCTTGCTTCCAATCCTGTTCATCATGGCAGAAGTAAACATATTGATATTGATGTTCATTTCATCTGGGATCAAGTTTTGGCTGGTGATGTTACTGTTTCCTACATTCCCTCTCAACAACTGATTGCTGATTGTCTGACCAAGGCTCTCACTTATACTCAGTTCTCATATTTTCGAAGCAAACTCGGTCTGTGTCCACACCCTCTCGTTTGAGGGGGAGTGTTAGAACTAATGTATAATTAGTGAATTAGTTTGTAATTAGGATTTCCTATTCTCTGTATAGCTGTTGTGGTCCCTTATTGTATACGTCTATAGCTCATATTCTTTTGTAACAACTTCCGTCCTAGTCCGTTATGGATTCTTTGGCTATATATAGACTATTGAGGACTGAGGAACATTTACCTAGTCCATTGCATTTCTCTCTATTATTCTTTATGTTTCTCTTACCTTCAATTTCTGGCCTGAACGTTATATTCTCAACGATGCTTAACTCCCCTGTTCTCGGTGTGCTTTGCGAGGGAAACGATTACATAAACTCTCTCTCCCACTCATATCTCTTTCTTGTTCACTCTCTTTCTCTCTCGACCTTAGTGAAGAGAGTTATCGTTTTATACCGAACTTATGATCCGGTCGAGGAAGAATGATCCGATGGTATATGGTGCTTGGCTCGAGGTATCCGGGAGGGCATGGTTCTTTTGTTCTTGCGTGTGCATAGTCGAGACCGCTTTAAGGGATACGCTAACGAGGAAGATACTAAGGTCTCGATTGGTCGGTCTCTCGTTTAACGTGTTTTATTGATGATAATGATGTACCTCTTTTTCTTTTTCTTTTTTTTTCCCTAGTTCTCTGGTTGTGTATGCGTGAGGGATAAAAACTGAATATAAGAATGATAAAAATAAGTATGGGCTATATGAGACTAACAAATGGTAGTTAAGAATGGGCTGATGTATTGGTTTTTCTATGATGATCTTCATTGCTACGTGTTGGGCTGTGAAATGAGTTGGGCTTTAGTTGTATAATAGCCTTGTGGGTTGATTGTTTATTTAAATTGCAAATATTAGGTTAACTCTATAAATAACTCCTTAATTCCATATAAGGGTTCTCCTTAAATATTTTTTTTTCTAGGCCATAAAATATCAATTTATAATTTTTTAGCCCTAAATTCATTTGCAGGCTTGAGGTAGTAAAATTATCATTTTACTCCTTCTTAATTTCGACACTAGATTGTTAAATAAATTCGCAAAATAAATCATTTATCTCATATAAGGATTTTTTTTTTTCTTTCTCAATTAATTTCTCTAGGCTATAAATGATCTCTTACAAATATTCCTTGAACTTACTGTTTTCCTTGAACTTACTGTTATTTCAATAATTATTCTCATAATTATTTTAATTCAAAATTTCATAATTGATCTCCATACATTATTCCAATTTCAAATCCCAAAATTTGGGATGTTACACCCGCAGAATCGTTAGCTACACACACACACACACACACACACACACACACACACACACACACATATTATCTACTTCTACGTAATCATATGTATCTAATTAAAATTATACATCTCAGTAGCCATACACGGCTATCTCAAAATATTGACCAAGTCATAAGGAAATATAAATAACTATATACAGAAGGTGTATCACAAAAGATTCTTTTGCTCTATCAACACCACCACCTTCTTACGGTCAAACGGTTACTACCCCCTTGCTCCTGGAACCTTGTTCACTAGATTGTCCCTGACCTGGATGATTGGAAGGTTCTGAGATTCAAATGAATGAATCCCAAAGTAACATGTTAATCTCAAATTCCAACATATGCAATATATGTGTTATGGATTTGTATATTGGGCCTTGGTACAATGTGGCCCAACAAGGATCCACTACGGTGAAAGTTCTCCTTAAGAAGGCAAAACACTAATTGCCCTATAAACAAGGCGCTAATCTCGGCAGTACAGGTAGTGAAGCAGGGAACATCAGATAGTGGAGCAAGCATTTGCAGAACATGGAGCTGCATGTTGCCCAAGGGGCGGATGCATAACCTTCAGAACGAAACCCTAGGTAATCTCTATAAATAGGAGATTACCCCAGGTGCACACATTAGATTCATATCCTGTTATTATTCAGTCACATTGTGCATACACAGCACCCCTTTGGCTTAACGTCATTCTTGTGTAGCATAGTGATCACCTAATAGTCATTGGTGCCTTCCTCATAGGCATCACTGAACAATCATCTCTTCGTATTATTCCTTCTTATCTCGGAGATCATCAGATCCAATATCAACCATACACTAACCCTTTGTGGTTAGACACATGTTCTTTGAATAGAACAATATGTAAATCAACTAAACAGAGTAGTCCACACAACATATAAAGCATTCAAATTCAATTCAAACTCAAGTATTACATTCCATATGCAGCTTGTAATACAAGTATTCATTCAAAGATTTTCAAATACCTTAGCACAATGAAATTCATTTCAGGTAATTCAATACCAAAAATACGGGACATAGCCACTGGAAAGCTGGCCCTATGGTTGGCCCTTCTGCTCAATCGAGCCACGAGTGGTGCTGGCCTCATAAGGTGGGACATGCAAATATGACATACACAAATATATATAGCTATGCAAAGAATGTGAGATTATAGTTACTACATGTTGGTCTTACCGACACTGCACCTTCCGCGAGGTTCCTTTTGCTTAGTTTAGCCTTTACGCTTAAGCAAGTATCTTTGCTTATAATTATCATTGATATGGAGAATGAGTCATTAATCACTTTAATCTTAATAATATAATTAAGATATGGAGAATGGGTCATTAATCATTTTAATCTTAATAATATAATTAAGATTTAGCTCCTCTAAACCCACCCTAAAATACTCATCCTTTAGTATCCTTATGACTAGGGATGTATACTAATTGAGACTTATTTAATTAAATACTATTCACTACAGGATAATTATCATCTCAACCATTTAACCTTTCATTTTATCCAAAGAAACCTTTACTTTAACTGTTAAGTACAATTAACAACTTGTGTGACTATTCTAAAACTTATAAAAAATTCACCCTTTAACTTCTCTCGAAAATTTGAGAAATTCATAATTTAACCGATACAACTCCAAATGGAGTGATTCCAATTCCTACTTAAACCTTGATAAGTCTATTTTCATAAATTAAAGTCACCAAGTTGATTTATGACTGAGAAAATTCCCAAATTTTAAAAACATAAATAATGTCCAAAAATTTTCAGATTTCTTGACCAATCTTGAAAAATCATAATTCCTTAAATACTTATCGGAATTTGACAAATTGCCTATCAAATTAAATCTCTATGTGTCTACTATTTATCTAGAAAATTTCATAATTTCATGATTTTGTTTACTTGATCTGAAATGCCACGTCATTTTCTTGCTCCAGAATCATACCAAAAATTTCTAGATTTTTAGATCAAATTCGAAAATCATAACTGGAGTTATAAACCTCTGTTTTAGGTGATCGAAAGCTCATTTTAAACCTTAAAGAGAGTACTATCTCCTGTAAAAATTTCAGATCAAAACTCAACCTCTAACCCTTGCAACAGATGCGAAAATCAACCCCTATTTTCAGACTAAAATTCAGTGGTTGGAAAAACAGCTTGCATGCTCATTGTGTGACTCATAGCTATTTGAAATCAGTCCCTATGTGCATATAATAGACATGCATGATCTTAAAGCTTGATTAAATAGTCAGAGGAAATCATAAATCCACTCAGATTGGACATGCATGCAGCTTTATTCACTACTATGAGCTCTCTCTCTCTCTCTCTCTAAAACCATGATTTTAATCTTCAAAACTCTCAAATCTTCAGCAAAATCCCAAAAATCTGATGAACAACGACTTAAAGACTTACCTAAACCTCGAAATCAATTTGCATGTAAACAGGGGTGGAACGTTGTGATGGCCAAATGCATTTAATTGATCTTATAAAATTTGTTAAATATATATGTATTTATTATATGATATTTTATTTGGCCACAAATTTGGCCCTAGCTAATTTTTTATCTTTTCTCAGTAAAGATAATGTTTGTTTCATTACTCATTAGTCTGTGAGAGAAAAGTAAAGTTCTTGTTTGAGATCTAGAAAAGATTAGTATCATCTTTTATATTATTTTGATTTATAATTATCTATTATTATTTGTTTGTATTTTCCAGGTTATTTGATATTATTTAGTATATACTCCCTCTGATCCTTATTTAAGCAACCAACTAACAATTGTCACAAGTCAATAAAAACAGTTAAAGTAATTAAATTTGTCCTAAAATTTAAGTAATTTTCAATATTATCCCTATTAATTATACTAAACTCTATTAGTTATTAAATATTTTTATTAATTATTATGCCTTGCTGATGGAATTGAATAGATGAAAATATATGTATATATGCCTTGCTGTCGTCTAACACATGTGGGCTGATCTGTTTTTGTTTTTAGAAAAATACAAATCATTTTATCCCTGGGCCCCCAAGCAAGCTTCCAACATTAGCTTAGTCATGCATTTAGCTCCTTCAATTATGAATTGGGTGGAGCACGTCCTAGCAATTCATTATTTGAATGTTTTTTTTTTCCTCAATTAATTTATTTTGGTTATAAAATATTATCTCCAAAATATTCTGGCCAAAAATTATTCTTAACTATTTGTTCTGAATTTATAAGGAATTTGCCTTTAATTTCAACTATAAATTTCAAAATTCATCAAGGCTAAATTTTTCATAATCCAAAATCATATTTAATTCTCAAATTCCAAATTTTGGGATATCACAAAAATAACCGTTTTAAAAAAATTAAATGCGGGCCTGTCGAGATCTCATCTAGACGATCCATATGAGATGAGTTTTCCCTACCTTTCTGAAACTGGTTCCAATCGCTCTCTCCACTTCCTCTCTACTTAATTTCTCCACAATTAGATTGACTTTTAATGGCCGCAATTTATTCCGCAAAAATACACGTAATTAGTCAACGCGTTCTTCTATTTCTTTATCTCTCTTCATACTTCATCATGCATGGACATATATAAGTAGCAACCTCAAAACTCTGTCGATTCATTCATGAACATGGCCAGCAAGAACATCAGATTCTGAAAATTCTTTCATACTGAAATTGCACCCAACCCAAGTAGACCCCTGACCTGGCCTGTCTTCAAAACTTAAGTGGGAAATCCATGAGCAATGCTCTAATTGGCTGACTCACTACTTTCTTCACAGTTGAACGAAAACACTAGTTTAGCAGCACTACAAAAAGAGTGAAATTTGAAGAATCTGTGAAAGAGGTTTTAACTTGCTTGCCAGATTCATAAAAACTTGGAGAAGATGAGAGGAAAAGCCACTGAGATGAAAAGTAGTTCAGAGATAAAGCCCCACTAACGGATAACTCGAATTGTAAAAGTAAATTTCTAACATCTCCAAGCCATCAAGGAATCATAATAAAAGAATTAAAAAACCATTAAGATTTTTTTTTTTTTGAGAAAAATAGAATAGAGGACGGCACCTCCAAATTTTATTAATAGCCCTCACTGATGGCGGAGGAATACCGTGGTTACATCAAATATTACTACAATCAAATGCAAATAATAGGAAAAGACTTTCTAAGACCTATAGCTAAGCTCCTAATCCCAAGACATCTCGACCCAAGGGAAAAAAAACTTGCATAACAGAAAAAGACTTTCAAATACAAATAGAAACAGAGAAAACATTAAAAATATAACATAAAATTGAAATAGAAAAGATATATGCAAATATTTAAAAGCATGAAAAATCTCAACACGCCAAGACGACAACGCATGATTTGGCCTGCATTTATGTCTGGCTGCAAGTCCCTGCCAAAATTGGACAGAGGATTTTGAATGATATGTATCTGGGAACAATAAATATAATCCTTTTTTTTTAAAGTACCTGAATAAATTGCACCCCGTAGTAACTTATTGACTTGAAGGGAGCAAATATAAGAACAATTAAATGAAAGTCATCGGATTTGAAGAAGTCGATGAAGAATTAACAGCGAGAAAATTTCCAGCAAATGAAAGGCATGCATGCTTCAAGAGTTTGAAAGTAAGGAAATAGCTACAAATAAGAAAAGTCTAAGAAGTTAATCCTATTATTAAAACTGAGGAACATTTGACGTGGAAGCACTAGCTACCTAGTATACTTGCATGCAATATACAAAATGTATTACTGAATACTCCTTCTGTATTTAAATATAAGCTTCAAATAATCAATTTGTGATTATAAAAAAAACAAACAAACAGTTAAAATTAGTTAAGAACATTTATATTTATATCGACTCTAGAATTTGGAAATTCTTAAAAATCAGCTAGAATTAATTAGTTGATCATGGGAAGAAGAAATAATGAGTATTGCACCCAAAATAAAAGAAATAATGTGTACAGCTGAAGGTAGTTGGAGTAATTTAATTATATATTATAATTAGATTTGTATATTCTATAATTAAAATTTTGGGGTTGACTTCAAAAGAGAAGTAGGTATAACAAGCTAAAAAATGTATTGCAAATTCCTTAAAGAAAATAAATAAATAAAAGCTAATGCCATATATATATATATATATATAACAGGTATGGTGAAAAAGTGGTAATCACTTGGTAGTGATATAAAATTGGTAGTGACAATATCCTATCTCAAATAAAAATAAAAATAATATATTAAAGGGAAAATCCTTTTCAAGGCCCATATTACCAAAAGAATACCGAAAAAGGCCCTAACATTCTGAAAATACCCAAAAAGACCCAAGGATTCTGACAATTCGGGAAAAGACCCTTCAGAATTTACGAAGTTGTTAATGGGGTTGATCAAGTTGTTAGCGGGGGGCTGATTTAGTTGTTAGATGGGCTGATTTGTTGTTAAAATTTTTTTAACAACTCTTTTTTAACAACTCACCTTGGGCCTTTTTAGGAATTTTCAGAATTTTAGGGCCTTTTTGGGAATTTTTAGAATCTTAGGGCCTTTTTGTGTATTTTCAGAATGTTAGGGCATTTTTCAGTATTCTTTTGGTAATATGGGCCTTGAAAAGGATTTTCCCTATATTAAAACCTTACATATATTTCCCTTCTCTTCCCTGACTTCGTAGCAGAGCAGAAGCTTCGTGAATCTGGAAAAAAATTGGAGATCCCCAATCACCCTTCTGTCGCCCTTCTCTGTCTCTCTCTGTGTTTGGCCGGCTGTGTGTGTGCGTGTCTGCCTTCGTTCACAGCTGCTTTAGGTGTCATCTTCTCCCTTTTCCGTCACCGGCATGTGCGTGATGATGTGTCGTGGCTCTGGCTCGAGCTCTTCATGCGATCCTCTTCTCCTTTTCTACGCTGTGTGTCTCTGGTGTGCAACAAAAGGGATGGTATCCGAAGCATATTGAAAGTGAAGTTTGGAGCTTAATTTGGGTAGAGTGAGTAGTTTTCGGAGACCTCTCGCTGGTGCGATCTCCTCACTCGTCCACGTCGACACCGTTTTCCTTTTCGTCATTGGTGCTCCCTCCTCTAGTTGCTGTCCGTTTCTGTTCTTTAGGAGAGTGAGTACATCTGAAACTTGTTCCCTCGCTTGCTGATGTACATGTGATGGATTGAAGTAGCCCCCGTTTTCTCTTCTTTTGTTCGTGTATCCTGTATGGGTGGATGAAACTTAATTTTTCCCCTTTATTCAAGTTGCTGTGCGTGAAAGTAGGAGGAAGGTTGAGCTTCAAATCAAGCTGAAATTAAAGCTAAAGAGCGTACCGTAGGTAATTGTTCTTTAGTTGTTTTGGTTGTTTTAAGAGGAAGGAGATATGCTGAAATTTGTATTTTCTTGGGTTTTAAATTGATTATTAGTAAAGGATGGGGTTTGGGAAACAATAAATTTATATATTGATGTTTGGAAATTGTGGGCATGCGATATGAAAAGTGAAAAGTTTGATAATATTGTTTGAATATTATTGCACACAAGGTGTTTGTCAAAATGTGTAGAAGAAGAATTAGTTTGGTGAGATTGTTCAATCCTATGTTGGAGTAAACGGGTATAGACATTGCTGGAATATATAGAGAGAGAGAGTGAGAGATAAAGCTTGCATTATTAAATGGAGTTGAAGTGTGTATAAAACGATATGGATCATAAAATTGTTGAAATTGCCAAGTGGCTATGACGTATATTATTGATTAAATTCAATGATATATCCCATGTGAGGAAGTTTGAAAGTAGGCTTTTATATTCCTTTTCAATTTGGCATTTGGCATGAATTTAGAAGGATGAAAGATGTTTGATTTGAAATTTCAAGGGTTATTAACTTTCTAATTTTGTGTTACTCTCTGGATGCCTACTAGGTGTTTGATGAAATGTTTGTAAATAAATTTTACGGAATTGAGGAATGAAGGTTGTTGCTGATTTGGACTAGGTATAGTATAAGAGTTATTTATTTTTTTTAAATATTAAAACTTGGTAAAGATTTGGATGTTATATGTAAAGTGATGGTGGAGAAGGATTTGGATTTTATTTTCGGTTGATTTTGATTTATATTCTACTTGATGATAAAATTTGAAAGTCTTGCTATAAGATGATATTGGGAAGAAGGTTGTTGGGAAACTATAGTGTCCTTTTCATTTGGTGTTTGGGATTACTGTTTCACATTTAATGTTTAGATATAAATTGATTTATGATTAATGTGTGATGATTTGGTGGTTGTGATTGTTGTTTGAACATTCTTGAAGCTTGCTAGATTGTTTACACATAAAGCTTCACAGTATCATTCATGATTATGCATTGAAATGGAAAGGAAACTTTGGAAAATTTATTTTTGGCTTCAGATTCCATAGCTAACTCTGTATGTCCAGTGGATCAATGAGGGTATCATTGTTGAGTCAAGGTTTGCTGATTCATGGTGAACAAATTCTAGTTAATGTGTATATATGTAGACCTTTATATGTACTTTTGCAATTTAGGTGCTCCACATAAGTTATAGGCAAGATCCTCACCCTACCTATGTTTTGTGTATATATCGATATGGAGCGGAGCTCCAATTTGCTTTTGTTGTAGCGACATTGTTGTATTAGAATTTTAGGAGGTCTCATTTTTCAGGGTATACTTTGTCAAAGTTTAATAGATAAGTTGCACTTATTGTTAGAACAATCATATAGAAAAAAGAAGAAGCTATACCTAAGGAATTTATATTCTATATAATATATAATATTATATATGTCGATTGGCAGGTGCAAGATATTTTATATATTTCTAGATATTTTATATATTTCTGGCTAAAGGAATGTGA
The DNA here is from genome assembly GCA_019022655.1 of Acacia acuminata. Classification (NCBI taxonomy): domain Eukaryota; kingdom Viridiplantae; phylum Streptophyta; class Magnoliopsida; order Fabales; family Fabaceae; genus Acacia; species Acacia acuminata. The sequence goes on from JAFJYI010000168.1 coordinate 638,070, forward strand.
GTTTTGATATATTTTAGGCCGGTCACATCTGAATTTTCTAGGTGTGGCAACATAAAATATGTATATTTTTTTCCAACTATACCCTTATTTGTAAAGAGGATAAGTGTGAGAGACAAGAAATGCAACAGCTATAGTTAAAGGGTAAAATTGGAATAAATGTAATAAATGTTTTGACAAATCTAAAATGAAGTTTATGTTTTAAGATGGATGTATTATCAAGTTTAAAACTTATATTTAAGGATGGAGGGAGTATTAAACTAGCAATTGGAATGAGGGATCATATCAGTGCACCTTAAATCCATGCCATCTAAAATGATGTGCGGAACGTGGGAGATTTTGGGCCAAATTTCCTCCCCCTTGTTGCGGCATCGTCCTTCAAGAAGACAGCAACCTGAAATGATGAGCCTTCGTAGAGAAAGAGGCATCATTCCTCCTTCTATTGTCTCAAGCTTGGGAGAATCCAAAATTTGCAGTGCTTGAAGAGAGGTTAGATGTTGAAGCCCCCTGCAATGCAATGTGTCAGATAGAGTAGAGATGACAAGCTGAGCGATAGTTGGAAGGTGATGCCATTCTGTATGACTTGATAATAACTTGTCACACTCTATTATCTGAAGTTGTTTTAAACTGGATGGCAATGACCCTGCAGAAAATGGCTCCATTTCTGGACATCCTACTATGCGTAGCTGTTTTAAATTTGGGAGAAGACGTTCCATGTCATCCAACAAGGACTTCAGAAACTTGCATTCGAAAATGCAAATAATTTCCAGATGAACAAGAGGTGCCTTTGAGATCAAAACGAACTTGAGATTTTCACAATCCGCTAAAGTTAGCTTTTCCACTGCTGACGGGGGCATATGAATCACTGAAAGTGGCACCGCATCAGAACAATTTCGGAGACCTAAATGTTCAATATGCAACTTCTCAGACAGAGGCTCCAACATTCGTGCATCCGAAAATTCTAGAAAGTGTAGGGAAGGTGGGAATGCTTGCTCTTGCAACACTACATTTTGACTTTTAATTATACGTAACTTGTGAATTTTTGGATATTTTGGAATAGGAGAAGCAAGCAGTGGACATGCTACAATTTCCAGACGCCCTAAAGAAACAAGTTGAAGAGGCAGATATCCAATTAATTTGGGACAGCAATCAAAGTGAAGTGTGTGGAGTTTAGGAAAAGCATCCTTATCAACTGAATGCCATTCTTCCCAGGAGATCATATTTGCAAATTTAAGAGATTCAAGCGATGGAAACAGTATAAGTGAAGCACAATCATGTCCCTCGAAAAACTCAGAACCAACAACCACCACACTTTGTAATCCTTCAATAGTTAAGTACCTCAGAGCAGGTAGTTGCTCAAGGGCAGGAATTCTCCAACAGTTTTGGCAGTCAATCAGGCGCAACTCAGTCAAGTCATTGTAGGAACGACTTCCTAACCAAGTTGGAAATGTTGTGCCCCTATAGCCTGCAACTTCCAAAAATCTTAAATCCCAAGGTTGAAGCTTGTTCATAATCTCTCTCTCTCTGTCAATCAAAATAGAAATAAATATTAAGAAACAAGATTAGGAGAGTAAAAATAACAAACAATTTTAACATGTTAAATACATATACTAAAGCTAAAGTTGTGATGGCCACAATTGTAGCAACATTAATAGTGATTTTTGATTACTTATATCCTCCAAATTGGCGCACCGCTATTTATTTAATTTTTCAGTAAAAAAAGTGAAGTGTGTTTGGGGAGGGGGAGAGGTCTATTGACAGAGACGGGAAAAGGAGATTGAGAAAGTGGGGGAAAATGAAAAGAGGAAGAAGACCGAGAAAAAGGATAGAGTAAAGAGAAACATATACAAAGTAAATTCACATTTTCCCTTGTTAAAAAATCACTGAACTTCCTTTACGTTTTCCTTTCTCTTTTTATTATAAGTATATTCTTTTTTAGTTCTGCCAAAAATGAGTATAAAAATATAAAGAAATAAGTCGATGATGAATAAAAATTACAAGCTGTAGAAAAAAAGAAAATCAACGGCAACATAAAAAGACGGGGAAGGAAAAAAGAAATACCTCGATCATGCATGGGGTTCTCTATTAACTCTGCAGATTTTGTTGAGTTTAAATCCAAATTCATGTCTTCCTCTAGTTCTTCCAAATCTTCTTGTCCTTGTATATTTTGCAACAAGCTGGGATCAATAATGCAGTGTCTAGGGCTCACGAATTGAATATTTTCAAAGCTACCTTGTAGATTGTCTGCATAAACTCCAAAATAAACGTCTTTTTCAACTAATTTATTTTGGAGATTAAGGGAAACATCCACTTGATTCCAGTGATTTCGAAAACGGAGTTCAGTTTGAATCATGCTTTGCAGATCACATATATATATATGATTAGTCCTTATTGCTGACAGAGAACGCCACATAGAAGAAAGATCCCGCGCCGAGAATTGACAATTGTAGACATAATCCTGGTCATCTTTGACAAGAATCCAAAGAAATATCCTTGAGAACACGTTGCGAACCCAAAAAGACACACAACTTCCTCGACTACAATAATGGAGCCTTTTTGGTAATTTTCTTCCGGGCAAAATAAAATATCTTTTCACAGGTTGAAAGTTGAATGCCTGCCAATTTCATATTACCAAGAAAAGAAAAGTTAACGACTAACACATAAGTAATAAAAGAATACAGTTACAGAAAGAGGATGGGGGAGATACCTGCTTCAATACTTTGCTTTTGTATAGCTTAGTCAACGATGTGCAACATATGGCACTAAATTTTTCCAAGTTTGGTGGCATCCCTCCAATATGTTGAAGTTGATTGCAATTATCCAACAAAAGATATTTCAAATTGCAATGTTCTTTGATGCATTCTGGAAGAATTGTGAAATTGTTGAAACTCAGATCTAAATGTTCTATTTTAGTGAAGTGAGAAAGACAGAAGACAAGAGAGTTATCTGATAACTTGCAGTTTGAGAAATGAAGATGTGTCATTTTTGAGCAATCTAAGCTGTCTTCATCTCTAGCTTCACACATCTTAAAATGACTCATTTCTTCACAAGAATCTGCTGTTAGTTTCCCAAGCTTCGGTAATTTACAAATGCTAGATGGTAGCTGCTTAAGATTCCGACATTCCTCCACATTTATCATTTCAAGTCCAATAAGATTGCAAACTGAAGATGGCAATTCAATAATTGCTGTCTTGTCTAAATCAAGTGTTCGAATTTCTTCCATCATGACTGATATTTCAGGAAATCTTTGAAGACTTGAACAACCGATAAGGTTGAGATGTTTAAGAGTGTAACACCCCCTAAGGGTGTCGGCATTCTTCACCTTAATCTTACGCAGTAGTGTGGCAAAATCAGAAATAGTTCGTGATACTGATAATGCGGAAATTAGATTTGATTACATTATAGGGGTAATCCCAAGGCTTATACCCCCTACAAACAATTACATTCATTACAGACGGATAAAACTAAAACCAACTAAACACCATCACCCCTTGGTTCTTCAAGATGTCCCTTTGTTGGGCCGTCTTCAAGCAACGCTATGTCCTTAAACCATGTGCAGCACCTCTCCTTCTGTGCTCACCTGTCTATTGGTTGGTGGTAGGGGTGAGATTTTGAGGAATCCCAGTAGCAGACAATACCAAATAATGCATGCAAGATAAATGCTAATGTATGTTATACTTGCCTTGCACAAGCTCATGTTAACATAATGACATATCTGTATACTCAATGCTTCATGCATCATACTCATGGCCATAGCATAATCATAAACAGAGCTTCAATCATTCAAGTATGCTAAACATAGCAAGCAAGTATAACAATCAAACATATACATACAAGCAATAATATCAACTACATGCAAGTAAGGTAAGCCCACTACCTTTTAAGGACTACTATCCTTACTCGGGTTCCTCTTTCGTCAACCGTCAGGGTTGCTTGAAGTTCCGTACTTCTCCTTCTGACCCTAAGGACATAACCGTACCTTCTCTTCAATTACGGAGTTGCTTGAAGCTAAGTATCTTCCATTCGTTTTCATTCTTCTTCTTCTTGACTTCTCATGGCCCTAAACACGTCGTCATATTATTAGAGCCAAGTAAAACAAATACCTAATGGCTTATCTTTGCCTCATAGGAATTCTTGCACCCTTGGAGTTTATTCTTATTACTTTGGCCTTTTTCTTTCTTAATTTGCTCATGGTAGCTAAAAGCTATCAGCATTTTGGCCAAACTTTGAAAAATCATTATTAATTTTACAGAACTCCGATTGGGGTAGTTCAAAATTCTATGTGTCACTAATTAAGTCTAATTTCATGTACAAATAGTCACTAGACTTATTTCTTGCTGTATCATTCCCAGTTTTTCACTCTTTCTTCGCTGTCCAGAAAAAGGTTCCAGCTTAATAGGTCATTTTCAAAAATTCGTATCTCTCTCGATACAACTCTGATTAAGGCGTATGACCTATCAAATTAAACCTTGTTATGTCTAGTTTATTTCTGGAAAATTTCACATAGAAAATAGCTCATTTACTATTTCAAAATGCAGCCTGAAAACGACTGTTCCTTTCTGGAAAGTGACATTTTCCAGTTTTCATCTTCTAACTTTGGAAATTCATAACGTTCATTGTACACATCAGATTTGGGTGTTCTTTTTGGCTCATATTAAAGATCATGATGTGTACTAAATATCTAAAAAATTTCAGAGTCAAAAGAGTCCGTTTACCCTGGTTTTACCTTACTCAAATATCGCTGTTCAGCTACAAGTTCAGTTTTCAGCAAATGGTGATGATGCTACAGTAACACATGCACTGTTCCTCTACGAATTTACTGTAGCTAACGTCTTTGACTCTATTTCTGCACTAAAAAACAGAACAGTCAACATACATGCAACCCCCAATTGGTCTTTACGGTCATCACGCAACATAGAATCATAAGCATTCGGTACTCCTTGATTCCAAAGAACCCAAGGCTTTATACTTAGAAATAGCAAACACTTGGTTCAGCTATTCATACCTCAAAACAGCAAGCCATGGTTCAGCAGGGACTATTTGCATGCAACGTTAAGCTTTCAAAGATTCCTATTTCTTGTCTGAACCCAAGTGCATGCGCTGATCAACCTTCTTTGATTGTTCAACACCCTCTAGTTCCATCTTGACCCAGCTCATATTCTCGCTGTTACTTCTAGTTTCTGCAAGTGACTGACTGAAATGAATGAACTAGAAATGGAAAAGATGAGAGCTGGCCGAAGTAATCTTCTTCTTGCTCCTTCTCTGACTCACTTCTCTCCATCACAACTCTCAGCGTTCTCACAGTCTCACACTATCAGTCTCGTCTCGACCTCACCTTACTCTCAACTCTCTCTCTCTGACGCCCTCCTTCACGGTTTCCCTCTCAGTTTCTGCAGAAGAGCCAAGAAGGAATAGAGGAGCAGTCATGAACGAAACACAAAAGTATTGGAGCAGGAGAGAGGTGAGGTGTCGGTTTAATGAGAAAACACGTATGACTTTGCTGTCCATTTACACGAGAAACAGGTGGCTCTGTTCTCTTCCTCTCTGGCCCACATGGATATAACTATGGTTAGAAAGTTTGTGCTTTAGTTTTGTGTCTTGGCCGTAGGAAATGAAGAATGGGAATATAAGTATCTTCGACCGAAGGAATAACAGCTGCTACAGGAAGTTTATGCGCTGTGTTGCTTCTGAATTCGAGGAAAAGAAGTGGAGTCTGGATGTTGGGTAAATTCAAATGGGCCGAAATGAGTTTTGAATATTAAAGGAGCTGTACGTGTGCCTTGCTTTCCAAATGATGTTGCGTCTTTACTTACCCAATTAACAATGAATATTAAATTGAAGTGTCAAGCATAAGGGGCCCATGACTTCTTTGCCCAAATAATTCTTCTGTCCCTAATGAATTAATGGAGAAATGGATGCTATGGTCTCTTATGCGCTGGACCAAGGGGACCACATGACTTCTTTTGATGGATATTAGAGATCAATCATAATTCGCTTAGGGAATCTATCAATTAAAATAAACTCATGATAAGCTTTTCTCCTTCCATTAAACTTCATCAATTCCCTTCTCTAAAATTCTAATTAACATATCCTTATCTTATATAAGAGTTTTCCTTTCTCCATTAACTTCTCTTGGCCATAAATTATTGATTCTAAAATTTCTAAGCCAAAACACATCCCTTTCAAATATTCCATGAATTTATTCTTTTCTCAAAATTCAATGAAAATAGGCCTCACATTCTAATTGTTCAGTATATAATTATTTGTAGGCCAAACCTTCACAATACATTCGCTTTCATTCCAATCCTAAAATTTGGGATGTTACAAAGAGATGACAGCCTAAGGCAAGATGGCAAAATCTTCAATTTTCTGCATCGCATAGCACTCAAGTCTGTCAGTTTAATTAAACATCCGACTGAATCATGAATTTCAAGTAAATTTGTGCAACCATCAAGCCACAACTCTCTTAGATTAGAAGCTCCAGATAAGTCTGGTATTTGCTGTAGAAATTTGCAATTTCTTAAATTCATATGGCTTAAATTGTGAAAATTCTGCAAAACAAATAAGAATTTACTTTCAGAATTAGGCATAAAAAAAGAAAAAAAGAAAGAAACAACAACAGCAGCAGAAAGTATTAGGGTACTTATATACTCACCTTATCAAATGGTTGGAGACATTCACAACAACTGTAGGACAAATCAAGATAGACTAGTTCGGTTGGGCGCATACGAATTGGTAAAATTTTGAATGGATACCCTTTCCATTCCAACCACTTTAAACTATTTGGAAGATATTTGGGACATTCAGAAAAGCATGCTTTCCTTATCACAAGCATTTTGAGACTTCTCATCTTCTCGAATGACTCTCCACTCCATTGTACTTCTATACCTTCCGGTAAGTCTAGAATTATGGCTTTAACTTTATTCCTTCCCTTCCAAAAATGAAAATCACACAATAAATTTTGAAACATAGATATTATAAATCATTAGGAACTTTATAGAGAAAATGAACATCATGTTGGTGATCTTACTTGTATCTTGTGTAAGACTTGAAGAATGTCTTTATAGAACCACAACTGCTACGTTCACCGGGTCATCCGATGATTCTTGTCGAACGATCTCTTTACCTAAGTCGTCTATCAAGTCATGCATTGTTATACAATTTTGTTCAATCTTTATAAGTGATTTATCAACAAGGGTTCCAATAGCGTATTCTAGTTGAATTCCATGAATACATAGCAGCATATCATTGACATGTGCTAATTCTTCACCATTGAAAAAACAAGCCAAGTCAAGGAAAACTTGTTTCTCTACTTCTTCTAACATATCAAAGCTTAATTTTAAGACATCCAAAACTTTTCTATCTGGTATGCTTTTAAATTGATCCAATGCAGAACTCCATTGACTGACTTCTTTACCGTACAAGTTAGAACCAATAACTTCTAAAACTAATGGAAAGCCACAAGAGTAGTGTGTTACACGTTTGCAAACCTCCATATAGTTGGAATCCACATTTTCTTTTTTAAAGGCATACCAAGTAAGCAGCTTTAGGGATTCCTCGCCATTTAATTCCTTGACATCATAAATTCTTTTAATACCATGACTTTTTAATAATTGCTTATTTCTAGTGGTGATGATGATTCTACTTCCATAACCGAACCAATCACAACTTCCAGCAAGTGCTTTTAATTGGTCTGATTCGTTGACATTATCAAGAATCAACAAAATCTTCTTTTGACTAAGCCTGTGTTCTAATATTGGTATTCCTTCATGATAATCACTCAATTTGAAATCTTTCTCCATGACTAATCTAGCCAATAATTTCTCTTGAAGATGTGACAAACCATTTGGCATTTTAGATTGTTTTCTTACGTCAGAAAGAAAACTTACGCCTTCAAAATTATCGGCAATGGAATTATATACAGCTCTTGCAATAGTTGATTTTCCTATTCCACCAGCTCCCCAAATACCTATCATTTTAATTTCCTTAGTGGACCAAAGATCTAAACAAGAGATGACTTCCTTCACTCAGACACAAGTCCAACTGGATAATCTATAACATGTAAAGGCTTTAAGCTAATCCTAGCAGCAACTTCACTAGTGATCCTCTTAATACACTCTTGTTCATTTGCAATCCTGGCCAATTTGTAAGAAGCCCACTTTTAGTTCCAATAAGATATAGTTTCAATATTCCTCACATAGTAAATAATGAAATATGAAAGTTTTTGTAGCATTATTTTAAACCCAATCCCGCTTATCTGAAAAATATAGCAAGTTTATTATATAAATGATAAGTATAATTTAAGTATTGTTAACCACCTGTATGGATTAATGGTGTTCTAGCTAGTTAATGGAAGTGAGCTGCTCTGCGTAATGGGGGGAATATGGCGTGCTTGGTTTCTTTTTCTCTTTTTTAGGAAAATAAAATTAAAAACATGTTTTCCGATGAGTGTTCTAAGAAATAATCAGAGCAAATTTCACCGAAACCGTGTGAACCCGACAAAAATGGAACTACGTTGACCAAGCATTCATATTCAATGTTGTTGTTAGATGGAAAAATAATACTAGTAATAAAAGGAGCTAGAAGATATATACTTAGGTTTGAGATGAGAGCCTTTGAGGTCAGCAGTTTGAGACAGAGCGTGCCTCCATTTTTCCACCTTGTGCCTCTCGTCTTTGAATCTTTCCTCAAGTCGAGCCAACGCTTCTGCATAGCTTCCTCTAGGACGTCGTAGTTCTGAGGGATCTACATAGTAAAATACTGGATATATCAACCGGCTCTCCTCCTTGAAGCAATCAACAATCTTTTCAAGTTCTTGCAAACAAAATGTTGAGTTTGCATAATTTTCTGAGAAAACTATGATGGCTATTCTTGATTCTTCTATAGTTTTGAATAGTGCAGGTGTGATGTTTTCTCCGTCCCTGATTTTATAATCAATAAAGGCATGAATTCCACTTCGATGCAGAGATTCATAGAGATCGCTGATGAAACCTAAGCGAGTATCATCACCATAAAAACTAAGGAACACATCATAAGGCCATTTGTAAGTGATAGAAGAGGATGATGATCGAGGTGCCATGGTTACCACCACGCGATGAGTAAAGCAACAAGAGAGATATCCCACACTCACAGGGATATGAAATAATGAAGGGTTGAAGTTGTAGCGAATATGGCACGGAACGCATTTTCCTGCCTATCCTTTGATATAGGCTAGGTAGGGGCGTCCTTCATTCCCATTTTGGCGGTTTAGATTTAATTTCTTTTAATTTTTATTATTTTAATTAGTAGAGATCCAAGATAAAGACAATCTTTTAACTAATATTTTCTTAAAAAATAAATTTTTATTTAAAAATTATTAAATTAAAAAAAATTAAATTTAAATCATCTAAACCTCATCTAGAAATGAAAGAGGTACTTGTCCAGGAAACGCGTTCAACGTGTAATACCCGGATAATTATCTATCTAGAATACTATATTTTAGAAATAATACCTATTTAGAAATAGGTGAATATGTGGTTTTAAAACCTTTGTAGGATACTTATTCTATTGTCTAGGGAAATTTCTAATGAAATTAGAGGGATAAAAGTGTCAAAATCCCTAAATGCAATTATGGGCCATGAAATGCCCTGAAAATATTATAGTAAATCCCAAAGAAGCAATAAAATATTTATTGAAAATTAGAAAGTATGTTGTCTCTAATTTTAGGAATTTTTGGGATTATTTCCCTTGAAAAATAATGAGGCAAAATTAAATATAATTTTGGGGAGCATAAGTTGCCCCATGATTTTTAATATGATATGTGGGACATAAAATAGCAATGTCAATGAAATAGTTGTGAGAAAATGATTAATCCTAATTAAGAAAATTATCAACAATTAGAAAGTGATTAGTTAAGTAATTAATGGCTAATTGTTTAAGTTCGAACAAGAGAATATTTAAGGTAGATTATGGAAAATCCTTTAATTAAGTGTTTATGGCTAATATTAGCATAAAGTGTGCTTGCTAATCAATTAGAAAAGATTAAGAAAAATTGATGAGATTAAGAACATGAAAACCCTAAATCCTAAAAGATTGCTAATAATGGGATTAAGGCTCTAATTAAGCTTCTAGCTAATTTAGATAAATTAAAGAAAAAATAATAATAATAAAGGGAAGAGAAAACCAAAATTTGAGTGTGAAAAGGGTTGTGGGTTTTTCAAAAATAATATCATGATATTTTGTTAATTAAATAATAATATAATTAAGATATTTGTGGAAGAACAGGTTGGATAAATGAGAACCGATAGAAATTAAATCCTATCTAGAAAACCAGCGAACTAAGTTTCTTAGGTCGACATATTACAAACAAGTGAATTTTTGTCTAGAAGTCGGTGTTAGCGGAAGTCATTTCCGTAGCGGCGGGCGAATAAGGGATCAGATGAAAAGATATTTTGTAAACAAAGGAGATAAGAAAAGTGAGAACCAATGGAAAATAAATCGTAACTTGAAATCCTTGAACTAAGTAGAAAACAACTGGACATATTATGAATCGTGGATTTTTGTCCCGAAATTAGCATTACTCAAGTAATTTCTCAGAATCGGCGTCTGTCGAAAATGTTCAATGTGACAACTAATACCCTTAATGGGACCAAAAATTTAGTTAAATCATATAATTCCAAAGAGAAGAAGAACTTCAAGGTCGTGTTCTCGGATTTTTGAGATTTTCTAAGATTACGCGGTTAGAACACCGAATCGGTACTTTATCTAGAAGTCCATAAAGCACATGGATGACATCATGTTAGTGACATGGGGGGGCAAATTTGTGGTAGAGAAGAGAGAGAGTGAATGGTTTGCAAGAAGCCACATCTTCGTCTTTCTTAACCGCTGATTGATGTAAAGGTTGATCCAAGGTTGAGATCCATGGAAATTCTCTATAAATAAAAAGAACCCCTCTTCACTTCATTCCTCACCAATTCACAAAGGAATCCTAGAGAGAGGTTAGAGAGAAGTGAGAGCAAGGAGGAGCTCTGGACAAGGAGTAGCGAAGTGCTGGGTAAGTTCTTCGGTCCCTAGTCTTAAGCTTTGGTAGTTCCTTTGGTAGTTATAGCAGTAAATGCTAGATTAATCTTTAATCTTCCAAGTTAGTTTAGATATCATGTTTTAGGGATAAATATGATATTTATTTCAAAAATATATTGGAGATGGAGATATGTCAAAATTTTGGAAGATTAGAGTTAAAGAACGTTTGGGTGAAATTCCGCCAATTAGGAGAGTTAGGGGCAAAATGGTAATTTGTACCTAAAATGCCTATTATGATGTTGGGCCTTGATAATATGATATTATCCTTATAGGATATCTGCAATCACGTACCGCTGTCAAAAAGTACCGTTTTCCGTCAACGAAGGTACGTTCGCGTACTGTAACACTAACTCTGATGCTTATTGTATGCTATATGTGATAGATGTTTTCATGAAGTGATGGACAAGACTAGGTCTTGGGCCAAGCACCGTGACTAAGTTATGGGGCTTAGATCACCTATTGTCATATATTCACTTTACACGGGTTATAGTCTTGATAATGCCGTTGAGTTTTCCTAGCGCGAGGACACGATGGCCGTCGTGGCACCGGTGAATAGTGCGGCACCGTAATAACATTCATATGCAAAGTGGCTGTGTTTTGTTATTATCTTTCATATGTGAATATTCTTTGTGATGTCATGAATATCGTCATACATAACTATTACATAAGCATGAGGTTAACCGTTACCCGAGGTTCAATGGGCATTGAACCTCGCCCTCTTAACATAGCGTCGGGGTCAAGAGGACCGAGGATCGAGGAGAAAGGCAAGTTAAGACGCATAGGGACTCAGTGAAGACCTTCTTCTTTTGTTATTTACTTTGAAAACACTCGGTATAACGTACCGCTATCGTAATCGCCCGACTTACGGCATTTTGAATATAAATATCGTTACTCAATCGCTCCGATGCTCTACTCGATGGAAAAAAATATATCGCTTTTGAAAATGGGATGTTACAATTTTGGTATCGAGCGAGTTCGACATAGATCGACTAAGTTATTCCAAACCTTTTGGTGCCGAAGGTGGCTAGTCTATGTGGATCGCCCAATCGGTCACCCTAGCACGGTGAGGCTCCCATGATAGACACCTACCGGCCATTTGGTTTGAGTAACGGAGTTAGGCTCTACGCCTTTTTAAGAGAGCATGTTTTGAAAATGAGTACCGATATAAGCCTAGGTCGGAGTACCACCTTACTTCGGTATACCGCCTCGAACCGGTGTACCATCCCGAACCAAGATATACCACCCTCTCGTCGGTGCACCACTCTAAACCAGGGATGGTGTATCCATCGCCTGTACCTACATCGATATTAGGCTCCGATAATTCTGATAATTCCGATAATTCTGATAATTCCAATAACCCCGATAATTTCGATAATTCCGATAATCTCCCGTTTTTTTACTCGGGCATTAATTCCATTCTAACCCGAGCTTATATATAGAGCCGGGCCACGCCGGATGAGACTCGAGATATAGTAGATAACATAGAATATGGGTTCTCGTTGCTAAGCTCTAGGACTTCGATATAGAAATTGGAGTCTCGAGTTAAATCCCCGCCCCGGTGTTTCAAGGAAATCATTACGAGAAGTCGGCATCGTTTAGGTTTTCCGTAGACGGTGACTATTGACTTAGCTTCCTTGTAGAAACAAGAACTTACTAAGTTACCCGAGAGGAAAATCCCCGCCTTGCAAAAACCGGACACCATGCGTGCAACGGGGCATGGCTCCGGGGATGAGGGTCTTTTGACTAAGTCCTTGACGGTGGTGACCGTTAGATAAAAAGGGGAAAGTACCTAGTATTTCTGGGGAGGCAGTTATGCCGTACTAGCATCTATGAGAGTGGTCGGTATGCAGTGGTATGTGTACTGATATTAGTACCCAGATACGATAGACGTTGTGAAATTAAGCGTGCTTAAGCAAGAGAAATCTTAGGATTCTTAACCCTGGGATATAGCATAAGAATTTGATATCCTTCAAACAAAGGCCTGAATACCTTGCGGTATGAAACATAGTAATCCTTTGGAATATTATGAGAAAAGATGGAGTGATAATAGGCTTGAGTCAGAGACAGTGCTTAGGTCTAGGTATGATCGAGCATTGCCTAGGTTCCAAGACTCGAGAGTAGGAACCCGAAAAAATGTGAGTGAGGTTGCCTTAGGTTTGAATACATGAGAGTTAGTTCCTTAACGGAACCCTACAATAGCTAAAACCTCAGTGACCACAGGTTATGGTTTCAAGGTGGAACCAATAACCTTAGAGATGTTAGTAGCTAATAGATCCCCAAAGAAGTGGGAAATGGAGATAAGGCTGTTGACTGGAGCTAGAAAGTCCATGAATAAAATAACCCTGGATAGGGTAGCAGACCTAGAGACAGCAGAATTACAAAACCACTAAAGGGTTAGAAACCTGATAGAGATCTGAGTTCTCGTTATAATGATTCGAGACGATCAATCGAAGAAAGTACTACTTATGGGAAGTTGTGATCGGAGGTGGCTACTTACGGGAGATCTGTTCGTAAAGGGCTACCTACGGAGGGTTCGACGGGAGGTGCTGACCAATCGGAGGGATTGAGTGAAGCGCCGAGTGAAGTACCGTAGAGTGAAGCCACCGTGACGTCAAACCATGTAGTGAAGTTTCCATCACAACGAACCATAGAGTAGAGCTACCAGTGTATCGATTCTCAAGGTAAGTACATTGTAGCGAGTCCCATATCTAATCGGTTCCCTAGAGAGAAAAGTTTACGTAATCCAAGATATCGTCATAAGTTGCTCCGAGTTGTATAGCATATATTGTGTCTATAGGGCGTGCGAAGCCCAGGTTGTTAGACGACAAATACGAGAAGTGTCCGAAAAGTTTGTGAAACCTGAGGATAGCGGGCAATGTCCAAAATAGCCAGAAAATTAAAGAAGAGTAGACTGAGTGTTCTACGAATGGCTTGAATAGCCAAGGACAGAGGTTCGGATACGATTAGTTAGTGATGACCTTCTAAGGTTAGTTGTCTGGTTCCTGAGTAAGGTTTAAAAATTGAATTTTTGAACTTGCCATTACACATACTATATTTGAAATTTCCGGAATGGATTTTTCGAACTTATGCATTTTTGAAACTGACTTTTCGAGTGAAATGTTTTCAATAGAATTTGAGACCATAGTATGGTTATTTTGAAATGGTGTTGTCTTATAAAAAGGGTTTTGTTAGAACCCGAGTTTGAAACTAAGTTTTCAACTATGTTGTGGTAAAGTCGATGCAATTGGGAGGCCGGAAAGTTTGTTGTAGATGTACACGGTTTCGTTGGGTCTTTCCAGATGTTTTAAAATGGTTGAAATCGCTGACCTTTGATAAAAGCTCTTTTTGAACAAAGAGTTTTTGAGGGATTTTGTTTGAGAGAATGAAAATCGCACAGTGAAGTGAACGCACCCAATCCATAACATTTCGCCTAGGGCGTATGTTTTGTCTAGTAGGACCTGACTGTCTATGGCTGGACTGAGTTTCGGTAGATAGGGTTCTACTTTATGTGCGAGTGTGAACACTGGGTCTCTTATGGGAGGGGCGGAGGTTCTCCCACATTGTTTGATGGTACCGTTGATGCCTGGTGACTCGACTTGAGGCCGAGGATACAGAGGCCGGATTTGGGGATTGGGATAAGACACTTGTGTACTAAGTGGTTGAAATGGTGGCGTGAGCTCCCAATTGTTAAAATTTTGTGAAATGAATTATACCCCTCAAAAGATATGTCTTAGGTAGTAAGAGTTTTTAAAAGCGATTCGGCAGCGGTGAACGTATTTTTATGAATTTGTGTTGGCAGCGATTATGTTTATAAATGTGATGGCACTATTACTTTTTGGTATAGTGCAGATTGCGAAATGTATGCGAGACCACGTAAAATTTTCAATGTTTGAAAATTTGAAAATGAGACAACATAATGGTCTTGGGTAGCAATGACATGATTGTCGGTGCTATGGTGTTGGGTAAAATCGGTGTATTTGGAGAGTATAGTATAGGAACGTAAACTATTAGAAAGGTCTAGAACATTGAACTAGTTAAGCCGAGATAGTAGTTGTCGGCTATGGTGCTAAGCAAGTGAAAGTAGTCTGAGAGCTTGAATGGGAGAGGCTCAGATGAAATAGACGGGCAGAAGCCCGAGACAATAAGACCTAGTGTGCAAGTGTGCATGGGGCGGTGCCCTTAGAACATAGGACCGGTGAGACTTAGCGCTGTATGAAATGCTAATTGTCATAATAACTATGTCTAGAATACATCTTAAGACTAGCAAAACATTCGTTGTACCAGGTATTAGTTAAGATGCTTAAGGCCTGAGGATGAATTCCTAGGTTGTAAGGCTAGGATCTCCAGTGCTGTGGTAATAGATTGAGCCGGAAGGCCAATATGTGTTAAGCCGAGAGGCTAAAGTAATCGGGCAATGAGGCCCTGTGTAAACCGAGTCTTGTGAGAAGGGACCCGAGTCCCGTAATTGAGCACTCTACCCGGGTACAAGATAAATGAGACTTTTGAATAATGGGATGCGTCTTTGGGTAAGCATGTATAGGGAAGGAATAGACTGGAGGTCTAGATAACCTTTTGAGTTTATATGTTCAAATTTCGAGGACGAAATTTTAATTAACGGGGGGAGAAATGTAATACCCGGATAATTATCTATCTAGAATACTATATTTTAGCTAATAATACCTATTTAGAAATAGGTGAATATGTGGTTTTAAAACCTGTAGGATACTTATTCTATTGTCTAGGGAAATTTCTAATGAAATTAGAGGGATAAAAGTGTCAAAATCCCTAAATGCAATTATGGGCCATGAAATGCCCTGAAAATATTATGGTAAATCCCAAGAGGCAATAAAATATTTATTGAAAATTAGAAAGTATGTTGTCTCTAATTTTAGGAATTTTTGGGATTATTTCCCTTGAAAAATAATGAGGCAAAATTAAATATAATTTTGGGGAGCATAAGTTGCCCCATGATTTTTAATATGATATGTGGGACATAAAATAGCAATGTCAATGAAATAGTTGTGAGAAAATGATTAATCCTAATTAAGAAAATTATCAACAATTAGAAAGTGATTAGTTAAGTAATTAATGGCTAATTGTTTAAGCTCGAACAAGAGAATATTTAAGGTAGATTATGGAAAATCCTTTAATTAAGTGTTTATGGCTAATATTAGCATAAAGTGTGCTTGCTAATCAATTAGAAAAGATTAAGAAAAATTGGTGAGATTAAGAACATGAAAACCCTAAATCCTAAAAGATTGCTAATAATGGGATTAAGGCTCTAATTAAGCTTCTAGCTAATTTAGATAAATTAAAGAAAAAATAATAATAATAAAGGGAAGAGAAAACCAAAATTTGAGTGTGAAAAGGGTTGTGGGTTTTTCAAAAATAATATCATGATATTTTGTTAATTAAATAATAATATAATTAAGATATTTGTGGAAGAACCAGTTGGATAAATGAGAACCGATAGAAATTAAATCCTATCTAGAAAACCATGAACTAAGTTTCTTAGGTCAGGACATATTACAAACAAGTGAATTTTTGTCTAGAAGTCGGTGTTAGCGGAAGTCATTTCCGTAAGCGGCGGGGCGAATAAGGGATCAGATGAAAAGATATTTTGTAAACAAAGGACAGATAAGAAAAGTGAGAACCAATGGAAAATAAATCGTAACTTGAAATCCTTGAACTAAGTAGAAAACAACTGGACATATTATGAATCGTGGATTTTTGTCCGAAATTAGCATTACTCGAAGTAATTTCTGTAACCGACAGCGTCTGTCTGAAAATGTTCAACAGACAACGGAATACCCTTAATGGGATCAAAAATTTAGTTAAATCATATAATTCCAAAGAGGAAGAATAGAACTTCAAGGCTGTGTTCTCGGATTTTTGAGATTTTCTAAGATTACGCGGTTAGAACACCGAACGGGGTACTTTATCGGTAGAAGTCCATAAAGCACATGGATGACATCATGTTAGTGACATGGGGGGGCAAATTTGTGGTAGAGAAGAGAGGAGAGTGAATGGTTTGCAAGAAGCCACATCTTCGTCTTCTTAACCGTTGATGTAAAGGTTGATCCAAGGGTTGAGATCCATGGAAATTCTCTATAAATAGGCAACCCCTCTTCACTTCATTCCTCACCAATTCACAAAGGAATCCTAGAGAGAGGTTAGAGAGAAGTGAGAGCAAGGAGGAGCTCTGGACAAGGAGTAGTAGAAGTCTTTGGGTAAGTTCTTCGGTCCTAGTCTTAAGCTTTGGTAGTTCCTTTGGTAGTTATAGCGAAATGCTAGATTAATCTTTAATCTTCCAAGTTAGTTTAGATATCATGTTTTAGGGATAAATATGATATTTATTTCAAAAATATATTGGAGATGGAGATATGTCAAAATTTTGGAAGATTAGAGTTAAAGTAACGAAGTTACGGTGAAATTCCGCCAATTAGGAGAGTTAGGGGCAAAATGGTAATTTGTACCTAAAATGCCTATTATGATGTTGGGCCTTGATAATATGATATTATCCTTATAGGATATCTGCAATCACGTACGCATTGTCAAAAAGTACCGTTTTCCGTCAACGAAGGTACGTTCGCGTCGTAACACTAACTCGATGCTTATTGTATGCTATATGTGATAGATGTTTTCATGAAGTGATGGACAAGACTAGGTCTTGGGCCAAGCACCGTGACTAAGTTATGGGGCTTAGATCACCTATTGTCATATATTCACTTTACACGGGTTATAGTCTTGATAATGCCGTTGAGTTTTCCTAGCGTTGAGGACACGATGGGCGTCGTGGCACCGGTGAATAGTGCACCGTAATAACATTCATATGCGTTGGTCGTGTTTTGTTATTATCTTTCATATGTGAATATTCTTTGTGATGTCATGAATATACGTCATACATAACTATTACATAAGCATGAGGTTAACCGTTACCCGAGGTTCAATGGGCATTGAACCTCGGCTCTTAACATAGCGTCGTGGTCAAGAGGACCGAGGATCGAGGAGAAAGGCAAGCGGCACGCATAGGGACTCACCGAAGACCTTCTTCTTTTGTTATTTACTTTGAAAACACTCGGTATAACGTACCGCTAGCTCATGTAATCGCCGGACTTACGGCATTTTGAATATAAATATCGTTACTCAATCGCTCCGATGCTCTACTCGATGGAAAAAATATACCGCTTTTGAAAATGGGATGTTACAGCACGACGAAGCTTCGTGGGTATTTCCTTGAGACAAGCATCAGTGGGTCGAGGCTACAATAGATGACAGCTGTTTTGGAAGCATATGACGAAGAAAGAGAACAGAAAACGAAAGAGAAGAAAAGCTGAACATGGTGAAAGAAAAAGGAAGAGACATACTCATTACTTTTGAAGCTCGTGTTTCCTTCCTTTGTAAAAATTGTTAGCGTTTTTCATTAACTTTACAATTTAACTCCGAAATTATTTGAATTATTAATATTGTTATATCAAAATGCGCCTTAGTTATGAAAAAAAGGGTGAAAATAGTGTGAGGTGGTATACGAAAGCGCCGAGAGAGATCCTAGTAAATCTTTGGTAATTGAAAATGAGAAGAAATAATGGGCTTGTTTGGGGTTAACTTATTTATCGCATTTTTGTTAAAAAAACTCAGTGACTTTTAAGCTAATGGACCAGGGGAAAAAAAAGCCCAATGATGAGTGTTTGGCTGGATCAGTACGTTAGATGAACTTATTTCATTTGCAAAAACGCAACTGGACTTTTTCAACGCCTGAAATCCAAGCTTATTCCAAAACGCACTGAACCTCCAGCCCCTCCAGCCCGTGCTAATTCTCAGTCACGATCGTGTCTCTACCCTCTTTCTCTCTCCCTTTGTTCGACTCTCACTCTCGTCTTGCCATCGAAAGTCTCACCGTCGCCGTCGCCGCCGGGTTCGCAAAGGTAGGAAACATTTTAGGGATAATTTTTTCTTTTCTTTTCATTCATTTATGTTCAATCAATTTTTCTTTTTTTCATTTTGTTTCTTGATTTGTCTTGTCGTGAGCAGTTCTTGTTTTGTGGTTGTTGTGCTTGACGGTGATAAGCAATACGGCGTGAGGATCGGATTTAAAACCTTAATTTTTTTTTTTAACTTATCGTGTGAATCTTTGGCGTTGTTTTGATTTTGGGGCTTTGTGCTCGCCGGCGGTCAAGCTATACCATGAGACTACCGTTGATTTTCGCGCTTCTCGAGAAATCGGACATGAAAACCTATCTTGAGTTTCTTGAATTCGAGTGAATGTTTAATTGTGCTTTCTTGCGTTTCGGCCTTTCTTTAACCCTTGTGTGGTCCGTGTAGCATCATGCTTTGCTCCTATTCAACCTTCTTTGTGTTTTAAATCTATTAAATTTTGTTGTTGTTAGTTTATTTTCGTGGATAATCGATCTTCATGTATTTTTCTTTGTTTTCACCGCAACCAAATAACTGTTATTTTTTCAAGCTGGTTTGATTTTTCTCTCGGTTGCTCTTACGGTTCCACCGCACTGTGTCGTTGGGAGAGCTCGCCCACACGGATGAACACCCTAAGATCTATCGAATGAAACTCGGGCTACGAACGAAGTTCGCGCCTAAGTCGAAGTTCTGGTAATATTATTTCATTTGATCATTTGAATGGGCACTAATTAATTTTATCAAATATCTTGCGTTGATAATCTGCAAATTCAGATCAAGTTTCCATTTCGATATGGGTGTGCTCATTATATTAATTTGAATGAGGTGGTAGTTGAGTTATGATTGGGGTGATCTTATGTCTTGCCATGTTGGATATCGTGTAATGGCATTTTGTTGGATTGCTTGCATACCTTTGATAGAATAAATCAGTTAAAATCATTTACTCTTTTAAACTTGTAAGAGAAGAAATCAGTTAGCACCATTTTGTGTGGTGCTCAAGAGTTAAAATCAATCGAGAATTAAGAGAAGAAATCGGTTAACGAGATAACTAGGCATTGACTTACTAGCAGTCTAGCACCATTGATTGATGCTTGGAACATTTTGGTGTGGTGCTCAAGAGTTAAAATCATTTACTCTTTTAAACTTATGCTTTTCATGCACTAATAGTTCCATGCGCTCAAATCCACTAATAGTTGCAACAATCTGATCTCATTTTGTTCGCATTTTATTAGCACTAGATTATATGTAGTGGGTAGCTAAACACCAAGCCATGTCACAAACAAGCCTATGGGACTGGTCATAGTTCAGTAAAGATTTTAAGTGGGTCCGCTTGGACTATGCTATGTATGAATGATCTTTTCTATTTCATAGGAGATCTTGGTCCTTTATTTATAGTTCTTGCATTAACCGGTCTGGAATTAGGTGTAGCTATATCACAAGCTCATGTTTCTACGATCTCACCTTTGAAATTTTGTTATCTTTGATTTCTCTCGTTGGTTTTACTCTTTTGTTTCAATCCGGGTTTGATTCATATTTGAGGTTTACTCCTTCCCGACTTTGTAGGCGAAGTGTTTCTGGATTTATTTGTATATTATGCAAATTTTTTCTTTTCTTTTCCTTGTGTAGGTTATTTTGCCATTAATTAGCTTTTTTTTTTTCCCCTTGAAATTCTAAGGTGCATACAACCATAAAGAAAGGGGAAAAGGACTTATTCAAGATTAATGTTTAGTTTTACTTGTATGAAGGGTAGCATGACCTTTTCTGGATCTTTGATGTGTGGTGAAGTTTGATGTCTGATTTGACTAGAACTTGTCTGTCTATTTTATTTCAGGCACTCATGTGGGGTTCAGTTATATCCTGGCTACAAATGTGGGATGGCTCAGAACAAGGGGAGGATGGGTATACAATGCCATGCTACATCGAGGAAGAACTTCGTGAATTGAAGGTGGGCTTCTTATGGTGGCTCGTCACCCATCCTCGCAACAACTATCGGCAAAAAGTGTTGTCTTTAATGGAGCACTACCACAAGCAAAAGAAGAGACATTTGGGGGGCATAGTTTTTAAGACACATGTGTATTTATGACACATGTGTCTTATGACTCCTTTGTGTTCATGAGGATGACATTAAACCTTCTTGTTATTTTGTAAATTGTCTACTGATGCTAACTTGATGCCTGTTTGGGTTGTCTTTTTTATTAGCATTTTAGTGTAAAAAAACAGTAGCTTTTAAGTAAATGAGCCAGTGACAAAAAAGCCCACTGAACCCTGTTTGGATCATCCAGTGACTTATCCAATTTATTCAAACGCCGTTAGACTTAATCAATGCTCCAATTTCCAGCTTTTTTTGCGTTAGTTTCTTGGAGTTCTCAACCTTTTCACATGAAGGGGCCCACCACAATAATCATTCTTCCTCTCTTTGCGAAGCGTCCCCGTAGCAAAAAAAGAAGCATAGTCCTCTCTTCCTCTCACTTGAGTGGCCCCCTTCTTTCCTTTTTTTTTTCCCTTTTTAACAATTTCTATATTTATTCTTTTAATTTTAAATATAAATATAAATATATTTTTAAATAATAAATACATTTATTTTTTATTTTTTCAATTTTAAATATAAATATAAATTTTTATCTTTATTTATTGCAGTACAACTAATATGTATAGTAGTACTTAATATGATTCATACCCTTTTCAGTTATTTTTCATCTTAACCGACTTTTCAAATAACAATCCAAACACTCATCGTAAGAAAAAGCTACTCGCAAAAAGCCAAATAGACAATCCAAACACAAATCATTATTTATAACCTGACTTTTTTCCTACCGAGCTTTTTTTAAGTCAGATGACTTTTAAGCCACCGTTTCCTACCGCCAACCCAAACAGGCCCAATGAGGGAAATTTCCTTGAATGATGGGAGAGAGAAAAGAGGAAAGATGACATTCAGAAAAAGGTACAGTGACACAAATGGGGTGCAGTACGTCTTGCCTTTAATTTTGGGGAGATTAAGGAGAGGAGTTAATGTGGTGTGGTCCATATTAATTATTAAAGCATATATTTTATAAAGCTTCTATTTATGCGTGATCTTATCGATATGAATTCAAGGTGTATGTGTAATTTGACTGATTATAAAACTAGAATTTTGCTCCAAGTTGGATTGGACTTTGAGAAAATATAGTTAATTATTGGGGAACACAAACTTCAAATTTAATAACTCATGGAGGGGACGAACTGTTCACTGGCTAGAACAATGCAATTCTCTCTTGAATCATTTACAGCTGCTTGGTATTTAGGTCCCAATTTGACTATTCTTTATTGGGTTTAAAGTTATTTAATTTGCCTCCCAGATATCTTCGGTTTGGTTTTATTGGGAAATTGGAAATGTTGATTGGTTGCTTTTAAATTGTGTATCAATTTCATCCGGATGTTTGCAAAGAAAGCAATTGTGGGGTACAGTTTCACCAAATCATTGAAGCTTATTATGTGAGTTATACTCACTTTAGAATTGTTAAAATTACAAAATGAGAAGATATAATGAAATTCCAAAAAGATAAAAATAAGATAACTCATCACCAAATCTTTTTAGAATTGTTAAAATACTTTTAGTTGATGAGTATATATAATCTTGGGGTAAATATTTGGCCCCCCCAAATATTTACTCCAAGATCCGCCCACTGCACATGCATATATACATACATATATAGACAAACACACACACATATCTGTGTGTGTATGTATATATGTGTGTGTATTGATAAATTAACGATAGTTGATCGATAAATAAATTAAAATCTAATAATTTAAAAGTTTTACTGACTGGAAGAGTTTACACACCCACATATATATAATCACTAAAAACCAAATACACTTGAGAGAATAAAATAGGGGTATTATAGGGAAAAAAATTGATAAAAGTTAGAATGTTGTCTTATGATTAGGACCAAAATCAACTTCCAAATATTGTCCTATAATTAGGACCGGAGGGAGTAATATATAATCTAAGAATATTTAACATATGAAATAATTAAGTAACTTATTTAGTTTCTTTAATCTCTCTAAAGAAAGTCAACTAACTTTTATAATTGAAACCGGAGTAGTACTTAATTAATTATATTCAAAACACTAGCTTCTGTGAAACCAGTTTCCTGCTAAGCATGGGAGAGCTCATCATGATCTCAACTATTTAGATCTGATTTAGAAGTTCTAAATTTGATTATTTTTTTTAAAAAATATTTTTTTAAAAAAAAAGGTATATATTTTTTTAAAAAAATTATTTTAACGGATTTAGAATCTAAAATAAATATAACTTTTAACTATTTTTTTTTTTAAAAAAAATGACTTTTATTTAAAAATTACAATTTAAAAAAATCAAATATTGACTGCATGTCTGTATTAGATTTAGGTAGTCCTTAATAAAAAAAACTTTGTTAGTTCTTCCTTTCCCAGTAGCCATTTGACTTTCGATGATTGCCCGCGTTTCTGTTTCAATTTTTTTCTTTATATATATATATAATTAAGGGGTATAGAGATAATTTGGCTCAATTTCTAAATCCTTAATTGTGTCACATAACTTAATTAATAATTTGTTAGGTTTAGTAACTCAAATTAAAATTAGATAATTCAACCGTCTTTATATGGGATTCTCTCTTATTAAATGGCCAAGAAAGAAAAAAGCAAGCGTATTAAAATTATATATGGATAACAGTTTTATTGTATAATTATGTGTTTAAAATCTTAAGAAAGTACAATATTCGTAAAACGTTTTTATAAAAATAAATACTTTTTGAAACAAAAATATAATCCAGCCTCTTAATAAAGACTTGTATGGTCAAAAATCTAATCAGATATGGAGAGTGATTAGCTTTTACAACGCCCTGAGCTGGAGACCGGCTGCACAAAAGTTAGTGTTTTCAATATAATTAATTGACTAATTAATTAATTTTTTTTTGGTCAAATAGTGAAGCTAAAGTGGCATGCGAGGGAAATATGATGATCAGTTCGATCTGATGCATTTCCTTAAAGGGTTAAATTAGACGTAATGCACCCACCCCGCCAATATGCATTCATGGACTCACTTTTTGAATTTGTGTCTCCATACCTTTTTTCTGAATTTCATCTCTCCTCTTTTCTCTCTCCCATCATTTAAGGAAATTTCTCTCAGTATCTCTCTTGGCTCTTCGTATACCACCTCACACCATTTTCACCTTTTTTTTTTTTTTTTTTTTTTATACATAGGGCGCATTTTGACCCCAAAAAAAAAAATTTAATAATTCAAATAAAAAAATTAATAATTGTAAGTTCTCATCTTGTTCATCTTATCTTCAACCTAATTCCAAGAAACCACTATATTCTTGAAAAAATCCAAAAAAGGGCACACAAAAATCAGTACCTTATTAGAGTGTAATCCTAATTTAAGTGCTTACAAGAAAGACCCAATCCAAGATTGAATTTGAAAATCAAAATCATCAAGATAATTGATTAAATTCATATTTTGATTATTTGATTGAATCAAAAATTTAAGATGATGGATCACATACATATCTTGATTGATTGATTGAATCAAAATTTAATATGATGGGTCATATCCATATTTTAATTGATTGATTGAATTTAAGATGATGAATTATATTTATATCTTGATTGGTTGATTGAACTTACTGACAAAATTACATGCAACTTACCTAAATTAAAGTTAAGGAAAATATTATAAATTTTAGCCTTAAAAAAATTATATAAATACATTTAGGGACATAAAAATATAAAATACATATATATAATAGGAAAAAAAATCAAAATCAGGACATCATAACTCCCGAGTCTTCCCCAGTTCCCCTAGTTAGCCTTGCTATTAATGGTTAAAATAACTAAATTGTTAGGTTTATTTAATTTGTTGAGATAGAGAATATGGTGTACTGTAACACGTCCTCGTCCATTTCGAAAGTCATGTCTGCCACTAAGTAAAAGAAGCTTGGAAAACTGGTAAAAGGAAGGAAAAAAAAAAAGAATTGATGAAATGGGAAGTATTGCTAGCTACTCCCTATAAGAAAATATTAATCCTTTCTATCAAAGAAAAAAATATTAATCCTTGATTAAGTTTTTAATGAGTCTAATAAATGTTAAACACAGTAATTTTGATTTACCTTAACTTTTTTGGAAGAAAGATTGCTGGATGTACTTAGCTTGACTAATTGAGTATGCAGGTGTCTATTGTTTATTGGATCTTAATATAAGACCTATTTATATAATTTGAAAATAAATTAGTTAATTATAACATGTGTGAAATGATCTCACCTAAATACTCTTATATAATTTAAAATTATATATCAGTTTATAAGTTAGGTAAATTATTTTTAAAAATAATAATAAATATGCATCCGTTCATCCTCAGTTTATCTTGGGTTTTGTTCTTGAATATGCATTCGGTCATCCTCAGCTAAAGAAAATCCCTTTGGTTGTTACAGGGACAAATACAACACAATTTATATTTTATTAATTAAATGATATATTAAATCATGTTAGAAGAAAATTTGATTTTGAAAACATTGTGATATGAGATTGGTGTTTCAAAGTTCGTTTGGTTGGTAATCTATGAACTATGGTCGTCATTTAGTGATTTAATTTTATAATTCATATCAAATGTTTGGTGAAACGTGTGAATAATGGATTTTTGATTTACATGAGAAACTAAATGTGGAAAATATAGCATGACCTAAATTTTGGAGGCCCCATTTACAGAGGATGTTCTACCGAATTTTCTATGAACAGCTATGGCGTGGATTCCAGCCACGGAGAATTGCTTGAGGTCTATTTCTATCATTTTATTAAAAAAGAGTGGATAATATAAGATATTATCTTATATGATCAATGCTCAGACTTTACGCTCTGCACCTAACCTATGGCTTTGAAATGAAGGGAGCAAAGGTTTTTATCGATGTAATAATAACCTTTGAAATGAATGGAACAAAGATTATTATTGGTGTAAAATTTCATTTACTTGCTGATCTGTTGTTGGCCATACACTAAAGAGCCTTGCTACTTTTGGCTCTAAGTTCTTTTCACTTTGGTGCTCTAAAAAAAATTGAAGAGGAAGATATGCATATTTAAATTCTTCTTATATGTGTGTGAATGTGATGTTACCTTGTCCTTATTACTTTCTTTACTATAAGTTTTTAAATATTATCAGTCTCATTTTCATAGGTTCAACATTTCTTGAGCAGTGAATTGTTATTCAAATGATTGTCTCATAGACATATATTTCTGCCTAGTCGTTTTTATAGTCGAACTGACTCATTGATTAACTGTTATCTACTCCCTTTTTTCCCTAATGGAGAGGGATTTCATTTTTTAAAACTGTACAATACATCAGCAAGTGAATGAAATTATAGACAGGGAAGATACACCATTAATAAAGCAGAGAATTTACTTTATAAATCTAAAAGAAGCAAAGCTCTTTAGTATATGGCCAACAATAGATGGAATCTGTGCTAGAACTCATTTAGTAGTGAAAACCTCATTTGCAAAAATCCAGCGATTTCTAGCTGCCCATAATTCCAACAGGTGACAGAATCCAATCTTTCATGACATTCAGACGTGAATTTCTCAGTAGAGTGGATAACCATGATGTGTCAGTTCGAAAAAACTCCAGGCAAATATCAGCTGGCAAGAATTTTTTCCACACAGATGAAGTAAGGGGGCAATTCTTAACATGATTAATGTTTTCTATGCCTCCATGACATAATGAGCATCGTTGATTTCATTCCTCCCCTTCATCTCTCAGCATTGGTAAGTAATTTCTCTTGAATCTACTCCTTTAAGTATTGTATTCAAAGCTTCAATATTATCTACTCATTGGTTAACTGCTTATGGATTCTTGATTTTCCCCCTCAAGTAATGACAATCCTTCACACTAATAAGCTTTCTGGACATGTCTGAGCATTGGCAATTGAATGTGATTTACCCTATGCACATTCTTTTTCTTTCTTTCTTTACTTTCCTTCTTCATATTTTTTAAGCTTGGTTCTATATTATGAAAATAGAAGTGTCTAAGAGCTATCTATCAACTCTACATACTAATTGTTGTGGATATTTCACTGCTTTCTCTATTATTTAAGCTATTTAGAAATCATCACATATTCTCCATTCATGCCCTCAGTTTTAGTTGTCACTTTCATTATTTGCCAGGGTTTTGGTGGGATTTGTCAATCGCTCCTTCCAATTTTTCTCCACACAATGACAGGTACCTCTGTTTTGAAAATTAAGAAATGCAACATGAAAAGAAAAAACTTTTCTTCTTCCATTGTTACAAGCAGTGTTTAATATTTGTGTGCTTGCAAATGAGGAAATGACAAGAAGATCTGCTATGTTCATCTTGGTTTGCTTGGTGGAAATGAAAAGAAGAAAAAACTAAAACATCATGTATGATTTCCAAGTGAATAAGGTAGTTTCAGTTCCTTTTACATTTTTATAAATTTTAAATGGTCTTCTGTTGCTGCTACATTGTTGATTATTGTTGTTTGATAATCTAATCGAGGCTACGTGTTTTTTAGATGGAAAATATGGAAAATTGATAAGTTCCACGATGGCCACTGGAATAAGTCATTCTTTCAATTAGTTGTTGATTTTTCTTAAATGAGCGGGCTATGTAGAGGTGGGAAAAGACAACTAACATTAAAGGGCTAAAGAGTTCAGGCCGCCCTGCGGGCCTCGAGCTATGTAACATTTTCTTCTTTTATTTTTGTATTTTTTTAAAGAAATTTAATTAAAATAATAAAATTCTTAATTTAAGGCATAAATATTATCAAAGAATTAATTACTTTATATTTTTACAATACATAGAATAAGTAGTTATATGCTTTGAAACAAAACTATTTTTAAAATTAAGGGCCTATTTAGATTTAGCTTTTGAAGAATAAATTTTAGAATTTATAAGGTAAAAATGACTTTTGGATTATATAAATAATAGAAAGGGCTCTAGTTTGACCATAAAAGTCTTCATTAATTAGTTATATTGAAAACACCAGCTTTTCTCCATTTAATTTCTTCACTTAATCTCTTATAATTTTCAACTCATTTTGGCATAGTTTTATGAATATTCATGAGAATTAATTTGACGGAGTGAGTTGCCTTATGCATTGGTAACTTTCTTTAAAAAAGAATCAAGGATTGCAATATAGGGTATAATCTCGGATTGTTTCTTGAGGAGCATTTTATTAATTACTTAGCAACTAAATGTGATGGTTGGCACAAAAATAATGATTTGAGCTTTTTATCTAGCAACTAAATTGCAGTTAAACTAAAATACTTTAAAAACTAATATATATTTTTTATTTTTGGAATAAAAGTGGAACGGAATGGGAATTAATTTTGAAAAGTATGATAAAACCTCCCAGAACAATGAATTTTATCTATCTTTGCTTCAAAAAATAATGAGAACGTGGTAGTTTGACAAAGATGTCCCAAACACTTTTTGAGTTGACTTGAGTTAGATGAATTAATTAATCTACACCAGGTCAAAATTAATCCCTGTAACTGAAACCTAATTTAAACACTAGTAATTTGAATCGATGAAATGTAATGACACAAGCAATCAAAAAAATTTGTATTACAATTACAATTATATATTCATAAAAAATATAAGTAAAAGCTATAGAAAGTCAATTGCATGAAATTTGCTATTAATAAAGCATAGGGTGTCAAAATATGTAACATTAAGGCCCCGTTTGGTATAAGGAAAATTTGAGGAGGGAAAGAGACTTAGAGGAAGGAAGTGAAGGGAATAATTTAAAAAAGATGAGGGAAAATAGCTTGAGGGAAGATGAGTTGTTTGGTAGGAAGAAAATGAAGAGGTAGTAGTTGGTAAAGAATCAAGAAATGTTTACTTTACCTTCAAAAGTAATTAATTCAAAATAAAAAAGAAAAATAATTTTTTTGCTTAAGATATATTTTTTTAAAATATGCTCTATCAAGTTCGAATTTTCAAAGTTTAAATTTGAGGGCTAAATTTGTCAAAAAAAATGTGAAACTAACACGCTCTCATTATCTTTTGAAGCAAAGATAGATAAAACACACATGAAGAAAGATTGGTGGGTTCAAGAATTTGGGTTCCAGAAAGATTTGTCCAAAATGTGTATCAAACAGAAGGCCTAACTCCAAATAAACACAATCTCCAAGATCATATGCAACCTTAGTATAAAATATCAATATAAAACATTGTAATAATCAAATGTAAACCCTTTGAAGCTCCAAAACAAACTCATGAATTGAGAAGAGAGACTTAGCCACTCATGAATCTAAGAACAACTTTGACTCACAGCCGCCGCTGAACATCCATAGAGGTTAGTCAAATACCGATTCAGGTGAGAGAGAAGTGGAAGAAGGAGTCGACAATGGTGGTGAACAAAACAGGAATTGTGACGTAGGTGGTGTACGATGGTGGAATGACGATGAGGGTGGTGGTGGAAGGATGGAGGTGGATCTCAATGTTCTCTGTCTTTCCCCGTGGCGCCTCTCTACAATTCTGAAATTTGCGGCTGCTATGTCCCTCACTGTGTGTTTGTGATGGTGAGGGAGAGAGGTGAAGGTGGATGATGAAGGAAGAAGGTAGGCGGCGATGGAGATGAGCAGAGGTGAAGGTCAAGGTGGAGGTGGATGAAGGTTGAAGGTCGAGCTATGGAGGTTCCAAGATTCATGGTGCAGTCAATCTACAATTTTCGAATAGAGAAGGAGCTTCTGACCTATTTTTAGAAGGTAAAACGCAGTAGTTTTACTTGTGGATCTTAATGAAAATTTTCAAATTTATAGGACTAATATGTCATATATGACATTCAACCCTCAAACTGTCATTTTCAGTTTTGATCCAATTTTTCAAATACCTACAATAAAAACCAATTAATCTAACATCAAATATTCTTTAAAAAAAATTGGTGATTTAGAGTAATTACAATTTTCCTTTTTTAATCCTAATTTAATGTAAACAAATTTAATCACAATTAATGATAAAGAAAGCATCTTCAGCATAATAATTATAAAAAAAAAATCTCAAATAAAAATATGAAAATATATAACAATTTTGGGATTTGTCACAAACATACCTTCTTAAGATTTTAAAAAGGTAATTATATAATAAAACTGTCATCCATACATCATTTTAAAACGTTTTATTTTCCCCCTTTTTTTTTTTTGGTTGGCCACTCACTGATGCATCATAACTCGCTGAGAAAATGCTATCACATGGATGCAAGTATGCAAGTACTGCTTAATTTAAGGGCTCATAAAAGCTTTATTGATCGTATTTCAAATCGCAACTAAACACTCCTAATGATGAGATTCAAAGCCCGGTGTGCACCTCCGAGTCTAGAGAAAAATTGCCTTCCAAGCTAAAAAAGAAAAAAAGTCCAAGGGCACATTTGGGCTAAGCATTATTACGACGGTCGTTTTGGACATCAAACGGCTATGCAGCCCTACCCTATTTGGCCCTATCTCGATAAGCATGTAATATTATATTTTATAATCGAAATGATAGGGTTTATTCGCCATACCCCTTCTCCCATTTTTCGATTGCCCTCCCCGCCGCCTCCCGATCGCCTCTCCGAGCTCGATGATCGATCACAGTACCGCTTGTATCCTCGATCTCTCCAGTCTCCACGGTTCCTCATCTTGAGTCTCGAGACTCTCGACATCTCATTCACCTCGTCGCCCTAACCGCGGCCCTCTCTGTCTCTCCCGAAGCTCGATCACTTCTAGTTCCGTGTGCTCACTTCCGGCCTGCTCCTCGCCTCTCCTCGTAACCTAGAAGCTTATCTTCGGAGTTAATTATTTTCTTTCTTAAACCCTGCCGTTTCTTTCTCTGAGTAATTTTCCTGGTGGAACTGTTTCTTGCTGGGTTCCGGAATTCCTTCAATGAGTTGACCTTAATCAGTTATCAACTGAGTTTTGTTGGATCTGTTTCTTACTGATGCATTTACTTGGTTTAAGTGCAGCCACTGTTGCTGCCTTTATGAGTGAGTTTCTGCAGCCAGGAGAAATTTCTTGTTATTATTTCTTTTGTGATTAACATGAGTTTTCTCAAACTTTTTCCTGATCTTTAGGGAAGGGGATTGCAGTTTCCTGGATCACATCCTGTTTCCCTCAATAGGTCAGTATAGTCATATTTTATATCATTTTCAGAGTATTAAGAATTATAACCAACTTAAGAAGGACTGAACTATATATTTAGAGGCAATCATCAGGTTGATTTACATAATTTCTCCTATTATAAAGATGTAGAGTATTGGGGGGAACAATTTTGTAAATGAAAAATATGTTATACGCCTCTTCATATTGATATTGAATAATTAAAACAATACGGAGTATATAATATATGTATTATATCTTACTCTCTTTGGTTTTGTATTTTTTTGTTTTTTTGCCTTCCGTTTTGGTTTTTATATATAGAGTATCCTTTGAACCACTTTACAAAAATCAAGAAAATTAGTTAATTTAGGTGGCGACATTAAATTTGTCAACAATTTGTATGATTTGTTTCAAAATTATGCTTAAAATGATTGGATAATTTCTTTATGGGAAAAACACTTCTCATGTTATAGGAGAAGTGTTTTCTCATGTCACACATACATAAAATGGTGGGACCCACATATGTATATATAATATTAGCATTATATATATATATATATGTATGTGTGTGGGTCCCACTATTTCATGTGTGTAGGAATTTTCTTCTCATGCAATATGAGAAGTTTAAACCTCTTTCTTTATACTTGAAATTAATTGATCTCAATTTATTTATTTATTTTTTTATGAAGAATGGATTTCAATTTATTGAGTAATTACTAGGATCATACTTATACTAGAAATACTAGTAGTATCTATCATGTCAAGTTTTCTAATAAGTAATAACACCTGGCTAATGTCTCCTATTTTTTCATGTGAATTTATAGTTAAATGATATAATATATTAAAAGTAGGATAAATGATCACGTGTAATTGAAGAACTTGTGTAAGTATTTTCCTTAATTTATAAGGATGTGTAAAAAAATTGACACAATAAATAATTTTGCAAATTTAAGCCCATAACATTAAACTCACTAATGAATTATGTGAATTATGTGCACCTGACCTAAAGTTTTAAAAAATATTATAAATTTTATTCTACAGAATTTATATAAATATTTAGGAACCTAAAAATATATAACAAGGATAATACAAAAAAATGCAAAATCAGGATATCATGACTCCCGAGTCCTCCCCTAGCCTCGCATTATTAACGGTTAAAATAAATTAATTATTGGGTTTATTTAATTATTAGAGAGAGAGAGAATTTGGAGTACTGAAACAAGTCCTCGTCCATTTCAAAAGTCATGTCTGCCACTAAGGAAAAGGAACTTGGAAATTGATTATGAAAAAAGTAAAGGTGTTGATAGCTTTTCAATCTTTTACACCGCTGGTCTCAACCAATGTTTTATATAGTATACTCAACTTTAATAATTAAATTGCATAATTGCTTGTTGATTTCATTTTTGAGTTAATATATTCTATACGTTTGATTCAAGAATATGACGTTTAGGATAGCTTTTATATTTAAAAGTCATTTTTTCCTATGCTAATCTAGACGTTTAGATCTGCAAAAGAAATATTCTAATAAAAAGATGTTTTTAGACTAATGAATCGAAGCTAGGTGAGTAATAATGTCCTACTATTAAACATAAGAAAAAGTCTAAATGACAAACACTATGAAGTTTTGGTTTATCATTCCAAGACGGTGGATGTGTGGCTTTTTTTTTTGTTTTCCCTCAAAGATGTGTGGCTTTTTAGAAAAAGACTAAAAAGCCACAATCACGTCAAAACTCATATTCGTTAGAAATTCAATGCTTGATTCTTTGCAGTCCTATGAGATCTCTCTTAAGCAGTTTCTAAGCCCGACGCCTCGTCTTCATCAGCCATGGCACATCGACCACCATCCTCATTGTTCACTTCCAAATGGACTTACGATGTGTTCCTTAGTTTCTATGGAGAAGATACTCACTTAAGTTTCACCCGCCATCTCCATCAATCTCTGTATCGAAGGGGAATTCGTGCCATTCTTGCTGATGAATGTACTAGGGCGGGAGAAAATATCACACCCACACTTTTCAGAGCTATAGAAGAATCACGAATAGCCATCATTGTTTTCTCAATAAACTATGCAAACTCAACATTTTGTTTGCGAGAACTTGAAAAGATTCTTGAGTGCTTCAAGGAAGAAAGTCGGTTGATCTATCCTGTATTTTATCATGTGGATCCATCAGAACTCCGAAATCCGAGAGAAAGCTATGCAAAAGCATTGGCTCAACTGGAAAAAAGATTCAAAGACGAGGTGGAAAAATGGAGGCAGGCTCTGTCTCAAGTTGCTGATCTCAAAGGTTGTCATCTCAAACCCAAGTATGTCTCCTTACCCTTTCTCTTATTATTGTAATAAAAGTTAAGTACAATTTCCATCTTACAACAACATGCGCATACTCTATGATG
The DNA here is from genome assembly GCA_019022655.1 of Acacia acuminata. NCBI lineage: Eukaryota > Viridiplantae > Streptophyta > Magnoliopsida > Fabales > Fabaceae > Acacia > Acacia acuminata. The sequence continues at coordinate 671,529 of JAFJYI010000168.1, forward strand.
CCTTGGCTTGTTTGGTTCCTTTTTAGTAGGGGTAACAAAATTTTTGAGAAATATTCCGAGTATTTCTTTGAAAACCCATCGAGAAACAGTAACCAAGCATGGTGTATTCCTCCTTATATGCAGAACAGCTGAATATCACTAACAAGCTGGAACACCATTAGTTCACACTTGCAAGTGTACAAAAATACTTTTATTTATATTTTTATATTATTAACTTAATAGTATTCTAATAATTAGGATTCAATTTAAAATAGTGCCACAACGCTCTCATATTTCATCTTTTACTATGTGAGGAGGAATGGCACTACATCTGATTGGGAGGAATAGGGATAGCAACCAAGTTTTTATACCTAAAATTGACATATCTGAATGTTCAGTTGACTAAAAGTGCAAACTTCTTACAAATTGGTCAGGATTGCAAATGTACAAGAGTTGATTTTATGGATCACTGATGAAGTTGATAGAAGGGTGAACCAAGAGCCTTTACATGTTACAAATTATCCCGTTGGACTTCTACCTCGAGTGAAGGAGGTTATCTCTTGTTTAGATCTTTGGTCCACTGAGAAAGTTAAAATGATAGGAATTTGGGGAGCTGGTGGAATAGGAAAATCAACTATTGCCAGAGCTTTATATAATTCCATTGCTGATAATTTTGAAGGCTTATGTTTTCTTTCCCATATAAGAAAACGATCTAAAGAGCCACATGGTTTGTCACATCTTCAAGAGACATTATTGTCTAAATTAGTCATGGCAAAAGATCTCAATTTTGGTGATTATCATGAAGGTATACCTATAATACAACGTAGGCTCAGTCAAAAGAAGATTCTTTTGATTCTTGATGATGTTGACGAATTGGACCAACTAAAAGCACTTGCTGGAAGTTGTAATTGGTTTGGTTGTGGAAGTAGAATCATCATCACCACCAAAGATAAGCAATTATTAAAAAGTCATGGTATTGAAAGCATTCATGATGTTGAGGGATTAAATAGTGAGGAATCTCTGAAGTTGCTTAGTTGGTATGCCTTTAGAAAGGAAAATGTGGATTCCAACTACGTGGAGGTTTGCAATCGTGCAGTGGATTATTCGTGTGGCTTCCCATTAGCTTTAGAAGTTCTTGGTTCTAACTTGGGTGGTAAAGGAGTTAATCACTGGGGTTCCGCATTAGATCAATTCAAAAGGAGACCGGAAAGAACTATTTTTGATACCTTCAAATTAAGCTACGATATGTTAGGGAAAGTGGAGAAAGAAGTTTTCCTTGACTTGGCTTGTTTTTTCAATGGAGAGAAATTAGCAAATATCATCGATATCTTGGAATGTGTTCGTGCAATCGACCCAACATATGCTATTGATAGTTTGATTGATAAATTTCTTATAAAGATTGAACAAGATTGTGTAACAATGCACAATTTGATAGAAGAAGTAGGTAAAGAGATTGTTCGACGAGAGTCACCAAAGGAGCTTGGAGAACGGAGTAGATTATGGTTTTATCAAGATATTCTTCATGTCTTACAACAAGACACAGTAAGATCTTCAACCTGCATGTTCCCTTTTTCTAAAATTTCCTAATCATTTATAATATTTAAGTTTTTGATTTTATTATGTGCTTTTCATTTTGCAAGGGAACTAATAAAGTTGAAGCCATAATTCTAGACTTGCCTGAAAATATAGAAGTACAATGGAGCGGAGAGGAACTCATGAAGATGAAAAATCTCAAAATGCTTGTGATACGAAAAGCATGCTTTTCTGAAAGTCCAAAATATCTACCAAATAGGTTAAGGTGATTGGAATGGAAAGGATATTCTTTCAAATTTATACCATACCAAGTGTGGCCAACCGAACTTGTCTACCTTGACTTGTACGACAGTTCCTGTGAATTTCTCCAACCATTTGATAAGGTGAGTATATATACTAGTACCATAGTACTTTTCTTTTTGTTTCTTTGCCTAATTCTAAAAGTAAATTGATTTTTGTTTTGCAGAAGTTCTTGAATTTAAGTCGTATAAATTTAAGACATTGCAAATTTCTACAGCAAATACCAGACTTATCTGGAGCTTCTAAACTAATAGAATTGCGGCTTGATGATTGCACAAATTTAACTGAAATTCATGATTCAGTTGGAAGTTTATATAGGTTGAAAGAATTGAGTGCTATGCGATGCAAAAAGTTGAAGATTTTTCCTTCTTCCCTTGGGTTGCCATCTCTTGAGCATCTCAACCTTTTTGGTTGTTCAAGTCTTCAGACATTTCCAGAAATATCAATCTTGATGAAAGAAATGCAAACACTTAATTTGGATAGGACAGCAATTACCGAATTACCATCTTCAGTTTGCAATCTTATTGGACTTGAAACCTTGAGCGTGGAGAAATGTCCTAATCTTAAGCAGCTACCAACTGGCATTTGTACATTACCAAACCTTTGGAAAATAACAACAAGTTCTTTTGAAGTACTGAATCATTTTAAGATGCCTGAAGGTGGCTGGAAGATTGAAATTGTGAAGTATTGAAGATAACATCTTTTATTTGAAATGTTTGTCCTTTTTCTTGGTTGATGGGTAGTTGAATGAATTGTAAAACTGTATTACCGCAGATTGCTTTTTGAAAGATGTGTAAAAATATGTTCTAGCACGGATTTTATGTGCAATTTTGCTGCATTGTGAGAATCCATGAGCAATTTTTATGATTTTTTTTTCCGTCATCCTTTGCGGATGATTTGGCTTTAGTTGAATGAATTGTAAAATTCCTCCTTAATTTAATTGCAGCAATTTTGATAGATAGTTGAAAGAATTGTAAAATTGTATTATTGCAACTAGTTTGACAAAAGCCATCTACAGATATAAAACATGGGGAACTCTGCGCAATTTTGCAGCTTCACGGGCATCGACGAGCAATTTTTATCATTATTTTTGTCTTCTCTCCCCTCTCTCCTCAAGCAAATAAAATAACATTAAAATCCTTCTTATAACATAAAGATAAATTTGTCCATGTGAAAATAATTTTTCTCCCTTCCCCTTCTGAACCAAACAAGGTAACATCAAAATCTTTCCCCCTCCCTACTTTGATGACCAACTATTTAAAAATAAAATATGGGTTGGCACTATTGAAGGTTTCAATTAAATTTCCCATTTTAATTGATCTTTTTTTTTTTTTTGCTTAATATTGTGTTGTAACCTAACTCTGTTAATTCAGGGCTTCTAGTTTATTTCATTGAACCCCATCATCCTAATCGTGGCGGATCTTGGGATAAATATTTGGGCCCCCAAATATTTATCCCAAGATCATAATATTCGGTATAGATCGGCAAATACAAGGGAGTGAAAATCCAGTTTAAGTTGTGAACAAAATCAAAGAAGGAAAAAGAGAGAAGGAAATCAAGAAAGAAAATAGAAAATAATTTATCAAACTCAACAATTTCTACGAGATTTACAAATTAGAAAATTTCTTATATTAGAAAAAAATAAGACCGAGACAAAGTAAATATAGAATTGAATCAGAGTAAAGAGATAAGATGAGAGAATTTACCTATGGCAAGCAAGAGCCAAAAAATCACAAATGAGTTATTAAAGGAGATTGAGAGATTAGCAGGCGCGTTCCTTGCTCTTGTTCTCATTATTGAGTTATGAAGGGAAGGGAGGTTAGGAGAATAATAAAAGTTCTGAGCGGACTACAGGTAGGGGTGAGCATTCGATTTTCGGTTAAAACCGAAAAGACCGAAAAACATACATTTTCAAAACCGAAACGAAACCGAAAAACCGAACCAAAAAAACCGAAATATTTCGATTCGGTTTTGCAATTAATTCGGTTTTTAGGCTTAAGTTGGGCCTTATTATAGGCCTTCTTATTTGGGTTGATTCGTAAAATGGCCAATCTACTTTTTTTTTTTTTTTTTTTTTGTGAATCAATTTACAATATTGACTATTGAGTGCAACTTGGCTATAACATGGAGCACTCCGATATATATCGATTTTCACTTGGATGAAAATAGGTTGCAGATTTTAAAATCAAAACATGGAATAAATCCATCACGGGGCCAAAGAACCAGGCAAAGTGACAAAATCAACAATGACAAAATTCTTGCCTCTAATTTTGTCCTAGAAATGCAATGGCAGAACAAAGTGTATAAAATTATACAAAACAATAAACATGGCAACAAGCCAGAACTGACAATATCACAAATTCTAAGTTTCTAACTACATCATCAACTCAAACAACTACAGCAACTCATCCATCATAGAGTCAACATAAAATGATCCATAAGAAGAAAGATATTGAGAGCAACCTGCAAATTAAAACAAGAATAAATCAAATAAAAAGAAAAGAAATAATCTAATAAATATTAACAAAATACAAATATAATGAAAAATTACTTATAAAGATATCTGCATTGCATCTACTATATGTCAATAGTTACCTCCAATGCAATGAAAAATTTCGGTTAAAATTGCAAAAACCAAAACCGAAAACCGAATTAAGCTAGTTTCAAAAACCAAACCGAACCGAAAAACCAAAACCAAAAAAACCGAATACTGAATTATTCGGTTCGGTTTTCGTTTCGGTTTTGATTTGCTCACCCCTAACCTGTAGGGGGGAATGATTAATACATTCAATTGTTGAATCCAGCTTGAATGTTTTATGCCAAAGAGTGTGAAAATGATATGAGTGATGCTTTGACCGGGCAAAAAAAAAAATATGAGTGATGCTAATGGATTTTTGACATAAATGGTTGACCAATTCCCACATTCTTAAACCAAAAGATCCCACATTTGCATGATTAACCAGATTGTCCTCTCTCTCTTGTATTCATTTATGAATTCCTTGGGGGCCATGGCCCCCCTGGACCCTTATAAGATCCGCCCCTGATCCTAACAAGTTCTTTTGGAGAGGAACATTTTATGAGAGCATGATGATTTTAAACGCTTTTCATATTTTAGCCGTGCAACTCTCAAGTTTCTCCTTCGTGCTGGCAAAAAACCTGACATCATTCATTGTCATGATTGGCAAACGGCTTTTTTTGTATGCGCTCTCATCTTTTTTGAGTGAACTTGTTAGGTTGAGTTTCTTTCGTTATCTTTTTCTCATCATTTCTTATAATTTCTAAATCATATCCATCCAATCAATATAATATTACTTTAACTTTTCTCTCATTTTCCCAATCAACATCCTAAATGAGCTGATGGGGGGAAAAAAAAAGATAAAGAGAGGATCTCCTCCCAAAATAGTGTGAGGTGGTATAAGATTAAGACAGAGAAATTCAATAAGGTGAATCCATATTATATCAAAAAAAATAAGGTGAATCCATAATGCATATTGGTGGGGTGCAGTACGTCTAATTTAATTGCTTGGAGCAGAACCCATCATTATACTCACACGCATGCCACTTTAGCTTGACTATTTCACCATCAAGTCTTTATCAATTAGTTAATTAATTATATTGAAAACACTAACTTATGCGGAACCAATTTCCTGCCACGCTCTCGGAGAGCTGATCTAGACTATCTAAATTTAATTTATAAGGTATAGATTTGATTTTTTTTTTTTTTAAGTATAGAATTTTTTAAAAAATTATTTCAATGGATATAGAATCCAAAATAAATATAATTTTTAACTATTATTATATTTTTTAAAAAATGATTTTTATTTGAAAAATCACTATTTAAAAAAATCAAATTCAGATTTAGACAGTTTAGATATACTTAATTCACCCAACTTAACGAAACTTTTGTTAGTTTTTCCTTTCGAAATAGCCATTCCCCATTTAATTTCTTCATTTCATCTCTTATCATTTTCAACTCATGTTTTGGCTAAATTTTATGAATATTCATGAGAATTAAGTGTACTTTTTTAAGATTTTAAAAACTTAATTACACAATAAAACTGTCATCCATGCAAGATTTTAACACGCTTTCTTCCTTTTTTTTTCTTCCTTTTTTGGCCATTCAATAATGTATTTTAACTCGCTAAAATCAGGGGTGCACTTACCCTTCAATTTGTCTTTTTAACTACATAAGAGTATTATGACCTTTTAACTATATTCAGAAATCTCTATAAGACTTTTTAGCCTGATTAAAAATTTGTTAAAAATGTAGGTTTAAATCTAGATTTTGGTATTCGAGTTGGATTTAATTGGAATTTTCCCTTTTCATTAACTAGTTATTATTTAATTATAACGTTGAATTCCACAAAGTCGATTTGCTCTACTTATATTGTAGGAAACTGATCAGAAAACACGGAAGCGTATCGAACCACGCGATGTAGGAAAAGAGAAACCTTCATCGTTTTGCTTACCCGGATATTGAAGAGTTATCGAAAAATTCTCCACGAGCAAACCTTGTCTACGAACGGTCCTCGTATACGAACGGTCCTCGTGCGATCTATGATTGATCTTCCGGACTATCTCTCGAGGGGGATGAGATGGTTGTGTGGGCAACCGTTGAGATGATGAACGTCTGCCTCTAGGTTTTTGTTTCTGATGAGAGCCTCCTAACTATTTGTGCGGCCGTATCTTTTCAAGCGACTGAAAGTTAGTTTATATGCTACTACACCCAAGGCCTAACCCTAATCCTCATGGGCCTTAGAGTTCTTGGGTTGTAGTCTCAATTAAGCCTTATTGGGCTTAAGTGACCAAAGAGCACATTAACCCAACAATCTCCCACTTGCTCTTTAAGATACTAACTTGAGTTCGTAAACCCAAGACCATATAGCCCATAAGCCATCATCATCGATAACATACCCCATCCCTTGTCTCAAGCTAGCACGGGGACCCACCATTTGTCATTCATCAAGGCTCATGATAATCTACAGAAGATTATCTAGTTCGGTGCTACTCCACTAAAAGCCCGAACGTGATCTCCAAGAACAATGACACTTATAACAAGAATATGCACTGCCCCTTTATAGAATGTCTATAATTTGATTGACTAGTTTTTTACGTAACCCAATCAATTATTTATTCCCTTGACTTTGATAGTTTCTCTAATGGATTACATGCACCGGCCAAAGTGTCTTCAATATCCAGTCTTGAAACATATCAAGGGGACATTTCCTATAAATTCCATGTTGTTTATCTCATAAACACCGATAACCAAATAGTCTCAATCCCAAAATACCGAGTTGTTGGCCGTCATATAGATCAAACCTCACCCGTTGGTAAATCAAAGAATGAAAACTACTCGACTACCTGTTTAAAATAAACTCAGGATTAAGAGCAACTACATAACTATAGTTATCTGGAGATTTGATTCCTTATGACGTGAAAGAACAACCTTAATCAAATCTCTCCTTGATCTATTCAATGTGAGCATTAACTCACACCAATGTTTTATAATGATTCGGACAAAACCATTTCATAAAACATTGCGGCCTAAATAAAGTGCCCAACTTAATTTAATAGTGTGAATCATTTCATCAATTGTGAGAACCTATGACCATGTCCTCTATGAAAGTATTCATATGATCATATACTCCACAATTGATCCGGACCTTAGAGTTTGTAAATAGTGTGCAAAATAAATGAAAAAGAATACTCCATTTATTAACATTCGAAAAGAAATGCAATGTCATAATGTCACGCTCAAAAGCACAAAATAACAAAGTAAAATAACAACCGCCTAAAGCTATAGCAAACTGGAATCCTCCTAAGACCCATAGATGAAACATGCCTCTCGAACACATGCTCGAGACAAACTCTTAGTAAAAGGGTCAGCGAGATTCTCGTCGATGCTATCTTTGCTACCACCGTATCTCCTCTTTTAATTATTTCTCGGATCAAGTGGTATTTCCTCTCTATGTGCTTCGTCTCTTATGACACCTTGGTTCCTTGGACCGCGCTACCGCCCCACCGTTGTCACGTAAAGTGTGATAGGACAATTTACACACGGTATCACCCGAAGGTCCGTTAGGAACTTCTTTAACCATGCAGCTTCCTTTGCGGCCTCGAAGCAGTTACATACTCGGCCTCCGTGGCGAAAGTCGCCACACATGTTTGTTTTACACTTCTCCAACAAATGGCACCGCCATTAAGGGTGTACACATATCCCGAGGTGGATTTTCTTGAGTCAATATCTCCTTGGAAATCGAGTCCGTATAACCAATGGTTTCAAGACTCCCACTTGAGTAGACCAACATATAATCTCTCGTTCTCCGTAGGTACTTGAGTATATGTTTAACCGCTACCCAGTGTTGCTCTCCAGGGTCCGATTGGTACCGGCTTACTACTCCCACTGCATAGCAGATATATCTGGTCTGGTACATAGCATAGCATACATGAGACTACCTACTGCTGAAGCATAAGGTATCCTACTCATGCGTTCTCTCTCGCTCGAAGTTTGAGGAGATTGCTTCTCGAGAGATGAATCCCATGCACGAAGGGTATAATTCCCCTCTTTGAATTCTCCATGCTAAACCTGGCAAGTATTTTGTCAATGTATTGAGCCTGGGATAATGCCAAAACCCCTGTTCTTCCGGTCTCGCAAGAGTTTAATACCAAGAACATAATTGGCTTCCCCAGGTCCTTCATATCAAAATGTTTGCTCGCCTAGGTTTTTATGCCCAACAATACCTTTGTATCATTTCCGATAAGGAGTATGTCATCCACATAAAGTACCGGTAAAAGATACCGCATTACCTTGGATCCTTTTATACACACACGGCTCATCGGACTTTTCTCAAAGCCATAAGACTCAATGGCTTGATCAAATCTGATGTTCCATGATCGGATGCTTGCTTAAGTCCATAAATGGACCTCTCGCAACTTGCATACCATTTCTTCTTGCCCTTTGGCTGTAAACCCTTTTGGTTGCTGCATATAGATTTCCTCTTCCAAATTTCCATTTAGAAAAGCAGTTTTGACATCCATCTCGCCAAATCTCATAATCAAGATTGGGCCGCAATTGCCTAAGAGAATCCGAATAGACTTGAGCATGGCAACCGCGAAAAGGTTTCATCATAATCCACTCCTTCTCTTTGGGAGTACCCTTTCGCCACCAATCTAGCTTTGAAGGTTTCAACCTTCCCGTCCGATCTTCTCTTTCTCTTGTAAATCCACTTACACCCAATGGGTCTTACCCCTTTAGGTGCATCTACAAGAGACCAAACTGAGTTGGAATACATAGAATCCATTTCACGATTCATAGCCTCGAGCCATTCTCGAGCATCAACATCTCCTAGTGCTTCGTCATAACTCGTGGGATCACCATCTTCTCGCGATGATGTCATCCCGATTTGACTCACCCAACAAGAGATATCTTGCGGGTTTACGAATCAATCTCCCACTACGACTTTGTCGCACTTGATGTCGTGCATCTACGGGGGGTCCACATTTTGTGGGTTGACAACTTCTAGATGAGGACCCTCATTAAGTGGATCAACTAATTCATGATTTTGTTCTTCATTTAGTTGAACATCATGCTAAACTTCTGGTTCTGTCTCTGGTTCCTGTGTATGTTCAGATAGATTTTCCCCTCTTTGAACAACCACGGGAACAAAAGCCGGAACCCCTTGAGGTTGTGGTGAAACTTGATCGAGACTAGCTCATCAAGAATAACCTTACTTCTTGGCTTATAGTTTGTCATATAGTCCTCCTCTAAGAAAGTCGTGTGAGTGCTCACTATGACTTTCTTTTCTTTGGACTATAAAACAACCAACCCTCGGTTCCTTTAGGATAGCCTACAAACATGCATACTTCAAGACGCGAGTCCATCTTGTCCGGTTTTGTTTCAAGACATGTGCCGGAGCACCCCAAATTCGAATATGATTCATGGTGGGCTTACACCCTTTCCACAATTCTATTGGTGTCTTTGAAACCGACTTGGACGGAGCTAAGTTCAATAGATACATAGTGTTTCTAAGGCATATCCCCGAATGAATTAGAAAGTGATGAATAAGCGAGCATAGATCTTGTCATTTCTAAAAGGGTTCTATTTCTCCTTTCAGCAACTCCATTCTGTTTGGGGTGTCCCTGGAGAAGATAATTGCGAAACTATCCCCTCCTTGGTCAGGTAAGACCTGAACTCTCCAGATAGGTATTCACCCCCTCGATCAGATCGAAAAGTCTTGATTTGAACACCTAGATGCTTTTCTGCCTCAGCCTTGAACTCTTGGAATTTTCCAAAAGCTTCAGACTTGTGACGCATCAGGTACACATGTCCAAATCTAGAGTAATCATCAGTAAATGTGATGAAATACTGATACCCGCCTCTGGCATGGACATTTATTGGTCCACATACATCAGTATGTACCAATTCTAGCTGAAGTGTGGCACGTTTTCCTTTGGCCTTGAAAGATCTCTTGGTCATTTTACCCTCTAAACAGGATTCACACACTGGTATCGGCTCAAAGTTCAGGGATTTTAAAATCCCACTTTTGACCAAACCTTGGATCCTGTTAGAGTTAATATGACCAATCTCAAATGCCAAAGATAAGTTTCATTGGAAACTTTTCTTTTCTTTGACGAATTGATATGCTCAACATTTTTTAATTCAACATGATTAACTTCACGGGGTATAGGACTAAGGAAATAAAGGCCATTGAACTTTACACTGAACAAATAAAAGAAGATGAACTTCTTATTGAAACCGAGGAATCAAACTGAACTGTCAAACCATGTTTATCTAAACAACTAACGAAATTAAATTCCTCTTAAAATCTGGAATAAATAAACAGTCTTCTAAAACCAAAGTTCTATAATTATTAAAAGATAAAACAACTTGTCCCATCGCTAGTGCGGACACAAGCTGCCCCTGTTCCAAGCTTCAAATCTCGTTGTCCTTTACTCACCGGCAAGCTTTGTTTGAACCACGCAAAGAGTAGCAAACATGGTTAGTGGCTCCCGAATCAACGATCCATTTGTCATCGTGATTCTCCACTAAACAAGCCTCAATCACATTTAAATCACCCATACCTGGTTTTTTCATTTGTGGGCAATCTTTCTTCCAATGCCCCTTTTGTCCGCACTTGAAGCACTTGCCTTTTGGCGCTTCATTGCAAAGTTGTTTTTGGCAACTGGAGTACCTCGATTTCTTCTTTTTCTTGTTCTTGTTCTTTCCCTTGGGTTTCCCCTTAGGTTTCACAGAACTTTCACTAACAAACAATGCACTTCCTTGCTTGACTAGAGTCGCTTTCAAGACTCTCAAGCTCGTGCATTAGTTGAGTGAGGTCAAGATTCATTTTGTTCATATTATAATTCATCTTGAATTGGTTGAAGTATTCAGGTAGTGATTGTAAGAGAAGGTCAACTTTTACTTCTTGTTCAAACTTGATACCATGGTCAGCCTTCTTGAAGTTTGCTATCATTGTTAGACAATGATCCCGCACACTTCCTCCGACATGATTTGTCTTGGTGACCGAATTCAGCGCATTTTGCCTAGCGTAAGCGCTAGGTGTAGCAAACATGGCATCAAGAGTCCGGAGCATTGTTGCTCCACTCTGAATTATGTTCATTTGCTCCCGAAGGTGATTTCGGCGAGGCGGCCAAAATGTAGCAATGAACCGACACATTCGCCTTCTCCCATCTTTCCTTCTCGTTGAAAACGAGTCCGAATTGCATCGACGATCTCGCAAAGCAGTGCTGGCATAGGGGTAGTGAGAACAAAGTTGAGCTTTTCATATTGAAGAACAATATCTAAATTGGTTCTCCATTGTTTGTAGTTTGTACCATCCATAGGTTTTTGGCTCAAGATTGTAGCTAAAGGATTGAATGAAGACATTTTTCGAAATTAAGGAAAAAGCACACTAATTACAAACTATAATTAACAACAAAACAGATATAGCGCTAGTAGATTCTAATAACTACTATTCGTTTATTGTTTAACAATCCATTAGTTATCTTTACAAGGCTTACGATGGGCAAGATTCTTGTAAAACTAATATTGTTAATTTGGGCCTTCGTTCCATTGCCGAGCCTCGATGGGAGGGTTAACAATTTTACCAAAGTTGAATGTAATTAACCATTGTTTACTTTCAAAATTATCTTTAGTATCCAAGTGTTGCCGACGATGGGCCGTACAAAACTTTACTAAAATTTTGAAAATATTAGGGTTTAATCTAGCGAAATCCGATCATCCTTATCGATGGGGCTTCGGCGACAACCATTTCACTAATAAACCCACAATGGGGCCCGTAGGTTTTAAAATTAAAAGCTTAATTTAAAACCTTCACCCATTCAATATTTTAAGTTTAGAATTTTTAATTTCCAAGAATTTGTTCATTTTAGAGTATTCGTGAGATCAACATCTTAATTGAAATCATTAGGTACTTTAAAATCCAGTCATGATTTAGAATGAGCTTCACATGATCATTTTAAATAACCCACAAGATATTCTCAAAAATACAATTCTCTTGGGAAATTTGTTAGATTATTTATCTGGATAACCCAAATAATCTCTCATAATAACTATCACACTAGTCGATTGAAAAACATAATAGTTATCATGCATTTATGACATGCGATTATGCAACAATATGGCATCTTCCTATTCTATATGGCATGTTATTTCAAACATCACGTTAATCGTACATATAATTCATACAATTTAATAAAAGCATTAAATTAAGAAAGCAAATAACTTTAATCTATGGTTTTCCTAAAAAAAATTTAAAAAATTTAACAACTTTGGAATTTCTCTTTTGTCCCGCCCATAGGATTTATCGAAGCCCCTTCGGGGTATCTATGAGCCCAAAAGCCCAAAAAACCCAATCCTTGGCTAGAAACCCTAGGACACAAAAGAGGAACCCTAGCCTTCGCCGCCACGCAAGCGGCCCGAAGTCATCTCAAAGCCACGAAACTCCGGGGAAGCACCGGCACGGAGAGAGGATCAAACGGCCGCCGGAAACACCCCAAAAGGGTGGCCCACGCGCCCCACGCGCCGGCCGTTTCTTGCCGGCGCGTGAAGGCCACGCGCAGCCACTTGTGGAGGCGCGTGGCGGCGCGTGGCTGGCCCTTTGGCGGTGTTCCGACCGCCAAATTGTTCGTCTTTCCGTCCTCTTTCCATCCATATATGGTTTGCCCAAATCCGAGATCCGAAGTCCACGAAAAGTGTCGTACGGTGTTGTTTGCTCATATTCTTGCGTTTCTTGATCTCCAACTTTTACAGAATTCGAAAAATACATAGAAATTCGAAAGGAAATCATAAAAACAGCAAGGAGGAAACCTAATCATATGGGATTAGCCTCCTTGTTACAAATCAAGAATTACACGAGAGAGTCTAACCATGGATTAAAGTATTCATATAATTTATAAACGATAACTACTATGATTCAAATAACAAATATAGAAATAGATGCCATCCTTTCAAAAATTATTTTCGAAGATAATCACATGAAATTTCAAAACTAGGTTCTTTTCCTCATCGCTATTGGCTCGATGCCAATTGTAGGAAATCGATCGAAAACGCGGAAGCGTATCGAACCACGCGATGTAGGAAAAGAGAAACCTTCATCGTTTTGCTTACCGGATATTGAAGAGTTATCGAAAAATTCTCCACGAGCAAACCTTGTCTACGAACGGTCCTCGTATACGAACAGTCCTCGTGCGATCTATGATTGATCTTCCGGACTATCTCTCGAGGGGGATGAGATGGTTGTGTGGGCAACCGTTCAGATGATGAACGTCTGCCTCTAGGTTTTTGTTTCGATGAGAGCCTCCTAACTATTTGTGCGGCCGTATCTTTTCAAGCGGCGAAAGTTAGTTTATATGCTACTACACCCAAGGCCTAACCCTAATCCTCATGGGCCTTAGAGTTCTTGGGTTGTAGTCTCAATTAAGCTTTATTGGGCTTAAGTGACCAAAGAGCACATTAACCCAACATATATAAACTAGCTAATTTATTAGTATAGCCAAGCATATGCACCAACTCACCACCACCACCACTCCCCCACTATGTATATTTTATAATACCTTATCTTAACTTTATGTAATCATTTTTAATTTAGTTTCCCAAACGTTAGGCTTGAACTGGCCCCATGATGCCTTGGATCTGGATTATCTAGAGAATCCCTCCCTCTGTATCTCTCAGTATTCATGCATCAAGACTATCTAAAAATTGATCTAAGTGTCTAGAGAGAGACACATCATTTATTTTAAATTACCGCATACGGTAAAAACTACCGTATGCAATAAAAATAAAAATTTAAAAAGCCGATAAGGTATCTCTCTATGAATGCTTAGATCAATTTTTGAACGGTCAAAATGCACGAATATTGAGAGATATTGAGGGAAGGGATTATGAGAGAATCTGGATCCATGATGCCTTAGGTTGTTTTAAATTCGAACACTATGTATCTACACACACATCCATACATACATATGTACATATAGATACACACATATATGGGATGGTGGTTCTATATCATATTCATCTCCCATGGACGATGACAATAAAGTTTGTTGGTCCTTGCACTAGTGCCTTCCAAGTCAATGATGGGATCACTAGTTTATACTTTATGCTTTCAAACTAACTTTTAAAAATCACTACCTCCCCTCTTTATTATAAGATTGGATTGACTTTTTTTTTTTTTTTTTTTTTGTGAAAAAATTAAGAAAGCTAAATAAGCTACTTAATCATATTATATATTGTGTATTTTTATATTATATATTAGTTTATTAGTTAAAATAATTAGTTTGAAGAAAAAATAAAAATAGAAATACTCTAAAATAATTTAATTAACTTCTTTAATCTCCCCAAAAAAGTAAACTTAGTTTTATAATTAAGAGCGGATTGAGTATATTATAGAGATGCTAAATGTCGTGCTAATCTTTCCATTACTTGGCCTTTCATTAATTACAATGTTAAATTCCACAAACTCTTTACTTGTATAAACCAAGCTAAGATATTATATAAACCAAGCTTATCCGCCAACACGCCAACTTCAGCAGCTGATTTTTCTTAGCTATCCCACCTTATATATCTTTTCTTGATTCAATGATATTAATAATGTATTAAAAAATAATGGTTATTTGGCCTTCCAGACAAATGCCTGAGATTGGACAACATTTTGATGTGATGTTATTATTATATTTTTGATATAACGACGAGATGTTATTATTTTTATAATTTGTTTTCCTGAACATTAGGTTTGAACTTGCCTGGTTATGCCTTAGCTTTTTTGAAGCATTCCTTTTTTTTTTTTTTTTTTTTTTTTTTTTTTGATCGAACACTTTAGGATTAGACATAGCTGGGCCAATTCAAATCTAATGTTTAAGAGGAAAAAAATAAAAAAAAATTAACATATCACATCATTATAAAAAATAATAATAATAACATCACATCATACATATATATATATATATATATATTTGCTGGAAGATTGAGGTTTCATACTATATTTATCCCTTATATATATATATATATTTGCCGGAAGATTGAGGTTTCATACTATATTTATCCCTGTCAAAGGATGATGAAAAATAAAATAATTTCATGAAATTGATGAGAAATAGTTTGAGAAATTTCCAGGAATGATCGAAGAGAAAAAAGACAAAAGATGAAATTTGAAAAGATTGGAGTTGGAAAATGGTGGGCATTCATGAAAATAGTAGGAAGGGGGGCGTGGAATTGTTGAATCCATCAATGTATTATTTTGTTGGCGTCTAATTAAATTAATATATATGCTAATTTAATCTTTAGAAAGTAAAGTTGAAGAAATATTTTTGAGGTATTATATTTATGATTTGTGTATATCCATGTCATTGGCTACTATAAGACTATATATTGTATCTTGAATTTTTCATATACATACACACATTTTCTGACTCATAGCTAGACTTAATTTTTCATATTAATGCAATTATACTATAAATAAAGAAATTAATTGATTGATACGGTATACAGATTTTTCTTTAAAAAAATTGATAGGAGGACACGAAAATGGGAAACAATGGTATAACTAGATATTGATTACCCTGTTTATTAGGGACTTCCTGACTTATTTGTTACAACTAAACTTCTTTATGGTACCCAAAGTTAATTGGTCTAGTGGTGAACAAATTAGATCACAAAGTGAGAGGAAAGGGGTTCAATTATCCAGGCCCAGGCCCTGGAAGGTTAGGCCTTGTAGGGCCGGGCCGCCACGATTCCAAGCTCTAGTTATAACTAGTGGTGATGATTGGCGAATGAAGATCCCAAGAGCAACTGCAATAGGTTCCGGCCACTTCTGTATGCGTGCCTATGAATTTCACGTCACATTTCGGCCTAAAATATGTGTTGCTCCCATTTGTATCACCAGCTAATATAAAATGGCCTTCATGACGCCGCACTGTTTCCTTCAACTTCAACAACAACTAATATTATGAGGGCAACTGAGTTATTTAAACCTATTTACATTTCACCTACCATGGTTTTCAGGTAATAATTAAAAGCTTATTCCATGAAACGTACAGAGCATTGCCTAAAAGATTTTTTTTTTTTTTTTTTTTTATACTAAAATTTTAGGAAAGGAGTTGGATTCACCCACGATTTAAGGGCAGGGCAAATCTCCCTTCCTTCTAGATGATCGATATTGGGTAGGGCGAGCCATCTATTACCCTCAGGCATTAACCTAAGCACCTAGGAGCTAGGATGCCTATCCCAATGCCTTAACTAACTTCAGGATCGAACCCCCTCCCTTTGGTGAAAGTGTCCAACCCCTTTACTAGTTGAGCCCAAAGAAGAAGAGTAGTTACCTAAAAGAAATTCATTTTTTTTATATACAAGGTGAGGGGAGGGCGGATCGAACTAAGAACCTAAAGGGGAAACAATTTCCAATACCACTGCACTAGTAGTGCTGGTTAAAAGAAATTCATTAACCAAATGTTTAGACTTGTATATGTATTGGGTTAGGATTGGATATATTAGGCCTTGTATGCATGTGGCTAGTCCACTGGCTCTGGCCCACGGATTATGCATAGTTGTGAGTGATTTGACATAAACCTTAGCTGCTTTAGAGTTAAACCACAAATTATATAACTCTCACCTCATTTTTAAGTTGATGTGACTGTTTTTATTTTTTTTTTTTTTTTTTGTTTTTTTTTTTCGAGTTCCTTTCCATGGTATGTTCCGTGACTTTGCGTAAAACTGAAATAGAATCCCACAATCCCACTAACCTCAGACAGAAGGGAAGCAACTAAAACCTGAATATGTGGGACCGGACTTGAACCAAGAAGAATAAACTGTCCTCTCAGCTCCAATGTTCGATATATCGCATGTCTAATTAGATGGACACCTTTCTATGGCACCAATCTTGTTATGCAGCCAACCTATAAAATAAAACAATTTTAAATAATAAGCATAAAATCATCCTAATTCATTTGTTCAGAATGAACAATTCATATCAGATAATGTAAACTTGTTTGACAATGGACATCATTATTGCGTAGGTAGCACATAATTAAAAATCAGCAATGGCACAGGAAATCAATATCCAAAAGAGATTGCATCATTAGTCAGAAATTGACAGAAATCAGAATAGCATTAATGCTAGTGACTCAGATATTCTAATTGATAGAAAATATTATTTATTTCAAAAAAGAAACAGATAAACCATGATTGACTGCATCGAACAAAATCTCATCTGAAATTAAAATTAAAATTTACCAACGGCCTCCGAGCATCTCGAGATGAAAGACCCAGTTTCCTTCTTATGACTTCCTTGTTCTCTGCTTTCCCTTGAAGATCATCTGTGTTATACTGGATTTCAAGAAATGTGTCAGCGGCGGGATTCCATGCATCAGTGTCGATACTATTTAGAATACCAATGAACTTCTTGGAATGAGAATTAAGTGTTGAATGGAGACCCCGTCCTCCCTGCATTGCATAGAAGAATATCATCATAAAGAACAACAAGCCTTATTATCCAAAAGAACATCTTAGAAACTTTAAAAACCATTCAACCTTTAAAAGCAGATATGACAATTTATATGCTAGAAGCCTAGAAAGCAGGGACATACATACTTCCAGCAGTGTTGGCATGTCAGAAAATGACACTTCCAACACGTGTCAAAATTGAATATATACACAAATAAAGACATCTTGAACACAGTTAGCCCGAACAAAATGATGGAATGAAACTAGAAAACCATTGTAATAAGATAATAGTAGTTCTTTCCTGATGCCTTTTGTTATTCATGAATAAATTTTTTGGCGTCCTTTACAGTATCTATGTGCTCTTCTTTGAAGCACTTGTTCACAAAAGAAGACCAAGGCCTTTTCATTTACTTCAACCCACACTTGTCAGAGCTTGTGCCCGTCTCGCTATTTGGGTAAACAAAAATTGATATTTTGATGGAGAAAAACTCCATTATATCCACAAATGGGAGTAAAAAACCATAACTCCGCAGTTCGCACCTGTTGGGCATAGGTGGGCGACACTGTTGTCACAATGTTAGAGAAAACAACCCCACCCTGACAATTGGAATGTAAAGCTGTCATTTATCCTAGAACATGGATAATGATTCTAGAAAAGTTCTTTGTTGTTGCACCTTAACTGCATTGATTCTATCAGGCTCTGAGTTGTCCTGCATTCTATCTGGTCGGTTTAGATTGTCAACATCTAGAGTCTAGACCACATGATGCCAATTCTGAAGCAGGTGCAGTGCCTTGATACTCAAAATTGTGGCATGTAAAACATATTCTGGCTAATTGAATCCCTTATGGGCATAAAGATCCCAATATAAAGGAGCCTAGGAAAAAAATAAATAAAAATTTGATTATTGAAATCCCAGTGTCATATAAATAACCCAAAGAAAGAACAAGTTCACTCATAAAAGATGATAGCGCATACAACATGAAAAGCGTTTAAATTTATCATGCTCTCCATAAAATGTCAGGTTGCCAATCATGGCAATTTATAATGTCCAGTTTCTTACTAGCACGAAGGAGAAACTTGAGAGCTGCATGGCTTTAAAATATGAAAAGCATTTAAAATCATCATGCTCTTCATAAAATGTTCCTCTCCAAAAAGAACTTATTAAGATGATGGGGTTGAATGAAATAAACAGGAAGCCCTGCATAAACAGAGTTAGGTTACAACACAAGATTTAAAAAAGAAAATCAATTAAAATGGAAAATTTAATTGCAAACCTTCAACAGTGCCAACCCATATTTTATTTTTAAATAGTTGACCATCAAAGTAAGAAGAGGAGAGATAGAGATTTTAATGTTACCTTGTTTGGTTTAGGAGGAGAGAGAAATTATTTTCATATGGACAACTTTATCCTCATGTTATAAGAGGGATTTCAATGTTTGGTTCAGGAAGGAGGGGAGGGAAGACCAAAGAATAATCATAAAAATTGATCGTGGATGCTCATGAAGCAGCAAAATTGCGCATAGGAATTCCCATGTTTTATATCTGTACATGGCTTTTGAGAAGCTAGTTGCAATAATACAATTTTATAATTCATTCAACTATCTATCAAAATTGCTGCAATTAAATTAGGGAGGAACTTTTCATTTGCTGTTGACCATTACTAAAGCCCAATCATTAGCAAAGGAAGAAGGGAAAAAAATCATAAAAATTGCTCATGGATTCTAACGAAGCAGCAAAATCCATGCTAGAACATATCCTTACATAGCTTTCAAAAAGCAATCTGCAGTAATACAAGTTTACAATTCATTCAACAACCTATCAGCCAAAACCAATTAAAAAGGACAAACATTTCAAATAAAAGATGTTATCTTCGATACTTCACAAGTTCAATCCTCCAGTTGCCTTCACGCAGCTTAAGATGACTCAGTCCTTCACAAGAACTTGTACTTAGTTTCTGAAGGTTTGGTAATGTACAAATGCCAACTGGTAGCTGCTTAAGATTAGGACATTCTTCAACACTTAAGGTTTCAAGTCCAATAAGATTGCAAACTGAAGATGGTAATTCGGTAATTGCTGTCTTGTCCAAATTAAGTGTTTGCATTTCTTTCATCACGATTGATATTTCTGGAAATGCTTGAAGACTTGAACAACCAAAAAGGTTGAGATGCTCAAGAGATGGCAACCTAAGGGGAGAAGGAAAAATCTTCAAGTTTTTGCATCGCATAGCACTTAATTCTATCAACTTATTTAAACATCCAACTGAATCATGAATTTCAGTTAAATTTGTGCAATCATCAAGCCACAATTCTGTTAGATTAAAAGCTCCAGATAAGTCCGGTATTTGCTGTAGAAATTCGCAATTTCTTAAATTCATACGACTTAAATTCGGAAACTTCTGCAAAACAAAAATCAATTTACTTTTAGAATTAGGCAAAGAAAAAAGAAAAGAAAAGAAAAGTACTAGGGTACTAGTATATATACTCACCTTATCAAATGGTTGGAGAAATCCAAAAGAATTGTAGGACAAGTCAAGGTAGACAAGTTGGGTTGGACACACTGGAAATAAATTGAAAGAATATCCTTTCCATTCCAACCACCTTAAACTATTTGGTAGACATTTTGGACTATCAGAAAAGCATACATTTCTTATCACAAGCATTTTGAGATTTTTCATCTTCATAAGTTCCTCTCCACTCCCTTGTACTTCTATACTTTCAGGCAAGTATAGAATTATGGCTTCAACTTTATTAGTTCCCTTGCAAAATGAAAAGCAAATAATAAATTTCAAAACTTAAATATCATAAATCATTAGGAAATTGTAGAAAAAGTGAACATGCATGCTGAAGATCTTACAGTGTCTTGTTGTAAGACATGAATAATATCTTGATAAAACCATAATCTGCCTGTTCCTGACCTCATTTGGTGACTCTTGTCGAACAATCTCTTTACCTACATCTTCTATCAAATCATGCATTGTTACACGATCTTGTTCAATCTTTATAAGGGATTTATCAATCAACCGATCAATAGCATATGTCGGGTCAATTGCACGAACACATAGCAAGATATCGATGATATTTTCAAATTTCACTCCATTGAAAAAACAAGCCAAGTCAAGGAAAACTTGTTTCTCCCCTTTCTCTAAAGTATCATAGCTTAATTTCAAGGCATCCAAAACTCTTTCATTCGGTGTGCTTTTAAATTGTTGCAATGCAGAATTCCAAAGATTGACTCCTTTATCACCCAAGTTAGAACCAATCACTTCTACAGCTAATGGGAAGCCACACGAATAATCTACTACACGATTGCAAACCTCCACGTAGTTGGAATCCACATTTTCTGTTTTAAAGGCATACCAACTAAGCAACTTTAGAGATTCCTCACTATTTAATCCCTTAACATCATAAATGCTTTCAATACCATGACTTTTTAATAATTGCTTATCTTTGGTGGTGATGATGATTCTACTTCCACAACCAAACCAATTACAACTTCCAGCAAGTGCTTGTAGTTGCTTCAATTCGTCAACATCATCAAGAATCAAAAGAATCTTCTTTTGACTAAGCCTATGTTGTATTATCGGTATCCCTTCATGATAATCACCAAAATTGAGATCTTTTTCCATGACTAATTTACACAATAATGTCTTTTGAAGATGTGAGAAACCATTTGGTTCTTTAGATTGTTTTCTTACATCGGAAAGAAAACATAAGCCTTCAAAATTATCAGCAATGGAATTATATAAAGCTCTGGCAATCGTTGATTTTCCTATTCCACCAGCTCCCCAAATTCCTATCATTTTAATTTCCTCAGTGGACCAAATATCTAAATAAGATATAACTTCCTTCACTCGAGGTGTAAGTCCAATGGGATAATTGGTAACATGTAAAGGCTTCTGGTTAATCCTTGTAGCAACTTCATTAGTGATCGTTGTAATACACTTTTGTTCATTTTCAATCCTGAGCAATTTGTAATAAGTTTGCAGTTTTAGTCAACTAAACATTAAGATATGATGTAGCATTTCCTATTCCTTCCAATAAGATGTAGTGTCATTCCTTACATTGTAAAAGATGAAATATGAGAGCGTTGTAGCATTCTTTTAAATCGAATCCTAATTATTATAAACTATTGAGTTTATAATATAAAAGAAAAATAAAAGTATTTTTGTACACTTCCAAGTGTGGATTAATGGTGTTCTGGCTTGTAAGTGATATTCAGCCGCTCTGCATATAAGGAGGAATACATCATGCTTGGTTACCGTTTCTGTTTTTTAGGAAAAGAAAATTAAACACGATGTTTCTCGATGAGTTTTCAAAGAAATACTCAGCATATTTCTCAAAAATATTGTTACCCCCAACTAAAAAGGAACCAAACTAGCCAAGGCGTCATAGAGTATGGGCATAAGATGGAAATTGTAATTAACTGTTATTATAAGGGTTAAGTAGCATTTTTGTCGGAAATATACGGTTAAGAGCAATTTTGCCCTTAAAGTTTTTCTTGGAGCAATGTTGCCGGAAGTCTAAAATTGGAGCAATTTTGCAAAATTACTCTAAAAAAAAACTTCCGGGGCAAAATTACTCCCCAAAAAAATTTCAGTGGTAAAATTGCTACTTAACCAAAAAAAAATGTTAAAACTGCTATTTATGATATCATATATTTTTAATTATTATTTGTATAATATCTAGGGGTGAAAACAGGCTAGGCCGGCCCAGGCTTCACCCTTAACAGTCAGGCTTTGTTCGGCAACAAAGTGACTTGAGCTTGACGTAGTCCGTTAGAGGCTATTTTTTCACTCGAGAGGCGGCTGTGCCCTATTAAGGAGGCCTATATTTTTAAAAATTTTATAACTAGGCTAACATGCCACATGCTTCATTGCAAAATAGGTTTACTTCAAACAAGCCAAAAATAGGCCTACTTTAAACAGGCCTAATTACATATATCAATGAAGGCAGAGATAAAAAAGGGGTTGCATTTTCATTAACGGGTCATTATTACAAAATTAAATATTAAATATAAAAAAGAGTTAAGCAAGCATTTTTGTCCGGAAGTATACGACCAGCCCGCCGTATACTTCCGGGGCAAAAATGCTACTTAACCTTTATTATAATAATAAGAGAAAGAGTAAGGAGATATACTTGGGTTGGAGATGATAGCCTTTGAGATCAGCCACTTGAGACAAAGCCGACCTCCATTTTTCCACCTCGTGCCTCTTGTCTTTGAATCTTTCCTCCAGTTGAGCCAACGCTTCTGCATAACTTTCTTTCGGATTTCGAAGTTCTGATGGATCCACATCATAAAATACAGGATAGATCAACCGACTTTCTTCCTTGAAGCACTCAAGAATCGTTGCAAGTTCTCGCAAACAAAATGTTGAGTTTGCATAGTTTGGTGAGAAAACAATGATGGCTATTCTTGATTCTTTTATGGCACTAAAAAGTGTAGTTGTGATATTTTCTCCGAACCTAATACATTCATCATCAAAAAAGACACGAATTCCCCTTTGACGCAGAGCTTGATGGAAATGGCTGGTGAAACTTAATCGAGTATCTTTTCCATAGAAACTAAGGAACACATCATAAGTCCATTTGTAAGCGATCGATGAGGATGGTACTCCATGTGCCATGGCTGATGAAGACGAGGCGCGGGGCTTGGAAACTGCTTAAGAGAGATCTCACAGCACTGCAAACAATCCCAAGCGTTGAATTTTTAACGAATATGAGAGATCTCAAAGTTATTTGCGGTGGGGCCCACAAAAGTTTTCTCCTCTTTTAATATTTTCCCTCCATTTTCCTCCCCTCCCCCAAACCAAACATACCCTAAGACTTTTGATCTTAGGGCATAGAGTTAATTATTTTTTGGTCTCAGGTAATAAAGTTAATTAACGTTATGTGATTTAAATTTTAAAAAAATTTACAAAAAAGTTCGTTTGATAAAAATATTTAAATAATATAGTAAAAAGTGTTCAGATTCAGAAGATTAAAATATGAGAAAAAAGCTAAAAGGAAAAAAAAAAAACAAAGAGAAAAAGAGAAAATTGCTTTTAACTGTAACTTGACCTTTGAACCATAAGAATTTAAATATAAAAGCTATCCTGAACATCATTCTTGAATCAAACGTATAGTTTGCCCAAAAAAATCAAACGTATAGAATATCTCATCTAAAAATGAAAGCACCAAGCAATTATATGCAATTTAATCATTAAAGCTGAGTACTATATAAAACATTGGTTGATACTAGGGGTGTGAAAGCTATCAACACCTTTACCTTTTAGGTTAAGTAGCTATTTTATTTCGGAAGTACACCCGAAGTATAATTTTGTCCTGAAAGTTTTTTTGGGTTTAATTTTGCCCCGAGAAACAACATCCATACACACTCAAGTGTCAGGCCTCACACTCGAGTATGCGTTAACATCGTCAGTATCTGCCATTAGTAACAGACAAAATTACTACGTTTTTATATTTTTGAAGTAAAATTGAACATCAAAAAAAATTTTAGGGAAAAATTACTCTTAAAAGTGTACTTTCAAACTTTTATCATGATCCATTTTCTAAGCTTCTTTTCCTTAGTGGCAGACATGACTTTTGAAGTGGACGATGACTTGTTACAGTACACCATATTTTCTCTCTCCACAAATTAAATAAACCCAATAATTAATTCATTTTAACCATTAATAATGCAAGGCTACGGAGGGACCCGGGAGTCATGATGTTCTAATTTTGTTTTTTTGTTTGTGTATTATACTTGTTATATATTTTTAGGTTCCTAAATATTTATATAGACCGTGTAGACTAAAATTTATCATTTTTTTTCTTCTAAACATTAAGTTAGGTGCACATAATTTACATAATTCATACAAATTGTTGACAAATTTAATGTCGCCACCTAAATTAACTAATTTTCTTGATTTTTGTAAAGTGGTTCAAAGGATACTCTATATATAAAAACCAAAACGGAAGGCAAAAAAACAAAAAAATACAAAACCAAAGAGAGTAAGATATAATACATATATTATATACTCCGTATTGTTTTAATTATTCAATATCAATATGAAGAGGCGTATAACATATTTTTCATTTACAAAATTGTTCCCCCCAATACTCTACATCTTTATAATAGGAGAAATTATGTAAATCAACCTGATGATTGCCTCTAAATATATAGTTCAGTCCTTCTTAAGTTGGTTATAATTCTTAATACTCTGAAAATGATATAAAATATGACTATACTGACCTATTGAGGGAAACAGGATGTGATCCAGGAAACTGCAATCCCCTTCCCTAAAGATCAGGAAAAAGTTTGAGAAAACTCATGTTAATCACAAAAGAAATAATAACAAGAAATTTCTCCTGGCTGCAGAAACTCACTCATAAAGGCAGCAACAGTGGCTGCACTTAAACCAAGTAAATGCATCAGTAAGAAACAGATCCAACAAAACTCAGTTGATAACTGATTAAGGTCAACTCATTGAAGGAATTCCGGAACCCAGCAAGAAACAGTTCCACCAGGAAAATTACTCAGAGAAAGAAACGGCAGGGTTTAAGAAAGAAAATAATTAACTCCGAAGATAAGCTTCTAGGTTACGAGGAGAGGCGAGGAGCAGCTGGAAGTGAGCACCTGGAACTAGAAGTGATCGAGCTTCAGGAGAGACA
The DNA here is from genome assembly GCA_019022655.1 of Acacia acuminata. Classification (NCBI taxonomy): domain Eukaryota; kingdom Viridiplantae; phylum Streptophyta; class Magnoliopsida; order Fabales; family Fabaceae; genus Acacia; species Acacia acuminata. Next base: position 696,949 of record JAFJYI010000168.1, read on the forward strand.
GAGAGGGCCGCGGTTAGGGCGACGAGGTGAATGAGATGTCGAGAGTCTCGAGACTCAAGATGAGGAACCGTGGAGACTGGAGAGATCGAGGGATACAAGCAGTACCTGTGATCGATCATCGAGCTCTGGAGAGGCAGATCTGGGAGGCGGCGGGGAGGGCAATCAGAAAATGGGAGAAGGGGTATGGCAGAATAAACCCTATCATTTCGATTATAAAATATAATATTACATGCTTATCAGATAGGGCCAAATAGGGTAGGGCTGCATAGCTGTTTGATGTCCAGCACTGTCTGTAATAATGCTTAGCCCAAATGTGCCCTTGGACTTTTTTTCTTTTTTAGCTTGGAAGGCAATTTTTCTCTAGACTCGGAGGTGCACACCGGGCTTTGAATCTCATCATTAGGAGTGTTTAGTTGCGATTTGAAATACGATCAATAAAGCTTTTATGAGCCCTTAAATTAAGCAAGTACTTGCATACTTGCATCCATGTGATAGCATTTTCTCGCGAGTTATGATGCATCGGTGAGTGGCCAACCAAAAAAAAGGGGGAAAATAAAACGTTTTAAAATGATGTATGGATGACAGTTTTATTATATAATTACCTTTTTAAAATCTTAAGAAGGTATGTTTGTGACAAATCCCAAAATTGTTATATATTTTCATATTTTTATTTGAGATTTTTTTTTTTTATAATTATTATGCTGAAGATGCTTTCTTTATCATTAATTGTGATTAAATTTGTTTACATTAAATTAGGATTAAAAAAGGAAAATTGTAATTACTCTAAATCACCAATTTTTTTTAAAGAATATTTGATGTTAGATTAATTGGTTTTTATTGTAGGTATTTGAAAAATTGGATCAAAAACCGAAAATGACGGTTTGAGGGTTGAATGTCATATATGACATATTAGTCCTATAAATTTGAAAATTTTCATTAAGATCCACAAGTAAAACTACCGCGTTTTACCTTCTAAAAATAGGTCGAAGCTCCTTCTCTATTCGAAAATTGTAGATTGATTTCGCACCATGAATCTTGGAACCTCCATAGCTCGACCTTCAACCTTCATCCACCTCCACCTTGACCTTCACCTCTCGCTCATCTCCATCGCCGCCTACCTTCTTCCTTCATCATCCACCTTCACCTCTCTCCCTCACCATCACAAACACACAGTGAGGGACATAGCGCCCGCAAATTTGAGAATTGTAGAGAGGCGCCACGGGGAAAGACAGAGAACATTGAGATCCACCTCCATCCTTCCACCACCACCCTCATCGTCATTCCACCATCGTACACCGGTCCGGATTGCCTCATTTTCTCTCTCCCTCGGTATCCCTCGAGAATCCCATCTGGACCGTCCAAATCGTGATCCAACGGTCCAGATTTTTAAAAAAAAAATTTTTTTTTTGAAGTTTTGTCTTTTTCGAAAAAGACAAATGTAAAATTTTTTTTTTTAACTGGACCGTTGGATCACGATTTGGACGGTCCGATGGGATTCGAGGATACTTGAGGGAAAGGGAAGAGGAGGATATCCGCTCCCATCGTACACCACCTACGTCACAATTCCTGTTTTGTTCACCACCATTGTCGACTCCTTCTTCCGCTTCTCTCTCACTCGAATCGGTATTTGACTAACCTCTATGGATGTTCATTTGCGGTGTGAGTCAAAGTTGTTCTTAGATTCATGAGTGGCTAAGTCTCTCTTCTCAATTCTTAAGTTTGTTTTGGAGCTTCAAAGGGTTTACCTTTTATTATTACAATGTTTTATATTGATATTTTATACTAAGGTTGCATATGATCTGATAGATGGTGTTTATTTGGATTTAATGTTATATATTTTGCCACCTTATGCTTTATTAATAGCAAATTTCATGGAATTGACTTAGCATAGTTTTTACTTGAAATTGTTCACTGTTAGAAATATATTAATTGTAATTATAAGGGTTCTTGATTATTTGTGTTATTACATTTCATTTATTTAAATTGCTAGTGTTTAAATTGGGTTTTGGTTTGAGGGATTAATTTTTACCTAGTGTTGATGAATTAATTCATCTAACTCAAGCTAGCTCAAAAGGTCTTTCGAGTATCTTTGTCAAACTAGAACATTCTCATTATCTTTTACAACTTGTTTGGTTTAAGGGGAGGGTATGGGAGGGGATGAGAGAGAAGGAAGGATGTTGAGCAAATTGTCATTAATAAGAATAATATTCTTTTTTGTTGAAAGTGTATTCTTGGAATATTGAAAATTTTTAATAGGCAATTTGGTAAATATGAGGTAAGAAATTTCTCTCATCTTCCCTCAAACCAAACACACTCTTAAAGTAAGGATAGAAGAAAATCATTATTCAGGAGGTTTTATTATACTTTTCAAAATCAATTTCCATTTCATTCCACTTTTACTCCAAAAACTCCAAAAATATTAGTTTTTAAAGCATTTTAGTTTAATTACAACTTAGTTGTTAGATAAAAAGCTCAAATCATTATGTTTATGTCAATGATCACATTTAGTTGCCAAGTAATTAATAAAAGGCTTCTCAAGAGACGATCAGAGATTTTATCCCATTTTGCAATTTGTTAGTTATCGGTGTTTTGATGATAACAATACTAAGATTTTTGATTCGTAATTGGTGTCCAAGTGAGAGGTTTACTCGAGCATGAGTCTATCGCTGCTCAAGCATACTCCAATCTAACAGTGTGTTAAGTGTTTTACAGAAGCCTACTCGAGCAAGGCATTGTTTGTGCTCGAGCATGGTCGAGCTAGAATGAAGAATACTCTCTGTCAAGCTGCTGCTCAAGCAACACGTAACGCCCAAGCATGGTACCCGAACAGAGGTAAGTCTTTTCTCGAGCACTATTGCTAAAGTATCATTCTTTCTCTCTGTTTGCCTAATTCTCGAGCAAGGTTTCTATGATGCCCGAGCATTGTGCTCAAGCAGAACTATTAGCTTGCTCAAGCAATCACAAACCTCCATCTTAAATGCTCCCTGTCTAAGATATTCTCGAGTAAAGTCTAAGGGTTGCTCGAGTATGCTTCTTGAGCATAGTAAATTTGGTGCTCGAGCATACATATTTCTTTTCATTGTTTCTTATCTATCTCGATTAATGCTCAAGCAAGTTCTCGATCTACTCGAACAGTCTGCTTAAGCATAACATAAATGCTGCTCGAGCACCAACAACAAACTCTTCATATCAGTAAGGAATTTGATGCTACTCAAGCAATAGAAATTCAGTGCTCAAGCATGGTGCTCGAACATGGACACGATATTACTCGAGCATGAGTGACTTTCACTTCTACAAAGGCAACTCTCACATGCCTACTCAAGCAACCAATACCATCTACTCGAGCATGGTTCATCATCTGTCAGAACGCATAGTAATCATAAAATCATTAATTTGAGCTATCATTCTTATCTTTATTTAAATCTCATGTAAATTATTTCTAATCATCCTTATAAGTAATTTGCAGTTGTTTAATCTTGTTTAAATTGAGATTAGCCAAAAAGTCGTTCATTATGTCAGAAGCATTAAATGCTTATTCAGAAAAGTAGAGTTACAATCGGATTGGGATTTTGTAGTAGTCAAAGACATTCCTTCTAGGCATTCTTATTCCAGCTATTATTCCGAGTCAACCTCTCGCACAAATACAATCAACGGCGAGGCATTTAATGAAGCAACAGTTGATTAAACTCAACGAAATTCATCTGTGCCTGACGGAACTACAAAGAGACACAACAGCTACATTTAAAGCTTCACAACGGCATTAATAGTAGACGCTATAAAAGCTCATCACATTCAATTCAACAACCCACAGAAACTCTACGCATTCAATTCGAACTTATTGCAATCTACTGTTTTATCTGTTTCATTAATATCTTCGGATATATTGCACTTCAGTGATTATCATTTATTTACTTGTGAGGAGTTGTTAAACATTTATTTTATCTAGTTGTTAAATCTTAAGATTGTGGAACCTTAAGTGTGGGTGTAAGATTACAACTTGTAAGGGGAAGTGAGTCCTAGTGAGATGATCATCCGAGTACAGTATGTAATTGTAACTGTTTTTTGAAAGATAGTGGAAATCCCATGTATTCTGGGGATTGGACGTAAATCGAAGTGTTAGACCGAACCATGATAATCTCTTGTGTCTTTCTGTTCTCTGTGTCTATCTTTGTTGTTCCTGATTACTTGGCGAAAGAATTTTTGTAATCACCTATTTACCCCCTCTAGGTGATATTCAATCTTCACAATCGTCCTTGATTATTTTTTTAAGAAAATTATCAAGACATAAGTCGACACGCTCCTTCAACTTAACATTGAATATCCATAAAACTAAGCCAAAATATGAGTTGAAAATTGTAACACCCCTACCGGCCTCACCCTTCCGGGTGGCGGATAGAGGGATTCCTTTTAATAATTACCATATATCATTTAATTTCTATTTAATAACATGCATCGAGTTTAATCGCTACGAGCATTTCCGGTTGGATCTCGACAATGCGGTATAACCAAAAGTAAGTAACGAAATATAATCCCCAAAGGGTCAGACATACAGTCATCCAACAATACCAAAAAGGGCAAAATAATATACAGTCATCCAACTTCAAAATAAGTAACAAAATAGTCTTCCACTGCCATCAACGACTCCATCTACTCCTGCCCAGCAGTCTTACCCTTATCTCCAAAATCTGCCCTCAAGGAACTTCCGGTGGCTCTACAAAAATCTGGGATTCATAAATGGATCCCGAGTAACCATTAATCTCATATGTAATGCATAAACAGTGTATGTATGTAACCATAATTAGGAAAACAACAAACAGTAGCATTCAGTAATAAACGCGCAGTAACACAAATACAACATACCAAGTATACAGTGTTAACTGCGGAAGGACTACATGTCCTAGAAACAAACGCGGGATTGCTCAACAAAGCAAGCCCCGGATCCACAAACGCTAGGAAAAACACAAGAGTCGGGCTCCGAACCCAGACCACACTGAATGCACATAAACGCATGTCCCTTTTCAGGAGACACGGGTCCACAATCATGGAAAAACAAACATACAAAGAAATACAAGACATATGAGGATTAAGGTTACTACCTGGTAGTCGACCACAAATATCAGTAAAATTTTTCCCCGAATGCACGAAAATCACAGTGACCCTAAAATAATTAAAACATAAGTATGAGTAACTCTTCTCTTAAAAATATTTATTTGTTGACTTAAAAATAAGTCTTCCTCGATCATACCAAGATCTTTAAGTTCCTGTACTAGAATCTTATTATGAGCACGTTGAAAACATTTAAAGCACCCACAAGGAATCAGTTTTGTTTTCACGCCCTCAAAACTAATCGAACAACAAGCTCCCATTTTCCATTCATCATTTTCTTCTACAAATTTCTCTTAAGTCGGGATAATCGTTCTACCTAAGCTTTAGATCTTGAGTTGGATCCTTCATTTATCCACTTTGTTAATTAATCAGGCCCAATAGATACAAAACCACGCAGGATACAACCATTGCAAAGCTAGAAATCACAAGATCATAAGATAGTTGGAGCTATAACTTACTTGTTCCTTGGTATTTCACCAGCTCAAGACTTTAATCCTACACTTCTCTTCCACTTCGTTTCGTCCTGATCCTTCACGAAACAAGGAAAATTTTTTTGCTTAAAGGTTTCTGATTCCCATGCACAAAGGTAGAAGAAGGAGGAAAGGAGTATCCAGAGACCCTACCTTCTTCTTGAGCGTTTGCTTGGCTCTCCTTGCTAGCTTCCTTGTTTTCTTCAAGCACCTTCTTCTCTTCTTCTCCGGACGCATCCAGCAACTCAAAGGGAAAGGGAAGAGTCCCTTAAATAGATCCCCAATGTCGGTTCCAAACCCATCTTGTATCTAGATTTCTCTTCCTCATTCTAGAGGAATTTTAAAAAAATTTTGATTTCCACTAGTCTCACCTTGGCCGATGCTTCTGAGGTTTGAAAAAAATATTTTCTTATTTCGGTCTCGCACTCCGGTGCCCTGAGGAATAGTTAGAGAAGGAATATTTTTTTTTCCTTAATTCCATTTATTCCTTCCCATATCCAACGCTTTAGGAGCTTTATTTATTTTATTGTTTATTATTTCTTTGCCTCACTCTCACCGTGCATCATCCCTTCTGGCTCACACTAATTAGTCTTGCCTTTTTTTTTTCCATCATTTCCTTAGGTTATAGGTCCATCAGTCTAGCCTTAGGTTATAGGTCATTCAAGTTATTTTATTTGACTTCTTCCTCACGTCTGATGCATAGAAACATTGGAGATAGAGTAGTTTCTTCTTCTTTTTTTTTTTTTTTTTTTTTTTCTATTTTGCTTCTTCCACACGTACAGGCTTAAGGAAGCATTAGAAGAAAAGTATGTGCATCTCTTGCCCCCACATGATCATACTTTTCTCTCCTTCATTAATGCTAAATTGTCCAATCAATAATCTTTTTTTTTTTTTTCCCATTTACTTCATTTCATGTCCGACCATAATGGAAAATGTTGAAAAATATATATATTTGAATTCAATCCTCCATTGTTCCACGTGTGCCACTGCTTCCTTACTTGTTTAATGCTGAATTGGGTTTTCCAACACAACTTTTCTCTCTCTCTCTCTGATACGGTGGTTTCTTCCTTTTTTTTAAAAAAAGAAGAAGCTGGAAACCAAAAATTTATTACTCCCTCCGGTCCTAATTATAAGAACACTTTCATAGTGCAAATTACACTACAAAAGTGTTCTTATAATTAGGACCAGAGGTAGTACTCCATTTAATCTGTCTCCACGTCCAGTATCTAGGTAATATTAGAAAAAGATTATTATATTTTTTTTTTCCCATTTGATTTGGCCTCTTCTACGTCTAGGACATTGAATTTTGAAGAAAGAATTTTGTGTTTACTCAAGCCTCAATCAGCGTGTACTATTTCCCCTGCTCCTTCATTAATTTGCTCTGCTCCAAGCCATCATCTCTTTAGGCGTATGAGTACACCTAACCTAAAGTTAAACCAGCATTTCAATCCTTCTCTTTTTTTTTTCCTTTTTTTTTTTTTTTTTTCCGGTGCTTCTTCTCCACGTCAGGTCATAGGAAAAGAATGGAGGAAAAAAAAGTGATGTTCATGCCATATTTGGTGTACACAAATTTCCCTCTTAATTAATTAAGTCTCATCCAATGCGCCTTTTGAAGATAATTTCATATCATTTTCCCCCAATAATAAATTTATCCTCTTGGGAAAATAAATACCACCGACTATTACCATTGGGTGAAAAATTCATATATTCCGATAATTAATTTACATGAAAATTGAGGATGTTATAAAAATGATGAGAGATTAAGTGAAGAAATTAAATTGGGGAATGGCTATTGTGAAAGGAAGAATTAACAAAAGTTGGTGTTTTCAATATAACTAATTAATTAAGACTTTTATGGTCAAAATAGAAAGATTACTTTCATTAGAAAGTGGAATATATGAAAGTAAAGGATACTTGACACAAGTTAATAAAAGCTAGGTACATTATTTATGAGCACCTGTAATTTATATTGAAGATGAAAATAAATAGGGTTAAATACCATTTTTGCCACGAAGTATTGGCTAGTGGCATTAAGACCGAAATTTTTTTTGATATCATTTTTGCCTCGGAAGTTTACAAAAAGGAGCAAATATGCCCCGGAATTTTTTAGGAGAGAATTTTTGTAAATTTCTGAGGAAAAAATGATCAATCCAACGGTAAAGATCAATCGACGGGCAAGATTGCTACGCTTGTAAACTTCCGGAGTAAAAATGATATTAAAAAAAATTTCGGGGTCTTTGGATGCTCCAAAACCAAAATTTCCATGACAAAATTGGTATTTATCCCAAATAAATAAGTTTGAGGTTACAAGTGTTATGCAATATAAATATATTGTACATCATTCTTGTTCTTAAAGTTAGGTATTGTTTGATATAAATATGCATCGGAATTCCTTGATCCCTGCAGACAATAGTTATAGCTCGGAAAACGGGTTGTATCTATTAGGTCGGCCCATTCTGGCCTTGAATTTACAAAGACTGGGCTTGAGATTTTTATCTTAGAAGTAGATCTGAGCCTAAAAGGGTCAACTTGTTTATTTTTTATTTTAAAAATGGCTAAAGTATACATTTGGTCCTTTATGTTTGCCTCTGGTATTATTTTAATCCCTTAAATTTGTAAAGTGCACGTTTGGTCCCTTAATGCTAACACGTTAGTCCGACTTAACGGAAAATACCGACTTAACAATTTTAAGCGATGACTATGCAATTAAATACGACGAAGCATGCCTATATGTTTGTATTTTAATAAATTAATATTTTAAATCCTATTAATTGAAAAATATTTAATTTTCTTCGACAAAAGAATATATATTTAATCTTCACAAATTATGAAAAACCACAAAACAGTATGTAAAGATTAATTTTTTTATTAATAGGATTTAAAATATTAATTTATTAAAATACTAACATATAAGCATGCTTGGTCAGCATTTAATTGCACAGTCATCGCTTAAAACTGTTGAGTCAGTATTTTCCGTTAAGTTAGACTAACGGTGTTAGAATTAAGGGATAAAACGTGCACTTTACAAACTTAAGAGACTAAAATGATACCGGAGGCAAACATAAAGGACCAAATGTATACTTTAGTCTTTAAAAAATTATTTATATGATATTAGTATTATTAATTTTTTATACTTTATCAATGATGTTACAATATTTAATTGCTATTATCTTTCACATAATTAAATTTCATAGGAAAATTTGTATTAGTAATCCTAAAAATAAAAAATTTATAAAAAAATATTTCTTATTTCATAAGTATTCTTACTAATTTTGTATTTTTAACTCATTTCTAGTTATTGTTTTAATGATATCTTGTAAGTTGAATAAAGTGTTGTTCATCTTGCTAACTCTTTACATATTTCAAGATATATTTATAAGTGTTTTTTATTTTTATTTTTCAAGTGTATTTATGAGAAGGTCCAATATCATGTAGATTAATTTTTAGTAAGAGAAGCTAAATAAGACACATGTAATAAACGATAAAAAGGTACTTCCTTAATCTTAAAAATAGTTTTGTTTCAAAGCATACAACTGCTTATTCTATTTATTGTAAAAATATAAAGTAATTATTTCTTTGATAATATTTATGCCTTAAATTAAGAATTTTATTATTTTAATTTAATTTCTTAAAAAAATGTAAAAATAAAAGAAGTAAGTGTTATACAGACTCAAGGCCCGCGGTTCGCCTCGAGCTCAAAGGTTCAAGGGCAGGTCTCAAAATTTGACCCCTTAATGTTAGTCGGGCTTAAACAGGCCGAGCCCTTCCGTTTTTCCACCTTTGTTGCTCTACATATAGCATATCTTCTGAAAGAAGAGGATTTGTTGCATCATGATAGATTTACAAATCACATATCCAAATTAGATCTTAATAGATGGATTTGCAAATCATAAATTTACTTTAAAAAGTTGAAAAGGAGAGCCTGCTCATTTAAGAAAAATCAACAACTAATTAAAAGAATGACTTATTTATGTGCCCATTATGGAACTTAACAATTTTCCAGATTTTCCATCTAAACAACACGTGGCCTCGTTAGATAATCAAACAACAATAATCAACAATATGTATAGCAGTAGCAGCAGCAGCAGAAGAACATTTAAAATTTATAAAAATGTAAAAGGAACTAAAGCTACCTGATTCACTTGGAAATCATACATGATGTTTTAGTTTTTCCTTCTTTCCATTTCCACCAAGCAGACCAAGATGAACTCATCATAGCAGATCTTTTTGTCATTTCCTCATTTGCAAGTACACAATATTAAACACTACTTGTAACAATGGAAGAAGAAAAGTTATCAAATGCTAACATGGGCCAGAATACCTACAAATTAAACAATGCATCAATGTATTTTAAGAATTAAAATGACCACCGGATGCTTAAGATTTAGCCCCCAAAAAATAGGCATATGATTAATTAAAGGTAATACTCCCTCCGATCCTAATTTTAGGACATATTTAACCGACTTTTTGGAGATTAAGGAAAGAAGTTAAATTAGTTAATTTTACTCATTTTTCTAAAATGCCCTTATATAAATTGAAAATGATATAAGTAAAAGTGAATCAATAGCTCATACCACATACTTCTCCTCAACCTAAAATTTTCCTTTCCACACGATATCTAATTGAAATAATGGTCTTACTATACATATACATACATGTGTGTATATGTATATATATGTATATATATGTATATATATAGTGTATATGTGTACATATATCTATACAAATATATATGCGAGTGCGCACACACATATAAACACACACACACAAAAATATATATGTGTATGTGTGTGTGTACACATATACATATTGACAGACACACACACAGATATACATATATGCACTACTACAAAAAATGATAACTACTTCCCTAAGAGACGTTCTAAATTTTAAAAAGGAAGTTAAAAATGAAAGTAGTGGCATTCTTGTAAATAAATCTTGATATTCTCAAATTTGACGTCCGAAATAACTTTCGAACGTCTAAAATAAATTAAAGCGTCCTAAAAAAATATCAGGACGCCTAATTTTAAAATTTTTCCGCCAAATTGGTCTTAATTATTAGCGCCATTTCTGAATTTTTTTGGCGCGTAATTTTAAAGCGTCTTGATGTATATGTAGGTCTTCTTAATTAGGTCAAAATTTTAATTTTTGGGCTTTAAAGCGTCCTGATAATATATGAGGACGACTTAAAATTTATTGGGGCGTCCTGTGTTCATGTTAGGGCGCCTTAATTAATTTTAAGGCGCCCTACTCTATTTTCAGGTCGCCTTAATTGGCGACAAATTTTTTTTTTTTGGTATTTATTTGGTTTGAAGGCGTCCTGTTTATCAATTAGGGCGCCTTAATTAATTTTAAGGCGCCCTTCTCTATTTACAGTCGCGCCTTAATTGGCGACAAATTTTTTTTTTTGGTATTTAATTGGTTTGAAGGCGTCTGTTTATCAATTAGGGCGCCTTAATTAATTTTAAGGCGCCCTTCTCTATTTACTGGTCGCCTTAATTGGCGACAAATTTTTTTTTTTTTTTTTTTTTTTTTTTTTGGTATTTATTTGGTTTGAAGGCGTCCTGTTTATCAATTAGGCGCCTTAATTACTTTTAAGGCGCCCTACTCTATTTTCGGTCGCCTTAATTGGCGACAAATTTTTTTTTTTTTTTGGTAATTATTTGGCTTTTAAGGCGTCCGTTTATCAATTGGGGCGCCTTAATTAATTTTAAGGCGCCTACTCTCTTTTTAGGTCGCCTTAATTGGCGACAAATTTTTTTTTTTGGTAATTATTTGGCTTTTAAGGCGTCCTGTTTATCAATTAGGGCGCCTTAATTGATTTTTTGACGTCCTGGTACTTGATCAGGACGCCTTAAAAACCCACTTAACCCTATTATTCACTCATGATGTGCTTACTCTCACACACATATCATCAGTCCCGCGCGCCGCTCACTCACGCTGCTGAAAGCAAACCCAAAATCGCTCACCCCATTTTCTCCATTCTGCTTGCAATCTCCGCCGTCACTCTCCGACTTCGGTCTTATTAATGTTCTTTCATTTCTTGTTCTGGATCGATTTTAGGTATTCGACTCATTTCATAGCTCATTGAATAGCCCCGGTTGAGAATTCTACTCTAATTGAGTTTCTCTGCTCGCGAAAGAATTCGTCGTCAAAGGAAAATTGCCGCTTGAATATGGATATATTGGTAGGTATCTTGTTATTTTGTTCCTCGATTTCCTTTTTACGTTTGGCCTGTTATTACATTTGTTGAAATCTGGATCTATTGAGCTTCGGATTTCGGTTTGTAAACTTAGTGAAACTAGTAATTTGATAGATATGGGATTGCTGGTGGCTGGTGCATTCAAATCCAACTATGGCTGAATTCGAATTTGCTTTCCCTTTGTTGAATTTTGAATTTCGCTGATTTTAGGAAGAATTTATTTCTTTTCCTTTGCTGTCTTTTTCCGCCAAATGCCCCTTAAGCTGGACATTTCAGCTTCTTATGAACTTGATGTGCTATGCTCTGCTCCTTTTGATTTGGAATTTGTCTTAAAATCTGTTAGCTTCGTGTTTTTACTTTCGGCATATAGTGGATGCTCATCCAATCTTTCCTAGAAACTATGCCACTATGACCTTCTTAATCTCCCTTGACAAAATTTGTTATGCTGCAAATTTATTTCTCGGTGTGGATACCAAGTACAATTATACTACGGAGCTATGGTTCATTTATTTTTTTCATCTTTTCGCACTTGATTGGATTCTAGATGAGTAAGCAACTCGGAATCTGGATTTTCCTTTATTGAAGTCGATGGTAGATGCCAACTGTCTTGTTTTGCTCTGTTGCCATAAGTAGTTGAAAATCTCACTAGTGCATTTTTTGTATTGCATTCTGATGTTGCACGTAATTTACTTATTTGTAATTGGGAAGAAGTTCTAGAGGAGTCCATTATGTGTAAGTTGAACTGACTTGAGTTTTCAAGCAATTGTTTGTGCCAAGCACTTAGCGGCGCTTGACTCTTAGTAATAAGTAAAAGGTGCTTCCTTAGTATACTATATAGCATTCTTCATACCTCTTTGATGGACTCATCACGATAGAATACCATGACTTATACGAGTAGAAATGGCAGATGATAGAGACCTGATTTTTGTGATTTGGTTAAACTGGCAAGGATAGTTTCTTTAATTTAGAAATTATTGAATAGTCCAATTTTATTGATTAGCTTTCTTTAAATTTCATTGCTCTACATTAGCTTCATTGATTAGCTTTCTTCAAAATGTTCCTTAAAAAAAAATTCGGGGGCAGCCTCCAAATCCCACCACTAATTGTGCACCCACAAAGCTACAATCCTGGCTCCGCCACTGGCTCACCCCTCACTCACCTGCTCTCTCACTCGGCTCCTTCCCTACCAAAAGCCCTTTCATTTTTCCCTCTCATTGTGCGCGAGAGCTCCGTCGACTTTGCGTGCCTGTATTCTCTGTTGTCGTCGTCGCGCGAGAGCTCCGTCGACCTTCTTCATTGCTCTGTTGCCGTCGCAAGAGGCGGAGTAAGGTATTTAAATTTTAATTTTTTTTAAGAAATTGCCCATGCCTTCTGTCTCATTCTCCTTCTTCCTCGTTTTTGACCTAGCTAGGGATTGAAATTCCCTTCTTTGCCTTGATTTGTGAAGCTCGGGGATTTAATTCGTTGTGTGTTTAATTATATTGCTCTTGGAAACTTTTTTCGTTTTGGTTGTATTCCTAGTAGGAAATAGGAGTTATTTTTATTTTCTTTGGTCAAGAAGTTGCGGACATTGTGTTATCAAAACTTAGAATTTAACATTGTCGGCCACTATTTAACTACTTAAAGTGTCTTTGGGCTTATAAGATATTTTCTTCTTGGCGTGGTGAATATGAATTAACTGTTCAAAGTTTCAAACACCATGATTATATGTTCACATTCTTTTTATTTCTTTATACAGGTTTGGCAGAGGAAGCTGGAAGCAAATCCTAAAATTTCACGGTGATATATTTAACAAGGCGGGAAGAGCAGTAAGCAACTAACAATTTTGTCATGCTCATTATCTTAAGTGCTGTGATTGAATTTCTTGCCTAACCCACTCGATCGGCTTGATAGATAGGTCGTCTTGAGTTATGGTGGGGAGTTTGATTTCTTGGTTAGTTTTTTTGGATTTTTGTTGGTTGTGGCCCCCTTCTTCATCCTAACACACACGTTTTGACTACAGGAAGCTAATAACCCTTTTGACTATTGTGACTTTGCCACGATAGCAACCCACAAGAGGTAGCTTGAGGGGTCATAGGGTAGGTATTTGTAATCATGTTCCTTTTGTCATACAATTATTCCCTCTCACATATGTTAGTTTGAATAATTCTAATGTTCTCTTTATTGTTGTTGTCTTTAGGTTGAATAGAGCAAATAAATTTCAAGCATCGAATTTAAAGTTGAGGTAAGTATAGTTAATTATTGTTGTTTTTTCGTTGATGTGCATTGAACTAGGTAAACTTTGTTGTATGAATAAAGATGATTAGAAGTCCATAATTTAATAGTTTATGACTTGGACAATTTAGCTATATTTTTATACTTTGTATTGATGAAACAATTGGATTTAATAGCGATATTGATCTGAATTGGCTTAGTTAGTAAGTTTTCTTGATTGAAGTTGAAATTGTTTGTTGTTGAAATTTTGGGATGTGTTACTTTTAAGGGGAAATCTGCCGAAATTTTAGTTCAAGATTGACAAAAAAGCATGTCGTTCTTTAAATTGTTATAAACTTGAGTGTTGGTGGAAATATCGTAGGTGGTATTAAAATGGGGCATAGTTGGATGAATGCTTTGAGAACTAGTGAAGAATATGAGAATGGGGTGGAAGAGTTTATTGAATTTGCTAGAAGGCATGTGGCTACAAAAAAAGGGATGTATTATTGTCCATGTGTTAATTGCTTAAATGGGGTTCGACGGGATATTCCTACTATAAGGGATCACCTAATTTGTGATGGAATAAACCTTCGATACACAACGTGGATATGGCATGGTGAGGAGGTAATAAGTACCAATGTGTCGGACGAAAATGAAGTTGAGGAAGATGACGATGGAATGGAGAGAATGATTCATGATGTTGAGGTCGAATCTTTTGCACAACCGCATGAATATGATAGCGTGCGGAGTGATGCGAGACACCGTTGTTCCCTGGGTGTACTAAGTATACACGGTTGATGGGACCTTACATTTGATCAACTTAAAGGCAACTTGTGGGTGGACCGATAGTAGTTTCACGTCCCTCGCTTCAATTGTTGTGTGATATGTTGCCAGACGATAATGTACTTCCAAATCGTATGTATGAGGCCAAGAAAATCTTGTCTTCGATGGGTATGGAGTATAAAAAGATACACAGTTGCCCTAATGACTGCATATTGTACAGAAATGAGTATGAAGGCTTGAGTAATTGTCCGAAGTGTAAAACTTCACGATACAAAGTGAAGAAAGGTGGTGGTTCGGGAGATGATAAGACAACAAAAAGGCAACTTTGTGAAGGCATTGTGGTATCTTCCAATAATACCGCGGTTTAAGCGTCTCTTTACTAGTGAAGCCACGGCGAAGCGATTGAGATGGCATTCGATGAGAGAATATCCGATGGAAAATATCTCCTAAGACCCGGTGACTCTCTCGCAATGGAAGAAAATAGATGAAATGTTCCCTCAATTTGGCGGTGAGCCAAGAAATCTTCGTGCGGGGCTTTGTACAGATGGCTTCAATCCGTATCGGACTCTTAGCAGCACCCATAGTGCATGGCCGGTTCTCCTTGTAATATACAACTTACCTCCCTGGCTATGTATGAAACGCAAGTATGTGATGCTCTCTATGATGATTTGGACCAAAACACACTGGGAACAATATCGATGTGTACTTGGCGCCCTTGGTTGAGGATTTGAAGAAATTGTGGGAGGAAGGCGTAGATGTGTTTGATGCATATAAGAAGGAGTCCTTCAAGATGCGTGCAATGATTTTTACCACGATAAATGACTTTCCCGCATATGGAAATTTGTCGTGGTACAAGTGTCAAGGGTCATAAAGCATGTCCAATATGTGAAGCAGACACAAACTTCCATCAACTAAAGCACGGAAAAAAAACGGTCTATCTCGGTCACGGGAGGTTTCTTGATCGGTTCCACCCATATCGTAAGTTAAGAAAGCGTTTCAACGGCTTAGGAGCATAGAACGGCTCCAAAGGCATTAACCGGAGAGGATGTTTATAGTCGGGTGAAACATATCAATGTCATATTGGGTAAGCGGCGAAAGATTGTGGGTGAGAAGAATATATGGAAGAAGAGATCAATTTTCTTTGATCTTCCATATTGGCGTAGTCTTGATGTGAGACACAGTCTTGATGTGATGCATGTGGAGAAAAACGTTTGTGATAGTCTTGTCGGTACTCTTTTGCACATACCGGGAAAGACTAAGGATGGAATTAGTGCGAGACTAGACATGGTTGATATGGGAATAAGAGAACGGTTACATCCACAAGTAAAAGAAGATGGTAAGAAGGCATATATGGAGCCGGCAGCCCATACACTATCAAAAGCGAGAAAAAAGTTTGTGTGGGTGTTTATATGACATTAAGGTTCCACAAGGATATTCTTCAAATTTGAGAAGGTGTGTTTCAATGGACGATCTGAAGTTAGTGGGGATGAAGTCCCATGATTATCATGTCTTGATGCAACAACTATTGCCCGTATCTATTAGGGGCATTATGAAAGATGAAGTGCGAAACACTATAACAAAATTGTGTATTTTCTTTAATGCTATCTCGTAACAAAGTCATTGACATTGAAAAGTTGGATGAATTGGAAAATGAGGGTTATATTATTTTGTCTCAACTAGAGATGCATTTTCCTCCCGCATTTTTCGATATAATGGTGCACGATAGTGCACTTGGTAAGGAGGTCGCTCTGCGGTCCGGTTTACCTAAGGTGGATGTACCCTTTCGAGCGATACATGAAGATCTTAAAAGGGTATTCTAAAAATCCTTATCGCCCGGAAGCCTCAATAGTTGAGAGATATGTAGTTGAAGAGGCTATGGACTTTTGTAAAGATTATCTATCAGGGACGATGATACGATCTCAGCATGACAAGGGGATAACCGAGGGAACTCGAGGAATCAAAGCGAAGAATAAGGGTCGTGAAGAGGTGTTGCAAGCACACCTGTACATCTTGAATAATATGGAAGAAGTTCAACCATACATTGATGATCACGAAAGAGTTTGAAGAATAAGAATCCAAGGAAGAATGACATGCAAATAGCTCATGAGCAAAAGAGGACGTTCATAAAGTGGTTTGAGGAGAAGGTATCGCACGAGATCGGAGTGTCGGATACAATCGAGTGGTTGGCACCGGGGGCCTTCTTTTCAGGTCATCACTTGGCAAGGTTATGAAATAAACGGGTATACCTTCTACACAAAAGGCCAAGACGACGAAGTTACGTGCAAAATAGTGGGGTGATGGTTGAAGTTGAATCCATGCACTTTGCGAGTACGAAAGACAAAAACCCGGTATTAGCATCAATGGCTTATTATGGAGTTATTGAAGAAATATGGGAGATGAGTTACAACAAGTTCAAAGTTGCTCTATTGAAATGTGAGTGGGTTAGCAATAATCTTTGTTGTAATAGATCCACAATTTGGAGTTGTCTCGGTTGATCTTCACGAGTTGGTCATAGAGATGAGCCATTCATTCTAGCAAGCCGGGCGAAACAAAGTGTTTTATGTTACAGACCCTGCAAATAAAAAAATGTCCATTGTACTTCAAAGTAAAAAACAGAAGTATGGTGAAGAATCCTTCGACCTTGAAGATACACCCCCTTTCACAACAAATCCCCCTACAACGCGTGATGTGGAATTGGTAGATGATGAAGAAGATGCTGCAAGAAAAGATCATTGTGAAGGAATCTGGGAAACCATATAAAGTAAGATCTTAAGTTATGAAATAGTAATATGTCATAACTTAAGATGGTTTAACATTTTAGTTTATTTTATTAATCTGTTTATTATTTAATAACCTATCTAATATTGATTTGTCCTTGATGAACAGGAACATGTCTAGCTCTAGCTCGATGAGTCGGGAGGTGAGAGAGGTGGCGAGCCCGTTGTGAGAAGGGGTAGAGGTTGCACACGAGATGAGTGCGCTAGTGGCCCGTCGTGGAGTCAAAAAAAGAGGCTGCATGTGGACTTTGATGACAAGTTGAATCCAATTGGCCGGAGGAAGACAATTTCATTAGCTATGTAGGCTATTTGGCTCGAAGCAAAGTTCGCATTGTGATCTCGCTTGGAAGTTCGTTCGGAGAAAACGAAGCGGTTGATTTGGGCACAACTTTTGGTTCGTCACTTTCAATATATTTGCATTTGTATCATTTGGCTTGTTACTTGAAATTTAATTATCTTTCCTTTTACCTTGCAGCAAACGTACGACGTCCCTAACACTAAGGAAATGGAAAAGCATTGGATGGGGAAGTCCGTATACGTTGGAAAGACTTCAAGAATAAGCCGACTAAAAAGTTTGTTCGAGGGCAAAGGAGGAACGAGGATCCATGTCGAAATATCCTTATATTTCTCCGGAGGATTGGAGGGAGTTTGTGGCGTCACGGCAAAATCCGAGTTTATTGTAAAATTAAAATTTCTTTCATTTCATATCATTTCTTTTATTTCACAACTTAGTTTTAATTGTTTTTGTGTCATAGGAAATGAGTCAAGCCAATAAAGAGAGACAAGCGGCAAATAAGTATCCGCATTGTATGTCTCGTGGTGGGTACGAGAAAATTTGGAACGGAGAATGATGGCGAGCGGTTAGAGAGAATGAAGGAAGCTTCCGAATCCGATCCTTCCACCTGTTGTCCAGCCCCCGAACCTCCTCCTCGTCACAAGAAATGGAAAGTCTGCGAGGATGAGGGGCGACACATACATAAATGCAGATGTTGCCGAGGTTGCCTTTAAGATTGTAAGTAGTTAAATTAGACGTTTTAAATAGCCTCAGTTTTTTCATATTATAGGGTTTAGTTGTTATTTATGAAACATCTTATGATGCGGGATGCACTTGAGGAGCGAGTTCCCAAGGTTCATTTACGCCGGGTTCACGGATGGACATTTTGTCAACGGCGATTGGGAAGCCGGATTACCACGACAACATTCGAGGGGAGCCTAGGGGAGTTCAGCCGCAAAATATTTTGGACGGCGTTCACGGTTCTATGACGATAACAACCCTAGTCCTCGCCTTGCTAGTAGCGAATACGGGCGGGACTATTTGATGAAATCATGCAACAAGTACGATCCGAAGTGAAAACCATGATGGATTCAAGGGACAATACGGAACATACAACTCGTGAATCCCCGGCCTTCCCCTGCCAGTAAAGAGAGTTTTCACCTTCCGGATGTTGATCTCGGCGAACCTTCTCACACGCCACGAGAGGACAACCTTGCACTCTCTATTTGGATGTCCCACACGGGCGTATTGTTCTTGATGCTCTTATTTACACGGATCACACCATCCACCATAATATTGGAATTCCAAAAGACCTACGTAGGGTGATTTGTGACATGTGTTCGAGAGGGGAAGACAAAACAGACATCCCGATTCAAGATGACGAGGTTCGATTTAGGCCGGGCCATAGGATCGTTCATCCTTTGGCCGAATCATCTTATTCAGATGGCGGCGGCGACACCTCCAATGGTAAGAAATACATTACTAGAACTTGCGTTTCATTGGTAACTCACTCATAATATGTTTGTTTATGTTTTCATAGAATGAAGTGGATGAGGGCAAATTTCCACACTTAGCACCGTTGCGATCCATGTACAAGGACATTAGCTATCTCTCCTTCAAGATGCAACCTGGCATTGTCGGCGTAGACAAGACCTATGATTTTACGGTTGACCAAAAAGATCTTGTCGAATTTTTGCATATGGAGGATTTAGATTTAGTCGTTCTTGAAGCTGCGATAATGTACGTTTTTTCCCCCTTTGATTATTGCATTGATCTTTTTTGTTTGCTATACTTAACAACGTTTATCATTTTATTTCGATCATAGTGTATGCTTTACGACATATGCGTCCGAAAGGCCGAAAGGATTTGTATGGATTCTTAAGTCCAATAAACACGGCCGCGGCTCGCGGTGTGTTAACCAAAAGGACGCTTTATGTTGGTGGTACAATTGTCCAAGCCAAGATGATCGTTGTTATCTAGCCCCAATACTTGAAGGGTACGTAATTTAGTTGTCTATTTAAGATTTTTAAGAATAAATTCCTTTCTTATCTTAATTAATATTATAATGTGTTTGTTGTAGTGGTCATTGGACCCGTGTGTTGTTTGTCCCTCCAAGAACGCATGTTATTGGTTTGATCCCTTAAGAGGTGGCAAGCCGAACGATGAAATCAAATCTATGTTTGCCAAGTAAGTAAATTTTTGTCTAAATCATTGATTCTTCATTTATATGATCTGTTTTCATGTCTCGTTAATTTCCATTTTAATGTAGTGCATTCGGGCGGCTAGATCGATTCTTTGGAGCACCGGAAAGGGGGCGGACCAAAGTGGTTTTATCCGAAAGTAAGTAGTTTCATTTCAAGTTATTTCATTGACACAATGGTAGCTTTCGATATGCCTTTATCCGTTTTAACAATTTTCTTTTGATTTATAGTGCCCAAAACAACCGGGGAACTCGAGTGCGGATACTTCGTTATGTTTTATATGCATACCATCGTTACGGGCGGGCGTACTACGGGTTTTCAAAACGTACGTGATCGCTCTCTGTTTCTCAAATGATAATATTTTTTGTTCTACTTGAGTTAATTATTTTATTCGCTTCATTGGTTTAACTTATACGTTGTTTTCCAATTTATAGCTTTTTGATAGTACGGATCCGTGCTCGGAGGAAGAGATTGATCTGATTCGAGACGCTTTGGCTGCAAATTTTCTTCAACGCATATAGATATGTACATCATGTGTTGCCTTGTTCGCCTTTAATAGTCTTGGTTTTCGTGGAATTGGTAACTCATTTGTAAATAGCCCGAAAATTAAATCATATCAATCATTTAGAGTTTTGTTGTTCTTTGTGATCTTTGTTCGTATTGGAATTGAAACTCGGAGTGAAAGTTGAATTTTTGGTCGGTTTAAGTAATAGTTTGTTGTTGTTGTTGTTGGTCACTTGCTATTGTTGTTGTTGTTGGTCTTCTTTGGTTGCCAAGTGCTTTTTGGTCTAAACTGATCTATCTTATTGAGTCTTAAAAGTTTTGGTTATCACTTAGCTTCTTTGTTGTTTGTTTTTCTTTGTTGTTGGTCTTCTTTGTTTGCCAAGTGCCTTGTTCTTGTTGTTGGTCTTGCTAGTTGCCAAGTGCGTTTTGGTCTAAACTGATCTATCTTATTGGGTCTTAAAGGTTCGGTCACTTAGCTTTGTTGTTGTTTGTTTGTTCTTGTTGTTGGTTTTTGCATCTCATATATATATGCATTTTTAAGTTTGCCAAGTGCCTTGTTCTTGTTGTTGGTCTTCTTGGTTGCCAAAGTGCCTTGTTTTGTTGTTGGTTTTTGATGTTGTTCTTGTTGCTTCGTACGTTGTTGGTCTTATTTGCATTGTTCTATTGCACACGGGTTTTGATTTTATATCAATGCACAAGGGGGACATTTTTTTTAAAAAAAAATTATAATATAAGGCGTCCCGATTACAAATAAGGACGCTCAAAGTGCGCTTTTTAACAAAAAAGGCGTCAAAAAAGGCGTCCCTGTTTTTAACATAGGACGCCCTAAAAAAGGCGTCCTATATTTATTGTAGGACGCCTAAAAAAGGCGTCCTATATTCATTGTAGGACGCCCTAAAAAAGGCGTCCTTTTTTAAACATAGGACGCCTAAAAAAAGGCGTCCTATTTTTAACATAGGACGCCTTATAGGCTATTTTTTCAACTACCCCTTGTCAGACGTCCTTCGCAAAAAGGACGTTAATTGCCTCTAATTCAGGACGTTTTTGACGTTTTTTGTAGTAGTGATGTATGCAACACCCACATATATGTGTGTGTCGATATATATTTGTGTGTAGACACACACACGCGCGCGCACACACACATATATGTGCGTGTGTGTATGTGTATGTGTGTGTATATTTGTGTGTGTTATGTATATATATGTGTATATGTGTACATATATCTATACAAATATATATGTGGGTGCGCACACACATATAAACAGAAACACACACAAAGATATATATATGTATATGTGTGTGTGTACACATATACATATTTACAGACACATACAGATATACATGATATATCTACACACCCACATATATGTTATGTATCTATTATTTGTGTGTAGACACGCAAGCACGCGCAAACATAATGCGCACACACACACAAGAGTTTAAGCAATAGGATTTCAAGACAACTTTAGCTGAGGATCAACGGATGCATATTCAAGAACAAAACCCAAGATAAATTGCAAACATAAACTCTGAAACTTGAAGCAGAATAATAAAAGTGCGCACACACACACACACGAGTTTAAGCAATAGGATTTCAAGACAACTTTAGCTGAGGATCAACGGATGCATATTCAAGAACAAAACCCAAGATAAACTGCAAACATAAACTCTGAAACTTAAAGCAGAATAATAAAAGTGCATCATTGCCTATCATGGATGCACTATTTCATTATTTCCCCTCACTCCACACGCATAATAGTAACAACAACAAATGAGAAAAAGAAAAATGAAGGACTGAAACTCACACAGTCCACCCAACGATTTTGAATAGAGGAGGAGGAAGACCACTTCAGCAATGCAAAGCAAGCCCCAAACCTGACCTCGTGTGACTGGGAGGAGTAGAAGAAGAAAGAAAATATAGGGGAAGTGAAAATATAAACCCAAATAAGATCTCTTTGAAGAATTTGAGAACGTTAAAATGGGGGATTACAAAGAGGAGCCATACCTGGGCAATGGTGGTGTGCCGGCAGAAGAAAACAGTGAAGGCAGACAACATTCTAAAATTTGCATTTGAAGGTTGCAGCTGAAAGGAGGAGAAATCACAACGGGAAGAAACTGTACACATCTGCAACTCAAGGGAAGAACAGAGGGGATGGGATGGCTGAAGGTTTACCCAGACCCACAGCACAACGACAAAGCACAGAATAGAGGAAGAAGAAGACGACCTCAACAACAATGGCACAGAAGCCGCAGACCCCATACACACCAGTGCGTGGATGAAGAATGAAGAGAGAGGTAGGAGTTACGGTGGAGTCCTCAAAAACCAACATGATGTTGATCCAATCAGTGCGAGGAGAAGAGATTCTGGTGAGGAAGCCATGACGACCGAGGGAGCTTGTTGCAGAAAAGGACCGGCGACTCCACTCATAATGGACCTGAGAGTGAATTTCAGTCCTAAATCAAATACGAGTATCTTTTTTAATTTTATATTTATTATTTTTAAAACTAATTTACCCAAATGATATGTAATTTTAAATTATATAAGAATATTTTAGATAGGGGATGTCATATATATTATAATTAACTAATTTATTTAATCTTTTTAAATTATATAAGTAGGAGTTATATCAAGAATACAAGGATAATACACTTGTATCCTCAATTAGTCAAGCTAAGTACATCCAGCAACCTTTCCTCCAAAAAAAGTTAAGGTAAATCAAAATTAGTGTGTTTAAGGGGTGGGCATGGGTAGGACTGGGCAGGGCAGGGCAGGGTGAGACCCTTGCTTGATGCCCAGCTCGAAAAATGAACAGGTTACATTTTGCATCTTGATGCTCAGCCTTACCCGATAAAAGCCCTAACCATTTTTGGGCTGGACAAGGACAGGCTAGGTAGGCCAGGCTTCCCTTGCCCAAGTAATGAGGCCTTGCCCTACTCCTTGAAGTTTTTAGTTCACGGTTCACAGAATTTCAAAGTTCTGGAGATAGCTAAAATATAATATAATATATTTAGATATAATAATATAATATATTTTAAATAAAATAATATATGTTGAACAATATTTATTTAAATATATTTAATTTTTAGGGCGGGGCAAGACCCGCCCGATGTCCACCTTTCGATTCTTGGCCGAGCCAAAAGCGCCCAAATTTTTTCGGGCCACTTTTTTAGGGCGGTGTGTGCAATTTTTGTTGGGCTTGGGCGGGCGTACCGGGCATCTGGACACCATACTCACCCCTAGTTTAACATTTATTAGACTCATTAAAAACTTAATCAATTATTAATTTTTTCTTTTTTCTTTCTTTTTTTTATAGAAAGGATTAATATTTTCATATAGGAATGGCTAGCAAATACTTCCCATTTCATCAATTCATTTTTTTCTACCCTTTTTTAGTTTTCCAAGCTTCTTTTCCTTAGTGGCAGACATGACTTTCGAAATGGACGAGAACGTGTTATAGCCTTACAGGACACCATATTCTCTATCTCTAAAAATTAAATAAACCCAATAATTTAGTTATTTTAACCATTAATAGCAAGGCTAGCTAGGGAACTGAGGAAGACTGGGGAGTCGGGAGTCATGATGCCTAATTTTGTTTTTTGTTTTAAGTTTTTCCTATTATATGGGTTATATATTTTTTGGTTCCTAAATATATTTATATAAATTTTTGAGGCTAAAATTTATAATACCTGAACTTTAATTTAGGTGAATTGCATATAATTTTTTCTGAGAGTTTAATGTTGTAGGCTAAAATTTACAAAATAATCCATTCTATCAATTTTTTTACACATCCTTATTAATTAAGGAAAATATTTACGTTAAGTTCTTTATATTAAATATGTCAATTTCTCCAATCACATGCAGTCATGTGTCTTATTTTTAAAATATTATCATTTAACTATAAACATACATAAAAAGTTATAATACATGATTGTGTTTATTGCCTTATTAAGGTACAAAAATACATATGTGCTTTGGTCAAATGAGCACCAGGAGCAAGTGCTTTTTTGAAGTGTAAAAGTGATTACGTGGTTACAAATTAAGTACAAAAATATCATTTGATTATTGAGTTTAACTTTAACCGTTAAGTTTGAATTTATGTTTGTTGACTAGATCATAATGTGGCTTTCAAATGTGAAAAAATACACATGTGTTATATATTTTTTTCAAAAATATACCATCATACAAACACAAATCATCAAAACCGCAAGTTATATATTTTTTCTTTGGTATATATTATAACCATCAATGAGACGGTTGTTCTCCTGTTTATTTGAAAGATTTCCTGAGGAAGTGGAAAATGCAGATGTGATAAATAACAGATATAATCAACACCAAGATGATCAACCCTGGATGGCCACCAGCAAAGTGCGACATCATCGATGAACCAATGATGATGATCGATTATTTCCCATTCCATATATACTTGTAATGGTAAAATCAATGTTGCTTCATTGCCTTCCACTGCCATGGTTTATGATTTTTAGATCATCAGTTCCATATGCATTGGCAATCAGGCGTAATTTAACTATAACTTTTTAGAATTAGTTTCTGAGACTCCATCAAAGTATGTCTGTACTGTATTGCTTTGCTTTGCTGTGCTTTTTCTTTGTCACATCCCAATTTCGGAAGCGATTTTTTTTTTTTTAAAACGGTATCATGATCAGAGTAGAGCACCGGAAGTAAAAATAGTATTTCCAAAAAGATATGTATCGATAACATCAACTGTATGTTTTGCTACTAACAGCGGTACAATAGTTCAAATGGTTCCACGTTCAAAGTACATTTCAAAAGGGGTCCGACCAGTCCGTCCTAAGCCTGCTGCTTACCCTTGTATCCGCTCCTGTTCACTCCGGAACCTGAAGCTATGGTAAGAGCTGAGGTTCAATCCACATTTGAACCTCGGAGTAACGGTTAACCTCATGTTCAAGTACAACCATGTATGACAGATATTCATGATACCACAGTAAAATTCACATATACCAAGTAATAACACACCATATACACCTGCATATGATTGTTATTACGGTCGCACTATTCACCGGTGCCACGATGTACGGTCGTGTCCTCAGCGCTAGGAAAACTCAAACGGCGTTATCATGACTATAACCCGTATAACTGTATGTGCACAAGCACTAACTTTTGAAAACAGAATTTCAGTTCAAAAAAAACACATCTCATCACATATAGGTATACAATAAACATCGAGTTAGTGTTACGAAGACGCGTCCGTACCTTCGTCGGCGTTTGTCGGTCACGCTTGACGCCCGAACTGTGATCGCGTTGATCCTATAATGGTAATACCGTATTTATTAATTTGTAAGTAATATCCTAAGAGATATTTTGGCCCCTAATGACCATTTTGCCCTTACAATTTTTATTTTTCACTTTATTCCCTCAAAATTCGTACAACAACGCTGGTATAAATCTGGGCAGCATTTTGTCTAACTTTGAAAAATCATAATTAATTCTACAAAAATCGAAATGAGGATCCGTAAAATTCCTTGGAATCCTTAGGATGTCTAGTTTCATTTAAAAATAACCACTTCTGTCCAGATCACACGGATCATTCCCAGTCTTAAAGTTTTGAACCTCTGCCCAGAATTTTTCCAGAATTTCGTAGCCTAACTTTGAGGAATTTTAACTCTCTGTACAAAAATCATTTTGACATGTTCTTGACATATTTAAAAAGCCCTATATGTATACTTTAACCATGAATTTTATCAGAATTTTGGGATCATCATTTCAACATGAAATCCTGGCGTTTTCATGGCTGATTTCAGAATTTCGAAACCGATGAAATTTCGCGGAACTTCGTTACTTTCATGATCTCTCCCAGAAATTTTTGCCATAACCTCTACTTCATCAATTTTTCGAGATAAAGGCAATTTTAACTATAAAAACATCTATATAAACTCATCCTAGCATATTTAAGATCTAAGCTATCTCTATCTAAGAATCTAAGAACTAAAACCAAAAGAACTTCAAGCTAGAACTAGAAAACTTACCAAGAACTTTGCTCCTCCTTCTTGCTTCTCTAAACTCAGCTACTTTGGGTGAGTTTTGGTGTGAGAATTATGGAGAGCAAAGGCCCCTATTTATAGGAAAACTCTATGGCAACTTGGTAATTAAATGGAACTCCTTCTCCTTCATTCCTAACCCTTGGATTTTGGTTAAATTAGAGCACCAATCCTAGCCCTTCATGTTCTCAAATCTGATCCCCCACTCTCTCTCCTCATCCTCTTCCATTCTATCCAATAGTACCTTACCCCATGTGCTCATTCAAGTTGCCTCTTCAATTTTTGAGTTGATAACCACTAGATAAAAATTCATTTGAGTGTCTTAATGAAGTTGGATTCAAATTTTCTTTTTGGTTTTGAACTCTTGGGATTTTTAGCTTTAATTAGAGACCAAGATCACTATCTTTCTCCATTGGCAAACTTTTAAAAGTGGAGAAAATAGCTTTGGTTACCATCATCTTGTAGCTTGAATTTTGCTTGTTCATAACCACTTTGTATCTTTGATTTATGATTAGTAGATTTCAAGATACAATTTATTTTGTATAGATTTCCCTTTGATTAACTCTTGAATTAATCCTCTTGATTATCCTAATTATCCTATGTGTAAACACCTCATTGGCTAAAGGTTGGATATTTCCTCTTGATATTTCATCTCACCACCTTATCCTATACATGCAAGTGGACAACTTGAATTTTCAGCAACTCTTTCTCTCTCTTTTCTTAGCCAAAACCGAAATTCCTCCCATTGGCTCTTCTAATTTCACATGGATTAAGCTTCTTAATTATTCAAGCCCTTAGATTAACTTTATGAGATCAAACCTTGGCCTTTAGATCATAGTTTGAAATTGTTGACTTTTCAACTCTTGATTAATATTTGATTAATCATCTTAATCATAAGCTTAATTATCTCTTGGTTGTTGTATTAGTGGTTTCTTAGAGTAATTGATGAGTGCTAATAATTCATTTAGTGCTAATCTTAACTTCTCATTGGTTCTTGGTTTTTAATTAGCTTAACATATCTTTGGTTGATAACAATTAGTATTAATTGTAGAGAATTAACTAAATATCCCATTAGTGTAATTTTAATTGCTCATTAATTGTTGGTAATTGCCCCTTAATTGGTTTAAATGTTTTGATAATTCTTTATGGCCTTTTATAAACTAAACATGAGCTATTTATAGATTATAAGGTGTTAGAAGATTTAATCTCTTAATAAATTATGAGAATGGGTATTTAAGGCTCTTTAACTAATTGTGAAACCTAGGACAATTTACTTAATTTAGTGAAGGTTTAGTTGTTAATTTAATGGACATTGTTTTCTCTAAATTTGTCTAAGTATTTTCATCTCCATATGAATCATAATTTAAATATAGTATTTATTTCATTTATGGTATTTTATGATGCCAAATATAATTTATTACCCTA
Organism: Acacia acuminata; assembly: GCA_019022655.1. NCBI lineage: Eukaryota > Viridiplantae > Streptophyta > Magnoliopsida > Fabales > Fabaceae > Acacia > Acacia acuminata. The sequence goes on from JAFJYI010000168.1 coordinate 724,902, forward strand.
TTGGCTACTCTAATTCTAGGGAAAAATTGCCTAGAACATAAGATAAACTTATCTCAAGATTTAGAGACTACATACTCTCCTATCTCAAAATAGGCAATTCTACCAAAATATGATATTTATCATAAGTGAGAACTTAGGGTTTTACATTCTTCCCCTTAAAAATGCTTAAAAACATTTACTGAACTCAAACCAAGCATATGCAGATTGTTAAATGCGTCCCTTGCAGACGGAGACTGCGATTGACCGTGCTCGATCCAACGGGGAGGAAAACACAGCACTGAACCGAACACCCTGTGACTTCAAAAACACAGCCAAAGCCCTCGGCTGTCGCTTTCCCTTCGGCGTTAATGCCGCTCCGGGGCACCTCCCCCCCCCCCCCCACAAAATCCTGCCTCAAATTCAATTCACATTCTCCATGGCTGATCAGATACACCTCCGTCACCGTCTGGTCGTCATCAATTGCGCTCGCGGAGAAGCTCCTCGAGAACACTGGAGGCAGTGGCAGAGGCGGCGGCGGAGCCTAAACGTTGTAAGGATCCCAGACCTTGATGGAGGCACCCAGCCGCGACGTTCCCAGGGAGGAAACCTGCGGGGATAGTGGCGATGCTGAAGCGCGACAGGGTTGCATATCCGGATCTTTATTTTATTTTATTATATTATAATAGAGAAGGCTAAAAAGCCAAAGTTACAAACCGAAAATTAACACACTGGGGAAATTAATCCCAAATCATCATCAAGCCAACTCCTTAAGGAAGGAGGGCATGTACCCACAATCTCAGTCTTTGAGAACCCCATTTTAGCCAAGCCATCTGCCACTCTATTCAACTCACGTGGAATAAAGCAAATCTGGACTTGCCAATCCTTACTCAGTAGTTTTGACCAAAAAAAAATCCTTACTCAGTAGCGCATTTATTCTTCCAAACAGCAGGTTGTCCATCGAAGATTCCCCAGCTGAAAGTCTGAGAACTAACTTCGGATCATCGGATTCCGGTTCTTGCTCCAACACTTTCTTCAACAAGTGATTATCCGATTCAGACCTATCCTCTAGCCGTTTTCTTTTTGTGAATTCAATTAAAGCAAAATTCAAATTAAGTTAATATTATTAAGTAAGATTCAGTTTATATTTGAAGTTTATATTATTATTAATTAATTAAAAATAATAATGAATTTTTATTTAATTAATATTTAAATTTTTTATTTAATTAATATTAATAAGTTAATAAGAAATCAAACTAATAAAAAAATAAATAAAAAATGTTGAGCGCTCTTTTGTCCAAACCACATGTGTATTTTTGCATTTTAAAAAGTCATATCATCGTCAAAGTCAGCACAAAAAGTTAAACCTAAAAAGTAAAAGCGGTATTTTTGCACCTAATTTGTAACCACGTAGTTTACCTTTACACATAAAAAAAGCATTTGCTACTTGGCATTCCCTTAACCAAAGCACATGCGTATTTTTACACATTAACCCTATTAGAAAACTTGACATAATAGATATATAAGAACTTACAGACATAAGTATGGTTCTATTAATTACTTAAGAATTAGAGATTAATTAATTAATCAAGTATAAATAAATTGCCCAATGGTTTTAAGGATAATTTTGAAAACATCATACAAATTGTTGACAAGTTTCACGTCACCGCCTAAATTAACTAATTTTGTTAATTTTTGTATCTATATATAAAACCAAAAGGAGGTCACGGCCTTGGACTTAATTTCCTCAAATACCATGCCGGTCTTAGCTTGATCACCCCTCTCAATCTTACAAAGTCAGCCGAAACCTCACGAATAGGCAAAGAATACAAAGACTAAGAGAACTTTAGAGAGAGAAAGAGAACTTAGAGAGAGAAACTCTTGAATAGCACTTAATTGAATTCTTTTGGATAGTTACAAATGAAGGAGGCATCTCCTATTTATAGCCTACAACCTTCTTAATCAACGGTCAAGATTAAAAAGATCCTACGGTGGAGAAGGATTGTCCAGAACCTTTTCCTAAAATATCTAGCTATTTACACCATTACACAAGTCTCTAAAATTCTCTACAAAACTCTACCAATATCTACACATGTCTACCACATTCTAGGAGCTTCTAGACTTGTCGATATATACTTGAAGTCTAAACCTCCTAGTTAAATGCAGAGTGTCCATGCATGCGAATTATGCAGCGTTCCTTTCCGGGCGTGACAATATGCTATCCTATTATATTATTATAATTATCTAGGGGTTTACATTTCTCATGTTGCATAAGAAGAAAAAGATTCTTACACACATATGAAATGGTAGAATCCACATCTTTTTTATTTTTTTAAAAAAAAACTCAAGCACGGAAATCAAAGTATCTATGACATGAGGATACACTTCTCCTACAACGTAAGAAATGCATTTCCCAATTATTTAATATCAATATTCATTTGCTAAATTGGTTCTCCCCCAACCCACCCCAGATTAGCTCCCTTTTTCTGAGCATGAATGATCCACCTCCAAACTGCTTATATTTTGAGTTTTAGTTGCACCATGCAACGTCTAGTTGCGATTTGCAATATGTTCAATAAAGCTTCTATGAGCCCTTAAATTAGTTGTTTCATACTTGCATCAATGCGACATGATTTTCTTAGCGAGTTAAAATGCATTATTGAATGGCCAAAACAGAAAAAAAAAAAAAAAAGGAAAGAAAGCGTATTAAAATTATGTATGGATGACGGTTTTATTGTATAATTAGGTTTTTAAAATCTTAAGAAAGGACACTTAGTTCTCATGAATATTCATAAAACTTGGCCAAAACATGAGTTGAAGATAAGAGATGAAATGAAGAAATTAAATGGGGGAATGGCTGGCTTTTTTCCCAAAATGCCCCTAATTAAATAACTATTTATCAAAATGCCTCTGTTTCTAAACTATTTCCCACTTTGCCCCTGTTTAGTCGACTAAATCATGATTTAGTCGACTAAAACGCGAGGTTCCCTTTTTTTTTTTACTTCCCCGATATTTAGTCGACTAAGGGCCTATTTGGATGAGCTTTTTTGAGAAAAAAAGCACTTTTTTAATGTAAAAAAATGTCTTTTAAATTAATTTATGTGTTTAGATGATGTTTTTTTCAAAAAGCAAAAGTCACAAAAAAAAAGCCAAAGTGAGCCAAAGTGCTGCTTTTTTTAAAAGCTTCAATTTGAAGCTTAAAAAATAAGCACTTTTTTTAAAAGCCCATCCAAATGGGCCCTAAGCACCGTAGCTTAGTCGACTAAATCTCGGACGAGAGGGCATTTTTAACTTAAACCCGAGATTTAGTTCTCAAATTGAATCATTGGATTGTAATCCCAATTGCCGATTTCCTCCCATATTCATTTGAGAACTAACCATTTTGTTATATGCCACCGTCAAGCTCGCCAACACAAAAGCAAATTTCATCTATGGAGGAGGTATGATTTCTTCTTTTGATTCAGGGAGAAAGAAGGCATTGCGGCAACAGGAGTAGGGTTTCTGATAAGGAAGGATGAGCATTTGATTCAAAAGTGGGAGTTTAATATACAATAAATCTAACATTGCACAACAAAGCAATCCAATATTGTTGTTGAGGCATAATTGTGGAGGTTTCTTACGACTTGTGATATCACTAATATTGTTGGAATTAATATTTGGGAGCAAGCATAATTTGGAAATTAAAATATACGAATCATTACTTGTTGCCGACATGGATTCCTAAAATCATTTTGAAAGATAAATCAGCTATTAGCATTTTGGTTATGTTTTGTTTCTTTCTTTCTTTCTCATCGGGATGATTTTGAAGATCACGCCTACATGTGCACACCATTTGCTCCTCTACAAAGAAAATATTATATTATTTGGGGGTTTTTGGAATGTTATTTGCTTACCTAAATCTCGGGGGATTTTTAAAAAAACCCCTGTTACGATTTAGTGACTAAGCAACAATGCTTTAGTCGACTATTAGGGTTCCATTATGACACGAATGAGGGTTTTAAAAAGTCTCGTCGGAGATTTAGTCGACTAAGCGAGATTTAGTCGACTAAGCTACGGTCTTAGTCGACTAAATCTCGGGGAAATTTAAAAAAAAAAGAGCCCCGCGTTTTAGTCGACTAAATCATGATTTAGTCGACTAAAAGGGGCAAACAGGGACAGTGAGAAATAGTTTGAAAACAGGGGCATTTTGGTAAATAGTTATTTAATTAGGGGCATTTTGGGAAAAAAGCCGGAATGGCTATTGTACATGTGAAAGGAAGAACTAACAAAAAATTTGTTAAATTGGGTGAATTAAGTATCACTTTGGTCTTATTTATAAGAAAAAATCCACCTCAAGACCCATTTAACAAAAAAAAAAAAAAATCCAAAAAAGACACAAGGAATTTTCACATATTAGAATATACCCTAGAGCCTGACCTGCAATTCTAAAGTGAAAAGACAAAAGAAGCCCTTCACTCAAACACCCTTTCTCCCTCTGACCGCCTTTATCTGCACTGCGCAAACACCGATTCGTCTCCTCTTTGAGCTCGCCTCTGCCGGTCTTTTTGACGGTCCTCTCCTCAGCAACTCCGATTGCTTCCTCCAGGTTCCTCATTCCTGTGTCCCTCAGCCGCACTCTATTTTGTGTTTTTGTTAGTTTTTATCATGATGATAATCAATAAATTAACCCTAGGGTTCGGTCTACTCCCAAATTTCAGTGAGTTGAATTGTTCAATCTGGCTTTGAATTTGTTCCTGGCGTCATTTGTTGTTGTCAACCCTGCTTCGGACGCCATCACGAACTCCACCTCACACTGCCCGGGTCAAAACGCTGTACGTGCAGTATTCTCCAGGCAACATTCGCCTGATGAAATGCGTAAGCTGTCTCTATTATTCCTTTCCGTCCTACAATCACTTTCGAAATTCCCCAATTGCTGAATTGAGTTTCTCAAACTCTATAGGTGAATTGCAAAGCCGTGGCAGACGAATACATAAAATGCGAAATCATGGTACTCAACGGTTTTTGAAATTTCCTGGTTTTTTTTTTTTTTTAAAAAAAAAAATAGAATGTTCTGATTTTTATTCCCAACTCTCTTGCTCTCCTTTTTATTTTGTAGATTCTGCTGATAGATTTAATGCTTCATAAGTGCAAGGCCCATGGACAACTTCTCTTCAACGTCCTTAATCAAAAAGACTATAAATTTGAGGTATGCATGAGTTTCTTCATTATCCTGCAGTAATTTGTTAAGGTATATTCACTTTAATGTTTGATGTTGTGTGCATTTAGTAAACACTCTAGCTGCTTTTGCAGATGTCATTATAAAACATAGAGATGTTTTTAGCAATTTTCTGTTTATTATGGGTTAGTAACATTGCTGGCAGCAGCTTTACTGCAATGACTACTGTTGTTACCTTAAGTTCATTTTGGATTTGATTTTGATGATTATTATTGTAGTCTAAATATTTTTCTTGTGAATCTATTTGAAAATAACGACCATGAAGCGTTTTCCTCAATGGGTGTTAAATTGCTACTTTTATAGATTGCAATTTAACTATCTCATTCAATAATTTGGATTTATACTTTTTGGTTTATATTTATTGGTTCCTGTGCAGGGGTTATTCTGGAAATTGGCAGCCAGTTTTCTTCTTTTGGATGCTTGTACCCTTGTTATGTGTAGGAATTGTTCTAATTCCATCAATGATATTAGGATTGAAATGTTAATTTTAGACACTGTAGAAGTTAACCTTACAAAGAGTTATTCTAGATTAGAGTTTGGTTTTAGAAAGAAGGATGAATTTGTTTCATCGAGTGTCTCTTCACTAGTGTCAATATGCTGGAAGGTTTATATATGATCAGATTAGCCTTTACTTTGGAAATTGCTTGGTTTGGAATTTTATGCTGGTTCTGATGAGGGATTATTAATTCATGGATTTTGTTGGCAGATGCTGATAGATGTCTTCTTTGGGAACTTAATGTTTCTTTTGACTTTCTTTTTTGCAATGAGGATATCTATCAGTACATCAATCAGTTTCTCAACATATATACTTCTATTTATTATTAGAAAGTAACACTTAGTTTGCGACATTATTTTGAAGACACCTTAGTATTTTTCAAAGCATTAATTTGTATCGATACAGCATTGTCAAAGTATTTGTACTCATATACGCAGGTATAAAGACTTGTTGCTCTCAATCTTGGTCTCAAGACTTGAATCTCATATTTGTACTCATATATGCAGGTTTTAGTTTTTCTTTATTATTAATAATGCTTGGTAACTTGCAAGTTTGAAGAAAATTTCGAGTGGCTGTGCTTTCTTAAACTATGTTGCTTTGATTGGTATCTGTTTTGTATTCCTTTGTTGACATTCCTTGTCTGGTAATTTTATATATGCAGAATTGCTAGCTGCTTTAGGTTTCAATTACAACGCTTGTTTTGGGACTTAATGGGTATGTAAAACAAGACTTTTTATACAAATTATTAACAGTTTTTTGCTTTTTAGGGCTGATCTTAATTTGCAATGGTTGCCTCCTCCTCTCTTTTCTCCAGCATGATGCATAAAGAGGCTCCTGCTCTGAATATATTGAAACACTCTAAAGATTCATTATGCTGTCATTGGAATATCTCATACAAGTCACTTAATCATTTGAAGCCAATGTCACAGAGAAACCGCATCCATTGTCAAGCTCTGAAAATTGAACACCCATCATGCTTGTCAGTGGGGTAGAAATTACAGCCTGATGATGTTATTGAAGCACGACAATTTGACAGAGACACTCTAAATGCCATATTTCAAGTTGCATGAGAGATGGAAAACATTGAGAAGAATTCACCTGGTAGCCAACTTTTAAAGGGTTATCTTATGGCTACCCTGTTTTATGTGCACTAACATACTGGTTGTATTTAGGACACATGTTTTATCCATCAGGTTTTTTGTAAACGTCAATGTTCATTGATGCCACAATTGTTAACTGATTTGTTATTGTTGAAAGGTGCTTTTGTTGTTATGAAAATGTTCATGACAATTTGGTATTGTGTACAAGTTAATAGAATTTTGAATATCAATTACATGGTGAACTATCTTGTGCCTCTCTAAACTATTTTGAATATCATTTTAGTTGCTACTGATATTGTTGTTAACACACCTTAATATTGTTGTTACGCATTAACGATATTGTTGTTAGTACACACTGATATTGTTGTTAACAGACACTAATATTGTTAACAACAATATCAGGGTGCGTTAACAACAATATCAGGGTGCTTTAACAAGAATATCATGGTGCGTTAACAACAATATCATGGTGCGTTAACAACAATATCAGTGTGCGTTAACAACAATATCAGTGTGCGTTAACAACAATAACAGGGTGCGTTAACAACAATATCAGGGTGGGTTAACAACAATATTAGGGTGGGTTAACAACAATAACAGGGTGCGTCATTAACAACAATAACAGGGTGCGTCGTTAACAACAATAACAGGGTGTGTTAACAACAATATCAGGGTGCGTTAACAACAATAGCTTGGTGCGTCGTTAACAACAATACGGTGCGTTAACAACAATATCAGGGTGCCTTAATAACAATAACAGGGTCCGTCAACAACAATAAGAGGGTGCGTCGTTAACAACAATAACAGGGTGCGTTAACAATAATATCAGGGTGCGCCGTTAACAACAATAACAGGGTGCGTTAACAACAATATCATGGTGCATTAACAACAATAACAAGGTGCGTTACAACAATATCAGGGTGCATTAACAACAATAACAGGGTGTGTTAACAACAATATCAAGGTACCTTAATAACAATATCAGGGTGCGTTGTTAACAACAATAACAGGGTGCGTTAACAACAATAACAGGGTGCGTTAACAACAATAACAGGGTGCATCGTTAACAACAATAACAGGGTGCGTTAACATCAATATCAGGGTGCGTTAACAACAATAATAGGGTGCGTTAACAACAATATCAAGGTCCTTTAACAACAATATCAAGGTACGTTAACAATAATATCAATGTGCGTTAACAACAATATCAGGGTATATTAACAACAATACCAGTAGAAACTAACAACATCAGTATCCAATATCAGTGTGCGTTAACAATACTTTCCAAAACCTGATTGGACACTAATAACACAATTTAAATATATGAATATAATTGTTTGTCCAACTGGATTTTTTTTACAAAGTCATGTCATTTACATAGACGACATGATTTACAAAATAATACTAATGATCATATATTGTCAACAACATTGTCATAATACAAAGACCCCTTAATATCCTATAAGGATTTGTCTTTCTCAATTAGCTTCTCTATGCCATAAATATTGACCCTAAAATTTCTAGGCCAATATTTATTCTCCAACTTTGCTTCCTTGAATTTATTCTTCTCCCAAAAATTTCAAGGAAAATAGGCCTTAAATTCCAATAATTACTTCTTCAATTATTTAGGCCAAATTTTCATATTAAATTCCCATTATATATTTCTAATTTTCTAATCCCAGAATTTGGGATATTACACATAATGTGTAAATTATGCTTTGTGTAAATGACCTTACCTTGATGCAAACGGTCTTCCTTGTGTGGAAACAATTTTCTTAAGTTCAATATATCTCCCTACATGCAATTTATCTTCCCCATATGCAATTTAACTTCCATTGTATACAATTCATCTTCCTTGTACGCATATGTCTTCCTATGTGTTCCAAAATTAAGCCAAAATGTGCAAATTATGTTAGTGCAAATGATCTTCTCTCATGTGCAAACTATCTTCCCTTCTTGTGCAAATAAACTTTACAAGTTTCCTCTTCCTTAAAAACTTCTAGCCACTCACACACATACATCTAGAAATTAAACCCAGAGATCTATATTTACAAATTAGTTTGTCAAACATGGGGTTAATGTGATAATATCGAAGAAATGAAGGAGAGGGTTAAAAAACATTGATGTGAGAGAGAAGGGTGAAGGCCAACTGGTAGCCGGAGACTTGTGGAAGATGAAGAGTGAACGGTGATGTAAGGGAAGAGAGTGCAAGAGCATCTGAGTGGTTTTTTTTTTGGCTCAAAGAGCATCTGAGTGGTTTGGTAGTTTGGTATGGGCATTTTAGTCATTTCATTCTCACTCATATATGCTCTAAAGGATCTAGGTCCTTAAAATAAACTTAGGTCATTCCCAGCAAAATTAAAAAAAAAAAAAAACAAAAAGGGATTTATTAGCAATTTTTCCTTAAAATTATGATGCTGGATAAATTAAAAACTATTCGTATAATAATATATGTTTTTGGTTGAACTTTTCACCAACAAATCTTCATTCTTCACCTCCTTTTTTACTCAACTTCTCAACTTTAGGACTTTGAATTTTTCACCATCCAATAAAAATTCATAAGAGCGTGTGTTGGCCGCCGGTGGGGTTACTTTAATTTAGGACTTTGAATTTTTCAGCATCCAATTAAAATTCAATCATTTTTTTATTTATTTATTTTCTGAGAAAATTTCACTTAACCTTCATAGATATGCGAGTTTATTTAACTTAAAAATAAAAAGGTTCTGAATTTATTGATATGATATAGATAATTTTACATAGTATGAGCAATAATACAAACTTATTTCATTTTAAAAAAGTGGCGAAGTGCGAATGGAATATAGGAAGAGGGTTTCCTACATGAAACATGCAACCAAACATTATTATATACTTGCATGTGATTGGAACAAAATTACGTTGAATAGCAATGAAAGAAAGGGGGAAAGTACATTATACTTGCAAGTTGCATGGATAGGCTTCTTTTTTGAACATGCGTGTGATAAACTTGCTCCTTTTCATAACTCTTTTTCTTAAAAAAATTAAAGGGATAGGCGCCCACAGTGGTTTTGATGATATTATAAGGAGGAATTATCTTCTATTTGCATTTGGGCGGGGCGGAGCCGGGATCCGTAGACGAGGGGGGCGAGATTATAAAAGGACTTTAATACCCATAATTTCCTTTATAAGATGTAATATGAAGATAAAATCAGAAGATGTCAATTATCTAACTTGGTTTTCAACTTCAGAACAACATCAGAATTAGAATTAGCCATACATAAGGCACTGCCTTAAATTGAATCTGTTCATGTATTTCCTTAGGACCGGGTTACTTAAAATGAATCAAATCCTTAATCCTAATATGGCTGAAGATTAGTAGTGTTCATGTTTATAAGCGCGCAAGAAAACTAGTCCTTGATGGAAATTAAAGACGCAATATTTATGGTTGAATAAATAGTTAAATATTGATCCGTCAAGCAAATGCAGGAGAGCCTCGAAGTTGTGGGCACAAACAGGATCGTCGGTGGGCTTCAGAAACAGCGAGTTGTGGTCCAGCTGGAACTCCACCCCAACATGTGAATAGCTTATAGCTCCATGGCAAAGCCTCGGCCAACATCAACGTCGACGGCACCTACTCGTTGAACAGAAACCCAGGTAAACTAGGCACAACATCGTGAGCATTATACACCCTCAAAACCTTCACTCCCAGCCACTCCAACCTCTCCCTGAACCCCACTCTCGGACCTGAAAATGAGAGCACCGTTGCCGGCGCTGCTCTACTCTCCTTCTTCACGTTCAGCCCTGTTTCCACTATGTCGTAGTCGTACGTGGTCAATATAGCCAACGCGTTCCCCAGGCTGTATCCCGTGATTGTTATGCTCAGTTCCTTGTCTCTGTACATTTCCAGTAACAGCGCTTTACCCCCGTCAAGATCTGCTCCGTCGCCTGGTATTTGCGAGACGGGGGTGGATCCAGAAATTTTTGGAAGGGGGCACTATTGGTGGGGGTCGGGTGCGGGGGTTCGGGGCGCGCCCCGATTTTTTTTTTCACTTGTCATCAAAAGCACAAAAAAATTATATGATTTAGAAGGTTTTCACTTGTCATCAGTTACAAGTTTTATCATCATCAATAAGAAAAAGAGCAAGTGTTAGCCAAAAAATGCCCATGACAGAAAATTAGCAACCTACATGCTCCAAGCAATTTTTTGTGCTGGAAATATCCACTTAAAATACAGAGAAAATGCAACAAAATACTAGGAAAGTATCTCAAAAAGGAAGCAGTTGAAGTCACAATGCTAAAATATGTCCGCAAGTATTTTTATAGGGAAAGAAGAGCGAGAGTGAGCCGGACGTGTTGAGGAAGACATAGAAGAGGGAAAAAATAATAATTAAAATTAATTTTTTTTTTTTTTTTTTTAAAAAAAAATCAAGGTGCCCCCCTTATACTCTACCTGCATCCGCCCTTGTTTGCAGAACCGCCACGCACCATTTCTCTTGTTTTTTTTTCTTCTGCTTTTAAATTCTAGGGGGGGGCGGGGCCCACCCTAGCCCCCCGGTTCCGCCGTTGCATTTGGGTATGTTTGGTTTGAGGGAGGGGGAGGGGCTAATCTTTTGTTTCCTCTTTACTAAATTGCTCTTAGAAATTTTTCAATATTCTAAAAACATATTTTCAACAAAAAGGAATATTTCTTTCATTAATGGCAATTTGGTCATTTCCTTATTTCCTCTCCCTCTCCCCCTCCCTCAAATCAAACATACCCTAAGAGATACGGAGATTTTATACCACTTAGTTACATATATGGCTATCGGCATCTTTTTCAAAACTCTTGAAAACTCATTTTGAGAACATTAGAAAAAGGGTTATTTAAGTTGAAAAAATATCCATAAACTATTTTCAAATGGCACCATGTACTTAGGTGCAATTATGAGTATACACTTGCCAAAATGAGGTAAAAATGACACTTCAATTAACATAGTTAAACTTCTCATGCTTTTTGTATGAGGTCTCACATGATTTCTTTTCAAAAATTTAAAAAAAAAAACTGATTGAACCATATTTTTACATGATTTTTGATAATTAAATTGGGATTTTTAATGCATTTAATCATAGTTATTGAGCTTAAAATGTCTTTTAAATTGAGATTAAGAGTAAATACATTAAATTAGAACTAAAAAGGGTAAAATTGTCAAAAAATGTAATTACTCTTAATTATTTGTTTTTATGAGAATATTTGATGTTAGATTAATTGGTTTAAATTGTAGGAGGTTGAAAAGATTAAATTAAAATTTAAAATGAAAGTTTTAATTCAAGTTTTAAAGCTTTCAGTTTAGTCCCTCTCCAGAAGTTTTAAAATTTTCACTTAGGTCCCTCTGATGAAGCTGTGCGTTTTGATCATTGAACAATTAGGTTTGCTGATTGAAAACACTGCAGACCCGTGACACCAGCTGACAGAGCAACCCGACTGAGCTGAGGGGAATTAATGGCATTCAAACGCTGCGTTTCTGATTAAACTAGGGCAGCTGGGCTTTATTGATTGAAAAACCTTTGGATTTGGGGGGGAATTAATGGTGGGTGACACATTAAATTTAAAAAAGAAAAAAAAAAGAATATTCAAACCCGTGGAGCAGTGTGAACAGGGATCCGACACCATGAATACCCAGTGAGGGGTATTAAAAACAAAGCTAGCGCCCACATACAGACTAGGGGTGTTCATCATGCCCGCGCCATGTCCTTCCACTCGCGCCACCGAAAAAATTGACCCAAAGAAAAGCAGCCCAAATTGGGCAGGGCACAAATGGGCTGGGCATTTTTGCGGGCATCGGGCATGGTATCTTGGCTGCCTATTTGGCCCGCCCTTGATAGTTATAATATTTTTTTATTTTTTAATAGAATAAAAAAAAATCTATATATGTATATATATATTTTTTTTAAAGATGGTATTATATATTTTTTACAAATTATATATAACTTATAATAAAAATATATATATCCTCATTTCTTCATCTCTTCCCTTTTCTCAACTCGGATGCCCTAGCCGTTCTCTCCTCTCTCGTTCTCCACTCCTCTAGCTCGATGATCTGCCTGAGCCTGATTGCCTCTCCACATGTCGGTGCTTGATAATCGGTCACTTCCGTCTTCCGTTTCGGTGTTGCTCATCATTGTTGCTTTCTTTGTAATAATAAAAAAAAAAAGTAATAATATGATTTCTTTGTTGCTTTCTTACAAGATTATGTATTTCATTTGCATTTTCCAATATTGTTTATTAGGTATGACTGAAGTTGTTTTTTTCACATAGGGTGTGACAAAGTATTGCCACTTGGGCATGTAAGGGCCGTCTTGCCCTGCCCATTATTGCCCTGCCTAAAAATGTTAGGGCTTCTATCGGGCAGGGCCAGGCACTGGGCTGCATTTTGCTGCCCAGTGATCTTTAGGGCAGGGCATCAGGCAAGGGTCTCGCCCTGCCCATGAACACCCCTAATACAGACCCACGCCTTGAACGCCAAGAACCTTCACCGCTGAACCAGAGAACCCGACCTTTTCCTTCCTCCTCCTTGGTCGCTGGTGGCTCCCACTCCGTCCACCATTGAGCTCACCGGCGACCTCCTATTCACCACCTCCGTCTTCCCCATTCTGCACAGCTAGCGACCTTCCTTCCCCCATCTCCAACCACCTTTTCACCATCGGATGAGCTGAACCTCCAGACCTGAATCATCGCTAAACCATTCACGACCTCACGCATCCAGACCTTCATCTTTCTTCCCTTCATCCAATCTCCTCACCGTCGACCATTCTCTTTTCTCCAAGGGCTTAGCCCACTGAACACCACACGTCCACCTCTGTTTTCACAACTCCACTCCACCATAATCTTCTTCTTCTTCCTTTCTTCACCCTCTCATTTTCTTCCATAAAGGCTGAAGTTTCCTTCAACGGTTGTGGCTGTCCTATTTTGTTTTTAATGTCATTATCAACCACCAATCTCTCACTGTTCATTGTTGATTTGTCTTCTTGATTGTTGGCTGGAATTTTCAAAATGGTTGGTCAAGGCATGATGACAGAAAGGATGTGTGGTTGATTCTCTTCCTTCTTGGTGGTGGATATTGACTTGAGTTCCAAAGCTTCAAAGGGGAGTTAATTTGTTCATTCTATTAGTCTAGATTTATACATTTAGGTTGCCTAGTTTTAAGGATTGTTGTGTATAAATTCTAGAATTGAGATTAATGTTTATTGTCTCTGTTAGTTTGATAATTGTGATTGAGATAGGATTTTGCAATGTGAAGATTATACATGTTTTAATTTCTTGTGGTTGCAATGAGATTAAATTAATTAACGTGTTATTGTTTAGTTAATGTAGTTGATTTGTGCCCTTTGAGGGACTGTTATGTACTCAATTTTAAGAAGACTCATGTTCCTTAATTCGAATTCTAATTGCACATCAAGTGGTTTTTAACAATTTTTCATGAGGTAGTGGTTAGCTATGTTTGTAGGAGCTACTATTAATTGAGAATATTGAACCCAAGTGGTATCTTGGAGTTTTTCTCTAAGACTTAATGAATTTAAACTCCCATAATTTTTTGAGCAAGGATAGTCATTCATTTATCACCAAAAGCGTCATCTTCCATATTCTCATTTGATCATTTCAATTTCATTTAATTCACTCATTCACCAATTTAACAAAAATACCAAAAATAATAGTTAGAATTTAATTAATTGCATTTTTATTTTAGTTTATCCAATCAAAAATCCAAAACTAATTTTCCCTCTTGTTTTGATTGCATTTGCATGTCATTTAGATTACTTATGACTCAATAAAAGGCTCCTCGAGAGTGAGAACAATCCTAGGTTTGCCTATACGCAATTCTTGGTTTATTTTTGATTGTGGACCCCAAGGCTAAAGACAAAAAGGCCCTCATCAAAACCCTCACACCCATGCTCCCTCTTTCCCGCCCTCCTCCGCCCTTGCTCCCTCCCTCTCTCTCTTAACTTCTCAACTCTCTCTATCTACCTATATGCAATTCCTCTTTTATATATGCAACTTAACTTCCGTAGTATGCAATCCATCCTCCCTATGTGCAAATTTCTTCCTATGTGATTCAAAATTGAGCCAAAATGTGTAAATTATGTAAGTGCAAATGATCTTCTCTCATGTGCAAACCATCCTCCCCCATTGTGGAAATAAACTTTTCAAGATTCCTCTTCCTTAAAACTTCCAGCCCCTCACACCCATACCTCTATAAATTAAGGCAACAGATCTAGATTTACAAATTACTTTATCAAACCGGGGGTTAATGAGATTAGATAGAAGAAATGAAGGAGAGGGTGAAGAAGATGAGGGTGATAAAGAAGATGATGTTGATGATAAAAAGCCTTTAATTTTACATTCTTCAATTGGAGGTAATCCTTTTTGAAATAGTAAATGTGGATACTTCTTCTAGCGGAGATTCGAATCTTCGTTTGCCACGTTGTAAGGCTAAACCCAACTCCCATGAGTATGTTAGAAATGAGCAACTGACCGCATCCAATTGGCTTGCTTGATTTTATTTTATCTTTTTTCGCTTGAAAAGGACTTAAGCGAGAGTTTGGTGGCATTGAGTTACAAACCCAACAGCTTTCAACATGTTGATGGAATAAAAACAAATAAAACAAAAACAAAATGAATGGGAATAAAAAAAAGTGGTAATACCTAATGAGTTTTAAAAGTTAGCGTGGCAGAAAATTTGAATGAAATCTTAATATATTTTTCACTTTATATGCATCAAATCAATATTATGAAAAGAACAGAATGCCCTTTACTGAAGCTAAAGATAGGGCGCGAGCACTTTTGTATGACTCTCTCTCCCTCCCTCCCATGAATTTCCTTCTGTACAGGGAATTATATGGATGGGGTTTCACCATATTTCCATTTGTCTCTTTCTTAGATTTTCAGTGTGGGTTGTTGTATCAGTTGCAGAGGTGAGCAAACTCATAAGCTCTGAGTCTTCGCTTTGATAAAGTCTTATTTTCCAAATTAAACTCATAAACCACAAATCCTGAAGTAACAGAAAACCGCTTTTCTAGTCTTTTTTTTTAAATTTTTTTTTAAAAATACAATATAAAGAACATACTCTACTAATAGCAGAGAAATTAATATCTCTCATAATATTTAAGAAAAAGGATTAAATCGTTTCCAGACAAATCTTTGATTTTACTTCAATATAATGCAACATTTACATTTACATTATATTTTAGAGTCAAATATATCAACATCCTGTCTATTTACTCTAAATTACAAATACATCCCTTATATTTTTAAAACATACATGGACCTCCCATAAAATTAAAATATATGTTGCATAAACTACCATTCTAGTTTTGAGATTCAACTTTCATTCACCTAATCTTTAATTGACTATTAAATCACAAAATTGACTTCTCATTTTGACCAAAATATCCCTCCAAAATACAAATATTAATTAATAGTCAAATAATATTTGACTAAAATATAGTCATTTAATCAAATATATTTATCCAATTTTTTTTTTAAAAAAAAATTAAAACTTTGTCATATTGTTAAATTGATTACCATATTACAAAATTAATTAATTTTATCATTATAAATTTTTATTTTTTATTAAATTTAAATTTTCAATCTAATTTTTTATTAAAAAATATTTATGGTGTAATATTTTAAATACATAGGTTGGAAAAAATATTTGCAATAAATACACACACTTTCAATAAAGTTATAAAATGATATTTATTAATATTTTTCACTTAAAAATTGCTTAAGCTTTTCTGAATTTAGTAAACAACTAACTAAACATATTAAATATATCATTAATAAATATTAATGTTAAAAGATAAAATAAGGGTTTGGTATAATAAGAGGTAAATTAGTAAATAAGATTTATTCTAATATATTTTTTAATTATAAAAATATCAGGAGAATCTTTTTAAAATATTCTTTAACAATATTAATAGTTTAAACTAGAGTGCATATTTTTTAAATAGAAAGGATATCTGCTTAATTAAGATAAAATAGAAGGATACTTTATATTTTATTTCTTTCTTTCTTTTAAAGAAGACCACAAGGCTTTTTTATGGCAGAAAAGAAGACACAAGTTTGAAAATTCATCACTGTGAACCATGTTTTACACTTTTAGTAAGGAAAAGAAAGGGACAAACAAATAAAATACTTGTATAATTTTTTGTTTTGATAACAAATACTTGTATAATAATTCTTAATCATTAACAAAAATGGATGATGGGGTCCTTTATGAAGCCACCATGAAAAGACACTAGTCATTTTTTCACTTTCTTATTATTATGGTATTCGAGGTAAGGATGTAAGATAAATTTTGTCTAAGAGTTTGTTTGAATTAATGTTTGAGTAGCACATTTACGGAAGTTAAGATAAAACTCCTCACACATACTTACCTTATATAACTTAAATCATGTTATAAAAGCATCTTCTACTGTTAAGACAAACATGCACAATTTGTGTAAATAAACACTTTTGAGGTGTTCAAAAGTATTCCCAACCAATGATGATGGTCTCAAAAATGACCCAGATTAAAATTAGGAAAAATTAAACCAAGATCCCAACCCAAAAATATATATATATTTTAGAAATGTCTAATAGCTTGTCAATGACAAGTGAAAGAATTATTGTTAACAAATTATGAGATTTTCTTATATTAATTTTTTTAATTGGTTTTTTGATGTATTTTCCTCTAACATTTTAACATTATGATGATGGAAAAACACACACACACACACAATTCATCATCTCACAAAAACCATGTTTTGGGTTCAACTTTTGCCACGGAAAATTCCACAAGTAATTTATTTGAACTGTTAACAAGTTAGCAGGAACTCTGTAGTACCAACACCATCAACCCTAATTGTACTTTCTTCCACCAGTAACCGAAGTTGTTTGTGGTTTTACAAAGGGATGGTCTAGTAATGCTGAAGCAGATGGGCGTTCGGCTGGAGTTCTTGTGAAGCAGAGTTTGAGAAAATCGTTACCCTCTTGGCATAACTTTTTTGGTATGGGCGGATGTTGCATTTTACCAACTTTATAAATGACCTGCACCTGCTTAGTAAATAAATTTGTTTTAATGATATAATTCGTTAACTAATAAATGAAAGCTCCAGACACACACACAATGTCGCGCATGATTCCATAATTAATCTGATATTGAAAAATCATACCCAAATTTCTCACTCTTATCCTTGCATTCATAATGTCACGTATGATTCCATAATTAATCTGATATTGATAAATTATACCCAAATTTCTCACTCTTGTCCTTGCATTTAACCGAGGCACTACTTCATTAAGGTTACACCTAAAGATGTACTATTAGTCGATAAAGTACATTATATGCTTTGTTTATACTAACACTGTGCTAAGTTATACACATCCTGGGGACTCTGCTATTCTAAGATTAGACGTATTATGTTTGTGTGGGTAAAGCATCAATAGAAAGATTTTTTTTATTCAAACAGTTTATTGCTTGACTTTTTTTAGAAAAAAAAATTTATAGCTGAAAATAACAAAGAATTGAATTCTTTAAATTTTTATACAAATTAAAAGTCATATTATCAAATGCAATATTAGCTCTCTCTCTCTCTCTCTCTATGTATGTGTGTGGGTTTGTATTGAAGGGTAAATTTAAAAGTATTTACCCGTTCAAAACCAAGCCAAGGATGCTTCATGAGAACATTTCAATGATTACACAACCTAAACTCCATATATCAGCAACACAAGCTTCATGCAAGCTCTGATATTTTTTATCAACAACCTGAATTAGAAATAAGTTAGTTAAGAAATACCTTTTGAAGCATATAAATTAATGGAGAGAATGAAAATATATACCTCTGGGGCTATATAATATGGAGTTCCCAACACTGAGTGCCTGCCCCCAGATTCTTCCAGCTATTCAACACAAATATATAATTAATTAAGTCATATATATATCAATTCCAATAGGGTATTTAAAAGACCACAAAAAAACCCCAATATTATGGGAAACCCGCACTCTATCCTAAACATGAAACATCATCTTAAATTACCACAGATATTATGTCTCAAGTTTGAAAATTAGAGATAATCTCACTTTGTATATTGATGTTTTTATTCCAATGAAAAATGCTACAATATATAGACTTAGAGAGAGTAATTAGGGTGAGAGTGGGAGAATCAGAGGGAACAAGACGAACTCTTACGACTACCGTCCACAACTTCCCCACCTTCACCATTGTCGGACTTCTCTCCACCATCGCCTTCCACCACTGTCCACCGTTGACCTTCCTATCTACCCCCGCCGTTCTAATCTCCACTACTGGCTAAAGATACAAAAAGAGCTCTATGAAAACGAGACCTTCGTTTTTCGATTTTCAACACCAAAACCTTCACCTTCGTTACTCTTCCACTCCCACCATAGTCACTTCCTCCGTCGCTTATCATTATCATCTGCCATCACCACCGCAAGAGATCAGACCTGGAGCTTCAGTCATGGAGAAACACACCAGACCTGGAAGCTCGACTTTGAAAGCCAGAAGTATCGAGGACATTTGAGCCTTCACTTCCATCCTACTCTGTTGCTAGCAACATCCCTTCCTCCATCATAGTTGGTGACCTTCATCATCCCAAACCAACAAAAGAACCAACAGTGGCGGTGAATGAACCAGAACAGGGAAGGAGGAAATCAAACCATAACAGAGGAAAGACCATCATCGGGATTCAGTTTAGTCTCTCTTATATCCACCAGCAGCTTTGCTCTCAATCACCAATGCTTCTCTTTGAGTTTGTTTCCATGGCTGTTTCAGTTTGGAAGCTTCGATTGGGTTCTTTCATCGCCATGTGTAGCTAAAACCCTTGATCCTTGGTGATGAGGATTTTTGCTTTGAGCATTTGTGGTTCAATAAGGGAGTTCTTCAATCTTATGCTTCAATTATATATTTGATTTTTTTTGTTTAGGTTTATCATTATTTAGTAGTGGGACTTGGATTGCAATTATGTTTTTTATGTTTTTTTCATGTGAATTGACCATTGAAATTGGATTTTGTAGTGTCAATATTATATGTATTTGAATCTTTTGTGGTTGCAATGAGGCTATATTGATTAGCATGTTATTTCTAGTTAATGTGGTTGATTTACGGCTTTGAGAAACTGTTTAGTACTCAATTTCAAACAGACTCATGTTGCATTATTATTCCAATTTTAATTCCATATTAAGTGGTTTAAAACAATATCTCAAAAGGTAGTAGTTAGCTATGTTTATAGAAGCCACTATTAATAGGGAACATTGGACTTAAGTGCTATCTTGAGGTTTTTATCAAGACTGAATGAATTTTAAATCCTATTCTTTTTTAGTGAGACTAGTCAATACCTTTACTACCAAGAGCATTCATCATTCATATTTTCACTCTCACTTTGAACATTTCTCCTTTATTTTCTAAAAATACCAAAAAGCGTATAAATAGCTTTATTTTCATGAATATTAATTTAAAGAAAACTAATTTCAAAACCCCTTTCAAAATTGAAAAAACCATATTTTCAAAAAATTAGCATTTAGTTCAACCTAGGGAAATCAAATTAAAAGGCTCCCGATAAGAAAATGATCCCAAGTTGTTTGCACTATATTTCATTTTAATTCGTAGGGAGAATTGGTAAATAGTGATTTGACTCAAAAGGTTGGCCGGTGGTGGGGCCGATGGCGGGGGTATTTTTATTTTTTTTATTTTTTTCCTTTTTTTTCTTATTTTTTTAATTTTTTTCTTATTATTTGAATTTTTTTTCTAATTATTTGAATTTTTTTCTAATTATTTGAATTTTTTTCTAATTATTTTAAGGTTGTGTCAAATCAATAGGCCAACCTAGTTTTGCAAGATTTAATCCTGGATTTGAGTCATGATCGTTCATTTGAATAGGAGAGATACTTCAACTAGTGTCTAGTTCCTCTTGAACTTGTTGTATGGACTCAAAAGCAACTAAGGTTGTGTCAAATCTCGTCTTGATTTTCCTAGATTTGAGTCATCCACTTCAACCCCTCTTGAATTGATCTCAACATTTGTTTCCAGTTAATTGAGTGTAGGTTTACATTGAGGTGGAATAGGTTTAGACTCATGATCAGATTGGGTAAGACTGGGTTGGTTCGTAGGAGCAAATGAGTCAAGGTTGGCTATAAGGTTAGGAAACGATAATGATGATGCCTTTATTGTGACTTTGGAGTTAGCTTCTTCCAAAATAAGCCACTCAATGTCAGTATACTCCCCCAAAATGGGTAATTTATGATGTTAAGCTTCTTCTTCAGAGACGACGGTATCCTAGGACATGAAAAGTTTCTTGGAAGTAGGATAATAGCATTTATACCCTTCCTAAGTAGAGAAATATCCAAGGAATATGCATTTGTTAGCTCGAGCAGGAAATTTGTTGCCATCATTTTTTGTGAACAAAGACAACACAACCAAACAACTTTAGAGGGTAATGAATTGATTAATGGGCAATTTGGAAAGTGTTCAAGGAGTTTTTGGTTAGAGATGATGTAATTAAGAACTTAAGATGGCATGCGGTTAGTTAAATAAGCAGCTGTTAGTATGATATCATCCCAAAAGATCCGTTCCAATAACAAGGTTCGGGTTTCTTCCAACAGGTGGCAGTTCTTTCGCTTGGCGACTCCATTTTGTTAAGGGGGGTGTAAGAAGTTTGGTGATTAATTCCTTGCTGACCAAGAAATTCCTTAAAGGTTTCGCTTATGTATTCCTTGGCATTATCATTTCGTAATACCTTAATGGAAGTATTGAATTAGGTATGCACAAAGGTATAGAAGTTTTGAAACACTTTAACTACTTCGGATTTTTCTTTCATTAAGTAAACTCATGTTGTTCTTGTGTGGTCATCTATGAAAGTAACAAACCATCTAGCATTAGTAAGGGTTTTCACTTGTGTAAGACCCCGAATGTCACTATGGATGAGTGTGAATGGTGCAAAAGGTATGTAGGGCTCTCTTTGGGATACAAGGATTGAGTTTGTTTTGCAAGTTGGCAAGTTTAACAATGAAAAGGAATGGAAGTTTTATTGAATAAAGCTTGGAAACACATGCTTCATATAATTAAAACTAGGGTGGCTTGAGTGACAATGCCACAAAAATACATCATTCTTTTGAGAATTTGAGCTAACCAGAACCCTTCTTACCTTCCATGTATTTTTATTCTTCAAATTCCATCCTTCAAGGTAGAACAGTTCATCCCATTTTCTAGAAGTCCCAATCATCATCCTTGATTTTAAATCTTGAAAAACACAAAGATCATCATAAAAAAAACACTCGGTAGATTCGACGATGTAGTCAACTTGCTTATAGAGATCATATTACAAGTGAGCATAGGCACAAACAAGACATTGTGTATTTCCAAGTGATTAGATAGTGTGACTATGACAATTCCCTCAACCTTTGTGATTAAACCATTAGCAACTTTTACTTTGAGGTGTTCATGACAAAAAAGGTTGTGGAATAAAGTTTTGATACTAGTCATGTGATGTGCAACTCTTGGATCAACAATCCAAGTATCTTCACTAAACATCACAACATTGAGAGCTACAATGGAATTACCTGATTGCATCGAATTAATGCTAGGCATTGAGTTTGACTTATTATGATTGTCAAGTTTCCTACAAAGCACTTGTAATTCTTCTTGGCTCAGGTGATCATGACCTCAACTTTTTGTTCAGATGTGCTAAGGTGACTTCAAAAGTTTTGTTTCCATTTGATGGCTTGCCATGTAGCTTACAACATTCTTCTTTGATATGACCCTTCTTCTTACAATAGTTGCACCATTTGTTATTCCTTCATTCACTTTGTGGTCCTCTCACAGTAAGTACTGTGCTTTCAATTTGACCTAGGCCACTTTGAGTCAAGAGTTTTATGTTTTTTTTTAATTGTACAAAGTTGACAACATCAAATAGACATGGAAGATGTTTCAATCCCATGTTTATGCCCTTTATTTCCTCGAAGGGTCATTTAGACCTTGAAGAAATTGTCATGTATCCTTCATTCTTCCACTATCTTCTAGTACAATTGAGCGTCCTCGATGTTTTTCCATAAATGAACCTTAAACAAGTCTTCGCTGCTACCACAATTTTAGTAAATCATTATAATATTTAATTTTCAATATGTTACCTTGTTTCAAATCACGGAGTTATCTCTTCAGATGGATCAAGGAAGTGGTGTCATCAAGGGAAAAGTAGATTCTTTGAGCTGCATCCCAAATTTATTTTTCCATGTTTGCAAGGATATAGCCTTCATTGATGTCCAGAGTCATCGAATTACACAACCAACTCATTACTTGGTTGTTCTCAACGAACTAGGTGTCAAAATTTGGATCATTAGTTGCTAACTGGGGAGGTTCTCCAGTAATGCACTTCCCTTTTCTCTTGCCACATAAGTATCTCAATACGCTTTGGGACCACTAGAGGTAGTCCTTCCCATTAAATTTATGGTTAATAGCCATACCTTGAATTCAATTCGAGAAGACAATTTTGCTGCTATTTTTGTGGTTTTTGAAGGCCCGGTAGTAGTAGAAGAGGCATTCCTTTGAGTTTGAACATTAGTACCCGATATTAAGGCCATTAGATTGACCCCTGAACTTGCTAGATTTTTTGGAAGAGTCTTGAAAAGAGAAGGAAAGTCATTGGAGTCCATTTCTGGGAGGAAAAACACACAACAGCGTGTAGGGGCTGCAATGGCACGTGGACTTACAAGCTAGGATAAAGGAGGCAAGTATGGCTAACATGCGACTATTGGAATGACATCAAACTACTATCCTCCAAAAATGTTTGTTATTTAAAAAGAGAAGTAAAAAATAAAGGCGGTGACATTTTTGTATTTGACATATTGGACGTCCCTATTTAGAATTGGGAGGCCTAAAGTGGACCTTAGGCATCCCAAATTTAAATTGGGACACCTGGGTCAAAGGCGTCTCAATTAAAAAAGAGACATCACAAGTAAAGCTTTTGGCGGGAAAATCACTACTTTTGGTGTTCTTTTTAGAGTTGGGACACCTATTTGGATATTTTAGACATCCCAAATTTAAATTGGGATGCCTATGTCTAAACTTTAGGCGTCCCAAATTGACTCCTATTTGTAACCTTTAGGCATCCCAAATTCAAATTGGGATGCCAAAGGCACTCCTATCACATCTTCCAAACCCTTTCACAAGAAGTTTCAACTCTACACCTTTTAACACATTTCATTTTTCTTCTTTCTTAGACACCAAGTTAGCTCTCATCACCTTCAACCTTTGACCTTCGACCTTCAACCTTCGCCTTCTTCTCTCTGTTGTCGCTCCCCTCTCTGCTTTCCTTCCTCCTATCGATCATCCCTCTCTATCATGTCTCTTTTCTTTCTCATTAACTTTAGTTCAGCCACTGCCACTAGCCACCGCTCCCATGGCGTATTCTCATTCTCATCAACTTTGGTCCCACAGGCCTCTCTTAGATCTGCGCCTCTAGTTCCTCAAATCTGCTAACACCAACTATAGCCACCGATTTCGGTGATGTCGAACTGTAACCTCAGATCTACAAGCATCGACAACGCCTTCCATCGAGCACCAACTGCAACCTCCATTTTCAATGATGTTGGATAACAATGTGAAGCCAAAATAGATCTGAGGACAATATCTTTCATCGAGCACCGATTGAAGCTTCTGTTCTTTTTAAAGCTTCCATCAAGCCCGATTGAAGCTTTTGGTTTTGTGTAGATATGATATTTTGATAGATTTTAGTTTGATTTGCCTTTTTTCATTTTGGTTAGGGAGTATGTTGATTGTTTATTTGTTCTTGATGGTTATGGGTTTTGATGTCTCCCGTAATCCGAGTCAAGAAGCTTTCGATAATGGGAAGCGAATATGGAGTTGGGAAGGTTTTGGTAATTTGTCTTCTTATATGGTCGACTTGCCGGTTCTTTTTCCACGGCCAACCTCTCAAACCAAAGGTTTAGGGTTTTTTTTTTTTTTTGTTAAAAAAAAAAAAAAAAAGCAATATAAAGTCCTAAAAAAATTTGGGATGCTATAAATCTCACTTTACTACACCTCTCACATAGGTGTCCCCCACAAAAGGGGAAACATAGAATGGGCAAAAAAAAAAGACGTTAAAAGGCTTTTTGGTAGTAGTAAACCTCGGGGTTGTGTTGATCAGAGCTTTCCAATCAAGCTATGGTGGTAGTGTCAACCCACTCACCCTCCTTTAGCGTCGGCCTTCTCTCTCTCTCTCTCTCTCTCTCCTGTTTTGGTCGCCTTCCCAAGGTACGGTTCAAACCTAGATGCTTGGACACCATATTGAAAATTAGAGATGATCTCATTTTGTATATTGACGTGTTTTTATTCTAGTGGAAAATGTTACAATATATACACTTAGAGAGAGTAATTAAGGGAGAGAAACAAGGGATTACCATCAACTAAAAAGGAAAATTTTAAAATTTGAAAAATTCAATCTAGATCCTAAAATCAAGGGATATGATCTAGATCCTAGAATCAAGGGATTTTCTAACAAAAATCAATGTCCTCGGTTTTGTCATGTAAATGCCTATTTTACAAGATATCCAAGAACTTACCTGCTTTGACAAACCAAAGTTAACCAACTTTACAGTTTTGTTGGAATCAATAAGTACATTGTCTGGCTTTATGTCCCTATATACATCATACATAAAAATAAATAAAGAATAACAGATGGGGGAATAAGTTGATTTAATCCCAACAAACATTAGTTCAAAATTAATTGTTCTACAAGAGGTGTGTTTTGAATATAATGACCCAAACTAATGAAAGTATGAGAGTATATATACCTATGAACTACTTTTTTGCCATGCAGATAAACCAACCCAGAGAGAATTTGTGCAGTGAAATTTTGAATTAAAGATTCAGGTAAAACACCTCGTTCCAAGATATATTTCTTCAGTGAACCTAGTTGTATGTATTCCATGTAAAGAAAAATGTCGCGTCCAACCTAATTACATATGCATGAACCAATTGATTAATTAATAGTGTGTATAGTTTCCTCCTCAGCTTAAATCAAAAGAATACTTACTATTTCATGGCCATAATACTTTACAACGTTTGTATGTTCCAGTTGGCTGAGAATTTCGATTTCCTGAAAACAAAAGTACACTAATTTGGTCATGTTTGATACAATATAATGAACTGTGTGGATTAATTAATCATTTTTAGTTTCTTCTATTTTGTTATTGCAATCATCAAGAAAATGTTTTCTTTCTCCATCTTTTTAATGTATTGCATAATTTGAATTCTTTAAAGTTATAATGTTCATTAATTAATAAAAAAAATTGGTAGGGAGGGAATTTAAATTCTGTTCAGGTATCATATTTTTTTAAAGACAAAAAATGATGAGGAGTGGAGTTTTTAATTTTCTTTACTTTGTTTAACTCTACTCCAGAATTTGTTCTTACTTTCTTATATTTTATTCACAGACACTTAAAATTAAATGTTTGACTTCAACTTTCTGGTCCTTTCATGACAAAGAATCTTCACTTGTGGCTGTGGGGGATTATATGTGTGACAAAGAAACTCTAATAATGCGCGCCTGCTCACATATAAGACGTACCTTTTGTAATGAAGGTTTCATGTTTTCAGGGTTGTCAATGTCTTTAAGTTCCTTGACTGCACATAAGGCTCCAGTTTCCCTGTCAGAAATGAAGAACACAACATGCTTTTTATAGCTACAATAAAGTGTTTACGGCTTATTAGCTAGACTAAGAAGTTCGAATAAAGACAATAAGATCAGAACATCATCAATTTATTCATATATACCTGTTGCAGGCAACATAAACAATCCCATGTCCACCAGCCCCAATACGTTCCCCTTTTTCACATATGCTAAAATTGGTGGATTCAGAGATTGAATTAGCAGCAGCAGCAGCATCGTCTTTCTTCACTGCATTTAAGGCTCCAGTTACTCTGCCAAGAATGGAAGACAGAACACATGTTTTTGCTGGCTAACACAAGTTTTTACATAATTCATTACTTACTAAGAAATTGTGAAATTAAGAAAATAAGAAGAAAATATGAATTTAGTGGGCGAATTATTATTGTATACATATATACCGGTTAGACGCAACATGAACAAATGCGGATCCACCATCTCCAATTTCTCGTTGGCTAAAACCTGAGGTAGAAGAAATTGAATTATTAGAAGCATCATAATTCTGTTGACGAACCGACTTGGTATTCAAAGAAGAGGCTTGGGTGCGGCTGATATATTGTTCCAGTTCCTGATACTTGCCGTTATAAATCATTAGAAAATTTTGAAAAAAGTGAAAATGCGTGTTGAAGATCTTACTGTGTCTTGTTGTAAGACATGGAACATCTCGATAAAACCATAATCTACTCTGTTGGCTGGGCTCATTTGGTGACTCTTGTCGGGCAATCTCTTTACCTACATCTTCTATCAAACCGTGCATTGTTACACGAGCTTGTTCAATCTTTATAAGAGATTTATCAATCAATGTATCAATAGCATATTTTGGTTCGATTGCATGAACAGATAGCAAGATATCGATGACATTTGTTAATTCCTCTCCATTGTAAAAACAAGCCAAGTCAAAGTATCGTAGCTTACTTTCAATGCATAAAAAACTCTTTCATTCGGTGTGGTTTTAAATTGTTGCAATGCAGAATTCCAAAGAATGACTCCTTTATCACCCAAGTTAGAACCAATAACTTCTAAAGCTAATGGGAAGCCACACGAATAATCCACTGCACTATTGCAAACCTCCACATAGTTGGAATCAACATTTTCTGTTTTAAAGGCATACCAACTAAGCAACTTTAGAGATTCCTCACTATTTAATCCCTCAACATCATAAATGCTTTCAATACCATGACTTTTTAATAATTGCTTATCTTTGGTGGTGATGATGATTCTACTTCCACAACCAAACCAATTACAACTTCCAGCAAGTGCTTGTAGTTGCTTCGATTCGTCAACATCATCAAGAATCAAAAGAATCTTCTTTTGACTGAGCCTACGTTGTATTATAGGTATACCTTCATGATAATCATCAAAATTGAGATCTTTTGCCATGACTAATTTAGACAATAATGTCTCTTGAAGATGTGACAAACCATTTGGCTCTTTAGATCGTTTTCTTATATGGGAAAGAAAACATAAGCCTTCAAAATTATCAGCAATGGAATTATATAAAGCTCTGGCAATAGTTGATTTTCCTATTCCACCAGCTCCCCAAATTCCTATCATTTTAACTTTCTCAGTGGACCAAAGATCTAAACAAGAGATAACGTCCTTCACTCGAGGTAGAAGTCCAACAGGATAATTTGTAACATGTAAAGGCTCCTGGTTAATCTTTGCAGCAACTTCATTAACGATCATTGTAATACACTCTTGTTCATTTGCAATCCTGACCAATTTGTAAGAAGTTTGCACTTTTAGTAAACTGAACATTCAGATATGTCAATTTTAGGTATAAAAACTTGGTTGCTATCCCTATTCCTCCCAATCAGATGTAGTGCCATTCCTCCTCACATAGTAAAAGATGAAATATGAGAGCGTTGTGGCACTATTTTAAATTGAATCCTAATTATTAGAATACTATTAAGTTTATAATATAAAAATATAAATAAAAGTATTTTTGTACACTTGCAAGTATGAACTAATGGTGTTCCAGCTTGTTAGTGATATTCAGCTGTTCTGCATATAAGGAGGAATACACCATGCTTGGTTACTGTTTCTCGATGGGTTTTCAAAGAAATACTCGGCATATTTCTCAAAAATTTTGTTACCCCTACTAAAAAGGAACCAAACTAGCCAAGGCATCATAGAGTATGCGCATGTTGTTGTAAGATGGAAATTGTAATTAACTTTTATTACAATAATAAGAGAAAGGGTAAGGAGACATACTTGGGTTTGAGATGATAGCCTTTGAGATCAGCAGCTTGAGATAGAGCCTGCCTCCATTTTTCCACCTTTTGCACCTCGTTTTTGAATCTTTTTTCCAGTTGAGCCAATGCTTTTGCATAGCTTTCTCTCGGATTTCGGAGTTCTGATGGATCCACAAGATAAAATATAGGATAGATCAACCGACTTTCTTCCTTGAAGCACTCAAGAATCTTTTCAAGTTCTCGCAAACAAAATGTTGAGTTTGCATAGTTTATTGAGAAAACAATGATGGCTATTCGTGATTCTTCTATAGCTCTGAAAACTGTGGGTGTGATATTTTCTCCCGCCCTAGTACATTCATCAGCAAGAATGGCACGAATTCCCCTTCGATGCAGAGATTGATGGAGATGGTTGGTGAAACTTAAGTGCGTATCTTCTCCATAGAAACTAAGGAACACATCGTAAGTCCATTTGGAAGTGAACAATGAGGATGGTGGTCGATGTGCCATGGCTGATGAAGACGAGGCGCCGGGCTTAGAAACTGCTTAAGAGAGATCTCATAGGACTGCAAAGAATCAAGCATTGAATTTCTAACGAATATGAGTTTTGACGTGATTGTGGCTTTTTAGTTTAGTCTTTTTCTAAAAAGCCACACGTCTTTAAAGAAGAGAGGGGGGGGGGAAGCCACACATCCACTGTCTTGGGATGATAAACCAAAACTTCGTAGTGTTTGTCGTTTAGACTTTTTCTTATGTTTAATAGTAGGACATTGTTACTCCCCTACCTCCGATTCATTAGTCTAAAAACATCTTTTTATTAGAATATTTCTTTTGCAGATCTAAACGTCTAGATTAGCATAGGAAAAATTGACTTTTAAATATAAAAGCTATCCTAAACGTCATATTCTTGAATCAAACGTATAGAATATCTTAACTCAAAAATGAAATCAACAAACAATTATGCAATTTAATTATTAAAGTTGAGTATACTATATAAAACATTGGTTGAGACCAGCGGTGTGAAAGATTGAAAAGCTATCAACACCTTTACTTTTTTCATAATCAATTTCCAAGTTCCTTTTCCTTAGTGGCAGACATGACTTTTGAAATGGACGAAGACTTGTTACAGTACTCCATATTCTCTCTCTCTACAAATTAAATAAACCCAATAATTAATTTATTTTAACCGTCAATAATGCGAGGCTCGGGGAGGACTCGGGAGTCATGATGTCCTAATTTTGTATTTTTTTTGTATTATCCTTGTTACATGTTTTTAGGTTCCTAAATATTTATATAAATTCTGTAGACTAAAATTTATAATATTTTTTTTAAACTTTAGGTCAGGTGCACATAATTAACATAATTCATTAGTGAGTTTAATGCAATGGGCTTAAATTTGCAAAATTATTTATTGTGTCCATTTTTTTACACATCCTTATAAATTAAGGAAAATACTTACACAAGTTCTTCAATCACACAAGTTCTTCAATCACACGTGATCATTTATCCTACTTTTAATATATTATATCATTTAACTATAAATTCACATGAAAAAATAGGACACATTAGCCATGTGTTATTACTTATTAGAAAACTTGACATAATAGATACTACTAGTATTTTTAGTATAAGTATGATCCTAGTAATTACTCAATAAATTGAAATTCTTCATAAAAAAAATAAATAAATTGAGATCCATTAATTTCAAGTATAAAAAAAGGGGTTTAAACTTCTCATGTTGCACGAGAAGAAGAAGATTCCTACACACACATGAAATAGTGGAACCCACGTATTTTATGTGGGTGACATGAAAAAAATACTTCTCCTACAACATGAGAAGTGTTTTTCCCATAAAGAAATTACCCAATCATTTTAAGCATAATTTTGAAACAAATCATACAAATTGTTGACAAATTTAACGTCACCACCTAAATTAACTAATTTTCTTGATTTTTGTCAAGTGGTTTAAAGGATACTCTATCTGTAAAACCAAAACGGAAGGCAAAAAAGAAAAAATACAAAACCAAAAAGAGTACTATATAATACATATATTATATATTGTTTTAATTATTCAATATCAATATGAAGAGGCGTATAACATATTTTTCATTTACAAAATTGTTCCCCCAATACTCTACATCTTTATAATAGGAGAAATTATGTAAATCAACCTGATGATTGCCTCTAAATATATAGTTCAGTCCTTCTTAAGTTGGTTATAATTCTTAATACTCTGAAAATGATATAAAATATGACTATACTGACCTATTGAGGGAAACAGGATGTGATCCAGGAAACTGCAATCCCCTTCCCTAAAGATCAGGAAAAAGTTTGAGAAAACTCATGTTAATCACAAAAGAAATAATAACAAGAAATTTCTCCTGGCTGCAGAAACTCACTCATAAAGGCAGCAACGGTGGCTGCACTTAAACCAAGTAAATGCATCAGTAAGAAACAGATCCAACAAAACTCAGTTGATAACCGATTAAGGTCAACTCATTGAAGGAATTCGGAACCCAAGAAGAAACAGTTCCACCGGGAAAATTACTCGAGAAAGAAACGGCGGGGTTTAAGAAAGAAAATAATTAACTCCGAAGATAAGCTTCTAGGTTACGAGGAGAGGCGAGGACAATTGGAAGTGAGCACACGGAACTAGAAGTGATCGAGCTTCGGGAGAGAGAGAGAGGGCCGCGGTTAGGGCGACGAGGTGAATGAGATGTCGAGAGTCTCGAGACTCAAGATGAGGAACCGTGGGAGACTTGGAGAGATCGAGGGATACAAGCGTGCACTGTGATCGATCATCGAGCTCGGAGAGCGTATCCGGGAGGCGGCGGGGAGGGCAATCGAGAAAATGGGAGAACGGGTATGGCGGGAATAAACCCTATCATTTCGATTATAAAATATAATATTACATGCTTATCAGATAGGGCCAAATAGGGTAGGGCTGCATTAAAATATAATATTACATGCTTATCAGATAGGGCCAAATGTTCCTCACAGGACACCCGATATCAAAAATCTTGAATCATAGGGGAGTTGTTATGGCTTCATCAGAACCTCCCAACACTCTCCAGCATCTCCCGCTAGCTGACTCTGGATTACGCAAACTCCCACCGGACCGGCCGCCGGCTGAAGGTCAGGAAGATCGCAAAAAGAGGAAAAAAACAGAGGAGATCTCCAATGCCATTATGGATGATAGAATGTTAGACAATGATCCAAATTCCAACCAGAACGAAAATTCAGAACAGCAAGGAAATTCTGACAGAGAAGAAAATAAAACTCCAAAGTTCCCTTCTTACCGTGCTTCCTTAATGGGCTTCAACGGAGTGGCTCACACTAGCCATATAATGGAGGAAGACGACCTCTTCAGCGATGACAAAGAAATATCCTGGAAATTGCCGGAAGAGTCTGAGGAAATAAAGAAACTTAAGGAGCTGTATCTTGTAGCACCGTGCACGGAGGAGGAGTATAATCAGTGGTGCGAGCCATGGAATTATGCGTTAATTCTCACTGTGTTAGGCAAGAGATTCGACTTGTTCATTCTCAAAGAACTCCTATCTAAGCTATGGGGATTTTCAAGCTTCGAATTAATAGACATTCCTAATAACTACTTTGTTGTCAGATTTCAAGACCAGGAATTATGGAGATCACATTACCGTAAGGTCTTATACGATGGGCCTTGGGTGATCAGGCAGCATTGCGTTCTAGTTCAACGCTGGACCCCCTACTTTAATCCTTATTAAAACCCATTGGGAAGAGTGGCTACTTGGGTCAGAATCCCTGATGTACCGATGCACTGCTACAACAAGCACTGCATATCACGCTTGGGTGATCGGATAGGGCGCACGTTGAGAGTTGATATGAACACATTACAAGACTTTCAAGATGCAACACCGACAGTGCAAAGAGGGAAGTTTGTGAGGATTTGTGTCGAATTAAATCTCCAAAAGAAACTAGTGCCCAAGGTGATAGCTGCGGGATCGGTGTTTAATGTTGAATATGAGGGCCTTACTCTCATCTGTTTCGGCTTTGGGCGGTATGGACATAGGAAGGATGAATGCCCTTATAGGTGCCCATAACCGACAATCAATGGAGATCCTGAGGTGACACAGCAACCTACGACGCAACCCAACTTGAACCAGACCTTTAATCGGCCTCCATCGGTGGCGTCGTCCTCGGAAGACCCTTTTGGGCCATGGATGCTGGTTCAGCGGCGGAGTAACCGGAACAGAGCGCCATAACGATCGGAAAATTTGACAGCCCAGCAAAATCCCTCGACTTCCGGAACAAGGACGTCGAAATCCAATCCTGTCAGGCCAAAATCTCGATTTGCGCCGATAGGAGATCTGGACGATGATGCCAAACTGACAGGAGAAGATTCATCAGTACGAACTGGACACGCTGGACACGCGGGGCAAGCCATCGTTTTGGCGGTGAAGGCAAAAAATCAGAATGCTGAGTAGGGGAAAAATTCACAGGCGGCCAGACCTAATGGGCACCGAATGGACTCTGGATATAGTGCCAAAACAGTTTATAGGCCAATTGGAAAAAATCATCAAAATGGGCCCAATAACTTGGCCGTCCAATAACAAGCACGTTGATTACGGGCGCGAAAATAACACTAAATAAATCAAATGAGGCCACCAAACTTAATAGTGGCGAGACTGGTGGGCCAGTTAGTTTAGATGGCACGGATGGGCCTGTCCAGTTGCAAAATACTCCTGTCCAAACTGAATCCAGCAAGCCAAGCAGCCAAGCTTCAGATGGGAATCCAAACACAAATAAAGCTTTAGTTCAAAAAAGCCCAATGAAAGGAAAGGCAAAAATAAGGGCCGGGCGGCACGTTATTGTCAAGGGAGCATTAACACGTTGGCGCACCAAAATTCTTCCATCATTCTGTGGATCAAAACCCTCACTCGCTTTGAACAATGGGATCCCAATGAAGACATCGCTCCTGATTTCTTGGATGGCAATGCAACGGTAGTGCCTGAAACCCAGGCCCAACTGGAACACATTGACGACGCCAGATAGCGGAGGTAAGTATTTCTATCCCATCTTTTAATTAATTATTTTATGATTATTGGATCTTGGAATTGTAGGGGGCGGTAAACAGGCCTTCCATTTAAGCGTTAAAGATATTGTTTATAAATATCATCTCAATATTCTTTGCCTTTTGGAGCCTCGCATTAGTGGGGTTAGAGCTGATAAGGTTTGTCGTAAATTGGGCTTTAACCAATGGATTCGGGTTGAATCAACTGGCTTCTCGGGAGGTATTTGGCTATTGTGGGATAATGGTGCTTTTGATATTACCTATATTACCTCCACTACTCAATTGCTTCTTTGTCGGGTTAATGACCTTCACAATAATAACGTAAGTCTCCTCATTTTTTGTTGTGTACGGTGAAACTACTACGTAGGCGAATTGCTTTATGGGACTCCCTTCGCTCGCTTGCTAGTTCTAATCTTCCTTGGCTTATTTTGGGGGATTTCAATGCTTACTTGTCGCCAAATGATAAACTTGGAGGATCGGACCCGCAATGGACCTCTATGCAACATTTTAAGAATTGCCTTGATGATACTGAGCTTATTGAGACTAATGTGCTTGGAGAAAAATATACCTGGGAAAAGCAGGGGCTAAAGGAAAGGCTAGACTGGGTCTTCACCAATTTTAGATGGTTCAATTCCTTTCCAAACCACTCCGTTTGTAATGCGCTAAAATTTAGATCTGATCATCGGATTGTGGTCGTTAATTCCAATTCCTCATTGCCTCAAACGAATGGCTACCAGAAGCCGTTCTTTTACCAAGTTGCTTGGACCCTGGAAAACGACTTTCAAGACATCACTAGGCAAGCTTGGCATGAAAAGAACTGGATTCAAGGTCTTCAAAGTTTCCAAACAAGTGCTTCTTATTGGAATGACAACAAAGTTGGTAACTTCACAAATAAGAAAAAAGAAATCGTCCGTCGTCTTGAGGGAATTGATAGGAGTAGGAGGATGAATTTGCATACCGGATTGTTCAGGCTTGAGAAAAAATTGTGGGATGATTATCATAAATTAGCCACCCAGGAAGAAATCTTCTGGTTCCAGAAGTCTAGAAGCAAATGGCTGCAGGCGGGCGATAGGAATACAAAATTTTTTCATGCCTCCACAAAGATAAAAAGAAAGAAGCAAAGAATTGGAGCAATTCGTAACGATGCAAGAGACTGGATTGAAGATCACCATACTGCCAAAATGATGGCGCATGACTTTTTCCTAAACCTCTATTCTCGGGATGGATCTGTTAAAGACCCTGTCGAGTTGTGCTCCGATTTTCCACCTATTAATGCTAATGATCTGCTCATGCTGTCGAGGAAAGTCATCAGGGTGGAGATTAAAAATGCTACCTTTGCTATGGGAGCTTTTAAAGCTCCGGGTCCGGATGGCCTTAATGCCCACTTCTTCCAAACTCAGTGGAATGTGGTGGGCGATAAAATCTGTGAGTTTATTGAAGATTGTTTTAACTTTCCGTCGAACATGGCTTTCATCAATAAGTCCAAAGTCGTTCTCATCCCTAAGGTTGACAACCAATCTTCTCTAAAAGAATTCCGTCCGATTCCCCTGTGCAACGTGAGCTTCAAGATCATTACTAAAGTTTTGGCGAATCGGTTCAGAAGCGTTATGGGACATCTTATAAGTCAAGAGCAATGCAACTTTATTGCAAATAGATCGACCTGTGATAACATCCTTATTGCCCAAGAAATTATCCAATCTATGAGGATGAAGGGCAGGAGAAAAGGTTATGTTGCCATCAAAATTGATATGGAAAAGGTTTTTGACAGGCTTGATTGGGGATTCATAAAGCACACGCTTACAAGCCTAAACTTGGAAGGAAATCTTGTTGATCTCATTATGGCCTGCATGTCAACGACTTCTATGTCTATTCTCTGGAATGGTGATGAAAGCCCAAGCTTTACCCCTTCTAGAGGTGTTAGGCAAGGAGATCCTTTGAGCCCATATATCTTTGTCCTTTGCATGGAGCGCCTTAGCCACCTTATCAAAGCGGAATGTCAGGCTAGGCGATGGAAGCCTTTTAGCTTCAAAAGAGGGGGCCCCCACGTTTCCTACCTGTTTTTCGTAGACGATCTTATCCTTTTTACCGAAGCTTCTTCTGGCCAGATGACTGAAGTCTGTAAAGTGATGCAAACCTTTTGTGAAGTGTCTGGTCACAGGATAAACTTACAGAAATCAAAGATGTTTTGTTCCGCGAATGTCAACATTAATAGAGCTCTTCAGCTTAGCCAATCTCTTGGAATTGGCCTCACTTCTGACCTGGGTAAATATTTGGGAGTGCCGATTATCCACAAGAGGATTACAAAAACCACATACCACCCCATTGTGCAAAAAGCTCGATCAAAATTGTCAATGTGGAAATCCAAGTTCCTCACTATGGCTGGTCAATCGGTCCTGATCAAATCTGTCCTATCCTCTCTTCCGACCTACCATATGCAGTCTACCCTCCTGCCCATTTGTACTATTAATGAAATTGACAAGATCTCTAGGAATTTCCTTTGGTCGCAGGATGAAGATATCAAAAAAATTCACCTTATTGCTTGGGACAAAGTTACTCAGGCTAAGAAGCAGGGGGCCTTGGTTTCAAGAATCTAAGACGCCAGAATAGGGCTTTCATTATGAAGCTCTGTTGGAACCTCCTCACTAAAAAAGATGCTCTATGGGTTCGTTGCCTTTGGTCCAAGTATAACTGTGGCGACTCCTCTGTGCCTAAGGTTTCTAAGAAACGGAACTCTTCAGCTGCTTGGAAAGCCATTGTTGAGGTTTGGGACAAATTCCTTGAGGGAGTTGGGAAAAGAGTTAATAATGGGGCGGACACAAGGTTCTGGTGTGACCTTTGGCTTCCTCTCGATCGTCCCCTTTGGGCCTTTGCCTCTAACCAATCTTTAATTAATAAAGATGAAACTGTGAGGGACAATTTGAGGATAAATGGTCGTTGGGACACCAGCAGATGGCAGGGTATTCTTCCCCCCGACATTATTAATTCTATTTCCAGAACGCAACCTCCTTCCAGTAACTTCCCTGATTGCTTCACCTGGAGAGCCGCGAAGGACGGCTGCTTTTTCGTTAAATCTGCCTATCATTATCTCTCTGCGCAGGGAAGAGAAGGTAGAACTAACTTTTGGTGTCAGATGTGGAAATGGAAGCTCCCTGAGAAAGTAAAATATTTCATGTGGCAAGTTGGCCATAACAGACTTGTCACCAACTCTCTCAGAGCCAAGAGGGGCCTTACTAATGACAACCTTTGTCCGTTTCGATGCAATAGTGAGGAGAGTGTGATCCACATCCTCAGAGATTGCGAGAGAGCGAGAAATATGTGGAGAGAAATTTTAAGACCTAACTATTTTTCCCAGTTCTTTTCAGGTAATTTGTAGGTCTGGCTCAGTTGGAACTCCAATCATAAGCCTGCGAAGGGAAGGTTTCAAAATTTCCCCTGGCCTAAGATCTTCAGCTTGGGATGTTGGATCCTGTGGACATCTAGATGCAGACACTTATTCCAAGGCGAAAATAAAAACACCAGGGAGTTGATACATTTATGCAATTATTTCCTTATGGAAGACACGTCAACAATAAATACTCTCACCAAATCTTTCAATTTGACAGGCATGAGGAAAAATCTGGACCCCCCTCCGGAAAATGTGATGCGTATTGATGTTGATGGATCCGTTCGGCACCAATCCCAAGCAGCTTGCAGAGACTCCCAAGGACATTGGTTGATGGGATTCTATAAATCCCTGGGTCTTCGAACTGTTATCAAGGCTGAGCTTTCTGCCATCTTGCTGGGTTTAAAAACGGCTGAGCAGTTAGGGCTCCAACAGATCCTTCTCTATTCTGATTCATTTGATGCCATCAACTCTCTCATGCGTGACGGATGCCATGTTGAGCACCCTTTGCGAGACATCATTGGCGAGATTAGAGATCTTCTCTTTCGTGATTGGAATGTCAAGCTCCTGTATACGCCGAGAGACAACATAACTTGTGCTGATTACTTGGCCAAGGAAGGGCACACTGCCATAGCTAACAACGATGTAACTCTAATTTCTACGATTCCAAGAGGCTGCCTTGAAATGGCCCAGAAAGATCAGTTGGCCTGTCGCTATTATTCTAGCACTTAGGTTGCTGTTTTGTGGGGCTAGATTATCATAGTCTAGCTCTTATCTATTTCCTTCAAGCTTCGGCTTGCCTGTATCTTTCAAAAAAAAAAAAAATCTTGAATCATAAGAGTTCATCACAGACGCAAATGGCCAGCGTCTTATACTCATGATGATCATGTGTACACACACAAGCGTTACCACAGGGATAGGGCCAAATAGGGTAGGGCTGCATTGCTGTTTGATGTCCAGCACTGTCCGTAATAATGCTTAGCCCAAATGTGCCCTTGGACTTTTTTTCTTTTTTAGCTTGGAAGGCAATTTTTCTCTAGACTCGGAGGTGCACACCGGCCTTTGGAATCTCATCATTAGTAGTGTTTAGTTGCGATTTGAAATACGATCAATAAAGCTTTTATGAGCCCTTAAATTAAGCAGTACTTGCATACTTGCATCCATGTGATAGCATTTTCTCAGCGAGTTATGATGCATCAGTGAGTGGCCAACCAAAAAAAAAGAGGAGAAAATAAAACGTTTTAAAATGATGTATGGATGACAGGTTTTATTATATAATTACCTTTTTAAAATCTTAAGAAGGTATGTTTGAGACAAATCCCAAAATTGTTATATATTTCATATTTTATTTGAGATTTTTTTTATAATTATTATGCTTAAAATGCTTTCTTTATCATTAATTGTGATTAAATTTGTTTACATTAAATTAGGATTAAAAAAGGAAAAATTGTAATTACTCTAAATCACCAATTTTTTTTTTAAAGAATATTTGATGTTAGATTAATTGGTTTTTATTGTAGGTTTTTGAAAAATTGGATCAAAACTGAAAATGACAGTTTGAGGGTTGAATTTAATATATGACATATTAGTCCCATAAATTTGAAAATTTTCATTGAGATCCACAAGTAAAACTACCGCGTTTTACCTTTCGAAAATAGATCGAAGCTCCTTCGTAACGTTCTCCATTTTACTTAACAAAATTGCAAATTAAGGGTTGATCAACGACTAAGTAATGCTAACAAAATATCCAAAATAAACCAGAGTATGCAGAATGAGCCCTAACGTGGCAATATACAACCATCCACATAAACCAAAAAGACAGAAGCACTACTTTTGGCAGAAGTAGCCTAAGCTTTCTGGGGTCTTCCCTGATGGACCTGCACGGGAGCTATCACCTGAAAAATGTGGGTAACCATCAATCCAACTTATTACGAATACTAATATGTGTTAGTGAGGTGCCAAGTGGAACAATTTATATAACAAAAATATTAAAAATATAATTTCACTAATATCCACATTGAAAATTTCATGTCATAAATTATGTATCAAAATTTTCATTAAACAATTCCCAAGATACCTCCCATCAATCCGGTGAACCGCCTTGTTTCCTCCGACTAGACCCATGGGCTAAGTTACATCCATGTTCTTGGTTACTCAAAAGCTCCTTGGTCATGTGATGAGGACCGGCCAAAATCCTCGAGCACATGTCCCGGACCATGGGCCTTTTCCCCTCATTGAACATGTGGGGTGTCGTATGCCCTCATTGAACTAGTGGGCCAGTCCCTCATTGAACAGATGGGACAATAAAAAGCCAACCATCATGCATCAATGGTGGCCTCACCACGTGGTAGAATATATATATAACTCCATTTCCTCCCAATTCAACCATTCCCATGATTATCATAATAAATATCATAATATCAAAACTCTCAATTCTTATACATAAATAAATAAATATGTATAAATTCATAATTTAAATCATAAGGTTCCGCAAGGCAATTTAAAAATAATCATAGTGATTTCACAAAATACTCACAAACAACATATCAATACACATAACAAGTGGAAAGTGGTTACCTCTCGCCGAAGCTAACTATTATTACACCGCTCCTAATCCAAGAGCTTAAACACACGCCAAAAATCAATCTACCACAACCAAATTACTAACCATTAATAACTCTTCTAAAACTCCACATAATAAAAATTATAACTTATAATTTCATAGAATTAAAATATACAAATTTTAATAATAAATTTATTTGGAATGCTTGAAGTAGCCATATTATGATGAACCGAAAAATCGAGAGACCATTATAATTGTTAATTCTCTTTTCTATTTATTAATAATTAATAATACCCTTTTCTATTTATTATTTATTCCTCTTTTTAATAATAATAATAATGTTACTGTTTATTTTATATATTTTATTATTATTATTATTATTATTATTATTATACTATTTATTATTATTTCTCTATAATTATTTTAAACTTTTAAAGGCTAACCTAACACTTTAAATTAGGAGTTTAATAATAACATCATATAAATTATACTTTAAAACATTTTAATGTTTCTCATAGTTTTCCAATCCATCAACCTTTTTCCTATTATTTTCCAAATGCACATGGATTATAACATAGTGTGTGTACCTCACAATGTACATATACATAAATAACAAGGTCCTCTAGTATTTCCAAATGCACGTTTTATATGTGTATGTAATTATGTATATACATAGCTTGGCTTGGCTTGGCTTGTGACATATATATTTATATACTTCCAAAACACAGTAAGTTTTTTTTTTTTTTTTACACGCACAACACCTAACACACACACACTTTTATATGTCTAACTATATCTAATAGCAAATTAAAGTCCCCCCTGCCAATTTTTTTTTTTTTAGTTTTTTTTTTTTAGCAACGTTATCTATACACACACACTTTGGCAGCAAGCTTCCCTTACATAGATATCAGTCACAATCATGACAGCAAACCAAAAAGTCTCATAGCCCATGCTTGGTTTCTAATCCTCCCAACCAACGGGTTCTAGCAATTCATATTGATGAACATATATGTAATACCTGACGCCCTCTTGTTATTTTTCTTTGACGCTAATCTTGTTGACCATTTTTAATTAGCACAAAGGAATGCATATATATATAATCTGTGAGATCAATAATACCCTTTTTAAATATCTATACCTACATAATATATATATATATATATATATCTTTACTATTGATTTCTAAATCTTTTCCATGTTCACTACTTGCATATGTTAATATATATATATATATATATATATAAGACCAACTCCTTTTTCACATACACGCAGCCATATAGCTTCAGCTGTACTCATACATATTATCTTATCATTTCCTTCTCTTTCTTTTGTTTGTACAGCAACATATAAGCAATTTTTTCTGAGTTTTTAAACAATAAAAACATCAACCTACCACCTAAGACAGCAACGCTATATACACACATGAACTTAATAGCAATTTGCTCCTATTTTCCCAAAGGCTACGCGATATATGTATTTATATGTGAGATGCCTAAATGTGTATCACCCTTTGACCAAAAAAGAAATATGTGTATCACCTCGTGGCATTTTTTTCATGGAACAGAAAGGAAATGAAGCTCAACTCTTACCTCTGTTTCTGGTTTCCGAAACAGAACACCAGCTGCAACAAACACTCACTCACTCACTCTCTCTATACTTCTCTCTCTTTCTTTCTTGCTCTCAGTTCTCGTTTTGCTTGGTGGTCGAAATAAAAGAGTGATAGAGTTGAAAATGCAGAAGGAAGCATGGGATATTTATAATGAATTAAGGGTCCGTTTGAGGAGAAATATGCAAATAGAGGTGAACACGTTTCAGGCTTTTTCTTGGCTCAAGAGGCATGGAGCTCAACTGCTTGTGGGCAGATGGTGTGTGGCTCGAGGTTGCTCCAACAGGTAAGATCTCTCGCTGACACTGTGCTCTTGACGGTAACGTGATGACACTGGTGTATTATTATTATATTTTTTTCCTTTCCTGCTGTGTTTCCTGCTTTGGCAGAATGAATCAAAGAAAGCTGATATAGTGCAAGTCAAAAGGATATTGCTTGGTCAAGGAAATAGAAGGCAAAATGGGCTAAATATATAAGATCTCCACGTGATTAATTTTTGCTGCATGGGTTTTGGTCTTTGGAGGAGTGTTTGGCCCATGAAGATTTAAGATATTAAAAAATGGCTTTTCAATTTGATTGTCATATGATCAATCA
This sequence comes from Acacia acuminata, assembly GCA_019022655.1. NCBI lineage: Eukaryota > Viridiplantae > Streptophyta > Magnoliopsida > Fabales > Fabaceae > Acacia > Acacia acuminata. The sequence goes on from JAFJYI010000168.1 coordinate 766,748, forward strand.
CGTGTTCAACTGGAGCAAAATGAGAAAAATAATGGATTGAAGTTCAAATGATTAGTGTAATGGGTTTGGGTTTTTTTTTTTTTTTTTTTTTTTTTTTTTTTTTTTTGCAACTGGGCTGCGTATGTGTGTTCTACTGTTATGGGTTTGGGTGTTATTCTAAAATTTGTCTCTTGTAAAATAATACAAAGGAAATAAATTCTTAATCTTCCAACTAATTAATTTAACCAATTTCCAAAATTTAATACCCATATATTATTTCTAAAATTTTTTTTTTTAGGCATAATTTATTCCTTATTTGAATTATTATTTTCCTAAAATAAATTAAGGAAAAAAAAAGCCTCAATTTTATAATTTAATTTCCATAAAATATTCCAATTTTAAATACCAAAATTTGGGATGTTACACCTTCTCTATTCGAAAATTGTGGATTGACTGCACCACGAATCTTGGAATCTCCATAGCTCGACCTTCAACCTTCATCCACCTCCACCTTGACCTTCACCTCCGTTTATCTCCGTCGCCGCCTACCTTCTTCCTTCATCATCCACCTTCACCTCTCTCCCTCACCATCACAAACACACAGTGATAGACTTAGCGGCCGCAAGTTTCAGAATTGTAGAGAGGCGCCACGGGGAAAGACAGAGAACACTGAGATCGACCTTCATCCTTCCACCATCGTACACCACCTACGTCACAATTCCTGTTTTGTTCATCACCATTGTCGACTCCTTCTTTCGCTTCTCTCTCACCTGAATCGGCATTTCACTAACCTCCATGGATGTTCAGCGGTGGCTATGAGTCAAAGCTGTTCTTAGATTCATGAGTGGCTAAGTCTCTCTTCTCAATTCTTGAGTTTGTTTTGGAGCTTCAAAGGGTTTACATTTGATTATTACGAGTTTTATATTGATATTTTATACTAAGGTTGCATATGATCTCGGAGATTGTGTTTATTTGGAGTTAGGCCCTCCGTTTGATACGCATTTTGGACAAATCTTTTTGGAACCCAAGTTCTTAAACCCTCCAATCTTCCTTCATATGTGTTTATCTAAATCTTTGCTTCAAAAGATAATGAGAGTGTGCTAGTTTCACTTTTTTTTGGGACAAATTTACCCCTCAAATTTAAACTTTGAAAATTCGAACTTGATAAGAGCATATTTTTTGAAAATATATCTTAGCAAAAAAAAATTATTTTTCTTTTTTATTTTGAATTAATTACTTTTGAGGGTAAAATAGACATTTCTTGATTCTTTACCAACTACTACCCCTTCATTTTCTTCCTACCAAACAACTCATCTTCCCTCAAGCTATTTTCCCTCATCTTTTTTAAAATATTGCCTTGCCTTCCCTTCCTTCCTCTAAGTCTCTTTCCCTTCTCAAATTTTCCCTGTACCAAAGAGGGCCTTAATGTTACATATTTTGACACCCTATGCTTTATTAATAGCAAATTTCATGCAATTGACTTTCTATAGCTTTTACTTGAATTTTTTATGAATATATAATTGTAATTGTAATACAAATTTTTTTTGATTGCTTGTGTCATTACATTTCATCGATTCAAATTACTATTGTTTAAATTAGGTTTCAGTTACAGGGATTAATTTTGACCTGGTGTAGATTAATTAATTCGTCTAACTCAAGTCAGCTCAAAAAGTGTTTGGGACATCTTTGTCAAACTACCACGTTCTCATTATTTTTTGAAGCAAAGATAGATAAAATTCATTGTTCTGGGAGGTTTTATCATACTTTTCAAAATTAATTCCCATTCCGTTCCACTTTTATTCCAAAAATAAAAAATATATATTAGTTTTTAAAGTATTTTAGCTTAACTGCAATTTAGTTGCTAGATAAAAAGCTCAAATCATTATTTTTGTGCCAACCATCACATTTAGTTGCTAAGTAATTAATAAAATGCTCCTCAAGAAACGATCCGAGATTATACCTGTTCTGGTGTAGAACACAGATGTCCAGCCAAGGGCTGGTGCTTTGAGCTTGGATCAGTGGGCTTAACCTGGATATCTATAGAGGAGATACCCAGGAGAGCTTGGGATCACTGTGCACGAAATAGGCTTGCGCCAGAGGGGTGGTGTGTGTGTACAGTGAGGCGGAATGTAAAGTAGTTAGAGTTAGAACGTGTGCACCTTAGGAATTGTCCTCTGTATTTATAGAGTTACCGTAGGTAGAATATCTCGGCTCTGCGTGGTCCTTGTTACGAGTATCTAGGTGAGTATCTTAGGGAGATGTCGGCCTAGATACTCCTTTATTGTCGCTGGGTAGGATCTCCCTATAATGCAGGATATGCCTATATCATAGGCGCATGCTGGGATATCCTCGGTTTGGCCCTCCTAGTATTGGGCCGTAATACCGATCCGTAACAATACCCTATATTGCAATCCTTGATTATTTTTTAAAGAAAGTTACCAATGCATAAGGCAACTCACTCCTTCAACTTAATTCTCACGAATATTCATAAAACTATGCCAAAATTAGTTGAAGATGATAAGAGATTAAGTGAAGAAATTAAATGGACAAAAGTTGGTGTTTTCAATATAACTAACTAATGAAGACTTTTATGGCCAAACTAGAGCCCTTTCTATTATTTATATAATCCAAAAGTCATTTTTACCTTGTAAATTCTAAAAGTTATTCTTCAAAAGCTAAATCCATATGGGCCCTTTATTTTAAAAATAGTTTTGTTTCAAAGCATATAACTACTTATTCTATTTATTGTAAAAATATAAAGTAATTAATTCTTTGATAATATTTATGCCTTAAATTAAGAATTTTATTATTTTAATTAAATTTCTTAAAAAAATGCAAAAATAAAAAGAAGAAAGTGTTATACAAGCTCGAGGTGTAATACCTAGGATAATTATCTATCTCGGAATACTATATTTAGCAAATAATACCTATTTGTAAATAGGTGAATATGTGGTTTTAAAACCTTGTAGGATACTTATTCTATTGTCTAGGAAAATTTCTAATGAAATTAGAGGGATTAAAGTGTCAAAATCCCTAAATGCAAATATGGGCCATGAAATGCCCGAAAATATTATGATAAATCCCAAGAGGCAATAAAATATTTATTGAAAATTAGAAAGTATGTTGTCTCTAATTTTAGAAATTTTTGGGATTATTTCCTTGAAAAATAATGAGGCAAAATTAAATATAATTTTGGGGAGCATAAATTGCCCTATGATTTTTAATATTTTACATGGAGCATAAAATACCAATATCAGTAAAATAGTTGTGAGATAATGATTAATCCTAATTAAGAAAATTATCAACAATTAGAAAGTGATTAGTTAAGTAATTAATGGCTAATTGTTTAAGCTGAACAAGAGAATATTTAAGGTAGATTATGGAAAACCCTTTAATTAAGTGTTTATGGCTAATATTAGCATAAAGTGTGCTTGCTAATCAATTAGAAAAGATTAAGAAAAATTGGTGAGATTAAGAACATGAAAACCCTAAATCCTAAAAGATTGCTAATCATGGGATTAAGGCTCTAATTAAGCTTCTAGCTAATTTAGATAAATTAAAAAAAAAAATAATAATAAAGGGAAGAGAAAACCAAAATTTGAGTGTGAAAAGGGTTGTGGGTTTTTCAAAAATAATATCATGATATTTTGTTAATTAAATAATAATATAATTAAGATATTTGTGGAAGAACCAGGTTGGATAAATGAGAACCGATATAAATTAAATCCTATCTAGAAAACCATGAACTAAGTTTCTTAGTCGGGACATATTACAAACAAGTGAATTTTTGTCGAGAAGTTGGTGTTAGCGGAAGTCATTTCCGTAAACCGGGGCGAATAAGGGATCAGATGAAAAGATATTTTGTAAACAAATGGCGAGATAAGAAAAGTGAGAACCAATGGAAAATAAATCATAACTTGAAATCCTTGAACTAAGTAGAAAACAACTGGACATATTATGAACCGGTGGATTTTTGTCTCGAATTTGGTATTACCCGAAGTAATTTCTCAGAATCGATAGCGTCGTCGAAAATGTTCAACGGAAAACGGAATACCGTTAATGGGATCAAAAATTTAGTTAACTCAGATATTTCCAAAGAGGAAGAATAGAACTTCAAGGCTGTGTTCCGGATTTTTGAGATTTTCTAAGATTACGCGATTAGAACACCGAACGGGGGACTTTATCAGTAGAAGTTCATAAAGCATAATCCATGTGAAATTTAATCCACCAATAGGAGAAAAGAGTTGTGAGTGTGTGTGTGTCTAGTATTCAAGAGAGAGAAAGAGAGAGAGAAAAAGAAAATTAAAGCAAATTTGATAAAGTTTGAAATCCTAGAGTAAATTGGATAATGGTTTGAAATCCAAGTAAATATCTCGATGTACACAAGTAAAAACTCAAAACAACAAATAAAGTGAGAATTTATACAAATTTAGATAGTTGTGAAGAAGTAGGAACCCTGGAGAAAATATAAGGACTTATCTTGAACCCACATAAATTAACCTCGAAAGTAAGTCTAGTAAAGACTATTTTTGCAAACGTTGAAGAATAAACTTAGTACAACCAGAGGAATCTAATTAGATCATAATCTTGATATTCAACGCTAATCAAAAAACATACTCAGAATTTAAAAGTATTAGTGATTGATCAGACAACCAAAAATGAATTTAAAGTAAAGTAAAACCGAAGACTCAGTTGGAAGAAACTTCTTCATTAAGTATGGGTCCAATGGTTAAGATTAAAACTTCTTTACTAAGTTTAGATCCAAGGTTCATGTTAAGATGAATTAAGTTTGGAAAAACTACCAAAATGTCCACACCATTTCCCTATAAATAGGAGGCTTCCCTCTTCATTCTCTTCACACCAAAAACCATTCTAGGAGTTTTAGAGAAGGAGTAGAAGAAAAGAGTGAGGAGCATGAAGGAGGAGGAGGTTCTTCAAGGGTAAGCTTGTTTTTAGTTTTAGTTTTAGTTTTATAGTTCTTAGTTGTTCTTAGTAGTTCTTAGTATAAAGGTTAGTTTGATCTTTTAAATCTTCCAAGTAGTTTTGATTTCATGTTTTTATGGTTAAATATGTCTTAATTTCGAAAATATGATAGAGAATATGATAGAGCAAAATTCTTGGAAGTTGAAGATCAAAGTAGCGAAATTCTGGCGAAATTTTCGGTAAAATTTCTGGGCAAACAGAAAAAGAAATGATAATATTTTATGTTGAAAATAAAGCCCATAAATCACGAAAATTTCCAGAAATAAAGTAGACATGTAGGGATTTCCGAATATATATAATATGTAGCGTTTTGATTCCTGTACAAAGAGATACAACCAGTTGAAGTTAGGCCATTTTTCTGGACGAAATTCTGGGCAACGTTGAGAAAAATGAAAACTGGGAATTTTTCATAAATTCTGGGTATATAAAAGTATTTTTCCTTGAAAATATACATCCTAAGGAGTCCGGATAATTTTATGGATCCTCGTTTCGATTTTTGTAGATTTAATTATGATTTTGCGAAGTTAATCGAAAATTCTGCCCAGAAACTCAGCATAGCGTTTTTAATAAAATGTAAGGGCAAAATGGTAATAATAAATCCACCAAGGGTAGAAAGGTAAATTAAACCCTTAGGATATTATTCTAAGCAATATGATATTTATCAAATATCATATAATAATCCGACGATAATGTATAGGATATCCGGGAAGTCCGTAGTCGGTTCAAATGTCAGACATGTTGGCCATTACACGGTGAAAGGTACGTTCGCGTACTGTAACACTAACTCTGATGCTTATTGTATGCTTATATGTGATAGACTATTTCATAGAGTCATGGACAGGACTTTGTCTTGGGTCATGCACCGTGTCTAAGACTCTGTCTTAGTTCATTGTTTATACATTCAGCTTTGTTTATACGGGTTACGAGTCTTGGTAATGCCGTTGAGTTTTCCTAGCGCGAGGACACGGATGTACACCGTGGCCGTGGTGAATAGTGCAAACCGTAATAACATTCATATGCGGTGGCTGTGTTGTTATTACTTTTACATGTGCTATGTGCTATGTATTGTTGATATGTTAATCTTGCATCTCGCTATGTGCTTATGTATTGATTAACGCCGTAATGTCATGAATAACGTCATCCATATACCGTATTACTTGAGCATGAGGTTAACCGTTACCTGAGGTTCAATGGGCATTGAACCTCAGCTCTTAACATAGCGTCAGGGTCAGGAGGACCGAGGATCGAGGAGAAAGGCAAGCGGCACGCATAGGGACTCGGTGAAGACTTTCTTTTTGTTATTTACTTTGAAAACACTCAGTATAATGTACCGCTACTGTAATCAGCCAGACTTACGGCATTTTGAATATAAATATCAGTTACTCAATCGCTCCGATGCTCTACTCTGATGAAAAAAAAATATACTGCTTTTGAAAATGGGATGTTACAATTTTGGTATCAGAGCAGTTGTCCTGGCATAGATCTGACTAAGTTATTCCAAACCTTTTGGTGCCGAAGGCAGGGCTAGTCTATGTGGATCAGCCAATCAGTCACCCTAGCACGGTGAGGCTCCCATGATAGACACCTACCTGGCCATTTGGTTTGAGTAACGGAGTTAGGCTCTACGCCTTTTTAAAAGAGCATGTTTTGAAAATGAGTACTGGTATAAGCCTAGGTCGAAGTACCACCTTACTTTGGTATACCAGTCTGAACCGGTGTACCATCCTGAACCAGTGTACCACCTTCTGTCGGTGCACCACTCTAAACCAGGGATGGTGTATCCATCGCCTGTACCTACATCGATATTAGGCTCCGATAATTCCGATAATTCTGATAATTCTGATAATTTCGATAATTCCGATAATCTCCAGTTTGTACTGGGCATTAATTCCATTCTAACCCAGAGCTTATATATGGAGTGGGTCACGCGGATGAGACTCGGAGATATAGTAGATAACATAGAATATGGGTTCTGTTGCTAAGCTCTAGGACTTCGATATAGAAATTGGAGTGAGTTAAATCCTCGCCAGTGTTTCAAGGCAATCGTTATAGAAGTCGGTATTGCTTAGGTTTTCCGTAGTAGACGGTGATTATTGATTTAGTTTCCTTGTAGAAACAGTAACTTACTAAGTTACCCTGAGAGGAAAATCCATGCCTTGCAAAAACCAGACAGCATGCGTGCAACGAGGCATGGCTCCGGGGATGAGGGTCTTTGGACTAAGTCCTTGACAGTGGTAGATAAAAAGGGGAAAGTACCCAGTATTTCTGGGGAGGCAGTTATGTCATACTAGCACCTATGAGAGTGGTCGGTATGCAGTGGTATGTGTACTGATATTAGTACCCAGATACGATAGACGTTGTGAAATTAAGCGTGCTTAAGCGAGAGAAATCTCGGGATTCTTAACCCCTCGGGATATAGCATAAGAATTTGATATCCTTCAAACAAAGGCTTGAATACCTTGCGGTATGAAACATAGTAATCCTTTGGGATGCTATGAGAAAAGATGGAGTGATAATAGGCTTGAGTCAGAGACAGTGCTTAGGTCAAGGTATGACTGAGCATTGCCTAAGGTCCAGTTCCTGAGAGTAGGAACCCTGAAAAAAAAATTGTGAGTGAGGTTGCCTTAGGTTTGAATACCTGAGAGTTAGTTCCTTAACGGAACCCTACGATAGCTAAAACCTCAGTGACCACAGGTTATGGTTTCAAGGTGGAATCGATAACCTTAGAGATGTTAGTGGCTAATAGATCCCCAAAGAAGTGGGAAATTGAGATAAGGCGTTGTCCGGAGCTAGAAAGTCCATGAATAAAATGACCCTGGATAGGGTAGCGAGACCTAGAGACAAAAAATTACAAAACCACTAAAGGGTTAGTAACCCGATAGAGATATGAGTTCTCGTTATAATGATTAGAGACGGTCAACCGAAGAAAGTACTACTTATGGGAAATTGTGATCGGAGGTGGCTACTTACGGGGAGATCAGTTCGGAAAGGGCTACCTACGGAGGGTTCTGACCGGATGTGCTGACCAATCGGAGGGATTGAGTGAAGCACCGAGTGAAGTACCGTAGAGTGAAGCCACCGTGACGTCAAACCATAGAGTGAAGTTGCCATCACAACAAACCATAAAGTAGAGCTACCAGTGTATCGGTTCTCAAGGTAAGTACATTGTAGCGAGTTCCATATCTAATCGGTTCCCTAGAGAGAAAAGTTTACGTAATCCAGTATATCGTCATGAGTTGCTCCAGAGTTGTATAGCATATATTGTGTCTATAGGCTAGCAGAAGCCCATAGTTGTTAGATGACAAATACGAGAAGTGTCCTGAAAAGTTTGTGAAACCTGAGGATAGTGGGCAATGTCCGAAATAGCCAGAAAATTAAAAAGGAGTAGACTGAGCGTTCTACGAATGGCTTGAATAGCCAAGGACAGAGGTCCGGATACTATTGGTTAGTAATGACCTTCTAAGGTTAGTTGTCTGGTTCCTGAGAACATATAAAAAAAAAATTGAATTTTTGAACTTGCCAATACACCGCTATATTTGAAATTTCGGAGTTGATTTTCGAACTTGTGAATTTTGAAATCAAGTTTTCAAATGAAATATTTTAAACAGAATTTGAGATCACAAAGTAATGATTATTTTGAGATGTTGTCTTATAAAAAGGAGTTTTGTTAAAACCCGGAGTTTGAAAGCGAGTTTTCAACTTTGTTGTGGTAAAAGCGATATAGAACTCGGAAGGACGAAGCCGTTGTAGATGTACACACGGTTCTTTGGGTCTTGCCAGATATTTTAAAATGGTTGAAATTGCTGGCCTTTGATAAAGGTTCTTTTTGAACAAAGAGTTTTTGAGGGATTTTGTTTGAGAGAATGAAAATCGCACCAGTAGTGAACGCACCCAATCCATAACATTTCGCCTAGGGCGTATGTTTTGTCTAGTAGAACCCGATTGTCTATCGGACCTAGTTCCGGTAGATAGGGTCACTACTTTATGTGCCGGTGTGAACACCGGGTCTAATAATGGGAGGGGCGGAGGTTCTCCCACATTGTTTTGTTTGATGCCTGGTGACTCGACTTGAGGCGGAGAGGATACGAGGCCGGATTTGGGGATTGGGATAAGGCGCTGTTGTACCAAGTGGTTGAAATGGTGGCGTGAGCTCTCAATTGTTAAAAGTTTTGTAAAATGAATTATTTCTCTCAAAGATATGTACCAGTAGTAAAAGTTTTTGAAAATGATTCCGAGTAGTGAATATGTTTTCACAAAATTGTTTTGGCAGCAATTGAGTTTATAAATGTGATAGCACTATTACTTTTTGGTATAGTGTGGATTGCGAAATGTACTGAGACCATGGAAAATTTTCAATGTGTGAAAATTTGAAAATGAGACAACAAAATGATTTTGGGTAGTGATGACGTGTTTGTCATTGCTATGGTGTTGAAAAGCGGTGTAGTTGATATAGGAACAGGAACTATTAGAAAGGTCTAAAACACTAAACTAGTTAAGTCAAATAGTAGTCGTCAGCTATGGTGCAAAGTAAGTGAAAGTAGTCTGAGAGCTTGAATAGGAAAGGCTCAGATGAAATAGACGGGCAGAGGCCCCAAGCAATAAGACTTAGTGTGCAAGTTGTGCACGGGGCGGTGTCCTTAGGCCATAAGACCGGTGATACTTAGCACTGTGATAAATGTGGATTGTCATGGTGGCTTTAGACTTGTATGTCTACAGTACATCTTGAGTCTGACAAACATTCATTATATCAGGTGATAGGTGAAGTGCCTCAAGCCCGAGGATGATTTCCTAGGCGGTGAGGCTAGAATCTCCGATCTTTGTGGTAGTATATTGAGCCGGAGGGCCAATGTGTGTTAAGCCAAGAGGCTAAATAAGTCGCAATGAGGCTGCGTAACCAAATTTTGTGAGAATGGACCGGTGAGTCCCGTAATTGAGTACTATGCCCGGGTACAAGATAAATGAGACTTTTGAATAGCGGGATGCGTGCTAGGTAAGCATGCATAGGGAAGGAATAGATTGGAGGTCTAGATAACCTTACGAATGTATATGTTCAAATTTCGAGGGCGAAATTTTATTTAACGGGGAGAAATGTAATAGGATAATTATCTATCTCGGAATACTATATTTTAGCAAATAATACCTATTTGGAAATAGGTGAATATGTGGTTTTAAAACCTTGTAGGATACTTATTCTATTGTCTAGGAAATTTCTAATGAAATTAGAGGGATTAAAGTGTCAAAATCCCTAAATGCAATTATGGGCCATGAAATGCCCGAAAATATTATGATAAATCCCAAGAGGCAATAAAATATTTATTGAAAATTAGAAAGTATGTTGTCTCTAATTTTAGAAATTTTTGGGATTATTTCCCTTGAAAAATAATGAGGCAAAATTAAATATAATTTTGGGGAGCATAAATTGCCCTATGATTTTTAATATTTTACATGGAGCATAAAATACCAATATCAAGTAAAATAGTTGTGAGATAATGATTAATCCTAATTAAGAAAATTATCAACAATTAGAAAGTGATTAGTTAAGTAATTAATGGCTAATTGTTTAAGCTCGAACAAGAGAATATTTAAGGTAGATTATGGAAAATCCTTTAATTAAGTGTTTATGGCTAATATTAGCATAAAGTGTGCTTGCTAATCAATTAGAAAAGATTAAGAAAAATTGGTGAGATTAAGAACATGAAAACCCTAAATCCTAAAAGATTGCTAATCATGGGATTAAGGCTCTAATTAAGCTTCTAGCTAATTTAGATAAATTAAAGAAAAAAATAATAATAATAAAGGGAAGAGAAAACCAAAATTTGAGTGTGAAAAGGGTTGTGGGTTTTTCAAAAATAATATCATGATATTTTGTTAATTAAATAATAATATAATTAAGATATTTGTGGAAGAACCAGGTTGGATAAATGAGAACCGATAGAAATTAAATCCTATCTAGAAAACCATGAACTAAGTTTCTTAGGTCAGGACATATTACAAACAAGTGAATTTTTGTCAGAAGTTGGTGTTAGCGGAAGTCATTTCCGTAGCCGCGGGGAGAATAAGGGATCAGATGAAAAGATATTTTGTAAACAAATGGCGAGATAAGAAAAGTGAGAACCAATGGAAAATAAATCATAACTTGAAATCCTTGAACTAAGTAGAAAACAACTGGACATATTATGAACCGGTGGATTTTTGTCTCGAATTTGGCATTACCCGAAGTAATTTTCAGAATCGATAGCGTCTGTCCGAAAATGTTCAACGAGACAACGGAATACCCTTAATGGGATCAAAAATTTAGTTAACTCGAGATATTTCCAAAGAGGAAGAATAGAACTTCAAAATTTGTGTTCCGGATTTTTGAGATTTTCTAAGATTACGCGATTAGAACACCGAACGGGGGACTTTATCGAGTAGAAGTTCATAAAGCATAATCCATGTGAAATTTAATCCACCAATAAGAGAAAAGAGTTGTGAGTGTGTGTGTGTCTAGTATTCAAGAGAGAGAAAGAGAGAGAGAAAAAGAAAATTAAAGCAAATTTGATAAAGTTTGAAATCCTAGAGTAAATTGGATAATGGTTTGAAATCTAGTAAATATCGATGTACACAAGTAAAAACTCAAAACAACAAATAAAGTGAGAATTTATACAAATTTAAATAGTTGTGAAGAAGTAGGAACCCTGGAGAAAATATAAGGACTTATCTTGAATCCACATAATTTAACCTCGAAAGTAAGTCTAGTAAAGACTATTTTTGCAAACGTTGAAGAATAAACTTAGTACAACCAGGGGAATCTAATTAGACCATAAATCTTGATATTCAACTGCTAATCAAAAAGCATACTCAGAATTTAAAAGTATTAGTGATTGATCAAAGCAACCAAAAATGAATTTCGTTAAAGTAAAAACCGAAGACTCAGTTGGAAGAAACTTCTTCATTAAGTATGGGTCCAATGGTTAAGATTAAAACTTCTTTACTAAGTTTAGATCCAAGGGTTCATGTTCAAGATGAATTAAGTTTGGAAAAACTACCAAAATGCCACACCATTTCCCTATAAATAGAGGGCTTCCCTCTTCATTCTCTTCACACCAAAAACCATTAGAAGCAAGAGAAGAGAAAGAGAGGGAAGCATGAAGGAGGAGAGGTCTTCAAGAGGTAAGCTTGTTTTTAGTTTCTAGTCTTTAGTTTTATAGTTCTTAGTTGTTCTTAGTAGTTCTTAGTATAAAGGTTAGTTTGATCTTTAAATCTTCCAAGTAGTTTTGATTTCATGTTTTTATGGTTAAATATGTCTTTATTTCGAAAATATGATAGAGAATGTGATAAAGCAAAATTCTTGGAAGTTAAAGATCAAAGTAGCGAAGTTCTGGCGAAATTTTCGGTAAAATTTCTGGGCAAACAGAAAAAGAAATGATAATATTTTATGTTGAAAATGAAGCCCATAAATCACGAACCTTTCCAGAAATAAAGTAGACATGTAGGGCTTTTCGAATATATATAATATGTAGCGTTTTGATTCCTGTACAAAGAGATACAACCAGTTGAAGTTAGGCCATTTTTCTGGACGAAATTCTGGGCAACGTTGAGAAAAATGAAAACTGGGAATTGTTCATAAATTCTGGGTATATAAAAGTATTTTTCCTTGAAAATATACATCCTAAGGAGTCCGGATAATTTTACGGATCCTCGTTTCGATTTTTGTAGATTTAATTATGATTTTGCGAAGTTAACCGAAAATTCTGCCCAGAAACTCAGCATAGCGTTTTTAATAAAATGTAAGGGCAAAATGGTAATAATAAATCCACCAAGGGTAGAAAGGTAAATTAAACCCTTAGGATATTATTCTAAGCAATATGATATTTATCAAATATCATATAATAATCCGACGATAATGTATAGGATATCCGGGAAGTCCGGAGTCGGTTCAAAGGTCAGACATGTTGGCCATTACACGGTGAAAGGTACGTTCGCGTACTGTAACACTAACTCTGATGCTTATTGTATGCTTATATGTGATAGACTATTTCATAGAGTCATGGACAGGACTTTGTCTTGGGTCATGCACCGTGTCTAAGACTCTGTCTTAGTTCACTTTGTTTATACATTCAGCTTTGTTTATACGGGTTACGTCTTGGTAATGCCGTTGAGTTTTCCTAGCGCCGAGGACACGGATGTACACCGTGGCACTGGTGAATAGTGCAGACCGTAATAACATTCATATGCGGTGGTTGTGTTGTTATTACTTTTACATGTGCTATGTGCTATGTTATGTGATATGTTAATCTTGCATCCGCTATGTGCTTATGTATTGATTAACGCCGTAATGTCATGAGATAATCCGTCATCCATATACTGTATTACCTGAGCATGAGGTTAACCGTTATCTGAGGTTCAATGGGCATTGAACCTCAGCTCTTAACATAGCGTCAGGGTCAGGAGGACCGAGGATCGAGGAGAAAGGCAAGCGGCACGCATAGGGACTCAGTGAAGACTTTCTTTTTGTTATTTACTTTGAAAACACTCGGTATAATGTACCGCTCGTAATCAGCCGGACTTACGGCATTTTGAATATAAATATCAGTTACTCAATCGCTCCGATGCTCTACTCTGATGAAAAAAAAAAAATATACTGCTTTTGAAAATGGGATTTTACACGTAGTTGCCTTTTCCCACCTCTACATAGCCTGCTCATTTAAGAAAAATCAACAACTAATTGAAAGAATGACTTATTCCTGTGCCCATCGTGGAACTTATCAATTTTCCATCTAAACAACACGTAGCCTCGGTTAGATTATCAAACAACAATAATCAACAATGTAGCAGCAACAGAAGACCATTTAAAATTTATAAAAATGTAAAAGGAACTGAAACTACCTTATTCACTTGGAAATCATACATGATGTTTTAGTTTTTTCTTCTTTTCATTTCCACCAAGCAGACCAAGATGAATTCATTATAGCAGATCTTCTTGTCATTTCCTCATTTGCAAGCACACAAATACTAAACACTGCTTGTAACAATGGAAGAAGAAAAGTTTTTTCTTTTCATGTTGCATTTCTTAATTTTCAAAACAGAGGTACCTGTCATTGTGGGGAGAAAAATTGGAAGGAGAGATTGACAAATCCCACCAAAACCCCGAGAAATAAAGAAAGTGACAGCCAAAACTGAGGGCATGAATGGAGAATATGTGATGATTTCTAAATAGCTTAAATAATAGGGAAAAAAGTTAGCAATATTGATGACTTAATTATATCTTTGTGTTGAATAGTTGGAAGAATCCGTCGGCAATCACTCCATGCTGGGAACTCCATATTATGCAGCCCTAGAGGTATATATTTTCATTCTCTCCATTAATTATGCCTTACAAGGTATTTTTTTTAAAACTCATTTCTAATTCAGGTTTTTGACAAAAAAAAATAGAATATCAGAGCTCGCATGAAGCTTATGCTGCTGATATATGGAGTTTAGGTTGTGTAATCATTGAAATGGTCTCAGGAAACCATCCTTGGCCTGGTTTTGACCCGGTAAACACTTTTACCCTTCAACATATATATATATATATATATATATAGAGAGAGAGAGAGAGAGAGAGCTAATATTGCATTTGTTAATATGACTTTTAACTTGCATACAAACTTAAAAAATTCAGTTATGTAATTTTCCGCTAAAAATTCTGTTTTTTTTAAAAAAAAAAAAAATTCAAGCAATAAACTGTTTTAAGCAAAGAAATCTTTCTATTGAGGCTTTATCCACAAAAACATAACACGTCTATTCTTAGAATAGCAGAGTCGTCAACATGTGCATAACTTAGCCTAGTGTTTGTATAAACAAAGCATATAATGTACTCAAAGGATTAATAGTATATCTTTAGGTGTAACTTTAATGAAGTAGTGACTTGGTTAAATGCAAGGACGAGTGAGAAATTTGGGTGTAGTTTTTCAACATCAGATTAATTTTGGAATTATACGGGACAATATATCTCACACACACAAGCGCGCCACACACACACACATATACATATATATATATATATATATATATGAAGCTTTCATTTATTAGTTAGTGAAGTATATCACTAAACAAAATTCATTTACTAAGCAGGTGCAGGTCATCTTTAATGTTCATGTTAAACAGCAACATCCGTCCATACCAGAAAAGTTATGCCAAGTGGGTAAAGATTTGCTCGAACTCTGCTTCACAAGAACTCCAGCTGACCGCCCATCTGCTTCAGCATTATTAGACCATCCCTTTTGTAAAACCACCAACAACTTCGCTTTCTGATGGAAGAAAGTACAATTAGGGTTGATGGTGTTGGTAGTATAGAGATCCTGCTAACCTGTTTACAGTTTAAATAACTTTCAATCTTTTAGTTTGAAGAGATGTAGAGATCGAGTCACAAAACCAACCAACAATAACAAACAATGTAATACTACCTTTGGTCCTAAATATAGGACAAAGTTTGTAGTGTAATTTGCATTATAAACTTTGTCCTATATTTAAGACTAGAGGTAGTAGTTCAAAAATTATAATTCTGTACAAGTGTTTTTATTTATGCCTCCCTTGCCAAAATTCAAAATTTGAAATTTCACTACACAAATTCTCTTCGGGGTGTTTTACTTGCATAAGAAAGGAGTAGTTCATAGTTATAATTTTCCCATACCTATATACGGAAAACTGCATAAGTTCGGGACATTGTAACAGAAAAGAAGGTGAGGATTTTGGAAGCGGCTTTGGTCATTGACAAGGACCGTTCGCTGCATAACACGGCGCTGTTTTAAGCCAAAATTGAGCAGCGTTTTTTTTTTTTAAAAAAAAATATTTCGGGCACTCATTTGTTACTAAAAAGATACTTCAGGATCTTTGAATGGTATTAAAAAAAAAATACGTCATGATCTTTAAAAATTATTTTAGAATCTTAAAAAAAATATTTCAGATACTAACTTAGTGCTGAAAAATACCTCATGATCTTTAAAAATTATTTTAGGATTTTAAGAAAATATTTCAAATACTAACTTAGTATTGAAAAATACCTCGTGATCTTGAAAAATTATTTTATAATCTTGAAAAAAAAACTTTAGGATATTAACTAATACTAAAAATATACTACAAGAAAATTTTTCAAAGATACTAAAATAATTTTCCAATATCATGTGGTATTTTTTTAGTATCCTAAAGGATCTTTTAAGTACCGGTCGTACCCTAAAATATCTTTTTAAGATTATAATATAATTTTTCAAGATCACGAAGTATTTTTTCAATACCAATTAGAGCGGAAATCGGGCAAAGCCCATCGGGCCGCCCGTTTAAGCCTTAGCCCCGTAGGGCTCGGGTTTGAAAAATAGGTCGAGAAATTTAAAATTGGCCTCGTAGGGCCGGCCTACGAGGCCTCGGGCTTAATTGGGTCGGCCCTGCGAGGCCCGTTTAACTGTAACTTTTTTTTTAAAAAAAAAAATGAATTACTTAGACTTCCACTTAATGAATGTGTTTATTTGTAATTACTTAGATTTCTTTTAGTTTAAACTATAACCTTTTTTATGTTTATTATTATTCTGTATTAAAGCACATAATTAGTTATTATAAATTTTAAAGAAGGGATGTTTTTATATTAAATAAACACATTCTTTGATATTACAATATTATATAAGTAATAAATTATAAAGATATTTTGTGTAAAATAAGTATAATTATTTTTATCGAAGGAATCTAGACACACACAAAATTATGAGAGGGAAAAACATTTTGTCGTGGGCATAAAGCAATTCTTTTGTTTAATATTTTTTGAAAAAAGGAAAAAATATATTCTTTGTGTTTATTTATTTTTTTATTACGAATTAATGAATATGTTCATTTGTTGGATGATTTATATTGTTTAGATATTAATGTTGATAACATTTATTTGATATATTAGAATTTTAATGGTTGCAATTTACTAATTATATTTCTCTAGAAAAACCGAAGGAAAATAATTAAAATTTGGAATAGTAATTTTAGTACTGTAGGACCGGCCCGGCCCCCGATACTATCGGGTAGGGCTTTGAAAAACAAATGCTTTCTTTACCCTAGGTCCTTAGGGCCGACCCGATTCTCAGCTCTAGTACCGGTCATCCTAAAGTATCTTTTTAGTAATAGTCAAGACTAGAAATATTTTTTTTTTTTTTTTTTTTTTTTTTAAAAAGCCGCTCAGTTTTGGCTTAAAACAGCGCCGGGTTATGCAGGGGTCCTTGCCAAGGACCAAAGCCACTTCCGAGGATTTCTGGAAGCTTCAGGATCGTGCTTCATTCTTCTCCATTCAACATAGCCATTCGTCTTTTTCCATTGCTAGGGTGTGTCGTGGTGGTTTGGGAGTAAGCCGAGTTTGCAGCTTCTATTTTCTCTGCCACCAAATATCCTTTCCCCTGTTTTGGTCTACATGACTTGGTGCAGAAGTTACAATCCTTCTTTCTTGGCCATGGTCCATTCGCTGCTAATTTCACGTTGTTTAGTGGGTGTGGGTGAGCAGCTTGTCTTGTCTCCTCATGTTGCTGTCTAGCTTCTTCCGTCTTTGCGGTGTAAGGGTGTGGAAGCTTCATTTCTTTTCTCCCTTTTCCTCTGTTTCGTGGCGTTGCAATATGGGTGTGAGAAGAGCACCATCTTCACTTCTCTACTTGTGTGTTTGTTGCAAGGGTATGTATATTAACTTCTTCCATTTTCTCTTATTTCCATGAAGCTTCAAATTCTTATAGTGAGGAAATTGTCGTTTTTCCCCACCTTTGTTGTGTTGTGGGTGGGTTGGGCAAGGGTGACTACGTTTTTTTTTCCAATTCTTTATTTGGATTGGGTTGCATTAATTAGTTAAGATTGGATTTCAAATTGTAGTATATAAAATCTAAAATTTTGATTTTAAGAAGAGTTCTATTGGAGCTTGTCGATTTGAATGCACATTGGGCGTTTAATAAAATGTTTGAGAGGGGATTTTAAAGCTATAAGGAATAGCTAGATATGCTTAAAGTATCATAGGCCAAAATTGGAATTGAGGAAACTTTGAGAAATCATTTTTTTTTTTTTTAATTGTTTGAAGATCTATGATTGATAATTTGTGAGTATGTTGTTGTATATGACTTACGCTTTGTTTAACCATAAGATACTTGAAGGAAATAAAAGCCATATGCCCTTCTATAATGAAATTTGGATGTTGTATTGTTTCATGATGTTGCTGGGGAAGGAAATTAATTTACTATTTAAACACTAAATGTGCATGCTCTGATGTTAATTTTTGAAAACCTATTATGTTTGGTTTCGTTTGCTGAGTTGTTGGGAATAATTTATAGGTGATTCAGAGAACATTAGATTAAGTTAGAATATTAAAATACTGTCTATGAAGTAGTGGCTATGCATTAAGTGGATGAACTTTTATATATAAAACAGTTTGATTTTGCTCTGTGATAAATCAAAATGCAGATGGGGTATCTCATACAAGAATGAAGAATCTTAACAAAAGGAGATATTACGATTATTTTATATAAAGTTATAATTAGAAGATTAATGTTTTTATTTTGGATATTAGTTAATTAAAGAGCAAACATGATTATGAAAGTGGCTAAGTGAGAAAAAGTTCTACACATATTTATGTATCTATGTACTTGAGAGTACATTAAGTGAATGAATAACATCCCATTATAATTTTATAAACGATATTTTTACTACTTATCATACTTTTATGTTAATTACCATATTTATAAGTATGATTTTACGAAGGGAAGTTTGTTTGATTTGTTTCATTTTCTTATTGATATTACATAAGTGAATATTGATATTTTTATTCGTTATGTTTTTTCTCCAATTCCTTCATAGTATAATTCATGATTATGCAATTAAATTGTAAGCAAATTTTTAAGATATCTTTCATAAATTTTCATATTGAAATGATCTTACATTTTAAAATATTCATACGTCGAATCTATTATTTTGAAAGGACTGTGTTGGCATATAAGATTTGAAGGAAAGCTTGAGATATTGTTATTGAAACTTCATGCTGGGGTATTTTATTATGAAGTGTTTGATACGAGCTATCCTTATCTTGACAAAAAGGATCTTTTCATTGTTTTTTATAAATTGACCCCATGCATGCTTGAAAAAGAATCAACGGGACTTAATATAGAACGCGGTTAATAACAACAGTACTATTAGTCCTTGGTGCACCATTTTTATTAACCCTAAACTGACAAAATTGCTGAAAATAAGGTAATCAGTAATCAAGCGCCATAATCAAAATGAACCCATATTTATGCACACAGCATGATCTAGCAGAAATGTTTTCGTTGACCACAGGTTGATGGGAGGAATTAAAATTAGAGTCTTTATATCATACGGACAATTTATATAATGGTATCAATCTTGATGTTATCTATCATTTGGTGGGGATGCCGACAATATTTACCTATGTTAATTTCATTTGATATATCATGAACTGAAGTGTTTAAAGAGGATAGTATTTCTCCAATTAGGTCACTGTGTGGGTTTAATGTGTTACATTGTGCTCTAATGCCATAACAAGGTTACACCTTGTTTAAACCATGTAAAGCCTCAGGCTCTGATACCAACATGTGTGAAGCCTTACCTTGAGCTCTGATACTGTAACAAGGTGACACCTTCGATAAAGCATGAAAAGCCTCAGGCTCTGATACCAAATACATGTGAAGCCTTACCTTAAGCTCTGATACCATACTAGTGTACAACGTTGCATTTACACAAGTGTAATAAAATATAGTCTAGGCTAGCAAATACTGTCACTAACATCCTCAAAAGGATTCATGTGGTGAGGGGTAGTGATCTGTACTATCTATGCCCCCAACATGATCCAGCGGAAATGTTTTTGTTAACTATGGGTTCATGCGAGGAATTAAAATTAGAGTCTTTAGAGGATACTGATATTTTATATAATGGTTTCAATCTTGATGTGAGCTATCATTTGGTGGGGATGCTGACATTATTTACCTATGTTCATTTCATTTCATTTGATATATCATGAACTAAAGTGTTTAAAGAGAATGCTATTTCTCCAATTAGGTCACTGTGTGGGTTTAATGTGTGACACTGTGCTCTGATGCCATAACAAGGTCACACCTTACTTAAACCATGTAAAGCCTCAGGCTTTGATACCAACATGTGTGAAGCCTTACATTGAGTTCTGATACCATAACAAGGTGACACTTTCCATAAACCATGTAAAGCCTCAGGGCTCTGATACCAAATATGTGTGAAGCCCTACCTTAACCTCTGATACCATAATAATGTACATCGTTGCATTTGCACAAGTCTAATACAATATAGTGGAGGCTAGCAAAGATTGTTACTAACATTCTCGAAAGGTTTCATTTGGTGAGGGTAGTGATCTGTACTATCTATGCACGTACCTAGTATGATCCAACAGAAATGTTTTCATTAACCACGGGTTTATGTAAGGAATTAAAATTATAGTTTTTAGAGGATACCAACATTTTATATAATGGTTTCAATCTTGATGGAGCTATTGGTGGGGATGCTTACATTATTTACTTATGTTCATTTTATTTTAAATATCATGAATTGAAGTGTTTAGAGAGGATGGTATTTCTTGAATTAAGTTACTTTGTGTGTTTAATGTATGACACCGTACTTTGATACCATAATATGGTCACATCTTCCTTAAAACATGTAAAACCTCAGGCTCTCATACGAACATGTGTGAAGCCTTACCTAGACTCTGATACCGTAACAAGGTGGCACCTTCCTTAAACTATATAAAGCTTTAGACTCTGATACCAACATGTGTGAAGCCTTACCTTATGCTTTGATACCATAATAAAGTGACACCTTCCTTTAACCATGTAAAGCCTCAGGCTCTAATACCAACATGTGTGAAGCCTTATCTTAAGATGTGATACGACAACAAGGTCGCACATTCCTTAATTCCTTAAACCATGTAAAGGCTCAGGTTTTGATACCAAATATGTCTGAAGCCTTACCTTAAGCTTTGATACCCTAACATTGTGACACCTTCCTTTAGCTATGTAAAGCCTCAGGCTCTAATACCAACATATGTGAAGCCTTACTTTAAGCTATGATACCATAACAAGGTGACAACTTCCATAAACCATGTAAAGCCTCAAGTTTTGATACCAACATGTGTTAAGCCTTACCTTGACTTTTGATACCATAACAAGGTGACACCTTCCATAAACCATGGAAAGGCTTAGGCTTTGATATCAACTATGTGTGACCTTAAGCTCTGACACCATACTAGTGTAAAGCCTTGCATTACAATGATCTTTTGTTGTGGAATCCATCCATTAGTGCAAGGTTTGGGTTTAGTAGCCTCATGAATGATTATAAGATTGTGTGCTTTTATCATCGAGAATTGCGTGAAGAAAGGTACTACGATTTCTTTGTAGGTTCCAAGCATAATAGGGCTGAGATGATTCACTATGTATGTTCCTAGCATAATAAAGCTAAGATGTTTTCGTTAACCTCATGTTTATGGGAAGATTTGAGATTTGATTCTTTTGATATTACCTATGATTTGATTACTGGTATAAATCTGGATGGAACGATCTATTGGTTTGGATTCCATAATGATACACCTATGTTCATTTCAGACTCGAGTGTTTACATCAAGAGAAATACCAGCTAAAGTGCTTTCATTAAAACCTATTCCACCTAATGATCCAATATCTCCGATTAGAATTTTGTGTAAGTCAAAACAAACTTGTGGCTCACTATGACATGGATGAACATTTTGCTATATATGTGTTGGATGCATCGAAGAAGAGTTTGAGTTGTACTGAAGAATATCGAGTTGGACTTTTAGAGGATGGACAATTCAGATGTTTTTAGACCTAAAAGCAGTCTTACGCCCAACCCCTATGATGATCAAGTATGCATTTATGGTATGGTCAATCTCATTACCAACGAAAGGAGGAGGATTAGTTGTCCAATTGACTTTCCCTGTTTAAATTGCTTGACTTTCAATTATGAGGAGAGCCTTGTGTCTGTTTGGAACAACCAAGTTGAATTCCTTAGCCTAAAATCCAATAATTTCTAAAGCACTGATATTTTACAAACCCTGTATCTCATAATTAGAGTAGGACTAGACACGCCATGTCGGTTCTCTCATGTTATTTGTTTACAAACCCCTGTATCTCATAATTAGAGTAGGATTATACACTGCCATATGAAGATGGAATATCACCTAGAGGGGGGTGAATAGGTGATTCTTGAACTTTTAAATTCTTTTCTTTTGTATGAACAAAATAGAGACCAATAAGATAAAAGGACACAAGAAGGTTTATACTAGTTCGGTCAAAACTCTGACCTACGTCCAGTCCCCAGAACACCTAGGATTCCACTATGTTTCAGGAACGATTACAAACTCTATAAACGAAGGATGGTCACTCACTCTCTGACTCCACTCCCCCTTACAACTGTAATCGATACACCCTCTCTTAAGGTTCCTTAACCTTAAGATACAATCTCAATAATGAAATGAAAGTTTAAATACTCCTTACGAGTTAATAACTAATGATCACTGAAGAACAATAAATGATATAAATGATATAGAAGAAACAGTAAATGAAATTAATCTCAGAATGATTGCACAGCGTTTCGGTAGTTGGCAAATTGAATGCTCCCGCTATTTATAGTTGAGCAATTAATGACCGTTGGTGAGCTTCGTGGAATAGCCGTTTAAAGACTCGGATATGTCCGTTACTCTGGTGAAGCGTTTGTCAAGAAGTCCTCTGCTGTGACTGGTACAGCTTGAAGATTTTGTTCCGACATTCTCTTTCATTCTCTTGATTGTATCCGTTGTGAGATGGCATTTAATGCCAACTTGGAGAATATTAGAAAACGACTTTACTTTACTCAGACAATAGATCTCCGAGAATATTTTGTTTAGGTAGGAGCATTTAATGCTCTGACAGCTGTGATCGATTTATTCAAATTCACCGGTAACTTATGCCTAAATGATTTGAAACTCATCAACAAATTGGTTAATATCATTTGGTAAACAAGATTAATAATATACAGAAGAAGATTTAATCCACTCAATAATTTATGAAGTTTGAACACGGTGATTTTCAAATCAGTATGAAGTTGCTCGAGCAAAGATCCAAGCTTGCTCGGGCAAGTTCCTTTGAAATGCAAAGGAAAGTATGCTTGCCCGCTGATGCTCGAGCAGAGTTCTTAGGTTGCTTGAGCATGTTGCTCGAGCATGAAAATTTCATGCTCGGGCAAACTCTTTTGAATCGGCTATTTTCATCTCTCGCCATTTGTTGCTCGAGCATGCTTTTAGCTTGCTTGGGCAATATGCTCGAGCATGAGCAAAACCATGCTCGGGCAACCTCTTGTTATACTGAAGGAAGCGCCTGCTGCTCATCCTTGCTCGAGCATGATGCTCGAGCAGTATTTTTTCAACACGCTAGTATGCTTCCAGCAGGGCAAAGATCTGAGGTTTCTCGATGTTGCTCGAGCAACCTTTAAATCTTGCTCGAGCAAAGTCTTTGAAACATGCTTTTGCTCCCTCGCCGAGTATGCTTTCATCAGCTGATTTTTCTCAGCAAGCACGATGTTGCTCGAGCACACTTTTTCTTGCTCGAGCAAGGTTTCTTCAGAACCCTACTGATTTACCTTTCATACACCATTGCTCGAGCAAACTTAATTCTTTGCTCGAGTAACATTCTGAGAACTTCATTATTAGATTTAGCCAAGATATTTTCTTATCTTTTTCATACTTTGGAATTGTTAGCATCAAAACACAAGAGCCAACACCATATAATTTATCTCATGTTATTTGACTGCATCCACCCTCAGGTGTTTAATTGACATTGCCATTAATTTTTGTAAGTCACAGGTGGAAGCTGATCGAGCACCAAAGTGGCGAGCTCTAGACGTGGACTGGATCAAGATCAATGTTGCTGGTGCTTGTGCGAGTGATGAAGTGGCTTATGAAGGGCTGGCACACAATGATTTGGGAAGTTCAATGAAATTTGGGAAGTTCCTTTGTGCATTTTCGTGTAAATTAGGAAAAAAGTCTAGTATATATGTCGAAGCCTATGCTATTTTGTGGGCACTGAAAGGGGCTTGGCAAATGAGTTGGAGGAAGATTGCAATTGAGTCTGAATCTTCTGAGATTGTAGAGCTGGTCTGCACTTGGTGGACTGATGATGATCCTCAAGCTGAGATACTTGAAGAAATAAAAACTGGCTTGGGAGAAAGGGGAAGGTGAAAAAAGACTGTTGTTGTCCAGATGTCAATGGTGTTGCACATGCATTGGCCAAGGAGGCACTACTTAATAAAGAAGGCTTGAGGTTCTGCCATTCACCTCCAAAATGTTTGAAGGATGTTCTTATTTTATACTCAACTCTGTAGTGTAAGGTGATTTGACATGCTGCTGGAGTGACCTTGAATTTGAAATGACACGTTTGCAAAAGTGATAAATGAAGTAAGAGCTCTTTTTGTCACAAACTCTATGTGAAGCTAAGCTCTGATACCGTAACAAGGTGACACCATCCTTCAACCATGTAAAGTCTCCGGCTTTGATACCAACATGTGTGAAACAAGAGAATGATAATAATGACCCTTTGCTCTTAAACCCAGCGATTAATGAGGTAAGATGTGACACCCAGCTCTAATCCAATAACAAGGTGGCACCTTACTTAAACCATGTAATGCCTTAGGCTCGGATATAATGGTTTGAATATGATGAGCTATCTTTTGGTGGGGATACCGGAATTATTCACCTATATTCATTTCATTTGACATATCGACTCAAGTGTTTACATTGAAAACAATATCAACTAAAGATGTTATTTCTCTATTTAGCTTTCTGTGTGGGTTTGATGTGTCATGCTTTGATACCATCACAGGGTGACACCTTCCTTAAACCATGTAAAGCCTCAAGCTCTAATACCAAACATGTGTTAAGCCTTACCTTAACCTCTGATACCATGCAAGTGTAAGGGCTTGTCTTTACACCAATCAAATAAAATTTAGTGAGGGCCAACATAGATTATCACCAACATTCTTAAAAGGTTTCATGTCAAAACCATTTCTCGATTTTGATGTGTACGCAAGGATTAGGAAAAGCTCTTCAAGACCCAATGTATCATCAATGAACATCTCCACCACTCTACTTGTGAAAACCCTTTTCTTCTCTTCCATGCATACAATTAAAACTGTAGGGAGTCGTTCTTACGTTTGCTTGATCCCAAGATGGAAACCATTGAAGCTCTGAGCACAAACTCAATTCGTCCATTCGAATATGGTTGGACAATCATTGGTTCTTGGAATGACTTGCTTTGCGTGGAAAAAGAGAATGATAATAATGACCTTTTGCTTTCAAACCCAGCGATTAATAAGGTAAGATGTGACACCCAGCTCTGATACAATAACAGGGTGGCACCTTACTTAAACAGTGTAATGCCTCAAGCTCGGATATAATGATTTGAATCTTGATTGGGCTATCTTTTGGTGGGGATAACAACATTATTCACCTATATTCATTTCATTTGACATATCGACTCAAGTGTTTACATTGAAAACAATATCAACTAAAGATGTTATTTCTCTATTAAGCTCTCTGTGTAGGCTTGATGTGTCAGGCTGTGATACCATCACAGGGTGACACCTTCCTTAAACCATGTAAAGCGTCAGGCTCTGATACCAAACATGTGTTAAGCCTTACCTTAACCTCTAATACCATGCAAGTGTAAGAGCTTGCCTTCACACAAATCAAATGCAATTTAGTGAGGGCCAACAAAGATTATCACCAACATTCTTAAAAGTTTCATGTCAAAACCATTTCTCGATTTTGATGTGTACGCAAGGATTAGGAAAAGCTCTTCAAGACCCAATGTTTCATCGATGAACATCTCCACCACTCTACTTGTGAAAACCCTTTTCTTTTCTTCCATGCATACAATTAAAATTGTAGGGAGCCGTCCTTATGTTTGCTTGATCCCAAGGTGGAAACCATTGAAGCTATGAGCACAAACTCGATCCATCCATTCGAATATGGTTGGACAATAGTTGGTTCTTGGAATGACTTGCTTTGCGTGGAACAAGAGAATGATAATAATGACCTTTTTCTCTCAAACCCAGCGATTAATGAGGTAAGATGTGACACCCAGCTCTAATCCAATAATATAGTGACACCTTACTTTAGCCATGTAATGCCTCGGCTCGAGATATAATGGTTTGAATCTTGTTAACTTTCCTTCCCTCTATATCTCATAAGAGGGAAGGAAAGTTAACAAGAGAGATTTACACTGTAGTCAGGGAAGGTGAGATAAAATATATGAAAATTGGAATTTATCATATATATATGGGGTTTAAACTTCTCATGTTGCATGAGAAGAAGAATATTCCTACACACATATGAAATGGTGGGACCCACACATATATATAATGCATTGTATATATATGTGGGTCCCACCATTTCATGTGTGTGTGACATGAGAATACACTTCTCCTACAGCATGAGAAGTGTTTTTCCATATATATATATATATGTATGGGGTCTAAACTTCCCATGTTGCATGAGAAGAGAAGATTCTTACGCACACAAGAAATGGTGGGACCCACATATATTTATAAGGGATAGGATATTGTTATTACCATTTTTTGTTACTACCACTTTTCCACCGTTAGATCAGAATCTCATCTACCTTTATAATTTCTCTCTCCTATTAAGATTTTGATCTAACAATGAAAAGTGGTAGTAAAATTGGTAGTAACAATATCATATCCCTATTTATAATGCTAATTATATATATGTGTGGGTTCTACCATTTCATGTGTGTGTGACATGAGATTACACTTTTCCTACAACATGAGAAGTGTTTTTCCTTATATATGTGTATATATATATATATATTGATAAAATAAATCTTACCAAATCATCTAAATCCCTCCGGAATTAAATTACATCGATTTGTTACCAAAT
Source organism: Acacia acuminata (assembly GCA_019022655.1). NCBI lineage: Eukaryota > Viridiplantae > Streptophyta > Magnoliopsida > Fabales > Fabaceae > Acacia > Acacia acuminata. The sequence goes on from JAFJYI010000168.1 coordinate 793,662, forward strand.
CATCTAAATTGAACCAATGCGCGCTGTATATAGACACACAAAACAAGTCATCTCCTTCTCTTCATTGACCACAACTCCGTATGGCAAGAAGATGGCGACTGGGACGACAATCCACATGCCCCACGAAGTTCACCAAAACTAGTGGCGTCATACTTCATGATGCCTTTTAGCGTCAATTATATATATATATATATATATATATTGTTCGATATAGAACACGAGATGTCGGTAGAGGCTGGTAGGTTGATCTTGGATGGATAGGTGGCCCTAATATCTATGGAGGAGATAACCGGGAGAGCGTAGGATCACCGTACACGACAAAGGGGTGGTGTGTGTGCACGGTGAGACTGTATGTAAATAGTCTAGGTTAGAATGTGTGCACCTTGTTACCTGCCCTCTGTATTTATAGAGGAGTCTAGTGTGATATCCGGGGCACGTCATTAATGGTGGGCCATTAATGGGGCGGATATTAGATGATACGCTTTTAATGGGACGTGTCATTAATGGGGCGGATATCCGGGATGTGCCATTAATGGGACGTGTCATTAATGGGGCGTGTATCTCGGCAGGCCGATATGATAGGGGTGGATTCTGCCTAGTCGGGATTTCCGGATCTCCAGCTATGATTAGCGGATTACGCCTCCTGGCTCCGCTTGGGCCATGCTATGGACTTGGGGGCTTTTGGGTCGGTGCGTAACATATATATATATATATAATTTTGTAATTATATTTAAAATTATAAATAATAATTTAATTAATAATTAAGGGAATTAAAATATTTAAAATGTATTATAAACCTATGAGGCTCGCCTCAGCCTGTGAGATTTGGGTGATGGATATCTCCCAAAGATCTCTGTGAGGCTCGCCTTACCCTCAAAGACTTATAATCTCCTATGTTCCGCACAACTTGTGATCGGTGTATTTGTTGCACCTTCTCGGCTTCTCTATTGGTGCTTTTCGCTCGAAGTTTGGATTCACATTTCAAAGTTTAAAATTTTAAATATTATATAATATTTATTAAAAACAATTTCCTAGGTTAGAATTTTCCTCCTTCATCCATAACTCGCCTCTGCAGCTCTCCATATGGTCTTAATAGTGTATAATTAAATAATTAAAATATAATAAATAACAACAATTTTATTTAAATATTTTTTAAATCTAAATAATTGAAATTAAACCTATCAATATTTATAATTTATCATATTTAACAAAGAAATTTCCATAAAATTTGTATTTAAAACCGCTGAGTATGATCAAATTGAAGAAATTAACGCAAGTTTAAGGATGAGTTAACACGATTTTGTAAGTTGGAAACATAAAAACGGTAAACTCGGTATATAAACTCGTGAGTTTAATCGAGTTTACAATGATCACAAGTTTACTAGTGACTCGACTTGATTTTCTAAGCTAGAAACGTAAAAATGCTAAACTCGGAGAGTCAACTCGCAAGTTTGGCAACAATGCCCGCAATGAGATACAATACCCCACGTTGAACTGACGATACCTCATCCACATAATTCCAAGTAATAAAGAACATTCGGTCTTTTCATAATATCGATTAGATACATATAAAGTAAAAAAATACTTTAAGATTTCATTCAAATTTTCTGTCATACCAACTTTTAAAACACATTAGGTATTAGTGTATTACCGCTATTTTTTTACCCCAAAAAAAACAATATTACCACTCTTTTTAATTCCCATTCCCATTCTTTTTTTTATTTTTGGGTTTTTATTCCACAATTCAAAATTAAAATTTTCAAAGCGGTCGGGTTTGTAATCAATATATCCTTCTAAACCTCCTAGCCTGTTAACCATTGGGCCAAATGTCATGTCCACCTGTCGTTTCCCTCAAGTTTGATTGGAGCTGACCTGGTTAACTGATAAGAAATAACACATCGAGCACCATCTGCTTGATACCCGTCTACGATGACAGACTTTTCCAAAGCTATTTATGATATAGTAACTTCTTCAACGGAGTTAGAATTCCATTGGCTAATTAAAATGATGGGGCCTCGAGTCCTTCTTAAATTTCCAATATTTCCGATGAAGTTTTCGGTTTTCTCATGTATTTCCTCCTCAACGATGCATTATCATCTTCAACTGTTGTATAGTAATTGGAGAACCGGGACGGTTACCTACATTTAATTACTTCACCTCATCGGAAATGAGCAATAATTTGAAAATAGTAAAAATACCCTTCGATCTCTATCATCGAAAATATTGAAAATTTAATATGTATACAACACCACCTTACTGCTATATAACTCGAATCGCCTCAGAAGTTTCACGCTCACAGTCGGATTCTGATTCTGATTCTGAGTCTCTACACTGTCGTCTAAATGAACTCACCGTCTAGCATGCCGCTGCAAGAAGTGACCGGATTCCTTGCCTTAAATGGGTGTTCAAATTCCTGGTGTATTAGGTCTAAGGTAGTCAATACTTTTTGGGATATACCGAACCAAAATAGTCGTCGTCCTATAACATTCAACGTCATCCTTTGTGATTCCAAGGTAAATTATTAGTGAAAATGTCGGTGAGATAGTGTAATATATCCATGTTGGTTGCCTGGATGTGGTTGCTGATATATTTTACCATTAATAAAACAACTTGCGGGTTATACCGTCTAGCTATCATGCGACGAAGAGAAGTCATACGGAAACTCTCAGGAATTTTTTTCCCAGGGTTGTGTTTTAAGTTTTCTCTATTCTCGGTGGAACATGGCACCAATATTATCAACACAGATCTGAAGGTTGTCTTTGAACCTTATACCCAGATTAAATATATCAGCAACATCAATCCAGATCCCGACACCATATTCTAGCCACTACTTCCTTTAGTGGACACAACATTGGTTCAAACCCCTCTAATAAGTATTGCCTTTATTGTCAACCCTATTTATGTACACATTGGTAAAAATCTTCAATCGTATTGAAATGCCGTACTATCTTTTTGCGAGATGTTGTTGAATTTGGTGACTTATTTTCATAAAGTATGTGATGTCAGCAATGAAGGGGAAACTATCGCACAACTTAATTTTCAAATTATGGACGAGTGGTTTGGACTATATATACTTCATGGAGATGATATCATTTGAACTTACTCTTTTATCCGAACGTACGTGTAAATTTACCGATTAATGTTAATGTTTGTAGTGCCAATTCATTCCATGTCTGCCTTCGAGGTACTCTGCGTTTTGGGCTGAGGTCAGTTATTCCAAAGTTATCAACAAGGAAGACGTTGTCGTCGCACTGCTCTCTGTGGAGATGATTAGAGCTGCGAGGTTTTAATTTGCTCTTTGTTAATTGTTACTTAACAACTTACATTTTACGAGGTTGTAATTTCCTTTATCCCAAAATTTTAATTTTGGTTTCCCTTTTTTATCACAGATGGAGAAATTACATTCCTTAGTCATTGTGATCTTTCCAATGCCATTTTCAACTATGACCACCCTGCTGTAATAGATTTCCGTCTCAAGCTTACTCGTGAATCCAAGGCAAACCTGACTGAAGTCAACCATTGTAGTGAATCCTCCCGTGAAGGGAATAAACTGGAGACTTAATGCGCGTGTTTCAACTACTTAGTTACCTTTTCTTTTCTGGAACTTATGAATTATGAACAATTTCAGCTATGTTTTCGTTCTCAGTTAAGAGGATAATGATTTGATAATTAAACAAGTATGTGCTCAATTATTGCTTAATATATTTTGCAATTTCACCTACGTTCAAACCACGTAATATATCTGCTAATAATTACACTATTCAGCCACAACAACATGATCAATTAATCCTTGTAATCCACGTAATAAAAAAAGGTTTGGGCCAACTGTCAAGTATTCCAACAGAACAAATTATAAACACGGCTTGAACTTTAGACTGGAGAACATTGGCTAATTAAAACGAATGGTCAATGATTGTAATTGAGTCTTGATTGTTCCGATGATATATGACTTTCACCCATATTTTTAAAAGCGCATACATTATACTTTCAACGAAAAAAAAAAAAATCCTTGACCATTCGTTACTGCAGATACCATTTAAATCATTTATCAGTTTAAGTCATGACTATAGTCAATATATATTATGACTATCTGATCTCCTTCTCAATTTCCATACCATAACGAAGTTGTCTGATTTATAGCATTCGAAAGGCGTCCAGTCACATTCTTTAATCCGTCTTTATGATACATCGGAAATGATGAAATAACCGTAGGAATATTGCACTTATGAATGCACTTATGCATGATCGTCTTATATTCTATAACCGCGTTTTGAAATAAATGTTAATCTAAGCCATCATAACCGTACAAATATTCCACTTACGCATACTGGAGGATCATTACACCTTTCAACCAATCGTCACGTATGAGTTTAATAGACGATTTTTACACAACCCAATGAAACAATTAATTAGTACGCGTGTGACACTTATACGTAGGACTATAAATATGAATACTAAGTAACATTGGCTCTTCAGAAAACCTGAGAGATCATTATGGAGCATAAGTGGAATACTTCAGATGTGTGGTGGCCGGTTGAAAACAGTTTCAAATCTTTAACTGTTGGGGTTCCAAACATCATCTTAGAAATTAAGGTTGACAGGATCATTAGAAGATATGTGGAACGACTCTGCGGCAACGATGGTAGACCATGTCTTGAACTTGAGTCAGTGGATTTAATTATTTACGGAACCACAGTAAGTCTATACATTATACTTGTCAACCTTTCAATGAATAACCATTCTCTTCTTCTAACTATATACCTCTATAACGCAGAAAGACATACGGATGATGGCTTAATTATGTCGTAGAGTTGATGCAAATGCATTGTTGGAAGATATTAGAGGGTGGTTGTTATCGAGATTGACAAGTATTTTGTCGGGATGGGGGCGAAGGCGTTCACGATACCATGCATTTGGTTATAGGAGAACATTCAATCATTATTCCTTGAGTTAACAATGAAATTCGATAGATGTTTCATCCTTAATAGTGTCGACGAGATCAATGGTGGGGTTATCCAAGTAACAGAAAGCTCATTGGTAAAGATTTTCATAACTCATTTATTCTCAACTGGTTTACATTAGAAATTCAATTACTAAAAGTAGTACTATAATTGCATCTTACAAAATTACACATTTCAGATGTATGTGGTCTTATTCGTTCTTTCTACCAGACATCAAAATACAAGTGCAGAGGGATTTATTCAACCTCACTGGTGATGGAATTGGAGGACAAGCGGTTTGTATAAGTTCTCCGTACATACCATTGTTGCGTTTACATATTTCCATAACAATAACTATTATTATTCACATATGAATCCTGCTTCTGCCTGTCATTGCTTTCAGTAAGAAGTTCATTATTAGATGTGTATTGATGGGAGATGCTTTTGAAATGGCACTTCCTCTCCTCAATAATGTGGACCATTGTTCGGCGTTTTTGTTGTTGTCAAGTATGCTCAAATCACTCGAGAAAATTGATCGTGGTAATGTAACACGTACTTTTTCTAATTTTAAGAATTTCGATGCTAACACAAGTATGTAAATGAGGTCACTAATGTTTAAATACCAGGCATTGAGTTATCTACCGTGCAAGGAGCAACTTGTGTGTATGTTAATCCGGATTTTCCAGAGATAGCTGCGATGAAGGAAAAAGTTCTCCCCAGTTGAAATAATGTTCTTCCTTTTGTGTTATCTGTTATCATTTCCATGTAATTCTTTCCTTTTAAATCAAAACTTCGAAGTTCGATCTCATTAAGATATTCTGTGATCGAATGTATTAGTTATTCCAATTATGTTTTATCGGGTAGTTTTCCTTACTCCATTGATTAGTTCCAGGTCATTTTTGATATTTTAATGAGAATCCTTATTCCATTGAAGACACTTTAATGTTGGTAGAACAACATGTGACAATGAAGGACCAACGTGGTTTTTTAAAAAAAAACTTAAACCACCTCATAATTATAAGAATTATAAGAATGCATTCTGACCAGCGTGGTCCTTGTTCATATAGATATTGTTTAAAGTCAAAGCGAATATTGTTTAAAGTCAAACGAAATTGTCAGTGTAGACGGTTTACTCTCCAACACTTATTTAACCCTACTTTCATCTGCATCGGCTATTCCAACCAATTGTTTGATATTTTGTTGTCTTAACCCTACTTTCAATTGCATTAAGTATTTTTAAAAGAATGGAGCTTTTCCATTTCGATTCCTTAGAGAAGATAGGTATACAAATTTTAAAAAATTTTGGTGACTTAATCTTGGTGATATTTTGTTGTTTGATAGGTATAAAAAAGCATTGGAATCATTTATCAGCGCATTTAAAAAATTTTGGTGACACAATCTTGGTGATCCATGCAACTTCAATATTATCTCCTATATGGATGTACATAATCTAATATACTTTTATTACCATCTTAAAAATTTTAAAAAATTCGTCAACCATCAAGTTCTTTTATTTTTTAAAAAAAATATATTGTACATAGTTGCATTAATTCATAGGTATTTGTCTTATTTTGTCAATCCTCAAAATCTTATTTATCTTATTTTTTCAATATGACGTGATGGTTGACAGGGTTGAAACCAAAACTATGTGACCCGTGTTCAAGTGGCTAATAATGTTTATGCCAATAATTATGAAGTTCCTAATAAATGAGTTTCGTAATAATGTTTATGCATGCACGTAACATGAACTATCGCATTTAAAGTGTATTTACTTTCCACAAACTATTTGTAGTCCCCATGCAGAAAGATGTGGATGCACTTGGAAATGCCCATAAATACTCCACATCCACTCTTATCAGTTATTATTCATTGTGACCATTCATTTTTTCAACCTGCATGGGGAAACCGTCCGTTGTTTCATTCCTGAGTTCAATAGTCGCATTTATATCAATTACATTTTCAACCAACTCAGCACATTCTTGACTGTTGGCATTAGTATTTAAATAGGCATAATGAAACAACGAACCATCTAAGACAAATACTTCATCTAGCCTATCATTTACGATGTGTTCACTGTGCAACGTTGGCTATTTATTCCAGAGTGGTTCAGAATTGATGAATCAGTATTAGTGGTCGTAGAGGAGGTCCTGGTTGTGGTCATTATGAAGGTGTCGTTAGTTGGCTATTATTGCGCATGTTCCCAACATGCATGTTGCCGCAAGTCCATATGAGAAGTGTGTTAATTCTGACTTTGTATTTCTTGCAGGAAGTGTGTTAATTCTTGCATGTTTTCCATGTCCATCCGTTTCAAACCTATTTACTCTCCACACAATTTTTCAACCTTATCATAAATTACATTGGATACTTCAAACGCTAATTCAAGTTTCCTATCTAATTCTTGCATATTTTCGGTGAGGTCGACGTTTTCCCCAAGCTTTTGTTCCCCACCTAGGCGTTATAACAGTGAATAAGTGTAACGTAAATTGCAGAATGGAAGTTGTCACCTACATCGTAAAATGACGATGAAGCAGTTGTCTCTTTTCCAAATGAACGTAGTCACGTCAGTCAACATTCAAAGTAAAACTTAAAAAAAAAAAACCAACGACGAGACCTAATTCGTTCTGCATCGATATTTTAAGGAACAAACACCAGGCTTCTGAGCGTATCAGCTGAACCTTTATGCATACGTTACTGCAACGAATAATGAAACAAAGCACGTGAATAAACTGCACACTTGTATGAACATTATACGCATTTTGCAAATGACCATTAAATCAGAAGGACAAATAGATAAACTATGTAGGTAATGAACATTGACATGAGTAATGCATTTGTTTTAAATGTGGCCGGTTAATTTATCCAATAGTTGAATAATGGGACTTGACTGAGGAAAACAGTTTACCTATATAATAACTTGGGAATACTAGAGTATTTAATTATACAACGAGGCGATATAAATCTTCAACTAACACAGTGTAAATATGAGGAATGTTTGGTTAGGGTAAACTGGAACAAATTCATCGAGAGCAACAACCTAAAAGCACGCTTCAACCAATATCGACGTGATTTCCCATGCTGACGTTTGAGGAATTACCAAGACTCAATCAAAATGATTTCCCATGCACTATAATCAATATCGACGTATGTGAATATTAAGTCCATGAAGCATGTAGTTGCAGAACAGATCTGTCAACTACACCCTAAAAGCACGCTTCAACAACCAGTAATAACTAATAAACATGCATTTGTCCTTTACTTTTCACATAAGCTACCATACCAGTTAGTGTCTACAACACAGTGGCCGACAAGTCATTCAATGAAATTAATACTACCTGCCTAACACAAATTCCCAATTGCTTCTCCATGCACTTCACTAATAATATATCTTCCCGCCTACGAAATTTGGCGCGAAAACCGCTATTTCACTTCACACTTGCTCAACATAACCCGGTCATTGGAGTTTGCCCTTACATGTATAAGTGTAAGGAAAACATCAACGTAGTTCAATTGGAGACCAGTGCAACAAGTGTAGCAGCAGCAATGAGTAGGACGTACTTGTCGGAAGTCGATGACAAAGACAAAGACACATGGTCGGTAATAGCAAAAGTTCTCACGAGGAAGTGGGTTGTTAGGAAGAAGGCTGCACCATATCCCATATGGAAGATAGGGATGATACTTGCTGATGAAATGGTAAGTTATTATATAGATTTATACATCTACATAATATCCACTTTAAACAATCTGTGTAAATAGTTATTATCTCCGTGCCGTCACTTTTTTGATCACACTTTTTTGGTTTGTCTCTGGTCTTTTTTGTTAGGAGACAAGAATGGAGGTTTCCGCAACACACAAAAATGTCATTCCAAAATTGTTGGAAACTCCAAAGGAAGGGATGGTCTACAACTTCCAAAACTTTGAGGTTGTTGACAATGATGATAAGTATAGAGCAACTACAAATCGTTGGAGATTGAACTTCCATAATCACACGTTCATAGAGGAATGTGACGTTGTCATTGATCAACAAGCTTATAACTTCAAGTCCATTGCAGCCATCAAGAATGGGATTAACCCTGACACAGGGTTAATAGGTTTGTCTATTTTACACCCATTTTCATCATTCTAAAAACATTTTATTCTTTATGTTCCCGTTCATTCCAATTAATGTAATGAGGTATGATATTTAATAATCAACCGCATGACGTACTTGGTTTTTGCAAGCGTTTGGACGCTTACAAGATCAAAAAAGGAAACCGATATTACCAAGAGGCTAAATTTTTGCATTTCGATGAGAGGTAATGTGATCATATTTGAACAAGACTTAGTCAAAAAATTATATTATTATTGGTGTTGGTTTTCGTAACTCATTTATCATTTGGTGTACAATTTTTAAAGAGTTTTGGTCTAAAAAATAATGGTGAATGATTTCATATTTGAACATGTCTTAGTCAAAACATCATAAACATCACTCTTTGGGGTGAATGTGCTGAGGAGACCTATGCCAAGAAACATGAGGACATGGAACCTCCAATTATTGTGCTTGTGCTATCAAATAGGAATATAGGTTTTACTTTTGTTATTTACTATTTTATTGTCTTATTAAAATGTAAATAAATTGTCTATTATTAACATATTGACATATATATCTTTATATTAGATTATGGTCATTTGAGCAACGCATTTAATGCGACTTTGATAACTCTTAATCCGGATATACCAGAGGCGTCATTGTTGACAGCAAGGTTACACTTCATTTGTCCATTTTTAAGGGCGTAATGTTATTATCATTGTTATTGTTATTATTATTATTATTAACAGCAAGCCTTATCCCAATCGTACATATGCATAATTTGTAGACTTAGCCAAGACTCTGGCTCTAGCCAACTGTTTACTCAAATTTCAAATGTCGAATATCCAACCTACTCGTCTGAATCACTGCTTACTTTCCACACCAGAATTCCGTTATCCAACATTTCTAAGTTGGATAAAGTAATATTTTCCCGGCCATTATATTATGTTACTTTCAAGATTTTAATTTATTCCTTCACCTAAATCGTTTAAAAAAATGGTAATCATTAGTTATCTTGCAAGTCAATCAATTTCATTTTGTGTGAAATGTTTAGGAGTGTGATGTTGTCACAAAGGTCACGATTCAAAAATGTGAAACGTTGCATGGGTGGTGTTATGATTCATGTCCTTGTGACAAAAAACCTGAATACATGTCTGATGGCACTCTTAGGTGCACCAGGTGTGAAAAAGATGTACTTATGACTGTGCCTAAGTAAGTTTTTCAATCTTAACAACTACATATTGATCCATATTTTAGGGTTTTGGTTATAAATCTAATTAATATTTATTTTGATAGGTTTAAAATTCACTACAAAGTTTTTGACGACATTGGAAAATGTTCAGTCATATTATTTGATCGTCATGCAGCGAGTTGTTGGGTAAATCTGCATCCCGAGATAAAACAAGATATGATCAAGGTATTCACTATGTTATATATTCATATTCATATAACATGCTTTATGACAACATCATTTACTATGATAACATTTATAATTCCCACAGGAGGATAGGATGTCAACAATTCCTAAAGAGTTGGATAGCAAAGCTGGAAAGGTAATAATTGTCAAGCTACGAATTAGGAGTCATAATCTCAAGCATAGGACAAGTAGCCTTGGAGTTAGTCGGTTGTGTGCGAGATACACACTTGGTACAAAAATTCCAATACTCAAATGGCGAGGTTAGAGGACTTCCAAATTCTCATATCTAATGTCTTTAAACAATTCTGAACAAATTTGTGGCTCCTTACTCTATTTACATGTTTTACTTGCAGCAACATTCAACATCCATGACAGAGATGGTATTTAGTTATCTTCATCTTTTGTTATTGTGTTTTTTTTCCAGCATGAAATAGAGTTACACTATTTATCAATTTACTTCACCTATCTGTAGGAGTCAACTGCTTCAAAGGAAATAGGCCAGACATCTTCACAAAATAATTTCATAGAAGATGACATTAATACTGAGTCCCAACTTACAACCCCATCTGACTCCAACTCAAAACGAAAGTCTATTGCAACTGATGTTCCAATTGTCTGTGAAGACCTTGGCCTTGCAGAAATGTGCACACCAAAACTGATCACCACCAAGCCTATTAAAAACATCAAGAAGGAGAAGTCACATTGATATCTTATGGATATGATTGACTACGCTATGAAATTTACATTTCTGGATTTTAGGTTGTAATGTTGTTTATTTGAACATTCTCTTGATAATTTTATGAAATTTCGTTTTAGTATAAGTCATGGTAGTATTTTTAATCAGTTTCCTATGTTGAATCGTTGAATTTGATGACAATTCATAGCAAGGAAATCATACAATAATTATGTTTACACTTTTGGAATAAATCTAACATTAAGTAGTAATAGTCATATGATTAGCAAGAATATGTATCCAACAAAAGTTGTATAAATATTACAGATGACAATAAAATTAATTGTCTTCTAATATTGTAAAAACAGTGATAAATATTTTTGATAATGTAGTTATATTTTTACTTAGAAATGTGAACTTCTGAGAACGTCCCACTAATGCAGAAAGGAGAGAAAATGAAATCAATAAATAGAATGCATAGGCATATGGCTTGCAAAAATTCAACATAACAAATATACTGAATGTTGCTGATGATCATTTCTAATCACCCTGAAGTGACTCATTTCTAATGCAGCTCTTAATATAGTTTATCATTACTAGAATTAAAACCCGTAAATCTTTCCATGTGCATCACAGTTAGTGTCATTATTCGAATCAGGTTCACACTACCTACAGCGCCATTGTAATCATCAGAAAAGGAAGATCAATGAAGCATAAAACTATCTCAATATCAGGTTCACAAGTAATTGGCGCCATGACAGTAACAAACCACTTTCTGAAGAACTTAAAGTTGCATTCAATATCACGATCAACGTAGCGCAATACAAAAAAATTTCAAAAAAAAAAATTTAAATCATCACGGTGGATCATTGACCTTTGCAAATGATAATTATAATTCGTGAAGGATATATTACTAGGAGGTTTAGGATTTCGTAAATTGTGGGCTTTCCAATTTTGACAACCAAAATCAAACAAAAAACAGCTTTAATTATATTACAGCAAAGTACTTCCTATGTTCATATTCAGAAAAGCTACATCATCATGCAGAAACCAGTTTAACGTGTCTCTTCCACTGAATGGCCAAAGGCTTCTGTTGAACGTTATCATTAATTATGCAGAGACTGTATATTTAATTTAAGTCTGCAAACAACTTCCAACTATACTTCTAAACATGTTCATTAAGATGCACCTATTTGTTGACCAATTAACAACTTTACATTCATCGGAAAACGGAAACCAAGCTGGCAATCCTTGCCATCATGTTATCTCATTGATTACATCCGTCCGTCCGTTCGCAATGTGTTGAAATCTGAACGTTTGTATGTTGATACATTAAGTACCCAATCAATTTGATCTTCTTCTTGAAGAAGACGGACCTGGAACATCGATTCAAAATCGGACGTCGTCAAACATTTAGTTCACAAGTCAGATCATCTGTGTTTAACTCTTGCACAACGGTGTATGAGAAAAATGAGGTACAAACGAGCATGTCCTTCAAAGTGTCAACATCTTGATGGAATAGGTCAATGTTCTTTGAGTATTTATGATTCGAAGCTAGCTCTTTTCTAATGTACTACATTGTGTTCACAAGTTTTATGAACTTTATACCTGCATATATATGTTATTGACAATTTCGAGTACTCTTTATGTGGATTGTGTAAATCAAATTGATTTTGTTTTCAAATTGGTGTTCATATTCAGAAAACCAAACTTTGAAATGGTTCACAAGTTTTCTCATCAAGTGTTCATATTTCTAAATGTTATGGCTCATTGAACTTGTAGGTATAAGTCCGACACTTCAGATCGGTCGCCCAAAATCAAGACCAATGTGTTCTATCGATATGAACAACCAAGCAGGCAAAAATCATTTACATTCTAAGCAATCTGTTGTCTTTCAACGTGGAAGGTTTAATTTATTTAATATTCCAACACCCATTTATTTACAGAATTGAAAACCACTTATTAATTGTTAACAATGACGGTTTCTTCTTTATACATTCCAATATGAATATTACAAAATTAGTATTGCATGGTTATTAGAGAAACTTTTGCATACTGTCATAAAAATAGTTAACCATTGACTACTAGATGCCATCTTAATCAAATCATCCTTATTAATATTGTTTTGCAATTTATATAATCTTACTATTAACTCTTATTAGATGTATTAATCTCTATGATTTGAAAACCTTGGACATGTAGAGATAAGACCCTAAGTGACGTTTAATTGAAGATCGATTACGTCCATGTTCTCTGTAATATGAAACGTTGTCTTCATGTCGAATTTACAACACTTTAAAGCTACTATGATATATTACAGAGTGCTGACATCATTTGAACAGGCTCATAGTTGTATATCTTATTCGCTTTAATGCACTTTCATTCTCTTCATTCGCGAATAAATATATATGTAATGAAATTTATCTGTAAGGTTTTGTATGGTCTCTGATTTGTTCACTTCGTTCATTATCATCGCGTGTTCATATCTCTGAAATGTAATGCTACTTCATTTAAAAGGGATCACAATGTGTACGATTGTAGACCAACTATCACAGATTCAAGGCCAACCTGTTCTTCCAGAGATCACAAAGACACCAGGCAAGTACAATCAAGGGCATTAGAATTCATAAATTTAATAGGTTTCGATGTTGTTTGCATAATATATACTATCCCAGTATATCCTAATCTGACTTGTAGTACATCAGTTTGAAATTTAATTCCAATTCATAATGTAGGCAAACGATCATGTCAAGAAAATTCTAATCCAGCAAACTTTGTCGATGTTAATCTTGGTTCGGACCTAAGAGAGAATGACGTCCAAACACCACAATCTACAGTTATCAATCCATCAACAGATAATCGAAGTCTCTATGTTCTATCTGATATCACCAACCAACAAGGGTACTCTAATCCAAACCTTACCCGTACTAGTGGATTGACGGGTATTAGCACGGCTTGATCATCGAGGTATCTTCGATAAAGCCTCTACGATTGTCGGTTAAACAAAAGAACCTTAAAAGAGGTCCTTCAACAAAATATCTCAAGTCACAACTAATTTGACGCCAGAGACTTGAAGAACCAATCAATGCATGTAAGCTTTTGTTCAAGGTCGTTTTACCTTATGCACCGACTCATCGATTGTAAGTACTCAATTTTCCTTCTTCTTTGATGCGGTCGGGAGCAAGTCAACCAGACATGAAAATGATAATGCATATCTTTGTTGGACATGGACAAACAATGTTCAAACGCTCATTCCAGTCCACCTACTTAGATGATGGCGATGCTGTCCATGAATGTTATTCATGTGGTGCACAAATGTGGTTTGCAGAAAGTATTAAAAGTGTCAAGAGAAATAACACACCACAGTTTGGGTTGTGTTGCTGCAATGGCAAGATAATTGTGCCTCTACTAAAGAGAGCACCTGAAGAACTTGAGCACTTATTTTTCAACAAGCAATCAACATATTCAAAAAAAATTTTGAAACATATACGCTCATACAACAATATGTTTTGCTTCACATCGATGGGTGGTAAAATTGATCATTCTATAAACTCCAAAGGAGGAGGGCCTTATTCTTTTGTCCTTTCAGGCCAAAACCACCATCTTATTGGTAGCTTATTGCCGCCACCAGGAAATCCTCCAGTATATGCCCAGCTGTATATTTACGATACCGACAATGAAGTTTCAAATAGAATTTCTTCAGTCAGGTTAGTTGTAGTTATTTTAATTTTCCAGATTTCCAAATATTTTAAAGTATAAAATACTTAACTTTGAATTCTTAAATTTGTAGCCGTCATGTTAATCTTTGAGATTTTGGACCCTCAAATTGTTCAAATGTTGAGGGACTACCTTGACAAGCACAATTCTATAGTAAAAAATTACAGAAAAGCTGCAAACATAGTGAAGGAAAATGTTGTCCATGATATTAGCATAAGGCTAATCAGAAATAGCAATTCAAGCGTGCTATCTAGACAATATGATATGCCAACAACTGCTGAACTAGCAGCACTAATTGTTGGTGACTTTGACAAGTCATACACCAAAAGAGACATCATTGTCAGACGTCAGAGTGGACATTTACAACGAATTGATGAACTACACATGTCATACCTACCACTTCAATATCCTTTGTTATTTCCATATGGTGACAACGGGTACGACTCAACACATGAACATGCAAATGAATCATTGTCAACGACAAAAAAGAAGAAAAAACTAACGCCTAGGGAGTATTTGGCGTTTCGTCTGATGAAGAGGAATTCAGAGCGGTCTCTTATTTTGCAAGGGCAAAAATTACTTCTTGATTTGTTGTTGATGGATATTCCATGGTAGAAAGTGATAGGTTGGATTACATTAGAAAACATCAAAAGGAATTGAGAGTTGATCTTTACAGTGGACTTTCAGACGCTGTTACAAGAGGAGAGACAGATCTTTCATCAACAGGACGACGAGTTATTCTACCTTCTTCTTTCACCGGGGCGCACGATACATGATCCGAATTATCGGGATGCCATGGTAATTTGTTCTGGGCTGGTTATCGACATTTTTATAACATTTACATGCAACCCTATGTGGCCCGAGATTACTCGTCATGTGAGAAAGATGGTTTGAAACCATGTGATGACCAGAAATATTGAGCGAGAATATTTCAAATAAAGCTAAGGAAATTGATGCGAACTTTAAAGGAAGATAAGATATTTGGTTCGATAAAAGCGGTATTTATTACAATGTATTATAACCTTACATTTGATTCTTTGAAATTATTTAACGTTGTTATGATGATATAATTATAACCTAATGTTTGGTTCTTTCAATTTACTAAATGTTGACATGAGTAATATAATATTTTTTAGTATAATATTTATTAAGAATAAGTTAATTATAAGAACACATTTTGAATGGCGATAATATAAGTATTTAATTCCTTAGAATGATTAATTCCTTAGAAGAATGATTAATTCCGAAAAACATATAAACTTCATCATCGATTTAGGGTCCATAATATAAGTATTTAATTAGTCCTGGAAAAGTATAATTTACTGATATTTGTGTATGTACAGATGTTTACACCATCGAATTCCAAAAAAGAGGCCTACCACATGCTCACATCATATTATGGTTGTCAGATTTGGACAAAGTCAAAACACCATTCGAGGTTGATAGGTTAATATCCGTAGAGATACCTGACAAAGATTCAGACCCTGAATTATACGAATTAGTTGGCAGTTATATGGTTCATGGTCCATGCGGACGATCATCAAACAATGCACCTTGCATGAAGGATGGTAAATGTTCCAAGTACTTCCCTAAAAGGTTTAACACAAGTACTACGTTGGATGAAAATGGATATCCAACATATCGAAGGAGAAATGATGGACGTACGGTGTCTAGAAAGGGTGTTCATCTAGATAACAGATTTGTCGTTCCTTACAATGCTAGGTTGCTAAAGTTATTTTCTGCTCATTTGAACATTGAGAAGACAAATCAATCACGAGCAGTGAAATACGTATTCAAATACATAAGCAAAGGGAACGACCGTGTAATCGCAGGAATATATAGCAACAATGATGCCCCAGGATCTAAACAACCATTTGATGAGATTTCTCACTATCTCAATTGCAGGTATATCTCTTCATGTGAGGCATCATGGAGAATTTTTGGCTTTGATATACACCATAGACAACCACCTATTGAGAGACTAAGCTTCCATCTTCATGAACAACAAGCAGTTTATTACTCTCAAACTCAGAACATGTCATCCCTTGTCAACAATCCTAGAGTTAAAGAATCAATGTTCCTTGCTTGGTTTGAAAAGAACAAGGACGACCCTTTTGCAAGAACTCTAACCTATTCTCAATTCCCTAACTACTTTACATTTGTTAGGGAAAGAAGAATTTGGAAGCATCGCGAACGAGGTTTTTCTGTTGGAAGACTTGGTCATTCTACACCCGCTCAAGGAGAGTTATATTACCTTCGTTTGCTTTTAACAAAAGTTCGAGGTCCAAAGAATTATGAAGACATTAGGACTGTTAATAAAGTTCTCTACCCAACATTCAGGGAAGCATGTTATGCACTTGGGTTGTTAGATGATGACAACGAGTATATCGATGCAATAAAAGAAGCATCACTATGGGCTTCAGGCAATTATCTCCGTCACTTTTTCACTAGTATGTTATTAAGTCATTCCTTGTCACAACCAGGTATTGTTTGGGAACAGACCAAAGATATCATATGTGAAGATATGTTACATATCACACGGGCCAATCAACTCTTTATAGGTACTTTTCCATATTGATGCTTGGTTGTAATGTTAAATTTGCATTGTTTTAGCGAAAAATAAAAATAAAAATTGCTCTTACAATAAACAATCATTACGTTTGATGTTACAGAGTTGCTTTTTTCAAGTGCCAATAAAGAAGAAGCTGGACTATTGGAAATCGAACAACTTTTGTTACGCAACGGAAGAAGCCTCAATGACTATCCATCATTGCCCAAACCAAATGAAGCAAACATGATTGACATGTCCAACCAACTAATACTACAGGCAAATATCAATATCATTTACATGCTACCAAATTTATTTTCATAGAATTTAAAACCATTTATTAATTGTTAACAATGTCAATTTAACTGTTACTACAGGAGTTAAACTACAATAAAGGAAGAGAGAGAGATGAAGCTAGTAGGTTGCACAATCTTATGGTGATGAGCAAAAGCAAGTATTCCATAAAATAGTTTGCTCTATTTCTTCACGGGGAAGGAGGTTTCTTTTTTTTGCATGGATGGTGGTACCTTGGAAAAACCTTCATTTGGAACGCATTAACAGCTTACATCCGGTCTAAGGGGGGTATCATTTTGAACGTAGCATCCAGTGGAATTGCAGCTACTTTATTACCATCAGGCAGAACTGCACATTCAAGGTTCTTAATTCCTATTGACATCAATGAAGATTCAATTTGCTCAATTAGTCAAAATTCACCAACTGCAAACTTGATTAAGGCTGCTAAGCTAATTGTATGGGATGAAGCTCCAATGGTGAAGAGACATTGTGCTGAGGCTCTTGACCGAACATTGAAGGACCTAATGAAGACTAATAGAATATTTGGAGGCAAATGTGTCGTCATGGGAGGTGATTTTAGACAGATTCTTCCGGTTATTCCAAAAAGTGGACGAGCTGAGATTGTCGATGCATCTATTAATTCTTCTACTCTGTGGAATGAATGCCAGTTATTGCAATTAACCAAAAATATGAGACTAAAATCTTCCACAGATCCGAGTTGAGCGGGGAGAAAATCAAAGCATTTTTCGAATGGCTACTTCTTGTAGGAGAGGGTGTTATTGGATTACCACACGATGGTATTGCAAACATATCATTACCATCTGATCTGTTACTTCATGATGATGAAAATCCAATAAGGTGTACCGTTCAATCTACTTACCCAAATTTAGTTGAGCGTTTATTCGAGGAAGATTACCTAAACAACAGGTCAATACTAACACCAACTACGGAACATGTTGATTCCTTGAATGACTACATTTGTTCTTTGTTGCCAGGAGATGAAGCAGAATACTTTAGTGCTGACTCTATAAATGGTATAGATCGTGCAAATGATAGTATCGATGATTTGTATGATACAGAGTTCCTAAATTCAATTAAGTGCTCTGGGATTCCTCATCACAAATTGGTGTTAAAGGTAGGAGTTCCTGTTATGTTGATAAGGAACATTGACCAAGCATCGTGGTTATGCAATGGTACGAGGCTTCAAATTACACAACTAGGAAAGAACGTCATTAAGGCCAAGGCATTGAATGGAAATAGCGCAGGGCAAGACATTTTGATACATAGGCTGGACATGAATCCATGTGAATCTAAACTTCCATTCAAGATGACAAGAAGACAATTCCCAATCATCATTTCATTTGCCATGACAATTAACAAAAGTCAAGGACAATCGATGTCAAATGTAGGTCTTTACCTACCAAGTCCAGTTTTCTCACATGGACAACTATATGTTGCTTTATCTAGGGTAAAGAGTTTCAAAGGTTTGAAAATATTGATTTTGGATGAGTTTAACAAATGTATTGACAACACAATTAATGTGGTATACAGAGAAGTTTTCCAAAACATTTTACCACATTGATAGTTGTTATTGTTGTACTTTGAATTTCATCGTTATATGAGTTCATATTTTTTTCCAAATTGTTTTTTGTTTTTTGTTTTTTTTAGGAGGTATTAAATTGATCTATTACGTAATGAAATGATATTGTTATTATATTTATGCACTAATTGTCAAATCTTAAAACCAAATAGAATGCCACACTCCGTGCAACGCACAGTCAAAGTCTTGTTGTAAGTTGTATCTCAATGCCACCAATCGTTGAGGCCGGACTCTCCTTTCTACGAGACTCATATCTTTGGTAGGTCTTGGGCCTACCACGGCCCACATATGCATGGGTGACCGTCCATCCAGTGGAGGAAGCTTTTCACATTGTTCCAACATTTTCTTACAAATTCTTCTCCGAGAAGAACCATTTTTCTATTGAGACCATAGTTGAATCAAAGAAGAAAGGTGAACAATGAATCAATCAATAACTTTATTCTCAAAAATTTGTAATACCCGCTTCATGAAAGGAAAAAAAAAAGGTTTGGATCTATTAATCAATAAATACGATTTATTATTAATTATTTCATACTTTCCTTTTTGATATTTTTTTCATAATTCAATGATTGAGTAATCATAATTCACCGATTAACTAATATTTTTTGTTCTAGCAAAACATATCCCTCAATTTTAGGAAATGTAATTTTATTTTTATCATTGACTATTTATTACTTTCTTTGTGATTTTTTAGGTGGGGGTGGGTTACAAAATAATCTTCCAATTTTATCATCATTGACATATTTATCTCTAAACACTTGTTTGTTTCTAAAACAGGTTGGTTGTCATTTCATGGTGGCGTAGTAGAGAGGGTTCCATCAACCAAAGCCTGCCCCCCACAACCTCGATGTCATCATCATCTTCTTTATCCCCTTGATTGCTTTTGTTTTTCCTTTTTCTAATTTAAAAACTAAAACGGACGAAAATTAAAGACCCAATTCATCTTTATTTAAAATGAAGGGCAATGAATGCAAAATTGGAGGAGCATGAGATGGAGTTGTGTGTGATAAGCTTGATTTTTACGGCTATAAAATGTCATTTTTTTAAAAGGCTTGTTTTGATTAATGTTTACAATAGTGATTACTGTAAAAGTCAATTAATGTGATATAATTTATATTTGGAATTCTAACACTTAACTATCATCCTTCCATCCAGAGTATTAGTTATAGGGAAAAAACAATAACTTGAAAATCAAAATTGTGAGATACAACTCAAGATTCATTGGATTCTAACTACCATGGTTGCCAGCGCTTGTGCGAGCAAGTAAAAGGAGGGTGACATGTGGAGGGCTGGCACGTGACCAAGATGGGGAAGGTCCTTGGTGGATTTATGTTTAACATAGGTAAAGGATTCAGTTTATATATATGCAGAAGCCTGGGCTATTGTGTGGCTATTGAAAAGTTCTTGGGACATCATGGGTTGGAGGAAGATTGTAATTAAATCATGGGTGGACTGATGATTACCCTCAAGCAGGGTTATTTTGTACATGACAAAACCAATTGGCCATTGATTTTTAAACTTGATGAGACTTATTATCTGCAATAATTTAAGATGATGTTTCATGTTGAGGATGGGGTGTGTGTCCCATAATATTTATGGCCTTTTAAATACCCTCTTGGAATTGATATAATAGTTACAACCGTAAGCAATATTGACTAGACAAGTGTCAAGCTTTTCAATTGTAAATTCTTTTTTTTTTTTTAAAGCCACTTCACAAACACAAGTATGACACTTTACAAATTACATGTAAGAATTTTACAAAACGAATAAGCTAATTTGCAAGACAAACAACCGAAAGCCGACACGTGGTATTTACAAAAAAAAAAAAAGAAAAAAAAAGGCACTTCACAAGATAATTGTGATGCCTTACAAGTTACATTTAAAAACGTTGTATAGGCTGCTAAACTTAATTGGGTTATGGTCTCGAAAATGGGGAGATGCACCAAAATAAGAACAAAAAAAAAAAAAATTACCAGATTGGAACTGTTTCAAAACTATTTACCTATCTAATGCAGTCAACGCCCAATGGCGTGAGGCTGACTGACATAACTGGCAGTGGCGTGAGTCAAACTCACACCACTGTGTAATTTTTTTTTAAAAAAGATATATATTGGCTCACGCCACTCAATATACATTGAAAAAAAAGTTGGTGACACCCAAAGCGTGTCACCCCATATTTAAAAAAATTAATATTATTATAATAATATATAATATATAATATAATAATAATAAATGATAAAAAACTTAAATAATTTAAAACTCTACTTCATTTAATCTGGAATCAAAAAAAAGAAAGTACGGGGCTTAAATAACTTACTAAAAACGCCCTTTAAAAGATTACGTTGTACAATTTGGTTATAACAATAGATCCTAAATTATACCACGTAATCTTTTAAAGGGCGTTTTTAGTAAGTTATTTAAGCCCCGTACTTTCTTTCTTTTGATTCCAGATTAAATGAAGTAGAGTTTTAAATTATTTAAGTTTTTTATTATTTATTATTATTATTATTATTATATTATATATTATTATAATAATATTAATTTTTTTTTTTTAAATATGGGGTGACACGCCAGGGTGTCACCCACTTTTTTTTCAATGTATATTACTCAATATATATCTTTTTTTAAAAAAATTACAAATGAGGCGTGAGTTTGACTCACACCACCATCGGTTAATGTCGTCGGACTGACGCCATTGGGCGTTGACTGCATTAGATAGGTAAATAGTTTTGAAACAGTTCCAATCTGATAATTTTTTTTTTTTATTCTTATTTTGGTGCATCTCCCCTCGAAAATGCCTCCAAAAGATAGAACAGTTCTCATAGATTGTCACATTTGGACATGTTCATGACAGCAACCAAGCACTTCAAATCATTCCCCTGGCAAACGGTTTCGCTTTTTTTAAAAAAAAAAAAAAAAAAAAAAACAAAACAAAAAATTAAAAAGTTTGAAGTTACATATAACAATGTAAAATTTGTTTTTAGAGTGAACAATTTGGGTACAAATCTTAACTCTTCTGGGGAGTGATTTGACTGAAGTCTTGGTAAGTACTTTTTGCAGTGTAGCATTTAGGTTTTCTTAACTATATAAAGTATATTGATTAAAATAGCCTTTAAAGGATGATGCTCTCCTTTTTGGAACTTTTGACTCCTCCTTTGGCATCATATTGTACGTCTCGTATGTATTGTTTTTTTTATTAATATATTTCCGACAATTTTTTTTTTTTTATTTTACCGGTGGAGAATCAGAATACTATATATATATATATAAGGGTAAAGGTGCAAAAATGCACATGTGTTTTACAGCGTTCAACACCAAATATTTTTTGGAGGTGTAAAATTACTCATAAACTTATAAAATTAGAGCAAAATTCACACATCTTTTAAAAAGCCTAACTCTGTTTGTGGGCCCCTTTTTTTACAAAAATAAAAAAACTATATAAATTTTCTAATTTCCTTAATTACCCTCGGATCCATACGATCAATCTCCGTCTCCTCTGTCAAAAGCCGATGGAGACGGGAGCTCATGATCTCTATCTGCCTCCGGAGATCATCATCAACATTCTCAGAAGGCTCGGTGTGAAATCCCTCGTTCGATTTCAATCTGCGTGTAAAGATTGGAGAAATCTCTTGAAATCCCCCCTCTTTCATCACAGAGCACTACCACCACTCTGCTCATGACAACCCTCTTATTATCTGGTTTTCATATAAATTCTAATGAGGGAACTTTGGAAGTTAAGAGAATACCCGCGATGGATTCCTTAAGGCGTTGTACTCGCATCTTTGGTTCCAACAACGGCTTGCTTTGTGTGAAACTCGGTTATGAAAAAGATTATCCTTCTCCTTCACTTTTGTTGTTGAACCCAACTACTAGCTAGAGAGGTCAGGCAAGTACCCAGATCAACAAACGATTATGGCCGCCTTTGCATTGTTGACTCGAGATTTGGGTATAGTCATGTTGTTAGGGATTACAAGATAGTGAAAATCCATAAGTTAAGGAATTGTAATCAAAATGATTTAGCCTAGGTGGACATAGTGGAGGCGTTTTCATTAAGAACGGGTTCTGGAAAGAAGCAGAATTTGGAGTTATACGGCATATAAATCTTCACTCTAAATCCGTTAACGTTAATGGAGCTATGTTTTGGTTGGAATGGCATTGCGAAGATCTTCATGGCGTGACAGTTTCATTTGACTTGACAACAGAAGGTTTTACATTGATATCAATACCTTTTTCAACCCCTATTATTTATAGAAATGAGCTTGGTGTGTACAAGAACAAAGTTGTTATGTGTGATGCATACAGAATGCATGAATTTGAGTTCCGGGTGTTGGAAGAGGGAAGTTGTGCATATGGGAAGATAAGGATTTGGAGTCAGAAATATGGTATTAGATCAACTTCCTTAACCTTATGGAGGAATGAATTAGTCTGCTGCAACGCTAAGGGTGACTCAGGTTTTTTGTTCAGTATCACTACTAACAGTATATTGAAGAAGTTTGCCCGCTCTTTTTGGACTGTTTTTCGATGGGAAATTTCGTTTATGTGGAGAGCCTCGTGTCTATGCGTGCTTAGACGCACGCATAGACACGTATGTTGTATAGCATTGTTATGAAATTCTGACTTTTACATTCTATATTCACTTTGTCTTGTCAATTTTGGTAGAAATATACCTATAAAACCTGATTTGATGCCCCTTAGATCTGTTACGTAGAATAGAGAAATAGTGCATGCGCAACAACCCAAATTCAAGTTTGGACAATTATCTCTTCTTATAATTAACATTTATATGGACAATGGGTCATTAATCATTATAATCTTAATATCGTAATTGAGATTATGTATATTCTAGAACTACCCCAAATTACTTAGCTTGTTCTTTAGTATCCTTATAACTAGGGATGTATACCAATTGAGAGTTATTTAATTAGATACTATTTACTACGGAATAAATATCATCTCAGCCATTTAACCTTTCAATATATCCAAAGAAATCTTTACTTTGAAGGTTATGCACAATTAACAACTTATGTGACTATTTTAAGACTTATTAAAAATAAAACCTTTAACACCTCTGAAAATTTAGAAAATTCATAACTTAACCTATACAACTCCAAATTGAGTAATTCCAGTTTCTACTTAAAGCTTAATAAGTCTATTTTCATAAATTAAAGCAACTTATGGTTGAGAAAATTCCCAAATTTTGAAATTCAAACATTGCTTATTTTTGGAAATCAGAATTTTTCTGATTTCCTGACTAATCTTTGAAAGATCATAATTCCTTATATACTTATCCAAATAAGGTGTTCTTGGACTCATTTAAAAGATTAGCAGGTTAACTATTTGCTCACAAAATTTCAGGGTCAAAAGAGGTCATTTACCTGAGTTTTGACTTATTCAAAAATTATTGTTCTAACTGAAAAATTCAGTTTTCAGAATCTCCCTAGCTTATGATTTCAAGCATATGACTCATTCTCACACATGCATATGTTTCCTAATTCCTTAACAATTCAGTACTCCTTATTTCTAGAGAACCCATAAAGGTGTAACAAATAGAGCTGAGGTTCAGTCATCACCAAAACAGAACTATAAACACATGCATATATATCAATGCAACCTTCCCCAACGATTCATACGCATGCACTGAAACAGCAGGCTCTTGATTTAGCCATAACAAATCAAAACCTATTAACACATGCATGCATCACTTAAGCTTCAGACCTCCTTTGTTTCAGTTCCCTAAAACAGAGACCCATTATGAGAACAAAAACCAATACATTTAACCCTCAAACTCAAAACCCAACGTGCAGAAATCACGGAAGCTAAAAGGAAGAGGCTCAAAGACTCACCTTGGTTGGTTTCTAAGCTTGCATGCAATTGTTTTTCAGTTCCTCCGTCTCTCTCGGTGTCTCTCAGATACTCTCGGTTCTGTGTTTTGTGTGCCTTGCCGAGATGAAGAATGGGAAAATGGGAGATGTGAATAGAGGTAGTGTCGTGCGTGTAGCTGCCGTGGGTGTTGATCGGATGAGAACAAGGATGAAGGGTGAAGGACGGAGTATGGAGGGAATGAATACGCTGAGCAGGGAAAGGAAAGTGTTAAGTGTGTGTGTGTGTCTCATTTTTTGTCGTGAAAGTGTGTGTGTAATTATGTTGCCAAGTGCCAACACAGGAATTAATTTGTGGTTTAAAAAACAATGAATTTGGGTTGAATGGCGTGTTAAAGAGATTAAGACTTAAGAGGGCACGTGTGGATTTTTGCGAATTTAGAAGCATAAGGAAGGAGATGTGTTGGCAAGCATTAGCATTTAGCAACATGTTTTATCTTTTTGCTGTTGAGGAAGGAAAAAAGAAACACGAACAGAGAAGAGAAAACAGAACAGTCGTATACCAAAGCATAAGTGGCAAGCCATAGTAGAAAACAATCTAAACTAAGGAAATCCTCAAATCCAAGCTTTACCTCTTGGCTCTTGCAACTTCTAAAGATGTAACACTCACTGAGTCACAGTCGACGCACACTGCACAGAACAGAGAACACAGATCACGAAACAGCGACGAGTTGAACCAGCGCACAGTCGACAAGTCTTAAGCGCATGAACCACCGCAGAACACCGGAACAGCGACGGAGAGACGGAGGCCACAGACAGACGGAGGCGACGGAGATGGAGGCAACTCAATTTCAGAGACAATTCGTCGATTTGGGGGAGAGAAGATACTGATTAGGGAATTTTTGTTGCCCAAAAAATTCAATTGGAAAATGCCCTCCAGTTTTTCAGAAATTACAAAAATGCCATTTTGATCATTTAACTCCTCCGATACGTGAAATTGCCGTTACCCAGCGTTTCGGTCGGAATCGCGAATCGGAAACGTTCTTATCTCAGATTTTGGCGTTTCTGTGCTACATAGGTGTGTATCAGGTGTGTGCTGCCGTGGAGGGAGTTTACGTATTAAATGAAGAGAGGGATGAGAAGGCACGTGGAGCTCATGCACCAAATGGTTTCTATTGTGGGGCTGATGGAATGTGTATTTATTTTTTTTTTTGGTATGATGGAATGGGTATTTAGTGTGTGCGTGAATATATTGTTCTGCGATTTGTGTTGCTGCTCTCTCTGTAATTTTTTTTCCCCCAATCTAACGCTTGTTGGGCTAAAAGATGAGAGGTGGGCTGAGTGTTATATATATATGGGCCGATTTAAGAATAAGATTGGTTTGCCATATATATGGGCTTGGCACAATATCCTACTATGCACATGAGCTGAAAAAAATAGATAAATATAGAAATAGGAATTGGTGAAAGAACTTTATCAAAAAAAAAAAAAAAAAAAATTGGTGAAAGAAAAATCCTTAATCCTAAACAAGGATTTTTCTTCCTTAAATAATTTATTGAGGCCATTAAATACTATCTCTAAAATATTTAGGCAAGAAATTATTCCCTAACCATTTGTCCTTAATTTATGGAAAATATGCCTTTAATTTCAAATAGAAATTTTAAAATTTATTAAGGCCAGATTTCCATATTCCATCCCATATCATATTTTAATTCTCAACTTCCATATTTTGGGATGTTACAAATAGTAATTCAATTCTACTGGCTTCTAAGTTTTTATCATTCTATGCCATCAGATGGTGAGTTTTACTTACTATGTTCTTATCATTGCACACTTTTTTAAAAACAAATTACAAGAGAGCATGTTGCAAAGGCAAAATGCTACTTTTGATGGAATGGAGACTGATTCAACCATATTTTTATATGATTTTTAATGATTAAATTGGGATTCTTAATGGACTTTATCATAGTTATTGAGCCTAAAATGTCTTTCTTGTGATAAATTAATATTAAAAGTAAATACATTAAATTAGGATTAAAAAGGGAAAAATTGTCAAAGAAATTGTAATTACTCTTAATCATTGATTTTTATGAGAATATTTGATGTTAGATTAATTGTTTTTCATTGTAGATGCCTCAAAAGGTTAGATCAAATTTGAAAATTAAAGTCTGAACTCAAATTATAAAAGTTTCAATTAGGTCCCTGAAGCAACATTTTATTCCTTACAGTTTAGTCCCTGGTCAAAACTCGGCGTTTTGACCAGGGACACTTTCAGACCTAGCTGAGAGACGCAGGAGCTGAGGGGTATTAAACATTCAGAAGCAGCGCCGCGACAGGGGACCTGGGCACCACACCATCGACCTTCTTCTTCTTTCCTCTCTGGACCTTCCCTCTTGCCGGCGGCTTCCTCATCCACCATCATCGCCGGCGAGACGCTGTTAACGGAGGAGGAGAGAACGGACAGAGACGCAAGAGAGATTTGGGAACAGTGTGTCGCGACATTCCCTTTCACCATTATCGACGGTGACAGCCGCACGTTTCTTAGTATAATATACATTGTTTAAAGTATCAGTAATTTTTTATTCAGGTAAAAAAAAGTGTCAGTACAAGGTTGTCAAGTACCCTTATCAACAAAGGATGATGATGACATTATTGTTACTATTTTGGATTTGGGTATAGTCCTGTAGTTAGGGATTACAAGATAGTGACAATTCATAGGACTAGGATTAATTATATCCAAATCAAGTTACGATTTATCTATGTTGACCAAGTGGAGGTGGTTTCATTGAGAACGAGGTCATGGAAAGTAGTAGAATTTGGTCTTATACAGAGAGGTGAAAATTAAATCTAAGCCTGTCACTATTAATTATGACTCAAATTATTGTCAACTTTATCGCATTCATGCAATCCCCAACAAGCTAAGTGTGACCTGTACGTCCTCCACTCCGTTCAGGCATGGACCATAGAGGCCTTCCATGTGAAGCCCTCGACGTTTCACGGTTTCATTCGTAATAAGTCTGTTGTGTAGAAGCAGTCACTTATGAGTCTTCTGTGGGATCCTTTGCTTCCATATTTTGGACCACCCTGAGTTCCCTTGAGCCTGATTCTCATTACATAAAAAGTATTTTTACGCTTGAAGTATTTTGAAATTTATATGTTACTCCTATGTGTTATAAATGAGCAGTGTTGATTTTGTAAAAAATTAATTTAATTACACTAAATGACCACATATAAATTTGATAAAAATGTATATGTTTGAGTGCTATATATTAGTACTATATGATGTAAGGACTTTATTTTGGAATAGATTATTTAAATCATATTGCTTCAAAGAATTTCCTAATATTAATCATACTTTAACTATTTAATTATAGGGTTCAGGTGTGTCTATCCCTCTGAACTATTTTTAGAGGTGCAATTAGCACTTTAGTATTTATGGGTGTAAATTTGACCCTGGAGTATTAAAAATGAGCCAATTCTCACTCAAGATAATAGAACCATTAACATAAATTGAACGGATATGGAAAAGGAAGCTCAACAGGAACGAGTTTTGTTGCATCGCGAGCCCTTCTTCCTACGGTAATTCCTTTTCCACTCGTCTATTTCAGCGAGGGAAGAGAGAAGAACTGTGCCTTTGATGAACATGATGAACAGTAATTTAACAGAGAGGTTAACAAGTCTGTTATCTTGGGTGAGAATTGCCCCATAAATAACTTGGAGTGCTAATTGCACCTATTTATCAACAAAAGTAATGTACTCTTACAAGTTGCAACTTAAAATATGTTTGGTTCTGTTTTTAATTCTTATTTTTTAGAATAGTTTTATAAATTTATTTTTCCAAACAATTTTGAAAGTAATTACACATTTATTTCCTACTAAATATAGGATCTAGTTTAAAAGTAAATTTGGCTTCTGAATATAAATTTTTTGTTTTTTTATTTTATTTTATATTTATCACAGAAACATTGAAGAGAGATCATAGCATTTACTTAAGGGTATGTTTGGTTTGAGGGGAGTGAGTGGGAGGAGAGGGAGTGGAAAGTAGGGAATTGATCAAATTGCCATTAATGAAAAGAATATTCCTTTTTGTTGAGAGTATACTTTTAGAATATTGAAAAGTTTCCATGGACAATTTAGTAAAGATGAGACAAAAGATCTCCCCCTCCCCCTCCCCCTCAAACCAAACATATCCTAAATAAAGTATGGGAAATACACTTATCATGTTGTAGAAGAAGTGTATCCTATATGTCATAGATACAAAAAGATGTGGATCCCACCATATCCGTGCTTGAGTTTTTTATTTTTTTTCGATAAAAAAGATGTGGGTCCCACCATTTCATATGTGTGTAGTAGGGGTGTTCATGATGCTCAACGCCCTGTCCGCCCGCTCGCGCCCACTGAAAAATCGCCCCTGTCCAGCCTAAGGAAAAGTAGCCCAAACTAGGCTCGGCACAACTGGGCAGGGCATTTTTGTGAGCTGGGCTGGGCATCGGGCATGGTATGCTGCCCTACCCATTTGGCCCATCCGGTAGTTATCATATTTTTTATATTTTCTTAATAGAATAAAAAAGTATTATATATATATATATTTTTTTTTTATAGGATGGTATTATATATTTTTTACAAAATTATATATAACTTAAGAAATATGATTGTCTTTTTAATTTCAAGACTTAAGTTGTAGACTTATATTTGAATATTCTGAAGTGTAGAATTATGTATTTCATTTGAATTTTGTAATATTATTTATTAGGTATAACTGGAAAATTTGTTTTTTTTTCACATAGCTTGTAGTAGGGTATCGTCACTTGGGCGGCTAAGGGCCGCCCTACCCGGCTCATTATTGCCGCCCAAAAATTTTAGGGCTTCTATCGGGCGGGGCCAGGCATTAGGCTTCAATTTACAGCCCAATGATCTTTTGGGCAGGGCATCGGACAAGGGTCTCGCCCTGCCCATGAACACCCCTAATGTATAGGAATCTTCTTCTTCTCATACAACATGAGAAGTATAAACCCCATAAAGTAAACTATAATCTCCATAAATTAGATAAATATATTTTATATTTAGAATTGGATTTGGAGGGAGTATCCTATTAGATTTTTTTGGAAAAAAAATAAGGAATTGATTAAGCTCTATAATTTTTTGGGCAAATTAATCTCCCAGTCCTTATAATTTCCTCAAATTCTGAATCAGGTCCTTGAACTTTTTTAAAAAAATTTCCATGAGATCCTTGAAGTTTAGACCCTTAGATCCAATAGTCCTTCTGTTACAAAGTCCGTTAAATTGGTGTGAGATGGCGTCCAGCTTGAAATATTTACTTTGACTAAGCATGAACCTGCATCGATGCACGCACGAGGTGGCTTGCCTTCAGACCGATCCGTTGACACCCGAATCCACATTCCTTGCCCATCGAAAAGATGCGCATGGAATTCTCAAATAATTTTATTTTTATTTTTTTAAAAAAATATTTTATGCACTAAAAATTAATGAGCTTAAAATACTGGGGGTTGATTTTTTTTTTTTTTTTTTTTTTTTTTTTTGAGATATTGGATACTACTAGAAATATATTTCAGGATCTTGGTGTTAGAGAAAAATATTTCTGAATGCAATATTATAAATTAATTAATTTGAAATACGGGTGACAGAAATATTTGAGTGAAAAGCATATAATTTAATCCAAATAAATAAAAATACATTTTAAAAAATGTCCTTATCCAAAATTAGGGGATGAGCAGCCCTGCTCATAGATGCGATGAGCAGGGGATGCATCGACACCTACACCTTAAACGTCTTCAGTTCACTGCGCACAGATCCCTGGATAGGCAATTCTCCTTTAATTTGGTTTTATTCCCATCAACGTTTCTCTCTTCAACCAGATAGCCTCCTCATCTTTTTTCCGTGGTTTTTCGACACATCCTTTAATATTTCCCCACCGGTTTTCAGCTAAAACTTTATAATTGGGATGTTCTATTTTTTGAGTTTTTGCTGTCTAACGTACAGCACTCAAATTCTTTTGGGATCTACAAGGAACATAGATGCAGAGACTGAGAGTTGGTGGGGTTTGGGGAAGGAGAGTGAATTGAACATGTTTTGAGAATGAAACCGAGCAAATGAGGGAGGGGTGTAGACAGGGCAAATTTTTTTAGTTGGGCACCCCTCACATCACTTTAACTGAAGTTCTTTTGGACCTTCCCCATTTGAGTTACCGGTAGAAACAGCTTTTTCAACGTGATTTATGATTTATAATGTAAGTGTGTAAGAGGAGTTTTATTTTGGCTTGCATGAACATATTTTTCTAATGGCAACTGTAACATCCCTAATTTTCATGCAAATTAATTAATGAAATATTTGAATTTCTCACCAAGTAGTAGTTACTGGTATATTATTTTTTCTGACAAGATAATTATTGGGAAAAAAATAATGAGGAATTATTTGAAAAGGTGGCAATTAAATTTGGTTATGGATAATTTAAGATAAGTAATGTTAAAGGGGTTAAAAATATTTTTCCCCATTATTTCTATAATTTTCGTCAAATAAAAGGAGGGGGAAAATTCTGATGAAAAATTAGTGGAGTTCTAATATAAGTCTAATTTACTTTAGAAAAATGAATATTAAAGAAAAAAATGTATGCATAGCCTCTGATGTGAGAAAGAATAGATGAAGGTATCTATATATGTGTAAATATATTACCTCCTGCTCTTTCAAAATCGCAGAGAAGGAAGGAGCGATGATGTGACAAATCACAATTAATGGAGACTCAAATGTGTCTGACATAAGAGAAGCAAAGGAAATAATTTTTCTAAAAATAAAAGAATGAAGTGAATATTTCCCCCTAATTCCTAAAGGCGTCGGATGTGTGTAGGGGAAATAATTGATAATTGTGATATGATCTTGGGAGTGCTTATGAGACGAAAGAAAGGGAAGGCAAGATGTGATAATCTAATTTTAGGTGTATTAGTGAGTTAAGAGAGAGATTGGACGAAGGAAAAATAATAATAATAAATAAATAATATACCCCCTCACCGGACGAGAGAGACATCAGAGGAAGAAGGAATTGACAGATGTGACCAAACGATTAATAGAAGAAGCAAATAGGCAAGCTGTACAAATGGGGGGGAAGCAATATATAAAATACTCCATCAAATTCTTAGGTGTTGCACGTATGGAGGAAGTGAAGAGTATCTTTAAGAAAAAGGGAGTTGTACTTATTACTCCCTCAAAAGTCAAAACCGCTGGACCAAAAGAGGGAAAAATATATACATATATGAAATATACAATTTCTTTTATATTTTTCCTTGGACCCGGACGTGAGAAAAAAAAGGAATGAATAAAATGAATATTTCCCATAATTACAAAAGGCACCGGATGTGTGAAAGGGTGAAGAGTAGATATGACCTTGGAATTGACAAGTATAATCAATGAAAGTTCAGAGGAGCTGTGCAAGTCGGTTTAATCAAGGCAATTTGAATCACAATTTTTTTTACCCTCCCAACGTGCCTGAACAAAATGAAAGAAAAAAAAAATACTTGAAATTGGATATTTCCCTAGGCATCCGGATATGTGTGAGAGAAAGTCAAATAAGAAACATTTTTCCTCTTCCCAAGTTTCTTCAGAGCGTCGGACATGAAGAACAAAGAGAAATCTGAAAATATTTTTTTTCTCAAACTCCAGAAGCATCGGCCAAACGAGATCTGTGAACATCAGATTTTTTTTTTATTTCCTCTAGAAGGGTGAAGAAAAATCTAGACACCAATTGGGGACTTAGAACCGACCTTGGAACCGACTTTGGAGATCTATTTAAAGAGATCACCTTCACCCATTTTCTCTACTGGACGAATTTGGTGAAGAAGAGAAGAAAGTGATCGAAGATTAAGAAGAAGACACAAGGAGAGCCAAACAACACATCCCAAAGGAAGGTAAGGATTTTAAATATTCATTCCACCTTCTCCTATTTTCGTTTTAGAAGTTCAAATTTTGAAGGAAAACTCCTTCCATATTCTGTGAAGGTGAAGGACGCAAAGAAGCGAATCTGAGAATCAAGTTTTTTTAGTTGATGGAACACTCATAGCAAGTAAGTTATAATTTTAACTACCTATAAATTCATGGATGCTAAGTTGGAAATATTTGTTTCTTGAGTGTATAATCGTTTTTTTTGGGTCTGATTATTGGATAAAACGGGTTAACAGAGAATCAAATATGAAATTTTCGGTCTAGAAAGAAATATTACTATGAGATAAGAAAAGTTGGTGGTTAAAAATGGTGGATTGATTGTTTAATCTAGAGGAAGAATTTCGTCCAGCCTCCTTAACACCAGGATTTGATTCATTTTTGGAAGTTTTAATGTCTTTGAAGTGTTTAAAATTATTATTTGTATAGGAGTAAGCCTGCATCATATTTTTAGAATCAAGAATAAGGATTAAAAACATTGAAATCTGCTTATTGAAGGATTTGTGAGTCAGTTGGCTTCCTTATGCGTTTTGACCTATCAAATAAACATTGGAAATTCTGAGATTTTACAGATAGGAGGTAGACATCCCAAGGATTAATTGGATAGGTAACACGAATTTTTTGAGCCTTGTGCTAAGAGAACCAAATTTTTGAAAACAGCCCCTGAATCTGAAACTTCTGTCTGACCTGAGGTGGTGTTCGGGTTTGTGGCTGGGTTTCGGTTGCAACTGGTCCAAATTAATATTTTTCATTGAAAATAGACACACTAAGGATCAGTTGGCCTTTTGAACTACCTCAATCGGATTTTTCTAGATTTAGTTATGATTTTGTGAAGATCAAACACTGTTGCTGGAATTTCTAGAAAAAGAGGCCGAAATTGGATTGAATTTACCAGCAATAAATTCATTTTTGAAAAGGAATTTAGAGTTTTTTTTATGGTTGAAAAGGCTTATTTTGAGCCATCAAATAAATATTTTTTAAGGAGGAGCTATTTATATTTATATTTTGGTTATTTTAGGGTCTTGTGATTTTCGTGCATTCGGGGAAAAATTTTATCGATATTTGTGGTCGATCATTGCCAGGGTAGTAACCTTAATCCTCATGTGTACTTTGTGTTTCTTTGTATGTTTGTATTTTCCATGATTGTGGACCCGTGTCTCGAGAAGGAACATGCGTTTATGTGCATTCGGTGTGGTGCGGGTTGAGCCCGACTCTGTGTTTTTCCTATATTTGTGGATGCGGGGGCTTGCTTTGTTGAGCAGTCCTGCGTTTGTTTCTAGGACATTTAGTCCTTCCGCAGTTAACACGGTATACTTGGTTTGTTGTATTTGTGTTACTGTGCGTTTGTTACTGAATGCTACTGTTTGTTGTTTTCCTAATTATGGTTACATACATACACTGTTTATGCATTACATATGAGATTAATGGTTACTCTGGGATCCACTTATGAATCCCAGATTTTTGTAGAGCCACCGGAAGTTCCTTGAGGGCAGATTTTGGAGATAAGGGTAAGCTGGCGGGCGGGAGTAGATGGAGTCGTCGGTGGCAGTGGAAGACTATTTTGTTACTTATTTTGAAATTGGATGACTGTATATTATTTTGCCCTTTTTGGTATTGTTGGATGACTGTATGTCTGACCCTTTGGGGATTATATTTCGTTACTTACTTTTGGTTATACCGTATTGTCGAGATCCAACCGGAAATGCTCGTAGCGATTAAACTCGATGCATGTTATTAAATAGAAATTAAATTATATATGGTAATTATTAAAAGGAATCCCTCTATCCGTCACTCGGAAGGGCGAGGCCGGTAGGGGTGTTACAGTAACTCAAACGGCACACTTAAACGATCTCAAGAAAAAAATTGTCCAAGCGTTTGATTCAAAATTGGAGGAAATTATAAGGATCGGGAGATTAATTTTCCCTAAATTTTTTTTTCTCTTTAAGGCTTAAAACGATATACTAAGGGGTAAACAACATTACATGGGCTAAAACTGTTATACTATATGTAAATTCATTTTTCATATATGTGTGACGTAATTTTTATCTGCACCATGTAAATTTGGAGAAAGCGATCACTTTTTTTTTAAAAAAAAAAAAAAGATTTTTTTAACCCAAAATTTAATGTCCAAGAGGAAAAGCAAAGACTCCACTAAAAAAAATTAATTTTTACAATACATATCCATTAGTATCAGACAACTTTTTATAATAGAATATTCATATTCATGTCAATTTTACCTTTGCCTTTTTGTACATCTTTTTTATAATGGAATATTCATATTCATGCAAAAAAAAAAAAAAAAAAAATTGGTATAAGACAGCTTTTTAATTTTCACTTCACTCTTTGGTTCCCATAACTATGTTTTTCTGTGTCCTTCCAGATCATTGAAGCTCTAAGCATAGACTTGATCCATCCCTTCAAATATGGTTGGAGAATTATTGGTTCTTGGCTTGCTTTGCATGGAACTACAAAATGATAATAATGACCTTTTGCTTTGAAACCCAACATTTAATCAGTTATGACATGAAGTGATTAATGGCTTGTTTTGGATAATTAATTTTTAACTAGTTTGTTTTGGGGAAATCTTAACTAATCTATTCCCCTCTCGATGTCATTCTTTCTTTATTTTTAGATATGATATATATAGGGACATAAACCCAGACAATCTACTTTGTTAGTTCTAATAATATTGTAAAGTTGGATTACTTTGGTTTGGCTAACCATACAAGTTCTTGGATATCTTGTAAAAAATGCATTCACATGATAAAACCGATTCGCCATTGATTTTTAAACTTGATGAGACTTACTATCTACAGTAATTTAAGATGATGTTTCATGTTTACAGTAATTTAAGATGATGTTTCATGTTTAGGATGTGGTGTGTGTCCCATAACATTTATGGTTATTTGTGTAACACCCCAATTTTCAAAAGCGGAATAAATTTTTTTTCATCAGAGTAGAGCATCGGAGCAAGTAAAAGAGTGAGTAACTGATATATCATTAGGCGTGGCGATCGTCCTGCTCATAATGTACAGTACATTTATTTGAGTAATGTTGTAATGGTACAAGTCTAAAAATAGAATCTTCAGTCGGTTCTTTACGCGTGCTGCTTACCCTTGTCTTCGATCTTGTTCACTTCGGATCCTGAAGCTATGGTAAGAGCTAAGATTCAATTACCATTGAATCTCAGGTAACAGTTAACCTAATGCTTATGTAACAGTTATGTATGACAGATATTCATGACATTACAGCAGTAATCACATATAAAAGATAATAACAGAGCACAGCCACTGCATATGAATGTTATTATGGTTTGCACTATTCACCAGTGCTACAACGGCCTATCGTGTCCTCAGCGCTAGGAAAACTGTAACGGTATTATCAAAACCATAACCCGTATATAAAGCTGAATGTATAATTAGTGATCTAAGCCCCATAACTTAGTCACGGTGCATGACCTAAGACAGAGTCTCATCCATGTTTTTATGAAAGTATCTATCACATATAAGCATACAATAAGCATCAGAGTTAGTGTTACAGTACGCGTCCGTACCTTCGTTGACACTATCGGTACGTTCGCCGGTTGGAATGTGATCACAAGTATCCTATAATGGTAATATCGTATTTATTAATTTAAAAATAATATCCTAGTAGATATCTTAGTCACAAATGACCATTGTTCTCTTGGTGGAATTATTTTTCAACTTATTTCCCTTACTTTTTTGAAAAAAACGCTGGTACAGTATTTTTGGGCAGATTTTTCGTCTAACTTGAAAAATCATAATTAATTCTAGAAAAATCTAAACGAGGATCTGTAAAATTCCTTGGAATCCTTAGGATGTCTATTTTTAAGTAAAAATATTCAATTTTACCTATATTACACGATTCACTCCCAGTTTTCAAGTTTTGAGCCTCTGCCCAGAATTTTTCCAGAAATTCGTAGCCCAACTTTGAGAATTTTTATCCTTTGTACAGAGCTCATTTTAACATGTTCTTGGCATATTTGAAAATACCTACATGTCTACTTTAACCATGAATTTCCCAGAATTTTGTAACTTCATTTTCAACATGAATTATTGGCATTTTTATCACTGGTTTCAGATATTTCTACCGATGAATTTTCGCGAGCTTCGCTACTTTGATCATAACTTTCCAGAAATTTTACTATATCATGTGACTTATCTAATTTTCGAAATATCACTATTTTTGACTATAAAAACATGATATTAAAATTACTCTAGCATATTTAAGATCAAAACTCCTAACTATGAATTTAAGAACTAAAACTTAAAGAACTTAAAGCTAGAGCTAGAGAACTTACCAAGAACTTTGTCCCTCCTTCTCCAAGACCCTTCACTCTCAATTTCACTCTCTAAATCAGATTTCTCTAGCTTGCTTTGGTGTGAGAACTGATGAAGCACAAGGTGCCTATTTATAGTAAAAGTCATGGCTCTATTTGCATTTCCCATTTTGAATTTTGGCCCTTGGATCCTACTTAACTAAGAAGTTTTAATCTCACCATTGGATCTAACCTTCTTCAACAAGTTGTTCTCCTTCTTCAAGAAGTTGTTGACTCCCCAACTTGTCTTCTAAGCTTCTCAAACTTCCTCATTAAGTTGTCCAACCTTAGCCAACAAGTTGTTGACTTCTTCTAGATCATTCTAGCCAATTCCTCCTTCTCTTCTAAGTTGCCTAAACCGTCCCCCTCCCTTTGTAGGTTCTTTTTAATTTAATTGGATTTATCCCTTTATGCTAATCTCTATCCTTTATTAGCCTTTGGTCCTTAATTAAATCAATATATCCTTAATTATGCCCTTTTAATTATTTTAAGATTAATCACAAAAGTTTGGGAAAAGATTTTGAAGAATATCTATCCCAACCTTAAAATATGCTTGTTCATAATAAATCCTTATATTTGATTTATGATTAATGTATCTCAAGATACCATTTGTTTTTGTATAGATTCTCTTTTACCTGTGTCTTGAATTACTTCCATTGGTTAATTTAATTCACATAGGATTTATGCTAAATTCCTATTGGTGGATCAATTGACTTTTCTCTCACACACACACTAGACTCACAACTCTCCCACACACACTTTTCTCTCTCTTTCACTAGACACACACACACTCTCACAACTCTTTTTACTAGACACACACACACACTCACAACTCTTTTCTCTTATTGGTGGATTTTAATTCACAAAGATTTCACTTTATGAAATTGAATTAAGGCCTTAGGATTTAGCTTTATGAGGTTTAATCCTAGCCCTCCATAACTAATCTCAATTAATATTCTTAATTAGTAGATTTAATTAATTATGAACATCTAATATAATTACCTTAACTATTGCAAATCCATTGCCCATTAATTGTTGGCAAATTTCCTCTCTAACTGGTATAAGTATTTTCAGGTCATTTAATTGTCTCTTATGAATAAATTAAGACTGTGCTTAATTATGATAATTTTATGATGTTTTATGATCCCTAATTTGAAACCTCAAAATTTAGTTTCCAACATAACATTTGGTTTGTTCCATACCCAGGGAAATTGCCCAAAATTATAGAAAATAAATTACAAAATTAGAGACAACATATTCTCCTATTTTTAATAGGTATTATTTACCAAAATATTGTATTTAAGATAAATAATGATTTTTCGGGTATTACAATTTGTGGCCTTTTAAATACCTTCTTGGAATTTATAAGATAGTCCCAATAGTAAGCAACATTGACAATACAAGTGTCAGGCTTTTTAATTGTAAATTCTTAATGAAATGTGGAACTTCACGACAAGTGTGGCACTTTATAAGTTATATCTGGAAATTTACAAGGCAAATAAACTAATTTGCAAGACATACAACTAAGAATTTGACACTTGTGCTATTTACAAGAGGCACTTCACATGACAAGCGTGA
This sequence comes from Acacia acuminata, assembly GCA_019022655.1. NCBI lineage: Eukaryota > Viridiplantae > Streptophyta > Magnoliopsida > Fabales > Fabaceae > Acacia > Acacia acuminata. Next base: position 832,600 of record JAFJYI010000168.1, read on the forward strand.
CGCTTTCCAAGTATATGTGAGAATTTACAAGACAAATAAGCTAATTTTCAAGATATACAAACAAAAATTCTGACACATGCTATTTAAGAAAAAAAAGAAAAAGAAAAGAAGGAGGCACTTCACAAGACGAGTGTGATGCTTAACAAGTTCCATGTAAAAATTTACCATACGAATAAGTTAATTTGCAAGACATACAATTGAAAAGCTTGACATGTTTATTTTTCTCGTTATAGAGGAGGGTATTTTTGTCCCTTCCCTCTTGAAATTATGTCACTCCTCCATAAAGATCGAACTGATATTTCATAAAATTATGGGGGCTTTTGGTAAATATTTTACTATAGAGGGGTTAGGTAAAATTTTCCCTAAGTTTAATCGATTCCCTGTTGAGACCATCGTTGAATAAAATGATGTGAAAGCGTGAAAATAGTTCGTATCTTTTCATGGTGGGTTATCAAAAGGTCCCATCATCCATTTCTTTGTTAACGAATAAGAATTATTACAACTATTTTCTTTGTTTGTCTCTTTCTTTTCCTTAGTATATGTGTAAAACATGAAGGTGGAGCTAAATCACCAAGAGGGGGGTGAATTGGGGATTTTGAAAACTTTTTAGTTTTGCTCTGTTTTTGTACAACAAAACAGAGATGAACAGAAGATGAAGAGAAGAATAGCTAGACACAAAGATTTATACTAAATCGGTCTAACTCCTTGACCTACGTCCGGTCCCGACACTCGGGATTTCCACTATGTCAATTTGATTATACACTCGTACTCAAGAGAAATTCTCTCTCTAGAATTTACTCCCCCTTACAAGTGTAATCAATGAACCCAATCACCAAGTCCCATTGACTTGTGATTCTTTACAATAAATGATTTGCAGATAAAACTCTCTCTAAGAGTGAGTGATGATAAACACTTAAGCTTATAATGTCAAAAGATAGAATACAAGTGAAAACTGAAAGGTAGTTGAGAGACTTGAATGCTTGTGCGTTTTCAGATGTTCTAGTTGTTGAAGAGACTTGAATGTAGTCCTACTTATACTCAGAGATCATTAAATGACCGTTGCTATCCCAATAAATCCGTTGGAGAAGTTCACCCAAGATTAGCAGATGGTTTAGCCATCTTCTCTCTCTAATCTTCACTTAACCCAGTTGGCTAGATGATCGAGTTGACTCTCGTGAATTTGTCCGTTGGAATAAGTTGCTTGTTGTAGAGATCATTCATTAATACTTTGCAACCGTGTGCAGGTGGATTAAGCAAAAGTATGCAATTTTAGGTTTAAGCATTTAATGTTCGACATCACCTTTTGCTTTTGCTTTTAACCTTCAATAATCATTCTTTAAGCAAATCGAAACTCACTAAACAGATGGTTAAACATAGGGGAATAGTAGAGAATAATCCCTGGAAGATATTATGATCAAAGACTAAGGATTCACAAATTGCCCGATTTGATTTTCAAACTTAGCGTTCAATACTCGAAAGTGTGTTCATCAATACTCGAGTGTGTCACTATGCACTTAAGTCAATACTTGAGTATTTATTCTGATACTTGAGTATTCTTCTTCTAGAGAGGAATCATCGAGTTTTGACTTCGGACCTTAGCATTGAAGTAAGGTCAATACTCGAGTGTCCAAGTCAATACTCGAGTTTTGAACTTTTGATATGAAAATAAGTTTAAGTTCAAAACCTCAATACTTGAGTATTGACTCCAATACTTGAGTGTTCGATCATTGACAAAGAGCAAAGCTCTCGGTATGCCCAACACTCGAGTTTCCAACTCAATACTCGAGTATTCATTTATTTTGAAAAACTTTGTGAAGTCTTTCCCAAGTCAATACTTGAGTTTTGAAATGAATACTTGAGTGTTCAAATTGTTGTCAAAGATGAAAGCTCTCTGTAACTCCAATACTCGAGTTTTCAAATCAATACTCGAGTGTGCATTTGATTTAGAAAAGCTTTGCGAAATCTTTGCCAAGCCAACACCTGAGTATTGAAGTGAATACTTGAGTATTGAATATATGTATAAAACTTATAGTCTTTCATAGGTCCAATACTCGAGTGTGGATACCAATACTCGAGTATTCTAGGTGCTTGAAAGCTTTGATAAATTGATGACAATACAATACTTGAGTTTTCAAAAGAATACTTGAGTATTCATAAACATATGTCAAATATGAAAGTTTTGTGAAAGTTCAATACTCGAGTGTGCAAAACCAAAACTCGAGTGTCCATAAGATGAACAACTTGATATCTCTCTGTATGGCCAATACTTGAGTGTTCAAAGGGATACTCGAGTATTGAAAGCTAAAGTCATCATTGAAATTGTCTCGTGTGTTCAATACTTGAGTATGCATATCAATACTCGAGTTTGACTCGGGGTTGAAAAACTTGGAGTGCTCTTGTAAGTCCAATACTCGAGTGTTTTGTCCAACACTTGAGTATTGCTTTGTGTAATGGTTTTTTGAGCAACTCTGTCAAGTCAATACTGAAGTTTCAAACCGATACTCGAGTGTGGCTTTGAGAAGTTTTCCAACTTGCCAAAGACCAACTTCAATGAATGTTTACAATTGTTAATTATCATCAAAACACATAGAGAACTAACAAAACATGGTTCAAAGTGATGAATTTTTAAACTTGTGTCTTCTTTTCGACACGGAAAAACCTTGGGTCATCTTTAAAAGGAATAAAAAAATAAATATAATAAAATGCAAATGTAAGTGTCGAATTTATTAAAGTAAATTAGGGTATGTTCTTTATATTGTATCGAATCACATTATCACTACTCTTTCTTATTCCCATTTCTTTTATTTTTGTTCTTTTTTGTTTTCATTCCATCAAAATGTTTAAAACCGTTGGGTCTATAACCCAATGCCACCAAGATCCTCACTTAAGGATTTTTAAAGACTGGGGTTGTTAGTTAGAAATTCGAACCCTCTATAAATATAAAGGATAGATGAAAAAACAGAATTTCAAGTAATAAAACTGATGGATGACTAGTTGACTATAGCCACTCCTTTATAACAGACTCGCATGCTGGTTAGGCTTGGGCTTGGGCTGGGCCTACCTATCCCACATTTGCATGGGTAACCGTACATCCAGGGTAGGAAGCCTTTCCCATTTTTCTAAAGATTTACTCACGAATTCTTCTCCGAGAAAACTATTGTTGTTATTTATGTTGTATTAATTGTAGAGCAAGTTTGTGGGGCTTTAATTCGTGACTCTTCGGGTAACAAGATTGTCTACTGAAGATTGCCTTATGTCAGTCCAATTCTGTAGGGGAATGGGCAGAAAGTATGTAAGGTCTTCAATTGGGTTGGGATCGAGGCTGAAGTAGATTATTTTGGAGCCCGATTCGAGATGAGGTTATTAATCTGATTTTAGATGACACTTGTGGTACTAGAAGTAATCTGATAGTGAAAGTTAGAGAAATGCTTTGTAGAGATTGGCAAGTTGACGTTCAAGGCATCTCTAGTGATTTTAATAGAATTGCAGATGCCTTAGCCAAATGGGGCATCTCTACTTCTGCAATCTTTGATGTGTGTCCTACTCATTTGAGAACTTGGGTGGGCAAGAGTGTTTAGGATTTAATGCCTCCATTGTGTAATTTATTTGTTGTAATGTAGACATTCAGTCATCCTTTTTATCAAAGAAAAAAATTTGCAAAGCAAGTATATTCTTGATTTTTTTACCAATGAAGTAGAGCCTACTACTCGAAATGAAGTGTAATCAAATGTCTTTGAAATTGATGAAAGTAGTGAAGAAGATGAAAATGATAGTAATCATACTCATGATGCTTAGTGGTAAGCTTGTTATGCTTTGTGTGAGTTACTTGTGGACAATAATTTACTCTTAATTATGAATTAATCACTGCATTTGTTTATTACATTAAGCTTGTTGTGTAGACATTAATATTGACAAAATTTATTTAATAAATTAGAATTTTAATTGTTGTAATTTACTAATTATATTTCTTTGAAAAAAAAATGCAAGAAAAATAATTTTAATTTATAAAAATGTTTTTGGCCCTATGCTCTCGGGTCGCGCCTTGAAAAACAGCCGTTTTTCTTACCCCAAGCCTAAAAGGGCCAAGACCAACCCTTTTAGGCCCTGGCCCTTTAAGTGCCCAATTCTCGGCTCTAAAAGCACGCAACCAACTGCAACCAAGTGACCAACACATGTTATTTTAATTTCAAGTTTTTAGGTTGAGAGATTGAGTAAAGAAGGAAGGTGGAAAATGACCGAAATGTTCGACCCTAAATTTTGAAAGCATAGGAATCTATGTGGTAAATGTATATACCCCTCATGTCCTTGATATAAAAAATATTTTCCTAATTTGATTAGATTAACGAAGTTAGTTAATATAACATATATTTTCTAAAACACTCAACTCATCTTTCTTAATTATCTTATTCCCCTCCACCTTAATTACTGTTGATGGAGCATCTATAGGAGTAAAATTGGAAAAGACTGACAAATATGCATACTATGTCTTCTATTTATATCTAAGAGCAACTTTCTAAATATGCCTTATTTTAAGGATTAGAGGAGTATTATTTTTATCAACGCTAAACTGAAAAAATTGCGATAATCGGGTAATCGTAATCAAGCACAATAATCAAACCGCTCTCAAAATCAATGTTATCGAAAGGCATGGATGTTGGGGGAGATTTCAACGCTACTCCCTTAGATAAGGAACGAACATCAACAGCTGCTCATCGTCTTTCTTATGACAGATTTTACGAGCTGGGTTGAGACTATGAATTTGCATGCCACGTGGAAACGAGGTGCAACTGAAGCTCGTCTGGACCAGGTTCCTGCCAATGAGAGGAAGAGTCGCTTGTTCAGCCATGCTCGTGTAACACATCTCTCTCACTATACATCTGACCACAAGCCCTTGCTTCTATGAATGGATCAGAGTTGCAGTCAGCCACGACCGAATCTGTCGTTCAGTTTTATTGCATCATGGGTTTTACATGATAAATTCGAAGATTTTTGTAAAACAAGCGTGGCATGAAGAGATGGAGTGGACTGAAAATATTACACGATCATAATGAGTGTACAGACTAGTTATGTAGGAGCCTAATTAACCCCCGTGTGTGGCACCGTTTTTCTTCATTGGAGTTCTCGACGTGGCTTCGATGGAATGTTACCCACATCTCTTAACAACCTGGTGGATTTGGAGACATCGGAACCTCCATATATTTGAATAGCGGTCAATATCGAACAACACCATCATAATAAGTGTGCAGACTATGCTCATACGAAGTTCAACCGTGGTAGACGTAAGATGGATACTTGGGAAAGACTGAGACCAGGATGCGTTAAAATTAACGTTGATGGAGCATTCTCCCGCATTCCGAATGCTACTATTTGTGGTGGTGTCTTGAGAGATGCCACGAAGGAGATTGCCTCTTCCGGTGAAATCCGGGGATGCGTGCATTGATTGAAACTTGCATGAGACCTGGGCTTTCGACATGTAATCCTTGAGTCAGATTCTGAGGAAGCAGTGAAGTTGCTGCAGAATCATGTCGTGAAAAGTCATGAGAACAAGGATACGATTATGGTTTCTCAACAGTTGATTAGAAGATGGCTGAACATGGTAGCTAATTGGTTGGCTAAACAAGGGTTATCGGCCATGTTAGGTCTTCATGGAGTTCAAGAGGCTCCCTGAGCTGCATCGAATTATGGAGCTGGACAAGGGCTTTTTAGTTAGTTTGGATTTCTCATTAATCTGTGCAAGAAGCCTAGTAAGGGATTTCTTAGTAATTGTTTAAAAAAATTGAAGGTCGGTTAGACTCGATTTCAATTTTATATGTTCAAAAATTATAATTATATACACATATATATTCAAAATTATAATTTATAATTATCGAGAATATTTATTGTCATGTATTTCAATTTATATCTCCGTCGCTCATTATTTTATTGGCTTTTGATTGAATTATATTCTTCAAAGTATGCCAATATAGTGAATCACTCATCTTCCTTCAATCGCTTACCCACCACCCAAAATGGCTTCGTCTCGCTAGAACTTCTCAAACGAGAATGCTTCCATTACAAAAATTGCAATCGATTTAACCCCAAAGATAAGGCCAAACCAAAACGGTCACAGACACCCTTTCTCCCTCTCTCCCTCTCTCTACAGCTATCATGACCGGAATGTGGGAAAATTAAGCGATCTAAACATGTTAAACACAGATTAACATTTAGATCAATGTGAAAAAATGAAATAGAGATCACAAATACCTCCCGCCATTGATTTGTTACCGTGAAGCAAGTGGACGAACTCCGAAGTTTCGGTCCTTCCGATCCTTCTCTCGAATCTACGAGATGGTGTGCTTGTCTCAATTTCGAGTAGGTTCAGGGGGACCAAAAGTTTACACGTTACAATTACCTCCCGTCATCACAGTAGATAAAGGCATTCATGTGTATCAATTAGCAATTATGGCGTATTGATTGGGCCGTTCGAATTATGGACGTTTACAAAACATGAATTAATGTGGGTCACTTAATAGAATTAATGGAATATTAATTATAATATTAAAATTCCAACATTCTCTCACTTGGTCCACATACTTTAGTATATACCTCTGAGAAACAAAATGCATGGATCATAGCGATAGGTCCTTTTAAAGCGAGTAATATCTTCCATGTATCACAGTGCATCATGTTTCCCAAGCCCAAGTAACTTAATGAATAAACCCTACGTTTATTCTAGGTCCAAACTCAATGATGTTCCTCAAATTAAACAAATAAATGTGTACACAACTAAAATGAGAAAAACATCACAAATGGGGTTCCATAAAATAACAACGTTCTTACAATGAAAGAAAATCATTCAAAATGAAATTTAGAGAAGGGCACTAATTCCTATTCTCTCCACATGATCCATAAACCTCATCGGTGGCATGCCTTTAGTTAAAGGATCGGCAATCATCAACTCAATGCTAATGTGTTCGACAACCAATATTTGATGCTTAACACGTTCTCTTATGGCTAGATACTTAATGTCGATGTGTTTGCTTCGACTACCAATTCTGTTGTTCTTAGCAATAAACACAGCAGCCGAATTGTCAAAATATATCTTCATTGGCCTAGCAATTGAATCCATGATTCTAAGCCCACGAATGAACCCCTTTATCCATACACCATGTGAGGTAGCCTCAAAACATGACGCGAACTCAGCTTCCATCGTAGAAGTAGCAATCAAAGACTGCAGAGGGCTAACTGGATAATAAATAATATGTTTATTAATAGATCATTTTAATCAGATATGAGCGCATAGCACAACTGGCAGAGGGCTAACTACCAAAATAAAAAACGCTCGGTCCCCTGTTCAAATCTGTGCGGATCAATTTTTGAGTTTTTTTATCACTCCGATCAATGGCGAAAAAAATGTTTTAGACAGCAAAAATCAAAGAAAAACAAACCGAACACAATATGTTTGATATAATCATAAAATCGATGCAAATAACAACCGAAAGAGATTAAATCAAACAATCTGAAAAATTTTCAGAAAAATTCAGATTTCATGAAAACCGATGAAAATCAATTGCAAAAGCAAAGCAAACCTTCACAAATTCGAGACACATATAATCGAATAAAAAATTGAAGGCTCCAGTCGCAACAATGAAACTCAGAGAGAACATTAGCAAAACGATACCCAGATCGAAAATAATGGAGAAATTAAAATCGATCAAAAGCAAAACTAAATATAATGAAATTGATATCGAAAGCTTAATTCATGAATGATTCAACCATCATACACAGAATCCAAATGAAATCTCTGAAAAAAAATGATTTCGTAACATTGATTAAAAGCGATTAAGAAATCCATAGAGATATAACTCAAGTTTTGAACCCTAGTTGAAACAAAGCTCTCGAAAACCATTCATGAACAAAAATATTATGAACATATCGAAACAAAGTTTTCGGGTAAAACCCATTAAATATATTATCATAATTTTTGAAGACACAACCGATAAAAATAAAATTTCATCGGTGAAAAATCAAGGCAGAGGCATAGGAAACGCTCTGATACCAAATGTGGGAAAATTAAGTGATCTAAACATGTTAAACACAGATTAACATTTAGATCAATGCGGAAAAATGAAATAGAGATCACGAATACCTCCCGCCATTGATTTGTTTCCGAAGCAAGCAAGGACGAACTCCAAGTTTCAAGTCCTTGATCCTTCTCTCGAATACGTAGATGGTGTGCTTGTCTCAATTTCGTGAGCGAGGTTCGGGGGACCAAAAGTTTACACGTTACAATTACCCTCTGGCCATCACAGAGATAAAGGCATTCATGTGTATCAATTAGCAATTATTGCGTATTGATTGGGCCGTTACTGAATTAATGGACGGTTACAAAACAGAAATTAATGTGGGCCACTTAATAGAATTAATGGAATATTAATTATAATATTAAAATTCCAACACGGAAAAGCTTCCATTTTTCTAATAAAAAATCAGAGAAATCTATTATGTGAAATGGGTCTTCGTCATTTCAATCAAAAGAGTTGGTTCTGCACTTGGAACCTCGGATTCAATCTCAGATTCAAGGGTGAGAAGGACCTCACACGATTACGCGATCAGGTAATGGTGGATTAATAAGAGCTATGAGGTATTGGGTTATGGAATTTTTTTAATTAAATCCAGTTATAGAAGGGCATTCTAGCCTTTAACCATTGTCATTTATTAAGAATTTGTTGAAACTTGAAAGTATAGGCCTAAATATGAATTTTAGCATTTTAACTGGATTTAATTGGCATTTCCTCTATTTATAATGAAATACTCTAAAGCACCAAATCCATATACTATCAAAATCTCAAAAATATCCTTGATATCCCCCAAATATGCCAACATATATATCAAATTTAACCAAAGGTAAGGTGTCATCAATTCCTACTAAAAATGTATAAGAAACTCCCCCATGGATTTTAACCTAAGACTTAGTGCAACTTGGTCCCTAAATTTTTTATTAACCTATGACTTATGACTTAGTCCCTTATCTTTTAACTTTTTATATCAACTCATCAGAGTTAGCCCATGTGACAATTGAGTCTAACTCCGTCCCAGCAAGAAGATGGCAAGTAGATGCGACAATCACTGTCTGCCCATGAAGAGAATCATCAACACTGTGAAATCGCTCGTCGTCTCCTTCTCTCCATTGACCTTAGTTCCGTATGGCAAGCAGATGGTGACCAAAGGCAACAATATCTATCTGCCTCCGGAGATCATCATCATCATTCTCAAAAGGCTTTGTGTGAAATCCCTCGTTGGATTTCAATCTGTGTTTAAAGATTGGAGAAATCTCTTGAAATCCCCCTCTTTCATCACAGAGCGCTACCACCACTCTGCTCACAACAGCCCTCTTCTTATCAGATATTCATATAAATACTCTTATTATCTGGTAAGGAATTGTAATCAAAATGATTTAACCTATGTCCACCCAGTGGAGGTGTTTTCATTAAGAACGGGTCCTGGAAAGAAGCAGAATTTGGAGTTATACGGCATATACATCTTCACTCTAAATCCGTTACCATTAATGGAGCTATGTTTTGGTTGAAATGGCATTGCGAAGATCTTCAAGGGGTGATAGTTTCATTTGACTTGACAAAAGAAGGTTTTACATGGATATCAATACCTTTTTCAACCCCTTTTTGAAGAAGTTTGCCCGCTCTTTATCGGACTGTTTTTCGATGGGAACTTTCATTTATGTGGACAGCCTCGTGTCTATGTGTGCATAGACACACGCATGTTGTATAGCATTGTTATGAAATTCTCACTTTTACATTCTAGATTCACTTTGTCTTGTCAATTTTGGTAGAAATATACCCATAAAACCTTTGAATAATTTGGTTATTCTGTTTATAAGATTTGATGCCCCTTAGATCTGTTACGTAGAATAGAGAAATAGAAATTCAATTGTACTTGCTTCTAAGTTTTTATCATTCTATGCCATCAGATGTTGAGTTTTACTTGCTATGTTCTTATCCATTGCACACTTTTTTAAAAACAAATTACAGGAGAGAGAATGTTGCAAAGGGAAAATGCTACTTTGATATGGAGTGGAAACTTGCATGTGCATCATGTACTCATTTGTTTATTCTTTTCTCGGATGAAGAAGATGGTACAATACATTAACACTTGTTTAGACTCGCAACATTAAACTTGGTACGAAGCTTCCTAATCTCGGGAAAAATGTTCTGATGAGGTATATGAGCATGACTTGTTTCTCAGATAACATCTAAATAACTATATCATTCATTCATACATACATACATACATACATACATACATAAAGCAGCATGATTCAACAAAGTGACGCAGAAGGGTTATAGCATCATCTATAATAACTGGATTCATTTTGTATAAGGTGGCGATTGTGGCCATTAGAACTCTGGAAGTCACCAAGAAAAAAAGTTTATTCCTGTTTTGTTCGTGTGTGTGTGTGTATATATACGACTGTCAACTTTATCTTGGGAGGAAAAGATACCATAATTAAGAATGGAAGAAAAAAATATATTCCAAATTATAGAATGCATTCTATGATAAACAATTACTAACATTTTAGTAACAATTACTATGATAAATGTCATATTCAACATAAAGCTCAGCAGCCTTTAAGTATTAGTTGTTAATATGTTCTATCTCCAAACGGCGTGCTCGCTCCAACTGATGAAAGAAGAAAAGAAAAGAAAACAAAATAATAAAATAAGAGGAGACGACGACAACAACAATAATAATAAAGCTAATACTAGTATCATTTATAATAAACTGATATTTTTCTATAAAAAAAATTTAATTAGTTAATTACTTATTTATCCTAAACTTAACTAGTTCTAATTAATATAAAATTATGAATTTACAATCAAACCCCCCAAATAATGCCCCAAATCAATATCTTATCACAATGTCAAATAAATCCTTTAATTTAGCATATCTGATATTTTTATAAGAAACACCCCCATGTTTCTTAGTATAATATACATTGTTTAAAGTATCAGTAATTTTTATTTTGGTAAAAAGAGTATCCGTACAAAGTGCACCTATAATGGCATTCCATTATCCGAAAGAGAATTTCCGAAAAACTGGCTAACTGAGGGTATTCGGATAAAGGTCCTTTTTTCCTTTTCGTCTAAGATTGTCAAACTCATGAGTTTAAACAAACCGATGACATGACCGTGAACTCTCATGATAGTTTTGAATCGTTAACTCATATGAGTTTATTTTTATCAATAAGTAGGTGTTAATAATGTATAGTTAGATAATTTTAAAATAAAAAATAATAACAACTTGATTTAAATATATTTTAAATCCAAAAAATTATAATTAAATCGATTAACATTCATAATTTATCATACACAAAAAATAATTTTTATTTTATTTTATAAAATTCGTATATAAAACTACTTAACATGATCAATTCAAAAAAGTTAGCACGGGTTTAAGAGCGAAATAACACGATTTTATAAGTTAAAAATGTAAAAACGTAAACTCGATATGTATGTGTGAACTTGCGAGTTTGGCGAGTTTACAATTATCATGAGTTTAATAGTAACTTGACACGATTTTGTAAGATTGAAACGTTATCAGAGAGTTAACTCGCAAGCTCGAGCATAATACTTTTGAGTATCAGGAAGTTTTTCTCCTAACATCCCTAATAAACTATAAAACTTTGTAACTAATGAAAGAAATAACATTTTGATGTGTGTGTAACCAAGGACTTGATATAGATGCTACTTAATTAAATAACATTTTGATATGCTAATTTGAGGATCAGAGGGAGTAAATAGTCATAGACACATATTAAATTAGCATATCAAAATGTTATTTAATTAAGTAGCATCTATATCAAGTCCTTGGTTGCACACACATCAAAATTTAGTCTCGTTCAATTAAGCATTCCTTTTTGTGAATGATTTTGAGTGACGAAGTGTCTTGGTAAATACTACAGTGTAGTATTTATGTATATTTTTAACTATATAAAGTATATTGATAAAAAAGCCTTCGAATGATGATTTTCTCCGTGTCTGGAATTTATAGCTCCGCATTTAGCATCATAAGGTACGTCTCTTATATATTGTGTATCTTCTTAATATTTTTCCTACATAATTTTTTATTTTATTGATGGAGAATACGATTATATATATATATATATATGTGTGTGTGTCTATGTATATACACACATAGACACACACACATATGTATGTGTAATGGGTTGCTTTTGTCGCTAAAGCAGTCAATTAAACTATGACTAAATAATAATGCAATATAGTGGCAACCTATAATAATGCAATATAGTGGTAACCTAGGTCATTCTCCCAAGGAGCAATATGTTCTGTGGGTTTTTCTTTAGGTTGGATTTGGGTGATGAGAAATGCAATCAAATAAACCTATGCAAGACACTACTACCTAGATGCAAATAACTAACTAAAAGCACTAATGCAATTTGGGGGCTTTTATAAAAAGAGAATTTAAAATCCTACGCAAAGAAATTAACTAACGACTAAGAAAATTAAATAAGAAAAGGTAAAGAAGGTGTAAAGAAGGTTTACTTACTTTCTTAGCTCAAATTAATTAGTTAGGTGAAAGGGAGATTGATGAAAGATTGGAATTATTGAATGTAATTACCTAATTAAAATATGGGAAACCCTCAAGTTCAATAACACCTAATCCTCTAGAAAACTCATAATGGAATAAGCGAAACCAGTTAAAATAGTTTTAAGATAGTTTTGGGAATCATGTTCACAATTGCCTAATTAAGCAACTAAACAATTAACCAACCTACTTAAACAATCAAGAGGATAAACCTAAATTGACAATTAAATTAAAAATAAAAACAATTAATTATATAATCGACAATCAAATGGTTTGCAAACAAAAATTCCAACAAATGTCTTAAGTACAATTCAAATCCAAATTATCAATTTAATCCAAATTAAATAATATATCTACAATTTAAAACTAGATTGTTCTCTAGAAAACAATTCAAAATTATTTAAAACTAAATAATCTTAAATCTGGAATAAATCGATAAAAAGAAAGACACTCCCTTATGGGTTTTAAAATATAAGTCCTAGGCCTTAGCTTCCTCTATACTCTTCCCAAGTTGTTGCTTAAGCTTCATGGCTTCCTCCTTTCTCCAAGAGCCAAACAGGTCCCTAGCATGACGAATGTGCCCACGAACTCAACAATCTGTGACTGTCAAGGGGAATGAAGGGAATCGGTTATCTGGATGGTGGGGTCCGCGAGAGTGAATGGCAAAAGGAGATTGTGTGTGCGAAAGGGTGTGTGCGTTGCTCTCCAAGAGAGCGTCCAAAATCTTGTGGCGGCTAGGTTAATTAGAGGAGTGAATTAGAGAGTTTTGGGTACTAATTTGAACCTATTAAAAATTTACGAAGCCTAATAAAATTCCACTATCAGATCTTTTTTTTTTTAGTTTCCAATGTCAATTTCGATCGTAGGATCTTCTAACCTGTTTTTCCTTGTTCTTGAAGAATTAAATAAAATCGTGATCTATCATATATTTAGAAATATTATTCAATCACAAGATAGCTATCAGAATATTAATTAATAAACTCAATAATCTCATAATTAGTTTAGATTTATATTATTTCCTAAAATTATCTAACAATCCAAATATTATCTAATAATTACAAATTAGCCTAAAATAATCCCAAAATAAATAAATAAGGTGGGATAAAATATATGAAAATTGGGATTTATCTATAAAAGAGAATAGGATAGAATAAGGGTGTGCATGGTAACGCTCCCGAATGACTTTTTCCTTAATTTTTTTGCCCGGAACAAAAATGGATGAGAATTGTGTTTGGCAAATCCTTTTTTTTTTTTTTTTTTTTTTGCTCTCGGGATGAACCGGGTTTTTATTTTTTGTGCTGGGAAGTAAAAAAAAAAAGCTAACAATTTCTGCTTCTCTGTTCCAGGGCACAAAATCAGAATTTATTTTTCTCAAAAAAAAAAGACCCCTTCCTCTTCGGCGTAATTTACCCTCGTTCACCGCCACCACCACCACCCCCACCACCACCGCGCGCCCCACCACCACCACCGCGCGCCGCCGCCCCACCACCGCCACCACCACCCCCCCCGCCATCGCCCCTACCACCGCCACCCCCACCACCGCCACCACCCCAACACCGCCACCACCACCGCCATCACCACATAAATAATTTTTTGAATATAAAAATTACATAAATAATTTTTTTAGGAAATTTAAATTTAAGTTTATTTGTAAAGTATAATAATTATATTAATTATTAAAGAAAAAGACAAAATAGTAAAAATAACTCATTAATTCTCCATATTCCTCCCTTACTATTTTTTTAACTCCCAAATAAAGGGAGGAAAAATGTGTTACCAAACGTAATTCTGATTCTTGGCGTAAAAATAAAATGGGTTAACAAACGTAATTCTGATTCTCAGAACTCTTCCAAAGCACAATCAAAAAAGCGGTTTCATCTCAAACAATCTTCGGGCAAAGAATGGTTGCCATATACACCCTAAATCTTACCAAATAATCTAAATCTCTACAGACTGACATAATGGTAACAATTAAATTACATCAGATTTGTTACCAAATCATCTAAATAGAACCAATACGCGCGTGTATATAGACACACAAAACAAGTAATCGCCTCTTTCTCTTCATTGACTCTAATTGCGTACGGCAAGAAGATGGGGACTGGGACGACAATCCCTGCCTGCCTCTGAAGTTCATCACCGACATGCCCGTCGTCTCCTTCTCTCTATTGACCTTAATTCTTGCCGACAAGAAGATGGAGATTCCCTATCTGCCCCTAGAGATCATCACCAACATTCTCAAAAGGCTTCGTGTTAAATCGCTCCTTCGATTTCAATCTGTATGTAAAGATTGGAGAAATCTCTTGAAATCCCCTTCTTTCATCATCGAGCACTACCACCACTCTGCTCACAACAACCGTTTTCTTATCTGTCATGTATTCTATCACAAAGGTGGATCTACTCCCCTATGTTTGCTTCGTTGTGAGAAGGAAACTGTGGAAGTTGAGAGATTACCCGCCATGGATTCCTTAAGGCGTGTTAGTGTTACTGCCCTCATTGGTTCCAGCAACGGCTTGATTTGTGTGAAACTTTGTCATTCTATACCTGATCATCCTCCTTCGCTTTTTTTGTTGAACCCAGCAACTGCAGAGGTAAGGCGAGTACCCTTATCAACCAAGTATGATAATGACATTAACTTCTATTATTTCTTTTCCGGATTTGGGTATAGTCCTGTAGTTAGGGATTACAAGATAGTGAGAATTCATGGGATTAAATTTCATTGGACTAGGAATAATGATAACCACATGCATGTACCCTTTATGCATGTTGACCGTGTGGAGGTGTTTTCATTAAGAACAGGATCATGGAAAGAAGTAGAATTTGGTCTTATACGGAAGGTGAGAATTAAATCTAAGCCTGTCACTGTTAATGGGGCTATTTTTTGGTTAGGATGGGAGCTTGCAGATCGTCGTGGTATGATAGTTTCATTCGACTTGGCAATGGAAGTTTTTACATTGATATCAATGCCTTCCTCAACCACTATTGCTCCTATTCATGAAACTGTTCTTGATGTATACGATAACAAAGTTGCTATGCATCGCGGATACTATGCGCGTGGATATATCTTTGAGTTATGGATGTTCGAAGAGGGAAGTTGTGCATATGGGAAGAGCTGGGGTTGGACTAAGAAACATAGTATTAGAACTTCAACTGCCTTTCCAGAATGGTTTTGGAGGAACGAAATGATCGGCATTTTTGATAACTCGGGATTTTTGCTCAATGTCACTACTAATGAATTTAAGAAGTTCAACACCTCTTTATCTTTATCTACCTGTGATATGATGGGACGATTCTTTTATGTAGAGAGCCTCATGTCTATGTGTGACATGTTTGTTGAATAGCATTGTTATGAAATTCTCACTTTAATTTACATTCTATATTTACTTTGTCTTGTCAATTTTGGTGGAACTATACCCATAAAACCTTTGAAAATTTTGGTTGTTTTTATAAGATTTAGATCTGTTTTTTAGAATAGAGAAATAGAAATTCAGTTCTGCCTGCTTGTAATTTTTCTTCATTCTATGTTATCAGATGTTGAGTTTTACTTACTATGTTTTTATATTCTAATCATTGCACACTTTCTTGAAAACAAATTACAAGGGAGAGTATATTGCAAAGGCAAAATGCTACTCTGATGGAGTGGAGACTTGCTTGTGCATCATATCCACGTTTATGAGCATTTGTTCTTTTTACCGGATGAAGATGGTACAATACATTAACATTTGTTCCGACTTGCAACATTAAACTTGGTACGAAGCTCCCTAATCTCGAGAAAAATTGTTCTGATGAGCTGTATGAGCATGACTGGCTCCTCTGATAACATCTAAGTAACTCTATCAAGATATCTATCTATATATGTATCTCTGTATCTGTATATGTATCTCTATATACATACATACATATCTACATACATATGTATGTGTGTGTATATGTATGTATCTATGTATGTATGTATTTATATATATGTGTGTACACAGTTAATGCAGCATGATTCAGCACAAAGTGAATCACGTGACCCACGGAAGTTGAGATTTTAATCTAATGATGGAAAAGGAAAAGGAAAGAAAATGATGGCAAGAGGTATATGAGAGAAGCCAAATCCGACAAACTCACATACTAGTTTATCTTGGTCCTAATTATAGGACAAAGTTCTAATTTTTGTCAATTTCTTCCCAAAATACCCTTATTGATACTTTTTCAATAATAATTAAACACAATATAATTTAATAATCCACCTATATATTCTACAAACTGAGTAATGTTTGCAACTCATTAATGTCATATACACCTCAATTCTACCATTTTTTATTTTTTTAATAAAATAACTTTGAACAATTTTTGTCATATTTAATCATGGCATCACTATTAAATTACACTTCTAACCTCCAAGAGTAGACTGGAAGTTGTTCAAGGAGATCAACGACGTCGACAAATGACAGAAAATCAAAGTAATTGGTTGCCATTTTAAATTTTAAATAAGGATATTTTAGAAAAAAACAAATATAATTAACTAATTTTACTACTCTCACTAATCTCTCTAAAGTGAGGTAAATACGTCCTATTATTAGAACCGAAGGTAGTATTAATTATACAGCAACCCACTGCGACCAACACATGTTTTAATTTCAAGTCTTTAGGTTGAGAGATTGAGTAAAGAAGGAAGGTGGAAAATGAATTTGCTGCTGAAATGTTCAACCCTAAATTTTGAGAGCACACCAATCTATGTAGTAAATGTATAGACTTCCTCCAATCCTTAATATAAGACATGCGAGTATTTATCTAATTTGATTAGATTAAGGAAATTAATATGCCATATATTTTCTAAAACACTCTAATCATCTTTCTTAATTACCGTCCAAGTCCATCCCAATATAGAAGGGGCACACATTTATAGGTTGAAGCTTCCTTTTCATGGGGAAAGGTTCACTTGCTTTGCCATCGTTACCAAATGGAACCCACTTGCTAGCAAATCTAAAATATAAAGTAGATAAATTTCCTTTCATATAGGAGGTTTGTATATATATATATATATATCATCCTTATATTTTATCGCCCTCTCTCATTCTTTCTTTATTTTTTTGCATGATTATTTTGGGACTTAAAGCCGTACAATATACTTATCGATTCGAACAACAATATAATTGTTTTTAGTAGCTAAATTACTTGTCGTGGAATTTTCCGTTGCAAAAGTTTAATCCAAAACATGCTTTATGTGAAATAAATAGTGATTTCTCCCAGCATCATAATTTTAATCTGAGTGTGTATTGAGACCACCGTTGAATAAATTATGATGTGAAAGCGCAAAAATGGTTCGTGTCTTGTCATTGTTTTCTAGTAGAGAGTCATCCAATCATCCATTTTCGTTAACGATTAAGAATTATTATACAACTATTTTCTATGTTTTTCCTTGTTTTTCCAATTTCCTCAGTGAAAGTATAAAACATGGTTCAAAGTGATGAATAATTTTCAAACTCGTGTCTTCTTTTCTGCCCAAAAAAAGCGTTGGGTCTTCTTTAAAAGAAATATATAAAACAAATATAATGTAATGAAATGTAAATGTTAGATTTATTAAAGTAAAATCAAAGATTTGTCTATTCCAAACCTTATACCCGTACAAACTTAGTTGGAAGGGATTTATTCCTTTCTCTTCTTAAATATAATGGGAGATATTAATTTCTCTGCTATTAGTAGGGTACGTTCTTTATATAGCATTTTAAAGTAATGTGTATTCAATTTTAATTTTTAAAAGACTAGAAAAGACAGTGTTCAGTTATTTTATGATTTGCGTTTTTTGAGTTTAATTTGGGTAATAGGACTTTATGAATATAAAGACTCATTGCTTTATGAGTTTCCTCACCCCTGCAACAGATACAATACCCCACACAGAAATGACGATACCTCATCCACATAATTCCAAGTAATAAAGGACATTCTGGTCTTTTCATAATATCGATTAGATACATATAAAGTAAAAATTACATTAAGATTTCATTCAAATTTTCTGCCATACCAACTTTTAAAACACATTAGATATATATATATATATATATATAAAGGTTTGTAATTGTAAGTTGTATCTCAATGCCACCAATTTCGTACTCGACATTCTGGTCTTTACCGCTATTTTTTGACCCAAAAAAAACAAAACAAGATTATCACTCTTTTTAATTCCCATTCCCATTCTTTTTTTCTTTTTGGGTTTTTATTCCACAATTCAAAATTAAAATTTTCAAAGCGGTCAGGTTTGTAATTGTGTGTATATATATATGTATATATAAAGGTTTGTAATTGTAAGTTGTATCTCAATGCCACCAATCGTTGAGGCCAGACTCTCCTTTCTAACAGACTCATATGCTGGTAGGTCTTGGGCCTACCTGGCCCACATATGCATGGGTGACCGTCCATCCAGTGGAGGAAGCTTTTCACATTGTTCCAACATTTTCTTACGAATTCTTCTCCGAGAAGAACCATTTTTCTATTGAGACCATAGTTGAATCAAAGAAGAAAGGTGAACAATGAATCAATCAATAACTTTATTCTCAAAAATTTGTAATACCCACTTCATGAAAGAAAAAAAAATTGGTTTGGATCTATTAATCAATAAATACGATTTATTATTGATTATTTCATACTTTCCTTTTTGATATATTTTTTTCATAATTCAATGATTGAGTAATCATAATTCACTGATTAACTAATCATTTTTTGTTCTATTAGCAGCATATCCCTCAATTTTAGGAAATGTAATTTATTTTTATCATTGACTATTTATTACTTTCTTTGTGATTTTTTAGGTGGGGTGGGTTACAAAATATTCTTCCAATTTTATCATCATTGACATATTTATCTCTAAACACTTTTTGTTTCTAAAACTGGTTGGGTGTCATTTCATGGTGGCGTAGTAGAGGGTTCCATCAACCAAAGCCTTTCCCCATTGTTCAAAAAAAAAGTCAATTCCTTTCCCCCACAACCTCATCATCATCATCTTCTTTATCACCTTCATTGCTTTTGTTTTTCCTTTTTCTAATTTATAAACTAAAACGGACGAAAATTAAAGGCCCTATTCATCGTTATTTAAAATGAAGGGCAATGAACGCAAAGTTGGAGGAGCATGAGATGGAGTTGTGTGGGATGACCTTGACTTTTACGGCTATAAAGTGATTACTTGTGAAAGTCAATTAATGTAATATAATTTATATTTGGAATTCTAACACGTAACTGTCATTCTTCCATCCAGAATATCAGTTATAGGGAAAAAAACAACAACGTGAGAGTCAAAAGAGAGGGCTATTGTGAACCTCAGAATTTGACCACTGAAAAATAAGAGAATCAATTTTTCTTTTAAAAATATTTATGGCAAACAAGAGAATCAATTTAACTTCTCTCCTAATAATGGAGGTAATCAGTAATCAAATTGAAACATATTATTTCTTTGTTGACTAGAAGTTTGGGCGGGTCAAAATAAATGTTGCATGAAAGGTTATCAAATCGGGACACGAATCGTGGATCGAACGCCTATTTTCAGAATCATGAATCGAAGTGTACCATGAATTGTAAGATTTATGATTATTTTTTAAGGATGATATTAATGTAATTTTCATCTAAGAGAGAATAATTTTCATCTAAGAGAGAATCAAATGTTTTAATATATTAGTATTTTAAAGGTAAATAAATAACACTACAGGCAACAACAACAAAAAAAAACATATAGATTTCAGGGGATAAGTGAAAGGGAATCGGGAATAATCATAGAAGTAAAGGAAATTCCTAGATAAATCTGGAAAAAAATCAAAATCAAAAAACGAAAAAGAAGTTTTTCTAATGTCAGGTTGTGCAAGATCCACCTAATATGTGCGCAACCCGATTCATCCAGAATCACAAAAATTGCCAACGTCATTCCCGCGATTCCGTCTTGTATCACTCGTAGAATCCCAAGATACATGTATTAGTAAGATATATCAACATATTCTTATCTTTTTCACTTATTCTTGAATCAAATTCTCATATACAACTCAAGATTCATAGGATTCTAACTACCATGGTTGCCGGCGCTTGTAAGTAGTAAAATGTCACGTCTTGAAAATTTAGAGGTAATCGGCATGGGGTATAAAAGAACTCACACTCTCTAAGCCTAAAAAAACAAAAATATAGACAAGTGCCTAATAACGTAATTATAATATAATTTTGAGCATGTATAACCATTTCTAAATCTCTCACACACATATATATATATATATATGAACATGTTTCTAAAAATAAAAATATTAGGCCTTTGTGAAACTTTTGGCAAAATATCCTTTATAGGTCAAACTTTCTGAAAACTCTACAATAATTGCGAGTTCACTATAGTATAGTGAGCTCCACCCCCTTAGAGCATTTATGAACATACATTCTTATAACAAAAGAAAGTAGGGATCCCGCCTATAGATTTCTTGGAGCTCCTCCTATAATAGGATTTTCAACACATAACACCAAAGCTTGAGTTTACATCACCAAAGAGATTGATCAACACAAAGTGCTTCAACTTCAATTATCGAGTCAATTACACTATTTGAGACTAAAATCCGGTGAATAGCATCCCATTAATAGAAATAAATATAATACTAAAGGAAATAATTTAGATAGACTTAACCTTTTTTCCCCCCTAAAAAAATCAAATTTTATTAATACCAAAATAAGTTTACAAACACTAAGAACCGAAGCCAAGAAAACACTAAAAAATTCCTATCCATACAACCTAACACACCACTTACCAACCTATCCAACCTAAGCAATCTAAATCAAAACAAACAACTATACTTTGTGTATCAGTGTAATGAGTTCCCCTTTAACCAATTCCTTCCCTATCAGTTGCTACAAAAATACTATCGCAGGTCCTCATGGTGAGTTTTGAATCACAGTCCATAATGTTGCTTAAAGAGGATGTTGGAATGTACAACCAATCTTGCTGTAACATCTCTATTTTTGCAAACAATGTATAAAGCATATATTAATGAAACATTAGGAAGTATTTGGCCACAGTCAAGTATTTATTTTTTTTGGAACCTTATAACTAAATTAATTTACTAGAGTGACATAATAAATTAACTATTTTAGAGGCTTTGAGACAATACACAAGTCACTATAATTGTGACCCAATTTTCAAATTAAAAGCACATTCTTGTTCTATGTGGACATGAGTTTCGTATGACACTAGGAGGACCTAAGTCAAGAATATTTTCATGCAAAAAGGATAGTTAGAAGTCAAAGGAAAATCAATAACAATGGAACTTGGACTTAAGAATGGAACTAACTAAACTTACATCATCAAAGTGACATAAGCTAGCTTCTTGAATAAGAGTCAAGAAGCATCATTAAATCAACAAATCTTCTCCAACAAGCCCTTATGCGTCAACCAAGAGAGAGGGAGAGAGAGATCAATGTAAAGTTCATATACTCACATGCAAAGTCAAGCAATTATCCCTAGTGTAACAAGTGGCAACCTAGGGGTTCAAGTTGGATTTTTAATTAGGCAATTGTACAAGAGAATTAAGAGCCATTTGAAGTCAAAATCCTTGGCCACCAAGAATTGAATTTTGCATCAGCTGAATAGAGGGAAGAAAAAGCTGATGTAAAACACATTAAAAGCCAATATAAAGCCAAACTAAAAAGTCAAAGACTTGGGGGAAAATGTAGCCAATGAGAAGAGACCAAGTAAGGACCAAACAAGGCTTATCCATGAAGCTAATTGAGACAAAATCCCAGCCCAACCATCAGCAAATAATTCGCTGTAGCCAAGAAGGAAAGGGAAAAAGGATGATTCAAGTCAATGTGAAGCCAAAATGAAGGGTCAAACATTGGAAAAATTAACCAATAGGAAAGCACCAACAAGTGATAAATAAAAGCTTCTTTTTTAAGCCAATATTGAGGACAAAAACTGGACCTCATTCAACTCATTAAAAATTGCATCAGCTTTAAGGACAAAAAATGAAGCAAAAGTCATGCATTTATGATAAGAAACCAAAGCTTAAAACTATGAGTTGAGAGCCAACTACCATGTACCTTGTATAAGACCTAAATGTATAATAAAAGGACACATGAAGTGAATAAAATCTGCCCAAAATTGGATCAAATTCGTACAGCCTTTTGGAGTCAAAGAAAGTCAAGAAACCTTGGAGAACAAGAAAGGAAACAAGCCATTAATCACTTGGACACTTGGACAATATACTATGATAAATTGCATAACCAAGGTGCTTATTAAAGGACCATTCAGCTCCTCTTTTGCTTGCCCAAACCGTGGAAAAAAAGAGAGAGAAGAGAGTGCAAGGAAACTCCTACACTTAGTGAAAGAGGAAGCACACACATTGAAGAACAAGGTGAGTTAGGTGTAAAACTTGGTTAAATAAGCCTTCTACCTTCCTCAATCCTTCATCTAATATTCTTATGACCCTTTTGTGCTCAAGGGTGACCTTATTCAGTGGCTCAAAGAAGAAGGAATCTAAGAGAAACCAAGATACAAGAAAGGGTAAGTCACTAATGGCCGATTAATAAAGTGTCATTTTTCTTAAAGGAGGCTCTATCCTAATCACTAAAAAGGGGTATCAAATGGTTAAAGATAAGATAATGGTATTAAAAAGAAGGTTAAGCCAAGAGATGCTTGAATATGAAGTAAAGATGAAAGTTATGGTTGTTGACTCCCTAAAGTAATTTTCAGAGTTGAATATAGAAGGTTATAATATGTTTTTGGTTTTTTTTATGGCTCCAAAGTGTTTAGAAAAAATTTTGTATGGGTCCAAGTGGTAACCATAATTTTAAAACTCAAAAACCGTAAATTTGTAAGTAAAAGTGAATCTGCCAGCTTCAGCGAATTTTAGGGATCATACTTGAAAAATGGTTTTAAAATAGTAAATGAAGTCCCATGGCCATGAAATTTTACAGGGTTAAATTAGACATCCTAAAATTCACTTTGGTATATAATTTTGTAATTTTCCAAGATGTCTACTAGGATAAATAAATTTTGTAAAATAGCCCAAAATATGGAACGTGGCCTCTGACCAGCGAGTGATGTTTTTACACAGAAAACAAAATCGTGTGTTTTTGGCCTCTGGGAGTATTTTTAGTAACCAATAGACATGTTAACGGTTAAATTTCCATTGGAATCATTCATAAATGATTTTTCTAAAATTAATTAAAAATGTTTAAAGTTGAAGCATAAATTCTGGAATTTTTAGGAAAAGAGCGAATTTCATGAAAATAAAAGGGAAGTTTCAATAGTGAATAAAATGAAGTTTATTTGCTTTATTTAGGGTCTACGTGTGTACGGAGTAAATTTCCAAGCATCGGGGAAAATTATTGATTTCTGATAAAATTGCCAAGTAGTAACTATTTACTCACATACTCTATGTTACCTTGTATGTTTGTGATGTCATGATTGAGGAACATGTCTCGTGAGTGGTATAACGTCCTCAAAATTTATTTAACATAATAACTAATTAAGGGTTCATTAACAACTAAGTAATGCTCCATAATTTACTAAAATATACAAAAGTAAATCGAGTATTGAGAATGAGCCCTAATGTGGCAATATACAATCATCCAACATAAACCAAAATGACAAGCACTACTTTTAGTAGAGTAGCCTAAGCTTCTGAGGTCTTCCCTGATGGACCTGGACGAGAACTATCACCTAAAAAATGTGGGTAACCATCAATCCAACTCATTACGAATACTAATATGTGCTAGTGAGGTGCCATGTGGAACAATTTATTTAACAAAGTATTAATAAAATATAATTCACTAATATCCACATCACAAAATTTCATATCGTAAATTAAGTATTACAATTTTTCATTAACACAATTCCCAAGATGCCTCCCATCAATCCAACCGAACCGCCTTATTTCCTCCGACTAGACTCATGGGCTAAGTTACATCCATGTTCGGTTACTCAAAGCTTTCACCGGTCATGTGATGAGGATCACCAAAATCCCCGAGCACATGTCCCAGACCATGGGTCTTTTCCCCTCATTGAACTAGTGGGGTGTCGTAAGCCCTCATTAAACTAGTGGGCCAGTCCCTTATTGAACAGGTGGGATAATATAAAGCCAACCATTGTGCACCAATGGAGGCCTCACCACATGGTGGAATATACTACTCCATTTCCTCCCAATTCAACCCTTTCCATGATTATCATAATAAATATCATAATATCAAAATTCTCAATTCTTATACATAAATAAATAAATAAGTATATATTCAAAATTCAAATGATAAGGTTCCGCAAGGCAATTTCTATTAAGATATTCATAATCATTTCACAAAATACTCACAAAAAACATATTAGTACACATAACAAGTGGAAAGTGGTTACCTCTCGCCGTAACTAACTATTATCACACCGCTCCTAATCCAAAAGCTCAAACACATGTCAAAAATCAATTTACCACAACCAATTTACTAACCATTAATAACTTTGTCAAACTCCACATAATTAAAATTGTAATTTATAATTTCAGAAAAATATACAAAATTTAATAATGAATATTATTATAATAAAAACTGAAAATAACAGTCCTTCAAAATTTCAAAACTAAAATGATTAAAATTTCAATAATATCTTTATTAACCCAAAGGCTATTCCAATACGTCATCAATACTTTAAATTAGAAGTTTAATAAATATCAATTATCCTATAAATATACTTTATTGCATTACATATAATGTTTCTAAAAATTTCAAAAATGTATATATGTAACTTGACTCTTTACATAGGACTTTTCCAGAATTTTTTTGATTAAAATTTGAAAATTCGTAATTAATTCTACAAAAATCTAAATGAGGTGCTTCCAAAAGCTACGTGTTCCTTAGCATGTCTACTTTCACATAAAAATAATACCAATATCCATAAAATATTATATCATTCCCAGATTTTTAACTTCCAAAAATCATATCACGAGTTACAAACCTCCGTTTAAGGTGATCCAAAGCTCTTTTTAAAGATTAATATGTGTACTATCAACACTAAAAATTTCATGAAATATTTCAAAGGTTTCACATTCCAAAACCATGCCATAAAATGATCACTATTCCTGGAACACAAAATTCGTCCAGATTTTCGGTTAAACTTCAGAAAATCATATCTCCCTTTCTACACGTCTGATTTAGGTGTTCTTTAGCTTTTTGGAAAGGTTGCGATGTCTACTATCTACTGTAAAAATTTCAAGGAAAAACGCGAATTTTTTCCATTTAAAAAATGAGCCCGAAATTTACTGTTCGCTTCTGCAACTGACATTTTCCAGTTTTCAGTGTCTAACTTTAAAAACTCATAACTCTCAATATACACGTCCGTTTTGGCTGGGGCTTTCCTCATTTTGAACCTTAGTGAGTCTATTATTTACTGTAAAAATTTCAAGGAAAAAATCAGAGGTTTACTTGGTCATAATTGCCACGTCATTTTCTTGCTCCAAAGGCATACCAGAAATTTCCAGGTTCTTAGCTCAACTTCCAAAAATCACGACTCTCAATCTACATGTTAGTTTTGGCTGAGTTTTTTCTCGTTTTAAAGTTTAAGATGTCTACTATCTTTCATAAAAATTTTGTACAAAAACTCAAACGTTTTCCATAGAAACAGACTAGCGAAAGACACTCTGTTTGTGAGTTCGAAAAACAGAGTAATGAAAATACAGCAGCTTAACCATGCGTTTTTAATCCTCAAACTCAGAACTAATCATGTAGAAACTAGAAGGGAGAGGTTTAGAGACTCACCTTGGTTGATACACAGGCTTACATGCAAGGTCCCAACCTTCTTCCTTTCCTTCGACTCTCACGTTAACTTTCGGTCTCTCCCCCTCTGCGTGTTCCCTTTTCTATTGTGTTTCTTTCTTGGTTGCTGCAAGAATGCAGCTTGGTTTATAATGAGAGAGTATGGTTTGCTAGGTTCGAGAGGTATGGTTTCCTGCTGGTTTGTGTACAATTGCAGCTGGCCAAATCCGTGAAAGTCGCCGGGCAAATCTTATTTCCTTGCGTGTTTGACTTGTTGCTGCATTTTTCTTTTCGTTTTAGCTATTATCTAATATATGTGCTGTAAGTTCAAATGGATTGGCTTATGTTTGTTGGGCTGAGGGAGAATTATTAATAAGTAACATGGATATATCAATCCTACTCCCTTTTCACGTGTTTATGGGGATGGGTTTGAAGAGATCATATTAGTCATGTGTTGTTGTAATTGGGGTATTCAATTGGGCCGTGGAAATAATGGGAATGCATAGATGGGCTTGTATTGATGATATTGTTTTGAAAGTTGAAGTTGTATATGAATAAGATTCAATGCTTAATAACATTAATCTTATTTTTCTCCTTTTCTTCCTAATATAAAAATTTAAATCCTTAATGTATTTATATTTTTTTATTCCTTTTTAATTTGAATTAAATTCAATTGGATCTCAATTGGTATTTATTCAATTTAATAGTTAATTTTTTTTCTATTTAAAGATTTTTTCTCAATTAAATTTATTTTATTATCTCCAAAATATTTATGCTGAAAATTTATTCCATAATTTTTTGTCCTTAATTTATGAGAACATATGTCTTAAATTCCAATAATTAATTTCGTAATTATTTTAGAGAAAAATTTCACAATTCAATTTCCCATATAATATTCAAATTTCAAATTCCAAAATTTGGGATGTTACAAGTGAGACATGCGTTGGGGCTGTAGGGCCTAGTGGACTGTCTGTCCTTGGGTCGCTACGGTAGGGCCTAATGGATTGTGTGTCCTTGGGTCGCTACCGAGCCGTTGATGCATTCAGTGTAATTAGGGTTTGAGTCCCTGGCTACATTTGTTTTCCTAGTGCTGAGGATTTTCCGGGGGCTTGCCTTGGTAAGGCAACCCAACGATGTGTTGATTGTGATTTTGAATGCATGTGGTATGTTTACCATGATTGATGTTGTGATTTTCCTGATTGTGGATTGCATACATACACTGCATATATATTGTATATGAGTTTAACAGTTACTCGGGGTTCAATTTTGAACTCAGATCGTGCTAGAAATACGTGCGAGATCTAGCCGAGCCGACCGGAGATCTCGAGGTAGGGCATGGAGTTGAAGGTGAAGAAATAGGGAATGCTCTATTACTTTTGTATTTTACATTTTGGATGACCGTATATTATTTTATAAAAGTTTATTACTAAACATAATTAAAAATGTATAAAAGATCATTAAATAAATAATATCAACTATGAAAACAATTTTTCTTCTGAATCAGTTTATTTATGGTTATTTGTGGCCTTTAAATACCCTCTTGGAATTGATATGATGGTAACAAAAGTAAGCAACACTGACAAGACAAGTGTCAGACTTTTCAATTGTAAATTCTTAAAGAAAAGAGGCACTTCACAAGGTAAGTGTGACACTTTATAAGTTCTATGCGAGAATTTATAAGATGAATAAACTAATTTGTAAGACATACAACTAAAAACTTGACACTTGTGCTATTTACAAAAGGCACTTCACAAGACAAACATGACACTTTACAAGTTATATGTAATAATGTACAAGACAAAAAAAACTAATTTGTAAGACAAACAACCGAAAGCGACACGTGCTATTTACAAGAAAAGAGTCACTTTATAAGACAATTATGATACTTTACAAGTTGCAAAAATTGACCATACGAATTACTCCTTCCGATCTTAATTATAGGAACACTTTTGTAGTACAAATTACATTACAAAAATGTTCTTATAAATATGACCGGAGGAAGTAGTAACTAATTCACAAGCTACGTGTTTTGTCATTGTATAAGCAACCAAACTCAATTGGGTTATGGTTTCTGAAATGCCTCCAAAAGATGCAACGGTTCTCATTGATTGTCACATTTGGCCTTTCCCAATAAAAGTTCAACGTGTAATAAATGTTAGCCAAGAGCCAAATTTCTCTCTCCATGAAAAAAAAGGAAATTATAAAATTATAAAAGGGACGCCAAAAGTAGTACTCTTTATACTAAAAGCTATATTTTTAGTGTCCCTTTTCTAAATTGGGATCATAAAGTCGACTTTTAGCATCTTTTTTCTAAATTGAGCGTCAAAAGTTGGCCAAAAGTAGACTTTTAGCGTCCCTTTTAAAATCAGTTAATGCAGCACGATGAACATGGATATATAGAAAAGGCAGGTCAACAGGAACAAGTTTTGTTGCATCATAGCCCCTGTAGCAAATTCCTTTTCCTCCTCAGGGATTGCCTTCGGTAATTCACTGTTTCGTCGCAAAACTAATTACTTCCTCTTCCTTCGGTAATTACTTTTCCTCTCGTCTATTTCAGTGAGGGAAGAGAGAAGAACCGTGCCTTTAATGAATAGTAGTTTAATAGAGGTTAACATGCATGTCTGTTATCGAGAATTGCCCCATAAATAACTTAGAGTGCTAACTACATACACCTTCAAAAATAGTGTGCTGGACGCACCTAAACCTTTAATTATATATCAAGATTAATAATTAGTTATAGACAAAAATATTGTCCTCTTACAAATTGCAATCTTAGAGTATGTTCGGTTTTGTTTTTAATTCTTATTTTTCAGAATAGTTTTATAAATTTATTTTTCCAAACAAGTTTGAAACTAATTACACATTCATTTCCGACTAAAAATAGGATATAGTTTAAAAGTGAATTTGGATTCTGAATATGATTTTTTATTTTATTTTACCTTTTATATTTATCATAAAAGAGATCATGGTATATACTTGAATAAAGGAAATATAATCTTCATAAATTAAATAAATATATTTTATATTTAGAATCAGAGGAGTACCAGATATTTTGCAAAAAGGGAAAACTAATCTCCCAGTCCTTATAATTTCCTCAAATATATCCTACCAGATATACTTGAACCTGCACCGATGCGCGCACGAGGTCGCTTGTCTTCGCGTTGAATTCACGGGAGAAGAAGACATTATTATCCATAAAAAATCACACTCCATCCACCTCATGAATCCACGTTTCTTACTCATCAAAAACATGAGCAGGGAATTCTCATCCCTAAATATTTTTTTTTTAATTTTATTTTTAGAAAAAATACTTCATACACTAAAAATTAATTAACTTAAGATATTAGGTGTTAAAATTTTCTTGAAGATATTGGATACTACTAGAAATATATTTCAGGATATTGGTGTTACAAAAAAATATTTCTCAATGCAATATTATAAGGGATAGGATATTGTCACTACTAATTTTATGTCACTACCACTTTTTCTCCGTTAAATCAGAATCTTAAAAGAAGAGAGAAATGATAAAGGTAGACCACATTGATGTGGTAGTGACTTGGTAGTGACATTCTATCTCATATTATAAATCAATTAATTTGATATATTAGGTAAGAAAAATATTTCAGGTGCAACATACAATTTAATCTAAATAAATAAAAAATATAAAAAAAATTAAAAAAATGTCCCTCATCCAAAATTAGGGGATGAGTAGGGCATGCATCGACACCGCCCCTTAAACGTCTTCATTAATGCTATAGATCTCTGGAAAGGCAATCCTCTTTAATTTGTTTGAGCCACCCAATCCATGACACTTGAAAAAGTCCCTTTAACTTGGCTTTTATTCCCATCAACGTTTCTCTCTTCAATTAGGTAGCCTCCTCATCTTTTTTCCATGATTTTTCGGCACATCCTTTAATATTTCTCCACATGGCCGGTTTTCAGCTAAAACTTTATAATTGGGATGCTCTGTTTTTCGAGTTTTCTGCTGTCTTACGTACAGCACTCAAATTCTTTTGGGATCTACAAGGAACATGGATGCAGAAACTGAGAGTTGGTGGGGTTTGGGGAAGGAAAGTGAATTGAACATGTTTTGAGAATGAAACCGAGCAAGTGAGGGAGGGGTGTAGTCGAGCAAGTTTTTCCACTTGGGCGCTCCTCACATCACTTCAACTGAAGTTCTTTTGGACCTTCCCCATTTGAGTCAACAAGTAGAAATTGTTTTTTCAACGTGATTTATGGTTTACGATGTAAGTATGTAAGAGGAGTTTTATTTCGACTTACGTGAACGTATCTTTTAATGGCAGCTCAAACTGGCACACTCAAAGGATCTCAAGGGAAAAATTGTCCAAGGGTTTGATCCAAAATTGAAGGAAATTATAAGGATCGGGAGATTAATTTTCCTAATTTTTGTCTTTAACGTTTAAAACGGTATACTAAGTGGAAAACAACATTAGATGGGCTAAAACTGTTCTACTACATGTAAATTCATTTTTCATAGATGTGTGACGTAATTTTTACTGCACCATGTAAATTTCGAGAAAGCTGATCACCTTTTTTTTTTTTTGTTAGAAAAGTTTTTTTAACCCAAAATTTATTGTCCAAGATGAAGAAGAAAGACTCCACTAAAAAATAAATTTTTACAATGCATATCCATTAGCACCAGACAACTTTTTATAATGGAATGTTCATAGGTCAATTTTGCATTTGCCTTTGTACATGTTTTTTATAATGGAATATTCATATTCAGGCCCAAAAAAGGGTACAAGACAACTTTTTAATTTTCACTTCACTCTCTAGTTCCCATAACTCTGTTTTTCTGTGTCCTTCCGAAATCATTGGACAATTATTGGTTCTTAGCTTGCTTTGCATGGAACTATAGAATGATAATAATGACCTTTTGCCTTGAAACCCAACATTTAATCAGTTAAGACATAAAGTGATTAATGGCTTGTTTTGGATAATTAATTTTTAACTAGTCTGTTTTGGAAAAATCTTAACTAATTTGTTCCCCTCTCGATGTCATTCTTTCTTTATTTTTAGATATGATATATATAGGGACATAAAGCCAGACAATCTACTTGTTACTTCTAACAACATTGTAAAGTTGGATGACTTTGGTTTGACTAACCATACAAGTTCTTGGATATCTTGTGAAAAATGCATTCACATGACAAAACTGATTCGCCATTAATTTTTAAACTTGATGAGACTTACTATCTACGGTAATTTAAGATGATATTTTATGTTTAGGATGGGGTGTGTGTCCCATAACATTTATGGTTATTTGTGGCCTTTTAAATACCCTCTTAGAATTTATACGATAGTCCCAACACTAAGCAACATTGACAATACAAGTGTCAGGCTTTTTAATTATAAATTCTTAAAGAAATGAGGCACTTCACAAGACAAGTGTGACACTTTATATGTTATATCTCGAAATTTACAAGACGAATAAACTAATTTGCAAGACACTTGTGCTATTTACAAGAGGCACTTCACATGACAAGTGTGACGCTTTCCAAATTATATGTGAGAATTTACAAGACGAATAAGCTAATTTTCAAGACATACAAATGAAAAGTCTAACACGCGCTATTTATAAAAAAGAGGTACTTCACAAGACAAGTGTGACGTTTTAACAAGTTCTATGTAAAAATTTAATATATGAATAAGTTAATTTGCAAGACATATCATTGAAAAGCTTGACACGCTTATTTTTTTGGTTATAAAGGAGGGTATTTTTGTCCCTTCCCTCTTGAAATTACTTCACTCCCCCCATAAAGACCGAACTGAGATTTCATAAAATTAAGGGGCCTTTTAGTAAATATTTTACTATAGAGGGCTTAGGTAAAATTTTCCCTAATTTTAATCTGACTCCCCTGTTGAGACCATCTTTGAATAAAATGATGTGGAAGTGTGAAAATAGTTCGTATCTTTTCATGGTGGGTTATCGAGAAGGTCCCATCATCCATTTCTTTGTTAACAAAGAAGAATTATTATACAACTATTTTCTTTGTTTGTCTCTTTCTTTTCCTTAGTATAAGTGTAAAACACGGTTCAAAGTGATGAATTTTCGAAGTTGTGTCTTCTTTTCGACCCGGAAAAACCTTGGGTCATCTTTAAAAGGAATAAAAAAATAAATAAAATGAAATGCAAATGTAAGTGTCGAATTTATTAAAGTAAATTAGGGTATGTTCTTTATATTGTATGGTATCACACTCACTATTCTTTCTTATTCCCATATTCCTTTTATTTTTGTTCTTTTTTTGTTTTCATTCCATCAAAATGTTTAAAGCCGTTGGGTCTATAACCCAATGCCACCAAGATCCTCACTTAAGGATTTTTAAAGGCGGGGTTGTCAGTTAGAAATTCGAACCCTCTATAAATATAATGGATACATGAAAAAAGAAAATTTCTAGTAATAAAACCGATGGATGACTAGTTGACTACGGCCGCTCCTTTCTACGGAGACTCACATCTTTGGTTAGGCTTGGGTTTGGGCTTGGGCTACCTATCCCATATTTGCATGGGTAACCGTACATCCAGGATAGGAAGCCTTTCCCATTTTTCTAAAGATTTACTCACGAATTCTTCTCGAGAAAACTATTGTTGTTTTTATATTTTATTAATTGTAAAGCAAGTATATTCTTGATATTTTTACTAATGAAGTAGAACCTACTACTAAGTGAAGCAAAATCAAATGTCTTTGAAATTGATGATAGTGGTGAAGAAGATGAAAATGATAATCATCGTACCTATGTTGCTTAGTGATAAGCTTGTTATGTTTTGTGTGAGTTACTTGTATACAATAATTTATTCTTGATTATGAATTAATGACTGCGTTTGTTTATTACATTAAGCTTGTTGTGTAGACATTAATGTTGACAACATTTATTTAATAAATTAGAATTTTAATTATTGTATTATATTTCTTTGAAAAAAAAAATGTAGGAAAAATAATTTTAATTCATAAAAATGTTTTCCGGCCCCTGTCAAGCAGACGCCTTGAAAATCAAACATTTTTCTTACCCGAGCCTTTCTCCGGCCCGATTCCAGCTTTAAAAGTGCACAACCCACCGCAACCAAGTGACCACCACATGTTATTTTAATTTCAAGTTTTTAAGTTGAGAGATTGAGTAAAGAAGGAAGGTGGAAAATGAATTTGTTCCAAAAATGTTCGACCCTAAATTTTGAGAGCATATGAATCTATGTGGAAAATGTGTAACGTCCTTAATATAAAAAATATTTACCTAATTTGATTAGATTAATGAAGTTAGTTAAATTAGTTAATATAACATGTATTTTTTAAAACACTCCACTCATCTTTCTTAATTCCCTCATTCCCCTCCTCCTTAATTACTATTGATGGAGCATCTATAGGAGTAAAATTGGAAAAGATTGACAAACATGCAGACTATGTTTTCCATTTATAATTTAGAGCAACTTTCTGAATATTTCTTATATTAAGGATTAAATGAGTATTATTTTTATTAACGCCAAACTGAAAGAATTAATGATAATCAGGGTAATCAGTAATCAAGCACAATAATCAAACCTCTCTCAAAATCAATGTTATCGAAAGACATACACAATTTATCCATTTACATGTGGTCATTACCTCTATGAACATGGCTTGGTTACTTACGATAGTGTATGCTAGTCCGAATGTTACGTCTCGGCGTGTTTTGTGGAGCGAACTTGGTAGGTTGGGGAATTCGATAGAAGGGGCATGGATTTTTTTTTTTGGTGGGGGGGTTGATTTCAACGCTACTCTCTTAGATAAGGAACGAACATCAACTCATCGTCTTTCACTCTTTTTCGACGACATAGATTTTACGAGCCTGGGTTGAGACTATGAATTTGCATGCCAGGTGGAAACGGGGTGCAACTGAAGCTCGTACGGACCGGGTTCTTGCCAATGAGAGGAAGAGTCGCTTGTTCAACCATGCTCGTGTAACACATGTCTCTCACTATACATCGACCACAGGCCCTTGCTTCTACGAATGGATCGAGTTGCGATCGGCTACGACCGAATTCGCCCTTTCGTTTTATTGCATCATGGGTTTTACATGAGGAATTCGAAGATTTTGTAAAACAAGCGTGGCATGAAGAGATGGAGTGGACTGAAAATATTACACGATCATAATGAGTATACAGACTAGTTATGTAAGAGCCTAATAGACCTCCCTGTGTGGCACCGTTTTTCTTCATTGGAGTTCTAGGCGTGGCTTCGATGGAATCTTACCCGCATCTCGTAACAACCTACTGGTGGATTTGGAGACATCAGAACCTCCATATATTTGGATAGCGGTCAATATCGAACAACACCATCATAATGTGTGTGCAGTCGTGCAGACTATGCTCAGTGGTATGAAATACAATTGAAAAGTTTGACACATTTATTTTTGTTATAGAGGAGGGTATTTTTGTCCCTTCCCTCTTGAAATTATTTGACTCCCCCATAAAGACCGAACTGATATTTCATAAAATTTTGGGGGCTTTTGGTAAATATTTTACTATAGAGGGGTTAGGTAAAATTTTCCCTAATTTTAATCTGATTCTCTGTTGAGACCATCATTGAATAAATGTTGTGAAAGCGTGAAAATAGTTTTTGTATCTTTTGTTGGTGGGTTATCAGAAGGTCCTATCATCCATTTCTTTGGTAACGAATAAGAATTATTATACAACTATTTTCTTTGTTTGTCTTTTTCTTTTTCTTAATATAAATGTAAAACATGGTTCAAAGTGATGAATTTTCAAACTTGTGTTTCTTTTCGACCTGGAAACACCTTGGGTCATTTTTAAAAGGAATAAATAAATAAATATAATCAAATGCAAAGGTAAGTGTCGCATTTATTAAAGTAAATTAGGGTATGTTCTAAAGATTTACTCGCGAATTCTTCCCCGAGAAAACCATTGTTGTTTTTATGTTATATTAATTGTAAAGCTTATACTTGATATTTTTTCTAATGAAGAATGAATTAACGATTGTGTTAGCTTGTTGTGTAGACCTTAATGTTGACAACATTTATTTAATAAATTATAATTATAATTGTTGTATTTTACTAAATATATTTCTTTGGAAAAATGCAGAAAAAATAATTTTAATTCATAAAAATGTTTTCCAGCCTAATAAAGCCGAGTCTGGCCTGTATGCTCTCAAGACGGGCCTTGAAACCTGATTCCCATCTCTAAAAGTAGGCAACCCACCGTGGCATGAATAGATGGAGTGGACTGAAAATATTGCACGATCATAATGAGTGTACAGACTAGTTATGTAAGAGCCTAATTAACCCCCATGTGTGGCACCGTTTTTCTTCATTGGAGTTCTCGGCGTGGTTTCGACGGAATCTTGCCCACATCTCGTAACAACCTACTGGTGGATTTAGAGACATCAAAACCTCCATATATTTGAATAGCGGTCAATATCGAACAAGACCATCATAATGAGTGTGCAGACTAAGCTCAGGCCACAATGGTATGAAAGAAGCTCATACGAAGTTCAACCGTGGTAGACGTGGGATGGATACTTGGGAGAGACCGAGACCAGGATGGGTTAAAATTAACGTTGATGGAGCATTCTCCCACATTCCGAATGCTACTACTTGTGGTGGTGTCTTGAGAGATGCACGAAGGAGATTGCCTCTCTGCTGAAATCTGGGGACGCATGCATTGATTGAAACTTGCATGAGACCTATGCTTTCGACATGTAATCCTTAAGTCAGATTCTGAGGAAGCAGTGAAGTTGCAGCAGAATCATGTCGCGGAAAGTCATGGGGACAAGGATACGATTATGGTTTCTCAACAGTTGATTAGAAGATGGCTGAACACTGGAGCTGCATCGAATTATGGAGCTGGATAAGGGCTAATTAGTTAGTTTGGTTTTCTCATTAATCAGTACAAGAAGCCTAGTAAGGGATTTCTTAGTATTGTTAAAAAAAAAATTGAAGTTAGGTTAGACCTGATTTCAATTTTATATGTTCAACAATTATAATTATATACACATACATATTCAAATTTCAAAATTATATTTTATAATTATACTTAGAATATTTATTGTTATGTATTTCAGTTTTTATCACCCTCGCTCATTATTTTATTGTCTTTTGATTGAATTCTTCAAAGTACGCCAATATAGTGAATCGCTCATCTTCTTCAAACGAGAATGCTTCCATTACAGAAATTGCAATTGATTTAACTCCAAAGATAAGGCCAAAGCAAAACAACTCTCTCTCTCTCTCTCTCTACAACTATCATGACCGGAAAAGTTCCATTTTTCTAATAACAAACCAGAGAAATCTATTATGTGAAATGGGTCTTGGTCATTTCAATCAAAAGAGTTGGTTCTGCACTTGGAACCACGGATTCAGTCTCAGATTCAAGGGTGAGAAGGACCTCACACGATCACGCGATCGGCTAATGGTGGATTAATGAGAGCTATGAGGCTATGTTGCACCGACACCGACACGAGACACAAAATACGACACGACTCGACACTTTGACACGTTAATCCTAAAAAAATCTATATTTCGACACGTTAGGACACGTTTTGATATTAAATATATCTATTATAATTTACATTCAAGTTCAATATTCTGTAAAATCTTGACCTTTAGCTTTGGCTCATCGTAGATTGACCTCTTCATAAAAGTCATGCCTCCTTTTTTAAAAAAAATACAAAAGGAAAATTCATCATCAATTTAGTAATATTCAAACTCACGCATACTTTTAAAAAATAGGAATGTCGGACGGTGTCGGAGTGTCGAACAGTGTCAGAGTGTCCGACATGCATATTTTTATAAAATAGGAATGTCGGTGCTTCATAGCTATGAGGTATTGGGTTATGGAACAATTTTAATTAAATCCAGTCATAGAAGGGCATTCTAGCCTTTTAACTATACTGAAAAAATTCCTAAATCAGTCCTATTGTCATTTATTAAGAATTTGTTGAAAATATAGGCCTAAATATGAATTTAAGCATTTTAAAAAATGGATTTAATTGATATTTCCTCTATTTATAATTAAATACCCTAAAGCAACAAATCCATATATATATTATCAAAATCTCAAATATATCCTTGATATTACTACATAATTTTTACGTCACTTTCTCTTCAAATGCATGCATGAAATGGGAAGACGTTTTGTTAGTAATTCTTATTTATAAAATGAGTCTCAAAGGAATTTATATACACTAGAGAGATGTTAATGAATCTGAATTAATGGTTCAGTACGTGCTGCATGTGCTATCATCTATGTCTATCTACTCCCTCTGATCCTAAAATTAGCATATCAAAATGTTATTTAATTAATTAGCATATCAAGTCCTTGGTTACAAACGCACAAAATTTAGTATCATCTGAGTGATTAACGGGCCCCATCAGAAATTGTGCTGATTAATTATCTACCGTAGATTAAGAAATTAATCCTTTTGGTAAACAAAATTAATATCTTAATTCTTATAATTTACCTAGAGTTTTAAATTAATCCTTATGCGTTTGATTTGTTTGTTTGTTAAAAAATCACTCCTTATAATTTTAAAATAATTTGAGTCAGTCCCTACATTTTGTTCATCTCTAATTTTTATAATTTTGGACGAGTTTTGTTTTTTGTTTTTCCCAAAATTTGTGTATTGTTCAAACTAGTATTTCAACGAAAGAGGATAAAAATCTGCACAGCCACATATACTGGAATGTTTTCGATTAAAAAACCACAAGTGGAAGAGTTTTATGACAATAAAATTAAATATTATAATCTCGATAACGAAATAAATATACAACTTATTTCCCCCTCCATCCATTGTATATATTCAGCTACTTAATTTATAAGGTATCCTGTCTTTCTCCCCGTGAAGAGGTAAAATAAGTAAAATTATTGACAAGCAGGTTGAGATTTGGTCATATATGTATGTCGACCACTATTTTTTATCTTAAATATTTCTTTTTTCTTTATTCATGACATATTCTATCAATTTAATGACCTGTCCGAAAATGCCAACCAAGAGGTAAGCTAATTAAGCAAAATTAGATACAAGTTGGTTGCCATATAAAACAATGAATGTATTATAGAAGACAATTTTTTTTAATTTTTATAAAACGATAAAAAGGCCTTTTGGCTTCATCAGTAATTCCCTTTTTCCCATCCATCAGTAATTCCTTTTCGTTGTAATTACTTGTCAAAAATATAAGTTGGATGTCAAATGAAAAGCGTATGAAAAACTTCAAAATTGTTAATCACTATCAAGTTCTTGCAATGGGTACATCTCCTTTTCTCTCTTATAATGTATGTTACATAAGTTTAATTATTATTATTTTTTGATAAAGGTCTTCTACGTTAAATTTATAGGGGATTTTTTTTTTTTTTTTTGGGGGGATTGGAGATGATTCCAATAAGGACCCCCTTTTTTTTTTTTTTTTTTAAAAAAAAAAACACTTTCAACATCCTTTTTCAGGAAAATCATACTTTAAATGTGTTATTTTCCATATCCGTTTTTGAAAAAACGGATGTTGTAAGTCACTTACGTGGTCTGTTTTTGAATAGATGTCGAAAGATCCAAGAAATGACATTAAAAACACATGATTTAATTAATTATACGTAAATTATTAAAGACTTAGTTTTCACAACTTGATTTTGCTTAAGCACTGACCAAGTATATTGCAATAATTCAAGCTCTAAGGCCAATGCGTACTCATTAAAAAACACAAAAAAGGCCACAGCGTACGTGTGCAGATAGATATATATATATATATATATATATCCTTCATCGGATCTTCATCTTAATTATCTCATTCTTATTGAAATTGTACATAATAACAAATATCGTCCCCATAATAGTCTTCCAAGGCCATACTAACAGAGACAAAACCTGGTGACTAATAAATTAAAAAGAAAAAAGAAGCAAAACATCAAGAAATTGGATTCATTATGAGTTTCTCAACTTCCTTCCAGAGAAAGAAGTTCACAAGAAAATATTTCATCGTCCCAGACCAACTTTTGCTTGAAACTAACTAGAGCTGTGCCTAACGACTAATCCGGATTAAGGCTTTGCAATCGGGATGCCTATCTCCCCGAGTATTTTTTAACAAGTTGGGATTCAAACTCGGTTTGCTGAATTTATAGTTTAGTTAGTCCACCACTAGACCAAGCACCCTTGTTGATACTATTATAAGATTCATAAGATGGGATAGGTAAATAATAATAATAATAATAATAATAATAATAATAATAATAATAATAATAATAATAATAATAATCCGGCACTCAATTGTCCAAATTAAATAATGTAATCTTGATAACCAAACAAATTAAATATATAACCTATTTGCCCCCACCTTCAATTATATATATTAAGCTATTTATTTAGTATCTGTCTTTATCAACTCCATGAAGAGGAAATAAAATAAGTAAAATTATTCACAAGCAGGTTGGGGTATAAATCAAATAATTATTAAAAATGGAAAATTATTCTATTATGACTTCTTTTTTGTGTGGGACTTGATCATATATGTGTATCTCTATTCTTCATCTCATATGCTTCTTACCTTTTCTATGTTTTCTTTCTTTTAGATCACATAATATCTTCTACAATTGAACTTAAGAAAAATCATACTAGACTTAAAGTTTATGAATAAAATGGATGGTTTGTTATTAAAATAGAGATATATCTGATAATCTAACATATTCTATTGAATGATTGTTTTGGAAAGATGGTTTTCATTAATTATAAACAAGAGGTTGAATATTTTTAATGAAGATTAAAAATCAATCTTTCTCACTTAAACAACATAAGTAGATAATTGCATAGTTCCATGAAATACAATGGGGAAGA
This sequence comes from Acacia acuminata, assembly GCA_019022655.1. Classification (NCBI taxonomy): domain Eukaryota; kingdom Viridiplantae; phylum Streptophyta; class Magnoliopsida; order Fabales; family Fabaceae; genus Acacia; species Acacia acuminata. The sequence continues at coordinate 872,771 of JAFJYI010000168.1, forward strand.
AGTAATTCTAAGCCTTTAATCTCTTGAAGTTATAATCGATTTTCCATTTTTCATTGCTCAATTTATTGTTTTCATTAAAAAAAAAAAAATCCTTATTGAATTTGATCCATTTTTAATTATTTCATTCAACTTAGTTAAGAACATGGTTACATTAATTAGTTCATTTTTTTCATAATCCTTGTGGAACAACACTCTTTTTATCACTGTACTATTACTTGCAACCCATCCGCTCGTGGTAAGCAAAATGATGAACACTAATTAAAGCAAAAATAAGACAACTTAAAAAAAAAAAATTTAAACGATTAAATGGCTTTTTGGCTTCACCAATAATTCCTTTTCGTTGTAATTACTTGTCAAATACAACTTGGATGTTAAATGAAAAGCGTATGAACTAATGAGGAACGTCAAATATAAAAATAAAGAAGTGGAGTATTACAGCGCAATACCCACTATTTTTTCTCATTCTCCCTTCTGAAATTTGTTCAAATTGCCATGGGAGAAGCTCAAGAAGTTCATCTTCCCGAAATAAGTGAAGGTCAATCAATAGCGTATGCATTAATAAATTTGATCTCTCTTCCTCTTCTGAAATTTCGAATCACAGACCAAAAATTCGCTCAATATTTCACACTCATGTCTCCTTATATATAGAAAGAGAGAGTAAAAAAAAAAAATAGAGGATTAGGGATGGAATTGTACGATTCCCTCATCAAATAGACGGTTATCAACTAATTAACTGTTTTTAGTAGAGTTCGTGACTAATATTTTAATGTTGTTTGTTTTTTTTCAGAATCTGAAGGAGCAACCGAAACAATTATTACTAATGGGGGTGATGGTAATTTGCGTAGCCAAACTAGCACGGTAAACAAAATGAAAAAGAAATATCATTACTGGTTAAGAATAGGGTTGTACGCTGTTCTTGTGTTGGCGGGGCAATCAAGTGCAATACTCCTGGGAAGACTGTACTACCAACAAGGAGGGAAGAGCAAATGGCTAGCAACAGTTGTCCAATTTGTGGGTTTCCCTATTCTTCTCCCGTTTTATACTATTCCTGCATCCAAACACTCCACTGCACAAAACACCATTCAGAGTAATAATGATGATAAGCGACCTTCTGGGTTTATGCTAGCCAGTGTCTATGCCTCCCTTGGCCTTCTTCTTGCACTAGACTGCTTCTTGTTCTCTACAGGTCTCTCTTACCTTCCTGTTTCTACATATTCTCTTATTTGCTCCTCACGATTAGCCTTCAATGCCTTCTTCTCCTTCTTCCTTAACTCACAGAAATTCACACCTTACATCATAAACTCTATAGTCCTCTTAACAATCTCCTCCATCCTCCTCGTTTTTCAAACCGGTTCTTCTGCAGAATCCAGCAATCAAGTTTCAGAAAAGAAGAAATATGTGATTGGTTTCTTAACCACAGTCGGTGCTTCAGCTGGGTATGGATTGCTGCTTTCTCTGACACAGCTTGCATTCAGCAAAATTATGAAAAACAAAAGCTTCAAGGGGATTTTTGAATTGTTAGTGTATCAGTCACTTGTTGCATGTTTGGCAACAGTGATGGGGCTGTTTTGGAGTGGAGAGTTTAGAGGTTTGAGAGGAGAAATGGAGGAGTATGAGATGGGGAAGGCAAGTTATGTGTTGACCTTGAGCTTTACTGCTATAACATGGCAAGTTTATGCAGTGGGGTGTTTGAGTTTGCTTATGGAGGTCTCTTCTTTGTTTTCTAATGCCATTGGCCTTGTGGGTTTGCCTATTGTGCCAATTTTGGCTGTGTTGTTGTTGCATGACAGTATGAATGGGTTGAAGGTGATCTCTCTGGTGCTTGCCTTCTGGGGAATTATATCATACGTATATCAGCAGTACCTGGATGAGACTAATAGTTGCAAGACTCAACAAGTCTCACCCACTGAATGAATAATGGTACGAGTTATAATTATATTGTTTGTTTCTATTGGGAGAGTTATGAGTGATGGTGAATGAGAGGGTCATATTATGTATGGAGTGGAATATGGTTATGGAAAAGGAATAAAAAGGGAATATTACATTGAGATCTCAAGTAAGGAACTTGATTACTAAGAAATCACAATGACAAGTGAGGAGTATAAACTTGTTTAAATCTCTTCCTTGGCACCTGATTGTACTTCCCCCATAAAGTTTGTGTGTGATATTAAATTGATTTTTCAATTCGGAATTATCTTTATAGAGACTTATAAGTTTAGTGGGGGTATTATCAAGTTTTAAAAATTAAAAAAATTATGTGTATGATTCGAAATTTTGGAAAATGACAAAAAAATATCATTTGAATTGCAAAAACCCACGAGATGTCTGCTATAATTGCAAAACGATAAACAGGTGATCTGATAAAAATCTGGAATTTTGAAGTTTGGGTGTTGACAACTTGAGTGTAAAAATTAACAATATAGGTATATATATTGACAACTTCAACTCCCAAGTTTTCATTGTGTATACCTAAGTTGTTAATTGTTATTCTTAAGTTGTCATTACCTATACTCAAAGTGTCAATACCTAAACTTCAAAATTGTATCCACATATATTTGTAAATAAATTATTCTTTCCTTGAAGTCTCCGCTTCTTTTATCTTATTTTTTCTTTTTAGAAAAGCACTCTCGCATGTCCATGGAACGATCTAGCTTAAGATATGAAACCAGCATTAAAATATGAGTTATCATCAGCTACAGACTCATATCATTGACTCCACTCGAGAACCCATACTACTGTTTGTAAGAATAATCAAGTTCATAACCCCCCCCCCAAAAAAAAAAAAAAAAAAAAAAAAAAAAAAAAAAAAAAAAAAAAAAAAAAAAAAAAACAGAAATTTTAGGCTTCGTATGAGCCAAGAAACTTCCTAGAAGCAGTCCATTTCATACTTATTCATCAAGTGATGTGTATAAAATTATATTTAGTCTCTTCCTCGCACTGCCATCTTCTTATTCTTCTCATTTATTAGTTACAATGAACAAAGAGAAAAGACAATAATTGTGATGCAGAATAGGGAAAAAGAGGAGAAAGGGTGGAAGATGTAACTACGAGAAGATAATAATAAAGTGGAAAAAGATAGAGTAACCTATCTATTGAGAATGAAGGATCACATTGAAGTACATGATAAATACTGATATTATTGATCCTAAGAATTAAAGAGAATATAAAAAGGCCTTTATATAGGAAAATTGATAGGCTAACCCTAACCTTAAAATCTATAATAATCTAATCAAATTATAATATCTTAAGGATATATTCTTAAAATATAATATCCATATCTAATCCGAATAAATATTAAACGATATTTCTAATAATCATAATTAATTAATATTTCTAAACTTGATATTCTCAACACTATCCAAAAAAAAAGGAGGAGGAAGATAGGAGGATTGCAAGAAAATATCATTCTTAATTCCTAATCATAAGAACGTAACCTTTTTATAGAGCTTCTAGAAATATAAAATAATAACAAAATCCTAAATCAAATTCTAATCATAATAAAAGACAATAAAGGTACAAAGACACAGTACTCTCCTAAATTTTGAAGGCAATTGATGTACACATGAGAATGACAGTGTGTGGGTATATATTATTTTTATTTACGAGAATTAGAATAATTATATGCCTCACGTAGTAATTTTTTTTTTTTTTTTTTCCCATTATACTTCCTTCTTGTCTGTATACGAAACAAGACCAATTTAGTAACATATAATACTCTATTCTGGGTCCTAATTCTCTCCATTTGGCTTGGTGGAGACTCATTTTTTCATCATTGGAGGTTCCATTACATTTTCTATGTAGAAAGCGTTATCAGATGACAGTAAAAATAAATAACCTTGATAACCTAATAAATTAAATATATTTAACTAACTATCCTCCAACCTTTTATTATGGTATATATTCAACTATTTTTTCAGTATCCTGTCTTCATTAACTCCATGAAGAGGTAAAATAAGTAAAATTATTCACAAGAAGGTTGAGTTATAAACTAAATAAATATTAAAAAAAAAAAAAAAAAAATCCTAACCCTTCTACCTCTTTAATGACCTGTCCTTAATCCCAACCCAGAGGTAAATTAGTTAAGCAAAAATTAGATATGAGCTGGTTGCCATATGAGATGTACCGCTTATATATCACAAGCGACGACACAATTTTAATATTTTAAACGATATAATGGCTTTTTGGCTTCGCCAATAATTCCTTTTCGTTATAATTTCAGCATCAAGGTTATTCGCCTGGTAAATAATTTGTAAATGCGGAAACCAAGCGTATAGCTCTGGTAAAAAAGAGAAAAAGAAGCCATGCATATACTAACAGCAGTAGAGCAAGATTACGAAAATAACAAAGACACACACAAATATACTTGCTTGCATGCATTACTTTTCAAATACTCTCTTTGGTCTGTTTTATAACGAACAACTACCAAATTCACATTATGTAAAATGTTAATTAAAAGTCATAAATGTGTAACATATCAATCTTTTTTTCAATTATAACCCTGTTTGTAAAGAGAGTCATGAGAGATAGTGAGTGGAAATTTATTCTAGAGATAATGAGTGGACAAGTGGCATATATCTAATATTAGAAATATCAGTTTAAAATTTTAGATAGAAAGGATGTGTTCTTTATATAAGGACCACCCTTAAGAGAGATAATGTTTCTTTTAAAAAGGACCCAAGGAGTATAACTTAGATTGATGTTAAAAGAAAAGCGTTTGAACTTCTCAGGTACTTACAAACATAAAAATAACACAATACGTGTAGTATTACAGCAAGACCCATTTCTTCTCCTTCTCTCTTCTGAACTCTGTTCAAATTTGCCATGGGAGAAGCTCAAGAAGATGCAGCTCCCCATTATAGGTTTAGGTCAATTAATAGTGTACATACATAAATTTCATCTCTCTTCGTCCTCTGAAATTATGAATCACAAAGCAAAAATTTTCTCCATAGTCACACTCATGTCTCCTTATTCTGCTGTTTGGGCACTTTCAATGTAGTAGATGAATTTGTTTCTCATCTCTTGTGCGTGTGTGCATATATATATATATATATAGATATGGATCATGGATTAATATTTTCATTTATTTTTAAATTTTATTATCTAAAGGAGCAACCGAACCAAATCCTAATGGGGGTTATGGAAATTTGTGCAGCCAAACAAGCAGTGTTATCAAAAGGAAGAAGAAATATGAGTATTGGTTAAGAATAGGCTTGTACGCTGTTCTTGTGTTGGTGGGCCAATCAAGTGCAACACTCATGGGAAGACTGTACTACCAACAAGGTGGAAAGAGCAAATGGATGGCAACACTTGTCCACATTGTGGGTTTCCCTATTCTTCTACCGTTTTATGCTATTCCTGCATCCAAACACTCCACTGCAAATTATACAACTCAAAATAATGACAAGCAACCTTCTGCTTCAACGCTAGCTTCTATCTATGTCACCTTTGGCTTTCTTCTTGCCTTAGATTTCTTCTTCTGCGCTATGGGTCTCTCATCCCTTCCTTTTTCTACATATTCTCTTATTAGCTCATCAAAATTAGCCTTCAATGCCATCTTCTCCTTCTTCCTTAACTCAGAGAAATTCACACCTTACATCATAAACTCTACAGTCCTCTTAACAATCTCCTCCATCCTCCTCGTTCTTCAAACTGATGATTCTTCTTCTGCAAAATCCAGCACTCAAGTTTCAGAAAAGAAGAAATATGTCATGGGGTTCATAACCACAGTTGGTGCTTCAGCTGGGTATGGACTAATAATTTCTCTGAAACAGCTTGCATTCAGCAAAGTTATTAAAAACAAAAGTTTCAAGGGGATTTTGGACATGTTAGTGTATCAGTCACTTGTGGCATGTTTGGTGACAGTGATAGGGCTCTTTGGGAGTGGAGAGTTTAGAGGTTTGATAGAAGAAATGGAGGAGTATGGGATGGGGAAGGCAAGTTATGTGTTGACATTGAGCTTCACTGCTATAACATGGCAAGTTTATGCAGTAGGGTGTTTGAGTTTGATCGTGGAGTCGTCTTCTTTGTTGTCTAGTTCCATAAGTATTGTGGGTTTGCCTATTGTGCCAATTTTGGGTGTGTTGCTGTTCCATGACACAATGAATGGATTGAAGGTGATATCTTTGGTGCTCTCTCTTTGGGGATTTTTGTCATACGTCTATCAGCTGTACCTTGATGAGACTAATTCCAAGACTGATCAACACACAAGCCATAGTGATATTTCAGAGACTCACGGTCTCACCGAGTGGATGAATAATTAATGAGTGACTCATGTTACTTATTTCTTTTGGTATTTTATTATGTTGACTTTTTTGAATCACAAGTCGGAATAATGTATCATTATTTTAAAAAAAGGAAAAGATACTAAAATATCTTGAAATTATAAAAAAGACAAATTATAATGTTCAATTTGTCAAATACCAAGTCAACCTACCTGTACTTATTTGAGATTATAAAATGTTGCCAAAATACATTAATTAACCTTTTTTTTTTTTTTTTTTTTTTAAATACCACCCCAAAGCACTCCTCACCGCCCGTCAGCCCGCCATAGCCCATCACAAGACTCGGTAACTTGTTAACGCTCGCCGACAAAGCTCTACCGGCAGGTGACAAGTCACCAGAGCTTTGTCGACCAAATAAGTTTTTGAATTTATGAAATAAAAGTAGTCAATATTGAAACTAAAGTAGTTAATAATAAAATTAAAGTAGTAAATTGGTCTTTTTGACGTTGAACATCCTAATAATTAACTACTTTTGTTTCCTTATTTTTCTATTCTAGTTCCGCTATCAACTACTTTAGTTGGTTTCTAGCAAAGTTCCTAATACATTTTTTCAATTTTCAAAATAAGAGTAGTTAAAAGTGAAACTAAAGTAGTAAATATCGAACAAAAGTAGCAAATAGCGAACCAAATAGTAAAGATGGTCTTTATTAGTGACTCTTTGCCAATATGGTTAGGTTCCTTAAGTTTGCCTTTATTTTGGCTTTAATCCCTCCAGTTTCAAACTATAGGTTTTGGTCCCTCAAATTTCCTTTCATTTATAACATTTGTCCCTATAACTTAATTTAAAAAATATGAACCATTTTACCCCTAGAGGGATCAAAACTAATATTTTGAAACTTGAGGGATCAAAACCAAAATAAAAGTAAACCTAAAAGATCAAAGATAGTATTAACCCTTCTCAATAACTAATTTAGTTTCACCATTTACTATTATGGTTTCAATATTAGCAACTTTGGTTTCATAAATTCAAACGAGCTCCAACGGCCGCCATCGGCAAGGTCACCAAAATTCGCGCGATCGGTGATGGTCGTGCGCGCCATAGCTCCAACAATGGGGAAGGGTTTTTTAAATATAAAAAATAAAAAAAGAGGGCAATGATGTCTTTTTTTAATATTTGTGAAACATTTCAAATTTCAAATTTGTACATTTGGAATTATTGAAATTCAACAACTTTTTTGTGCTTTTAATGCTTTGGAGGTATTTTTCTATCTTTTCCTTTTAAAAAATAGTACAATACTTTAAAATAATATATTTTATAATTATTATTAAAATGTTACAATATTATAATTATTATAATTTTATACATGAAATATGATAGTTTCATCAATTCTTTTTTAAGGGTTAAGTATCAATTTTGTCCCTAAAGTACGCGACTAAGAGCAATTTTGCTCCTGAAGTTTTCGGCGTAGCAATGTTGCCCTTGAAGTTTAAAAACGTAGCAATGTTGCCCCTCTCGTTAACTGCCCTAACGTTGACCGTTAGGGTTTTTAACGAAGGGGCAACATTTCTACGTTTTTAAACTTCGGGGGCAAAATTGCTACTTTTTGGAGCAATGTTGCCCCTCCATTAATTGCTCGACCATTAGGGTTTTTAACGAAGGGGTAACATTGCTACGTTTTTAAACTTTAGGGGCAAAATTGCTACTTTTTTTGGAGCAATGTTGCCCCTGAAGTTTAAAAACGTAGCATGTTGCCCTCCCGCCCCGGTTTGAAAACCCTAACGTTGACCGTTAATTAATTGTTAGGACAGTTAATGGAGGGGTAACATTGCTACGTTCTTAAACTTCATAAGCAACATTGCTATGCTAAAAACTTCAAGGGCAAAATTGCTCCTGGGTGCGTACTTCAAGAGCAAAATTGATACTTAACCCTTTTTTAAAAGGGTTAAAGTATAAAAATACCCATGAGTTCTTTTTAAAAGTGCGTCCATCACCATACCCTTTTTGGAAGGTCAAAAATACCCATGATCATTTAAAGTAAGGGAAAAAATTCCATGACCATTAAATATAACTTAACTCCGTTAATTTTTAAAATGGGGCCCACATTAATTTTATGAAAAATACCAAAATGCCCATGCTTCATAAAAACCCCTTCCCCTCAGAATTTCTAATTCATTGATATGTAAAATACACTTGAATTGAAGGCAATAAATCACCAATTCATCAAACCAAGTCGAAGGAAAGAAATTAGTGATTCATCAGACCAAATTGGAGGCAAGAAATTAGTGATTCATCAACTGAAAATACACCCAAATTAAAGGCAAAAAATTAATTATAAATTCATCAACTAAAAGTACACCTAAATTGAAGGCAAAAAATCGGTGATATATCAATTTGAATATACACTGGAATTTAACGCAAAAAATCGGGGTGTAGAGAACCCATAATACAAACCAATATGCAAAGTATTATTCAAATACCCATGGCAAAAATCACAAGACAAAAATCAAAACCACGCAGTCCTTGTTGCTCAAAATCTCGACGCCGTTGTTCGAAATCTCAAACTTTGTCTCGCGTTGAGCGTCGTCGAAACCTGTGGAGGAGAAGAGGTAGCCGTCATGGTTAACATCTGCAAGGGTAAGTCTCATAGCCCCCACCACAGATCTTTGGAAATCCTAGTAACCGCAAACAGATCATGAATTCTCATCGGAATTCAAAATTCAAGAAGCCGCCGAGTGAAAATGATCGCCAAACATGGAAGGATGCAACTTGTGATTCGATGATGATGATGCTCCAAAGAAGCCATGGCTACGTCGCTCCACTCGTGAACCAGCAGCAGAAAAACTTGATACTCTTCGAGGTAAAATCGAGCCTTGCCCTATCAACGAAAAGCATGTTGGCCTTAATACTCTTCAAGCCAATATCTTGCCTGGAATTTGTTGATCTAGAGATTATCTCCAATGGATAGTGTCACATCCTTCCAATAATACATCACAACGTCAGAGCTTGGTGAAATGGACCCTAAGGATGAGGGTTTGAACTCCGTGAGTTGGGGGTAGCATATGATTCAGGTTCTATTGTTAATTTTAGGGTTTCTGAAGATAAGATATGATTTGGATCACCAGATCTTATTTGAACTTTGAGGATAAGTGTGCAAGCGAGAGAAATCTCAGAATTAGTGACCTCCTAGGAAGTGCTATAGGAATATTTGTAAAATAATTTATCTAATTATGTTTAGAATTTATAACCAAGATTTGTAACATATTATCAGTATACTATGCCCAAACCGTGTTGCCACTACGCTGCACTATAATACGCTGATGTTGTCATCCAAGATTTAATATTACATTTCCTGAATTTGCTTAGTCGTCTTCTTGATATAGACTTATCTTTAAATTCCTTGGCCCAAAATTCAAGATATTACAGATAGCTCCAAGAATTGGTAAAGGATGCCGGCATAGCTACTCTCTCGGGCCTTCTTGGGTTCATGTCGATCGATGGTTGAGAGGGGAAGGGTTTGGTTTAGTTGAGGGCATTTCAATACTTTCATAAAAATAGGGGGTTTCAACTATATCAAAATACAGTGTCAAGTTATTTTTAGGGGAAATCACGATTAATACCATTTGAAATTCCTAAACACAAAAGTCTATTAACATTTTGAAAGGGCATAAAAGTGATAGGGATTAAATTCATATTTTAAAATATTAGTGAATTTACAATTTTTCCCTCAGTTTTTAAATAAATAAATAGAAAGACGAGAAAAATGATCTCACTAGAACACCACTGAAGCCGGCTGCTAGAGTTCTGGCACTAGCCAGCCTACAACAGCCGCGCCTGAGGTCCAGCCACCGGCAGAGCTCCACTAGTGGGTTTTCTTTTTTTTTTTTTTTCTTTTTTTTTTTTTTGAGTGAATGGAGTGTATTATGGACTTATATAAGAGGCCCATTCACTACGAGGCCCAACAAGGGCAAAGCATACCAAGATCTGCTAATAATGAAGGAGGATCTTAATCAGCCTATAATCAAGGCTATAATCAAGGAATAACCCTAATCAAGGATAGCAATTGCAGGTGTGGCAGCTAAAGCATGGGCCAGGAGGCGCACAAAGCTCAAGATTCCAAACTCTAAAGGTAATCTTTATAAATAGGAGGTTAACCTAAAAGGTACACATTCTTTATTCATCCTATTTACTATTCGGCCTCACTTTGTGTACACACCACACCCCTTTTAGCTATACATCATTTACGTGCATAGTGATCCACTATTCTCCTCGGTATCGCCTTATAGATATCCTGGAGTAATCATAATCCTTTTGGTATCTCGCCATTTGCATTCTTATACGTAACGAGTGTGTGTAACTTTTCTTCAACTATGTGCAACATGTCTAATATCTTCAATTATATAAGGGGTTATCGTTTGTCATATCACTTGACATAAAGTTACGTCAAGTCACCCCAAAACTACGTCGTTTTAGGGTTAGAGAAATTAATAAACTCTCAAAACGACGTAGTTTTAGGGTTAGGGAATTAATGAAGGATCTTTTGGTAAAATTCATATAATAAATATAAAAACAAAATTACAAAAAAACAAAAAACAATTTATTAATTCCCCTATCTCCTAAAACGACGTAGTTTTGGGGTGACTTAAGATAATCTTATGTCAAGTGACATGACAAACGATAAACCTATTATATAAATAACTTTGGTTTTGAAGACTTTACAATATAGTTAAAGATAGGTAGTGCAAAACTGAAGAAGAGGCATATTCGTTAAAATTGAGTTGCAGAAGTTTCCTTTGGTCAATAAAATTTCTAAAATGGAACTTTTCACAAATTATGCCTTAAAAAAATCGTCTCAAATATGTTAACCAAGAAGAAAAAAAGAAAACAAAACATTCCGAAATTGCGTTTTGATCGTATTCTTCAAGCCCTGTTCGAAGGGCTTTAATACTTCGGAAGAAACAGAAACTACTTCACGTTTCAAACCAACTTCGTTTGCTGCTAAGTTAGTTAAAGTGAAGTTAATAAAAAAGGGCTAAAATCCAAAAAATCTTCCTAAACTTTGAATGTGTTACAGAAAAACTCCGTGACCTATAAAAGTTTAAAGCTAAGGCCTTGAAGTTTCATATTTTGACTATCAATCTCATTGCCGTTGAAGTTGCATTTAAATTATATTTAATGGTTTATGCCATCTCATCTTTCTTTCTTTCTTTTAATTGAATGTTCCAATATCAGTCTAATAAATAACACTTTGTGGAACTTTAGGTGTTTTAAATATGTTATTAAAAGGCTAAAGTACATTTTTAGCCCTTTAAATTTTATATAAGGTATTCCTCCAATCTTAATTATAGGAGCATTTTTGTAGTGTAAATTGCACTACAAAAAGTGCTCCTATAATTAGGACCGGATGGAGTATATTTTTTGTCTCTGAACTTTATAAAATATACTTTTGGTCTTCTATTGCTAACACCATTAATGTTGCTAAAGGAAAATACATTAAAAAAAACTCAAATGATGATTGTGTGGCTAACAAAGCATATGTAAATTTAATTTTTTTAATATAATATATTTAGATTATTAAATTAAAATAAACCGACAAATCACTGCGCAAAGCGAAATTGATGTTTTGATATTTAGATTATTAAAATAATTTTTTTAATACAATCGAGATTTTGATATTGATTTTGCTTCATTAGGTTTGTAGATATTTTTCAATTTACACATTTTAAATTTAAAATTAATAGTATTTAATTACACAATTATTAATTAAGTTTACACGGTCATCACTTAATTTGATCGTCAACATTTTTTGTTAGCAACATTAATGGTATTATAAATGTAAGACTAAAAGTATACTTTATATAGTTAAAGGACAAAAAGCATACATCGTGTAAATTTAAAGGACTATGTGTACTGTAGCCATTATTAAAATTTAAAAAATGCATAGGGTCATTGTGTCATTTACTTGTTAAAACATTTTAGGTGGTATTAGCGAGAGGTGGGAAATTTTTTCAAAGAACTTGAAGTCTCACCCATAGACGAGGACGAGGTTTTCGCCTTCCATTGACGAGGACAAGCAATTTCTTCAAACGGTTATCCTTTGAGCCTTTGCTTGAGTTTTTTTTTTTTTTTTTCCTTATGTTTTTGGTTCCATTTGTGGTATTGGAGGTTAAATAATCCAACAAGAAGAATGATCCTTCAGGTTGGATATTGGACCAGCTGAGGACTTCTTTATATATTTAAGCAACCAAGAAAAGGCCAAAACAAAAAAAAAAAAAAGATTCTTGTTAGAGCTCGATAATCAGATTGAGGACTTGCATATGTACAAAAATTTACACTAGAAAATAAAAGAACCAGTCAAAAGCAGGTACAAATTCATATGAGAAAAATACTTGGTTTCCCTTTGAAATTGGAACATCAAAATACTTACCTTTCCTCTTGGCGCCACCATCACTGATCCCCAAAACGCAATGGTTATTAAGAATCAATTATTGGCTGGTGGGGAGAAAACCTATTTTAATAGGAAATGACATAATGACCCTAGACATTTTTCAAATCTTTATAAAATATTAGTTTTTAACTTATATAGATCAGAGAGGTGATCCACAACATATCCAAAGTTTAGGGAGGTTTTTCGGATTTTAGCCATACAAAAATTAAAAGTTACACATATCTGGAATTGAAGGAACATGAGCTTGATATTCAAGGATTCCAATAAGGAAAAGCAAGTCTTAATCGTTTTTAGGCCAAAATACAAATAACCCCCTCAACTTTGACTCAGTTGTAGATAACCTCCCTCACTTTTAGAAGTTTAAAAATCAAACCCTTTACTCTCAGCTGATGACCATCAACTCCTTACTGTTAAGATGAACGTTAAAGTTAATGAAATTTAAGCCACAGCAGATAATTTAAGATTACTTGGCACATGACATGTAACTTTTTTTAATATACATTTTTTAATTTATCCTAAATTAAAATTCAGAACTTTGCTAAAAAATTATTAATTTATCATAAATCAAAATACCAAATTTCTATTTTCTTTATACTCATAAATTAGAATTATATTTTTTATGAACTTGTTCTGAAATGGTTGCTAAGGTCCAGCAGGGCAGGGAACGGGAACAAGATATCAGACCCATCCAAGCCTCTTCTTTCAACACTGAGTTACTTCATCAACAGTATTATGATGCTCCTAATAATAATGCAGTCTCTTCTACCTAGAAATTCAGTCAATGGGAAACAGGGGGATCCCCCTACTGGGTATGGAGGATTCGTATTTGTTCATGTTGCCTCTCACCGCTATGCATGTATACAATAATTCTCCCACTAAATTTATAATTTCATCTTATTTTCTTAATTTCAGCATTTCTTATTAGTAATAGTTAATTGATAGTGTAGGCACTTGTGTAGCCATAAAAAAAAACATGTGTCAGTGTTTTTCATTCTGGACAGAGTAACCGGCGAGAGAGGCAATATGAACAAATGCGAATCCACCATGACAGAGTAACAGCAATGCAATTAAATGCAAGCAATGCGCCATTTGATGAAGACATTTGTCATAACGCCTTGGGTTCACAATCAACAATTGAATCCAAGTAATGCAATATAATATAGCATAACTCGGTTCGTTTCACTTTGGAGTCTTTATTTGAAATCCTAAGCTAAGTGATAAAAATATTAAATTGACAAGGGATAAAGTTTTGGGTTTTCTTTCTACAACTACTTTCCAAAAATGATTAAATGAAACATATATAAAGTATTATTTTTGGTATTTTTCTTTTAATGACAGATGGTGAATGGAAATGAGTGAATATGGGACAAATAGATGACAAATTGAATAGATTCTCCTTAGAGCATCGAACTAATAACTTCCGAGGCTCAATTGATTAAAAGAGTTTTGATCACCAATCTCAACAATTAGCTTAAGCAGCTAGTCAAGCTTAGTTTATTTAACTTGCCAATGGACAGCATCAACTAGAAGGGCCATCAGCTAGTCAAGCTTAGTTTATTTAGTCAATGAAAGCCTCCCTAAATAATGCTCCAAGCTCTGGCATAGTCCTCTACTCCATGGGGGAGGATGAATTTAGCTCCTCATAGATGAAGAAGAAGTTGCAACGCACTGCTTCAAGAATCACCCATGGCAACAAATAATCCGATGATTAACTGGAATAGATGAAGGAAATGTGGAAGAATGAACTTATGTTGTTGCTTACCTTACATCTATCATGAATTGATGTCTTCACTTGGAATTTACGGTCACTCTAAATATTCATGTTCTAGCCTAATTTTCTGAAGTACATCATGTAGGCACCATGAATTGCCAAATTTCAATCATCACCACCAGTCTCAACTCAATTTGTTGATAGATTGAAGCTCAACAAGGTAAGTCCCATGTAAAACCTATGTTCTACAAAAATTAGAGGTGGCAATCCTCCATATGTGATCACTCTCAATGAGTTTGATTACTCCGCTAATTTTGGTGTAACACCCCAGCATTACGAGCCCGAGCAGTGGTATCTTCACCTATTATGAATTACGATGTACTATTTAATAAAAATTTAAACCACTAGGTTAAGTTTGTTCCCGAAAATAAAAGCCCTTTTTATAAAGAGAGTTTCAAATAATATTTAAAGTTCAAATGGGCTTTTCTAATACCTTTAAAAACATTTGGAAATTGTATCAAAATATATATATATATTTTTTAACGGTGGTTCAATCTTTTATTAAAATTACATCATACTTAAAATTCAATCAGAGTGTTTCCTTATTTCTCCATTTACTCCAAAGCTCTACCAAAACATTCACCATAATTTGGGCTTGTTATATACATGCCCGTCCCTGCAGCAACCGTTAGCAGCATGTATATATATATTATCTACTTCTACAATCAAAAGTATCTAATTAAATATATACATCCCAGTAGCCACATACGGCTATTTCAAAATAATATCTAAGTCATAAGGGAATAATAAAATTCATAGACAAAAAGGAAACTAGACGTTTCATCTGCAATCTCTTCACACCTCCTTCTTCTCAAAATCAAGCTATTTCTATACCCTTGCCTCTTTCTCCTTGCTTACTAGTTTGCCCACGTCCTGGATATAATGAAGGTTCTGAGATTCAAATGAATGAATCCCAGAGTAACAAGTTAATCTCAAATTCTAGCATATGCAATATATGTAAATCAACCAAACAAAGTAGTCCACACAGCATGTAAAGCATTCAGATATAGGCTAAGTTCCAATCCATTAATGATGTACTTATCATGTCACCCATCTCTTCCAACTAATTTCACTATATTAATCCGTTTATCATATTAACCATATCATATTAACCACCCAATTTTTCTTTATATACTCCAAATGCGTCAAATGACACTACTCAATTATAAAGCAAATAGCATTTGGGTATTATGAAAGGTCAACTATAAGGAGAGATGAATTAATTTCACCAATTAGAACATAATCAATGGCAAGTGTATATGCCTCTTAATGTCTCCAATGAAGTCTTTTAATTATAAGCAAATTTATTCTCTATATGCCTATTACATCATGCTTTGGAGCTGGTGGCTTGATAGCCCTAATTTAAGATCTCATTCTTTTTCAAATATGAGAAAAACTTATATATACATATTTTCAATGAATTCCTAATATCCATGCATGTACTCATGAAAAGGAGTAATGACTCATGAGATAATAAACTAAAGATCTCTTCAATTAAAATTAATGGAGGCATCATAACCTATTATGGAGAATCACTTTATAGTCATCAAAACAATGTAACAATAATTATGAGAATTTCTAAATTCATCCTTTGGCTCAAAAACAACCACCGACTTTGCTCTATCTTTATGTACTCTTGATGACTAGCTCTTAATTGAGATCAATTTAATGAGACAATTACATCTCACAATTTTCTCTCACATCTTATCCCAGTATCATTAAGTATGTACTCGAACTTTGAAGAGGCCAAATTTATCCTAATGGAAGGAGTGATATTTATCTCCTTATAGGCTCAACAATTATCTCTAATAAATTCTACTAAACTAAACAATTAAATAGATAACAATAATATGCTACAAAGTCAATATAAAAAATTAATCATCCTTATAAAATAAATATAAAAGGCAAGAGAAAAAACTATCACAAAAAAATAGCAAATCATACAATTATAAATTCGTAACACTAAGGTCTGCATGTGGGCAAAGACATTAGCATAACATGAATTTATCTCGAATTGATGAATCTAGAATGCATTCATATATTCTAATACATGATAAGCTACTTGGAAAATACAATGTCATTCTATGCCACCCTAATTAAATATGCAATTATAATTATCTACCTGTAGAGAAAGATTAATTATAACCATATATTTAATTACAATTGATATTCTATAATAACATATGTTATTATAAATGTGTTCATGCAACAAAATTGAGGATGTTGTGGCTACTACCAAAGAAAAAGCATGCTAACCATGAATATCATGTGCATTTAAGACATAAATATGCACTAATAACCTAATGAGAATTTAAACAATTAATTTAATCAACCAGATTGACTAAATAATTGAAGTTCTCACACTTTGATTAAATTAATTAATCATTTATTGGAGTTTATGCTTTGAAAAATCCATAAGCAATTATTTACACATGCAACATTAAGGATGTTATGGCTACTCCCAAAGATGTATGCTAATCGCAAATACCAACCATGTGCATTTAAATTCTAAATATGTGCAAATCTTTAATGAGAATTTAATTGATCAATTTAATCAACAAAATGTGACTAAAGAATCATCATAGTTAAATTCTCTCATTATTTTGTACATCCAAATTAGATCTAATATATGCACAACTTTTGGAGGGATTAACTGATTGACTTAACCAAAAATTAAATTAATAACCCTCCCAAATTGTTTAAGAAATCAATTTCAGCATATTTCAACTCAAATATAATTTTTAAAAATTCAAACAGTTGAAAATTTTCAAGTTAATTTCATACATATTAAGGTAATTAAATGATATACCAAAACAAAATTTTGTAAACAACCATAATGCAAAAAATAACTAAAATTAATTTTTTTTTCATATTGAAACAATTAAAATGGCACATAAAAATAAATAAATCAACATTCAAATAGTAAGCCATTTATGGAATGAAATAAAAACTACACCCAAACATTTGATCAGATATTTAATTTCTTGAAAAGAAGGGAAAATGCCAAAGAATTGTGCACAAAATGGAGTTAAGGAGATGATATCTGGAAATGAAACTCTTAAGGCCTTACAAGAACTCAATACATTAAAAAACAACGGTTGTCCAGAATTAAAATAAATGCATACCTGGCCCAAAATGTGAATCAAAACATGACTAGAAGAATATATCCTCCTCTTTTTTGTTAACTTAATGGTCCAAAAATTATTGAAAACCTAGCAGAGCCTATAAGGAAATTTTTTTTAAAAAAAAAAGCAATAAAAGACCCAGAAATATAACAATAAAACATTATCTCAAAAAATAAAAACCAAATAATATAGGCCTGAACAACAACAAAATAACTCAACTCAGACAACTTTAGCCCAATTACAAGAGTCAGAAGCCTAACTGGAAGTTTAAAATTTTAAATAAACAAAACTGGAGGCTCAAAGGAAAAAATCCAGCACACTTCTATTTCCCAAAAATGAATCAGGACCAATCAAAATAATGATACCACTGTACAGGTTTAAAAATACCCCTTTTTGACTTAAATGCCCTAAATGAAAAGGCCCAAAAACTGGGGGGGAAATATAAATTCAAAAATGGAATCCAAATTAATAGCCCACAACACCAGGCCCAGTTCGTAAATGCTGTGCAAAACACCATTTTTTAATGATTGAGTCCAAAGATCGGAATGGTCCAATTGTTTTTATTAAAAACACAAAAGGACATTATATATGAAAAGAATGGCCCAAAATGTGATGAGCCCAATCATCACGGCCCAGTCCACTGCTCAACAGTTTATGTGAAACTGTGCGTTTCACACCGCGCAAAACGTCATCTCTTGTATTTGTGAGGATGCTTCTGGATCAGCAAAAACTACACCGTGTACGGCTGTACGCTCTTCTCCAACCTTCAGTCGGATCCCTAATGGCCGACCCGTATCAACATTGCGACTTGGATGCAGATCCTAAGGCTTTATTTGATAGTTTGAAGGAAGGGAAAGGAAAGGGATGCGAGGAGAATGGAGGAGGAGATGGAAGGGAAATAGAAGATATTTTCTCCTTGTTTGAGAGTTTAAAAAAAAAAAAGTAAAGGAAGAAGATGGAGAATTAATGAGTTATTTTTACCATTTTGTCATTTTCTTTAATAATTAATATAATTATTATACTTTATAAATAAATTTAAATTTAAATTTTCTAAAAAAATTATTTATGTAATTTTTATATTCAAAAAATTATTTATGCTACGGTGGCGGCGGCGGTGGGGGTGGGGGTGGGGGCGGGGGCGGCGGTGGGGTGGTGGTGCACAAGGGTAAGGGAAGTAATTAACCTATTTTCCCTCTTAAAACCCTCATATTGGGGGAACTTTATTTTTTAGAAGAATGAGGGTTTTGGAGGATTTGTAAAAATCCCCGATTCCCTCCTCTTATTTTTAAAACTTGCAAAAAGGAAGGGCTATCAAGACCATCCTCCCTTCCCTTTCCTTTCCCTCCAAAATGAAACTCCCAAACATAGCCTAAGGGTCCATCGAAAGCGCAACTACAAGCTGACATATATGCGGTGATTCGCAGAGTTTTAAGCGGTTTTGACAAAGAATGATCTCATGAACAATTTGTAAACACAACGTGCACAACAAGTTAACAAATATGCACCAAAATCAAACAAGGATTCATGGAGAAGCATGTTCGAATGTGATAAGTGTATATTTTATGATTAAATAAGTGTATATTTTATGAGAATTAATTGGAATTATTGATATTATATACCTATTTAATTATCTTTTATTGATTTTTCCATCATTGAATCAAACTTAGGATCAAAGAATAAATCGACATAAAATCTACTCATATCCTATTTTTATTGTGCAGGAGATATTTGCTGATTTGGAATGAAGTAGAAAGAGCAATTAAGGGGATATGCAATCAGCCAAACTCGATGGTCCCACGCAAGAAAAATAGAAACAAAATCAATTGTGTGATCTGGTGGAGTTGATTACAAGATATAAGATATCTTTTTAATAAAAAAGGAGAATCAATGACCCAGGACCTAAATTATTTACGTGCAAACGATACTCTCTACTTGTACTTCATCTTCCCTATGTGCAATATACTTTCCCTTATGTGATACATTTTCCTTATATGCAACTTAACTTTTGTTATATGCAATCCATCTTCAACATGTGCAAAGGTCTTCTTTTGTGTGCCAGAATTAAGTCATAATGTGCAAATTATATATACTTTCTGCAAACAATCTTCCCTTGTGTTCTAATAATTTTCCATATGTGCAATATATATTCCATATTTGAAATTTATCTCTCTTATATGTGTAACTTAACTTCTATTATATGCAATTCACCTTCCCCCATATTCACACCAGTGTTCGCAATTTTGACATGTCTCCCACACTCGAAGCTCCTCTTTAGTTTTAGGTTCAGCACTAATTCTGTTTGGGATGAAATAAAAACAAATATTAATTTACACAGTACATATCGACATACTATAACAAATTCAACCGCCAAACAAATTATGACAGGAATGGCAATGCAAGAGGGAAGCAAATTGAAAAATAAAAATAACCTTTCTTACAATTAACTTTAGAGTGCTTAACTACCACCAAAAATCGGCACAAACAACGAATCTCAAATTCAATATCGATGCACATAAACCACGATTTAGAAGTAGCGGTTTCGGGTGAGTGAATACCCTTCTATTTCAGCAATCGTTTCGAGTGGAAGAACATCATCGCATCATACCCTTCTATTCATCGCTCATACCCTTCTATTTCAGCAATCGTTTCAGTGGAAGAACATCGTCGCATCACCGCAAGACTCGAATTTGACAATCGCTCGAGATTCAAATTCAGCAATCGGTGAAGCGAAGAACACCCGAAGGAAGAAAGGTATTAAAACAGGGTTTAATGCAAAATGACACTGTTTGATAATTGCATAAGAAGGTTTCTTCTCCTGCTGCATGAGAAACATAAAACCCATAAACTATATCCTAAATTTAGAAGCGAGGAGTATTAAAGATCCAAGGGGCATCTACATGAGTCCATAGCAAGAGTTGTCATCCCTTGAACAATTAATTAGTTGTAATAGTTGTGTGTTCAATTCTCAACCATTTTGTATGGAACTCATTTAATTGAGAATCATTTGTCTTTAATGCCCCGTCAATCATGCAAAACATAACTATTTCAAATACAAGGCAAATATGTCCCATATAATAAATGACCTGTCCCTTAGTTGCACATTGTTGACTCATATTTGACGCCTATCAGCTAGTATATCCTGTTATATTGTACTACTACTACATGAAATATGTGAGACAAGCATTTCTCACCTTTGTAAAAATAATCAAGTGTTTTATATGAAACAAGACCTTAGACCCGTGCGTTGCACGGAGTGTGTTGTTTTATTCGGTATTTAAATCGGACAACTAAAGTATTAATGTAATAACAATGTAGTTTTATTAGTAAATAGATTAATTGTAGATGTAATAATAAACTCAAATGAAAGTACGAAAAAGCTGAATTCATATAACCATTACATTGAAAGCACAACAATAACAAATTGGAAGAAATTTTCGCTTCACAACTATTAATGTGGTAAAATGTTTTGGAAAACCTCTCTGTATACCACATTAATTGTGTTATCGATACACTTATTAAACTCATCCAAAATCAGTATTTTTAGACCCTTGGAACTCTTTACCCTAGATAAAGCAACATAAAGTTGTCCATGTGAGAAAAGCTGGTCTTGGTAGGTAAAGACCTACATTTGACATTGATTGTCCTTGACTTTTATTAATTGTCATGGCGAATGAAATGATGATTGGAAATTTTCTTCTAGTCATCTTGAAAGGAAGTTTAGATTCACATGGATTCATGTCCATCCTATGTATCAAAATATCTTGCCCCTTGTTGTTGCCATTCAACGCTTTCGCCTTCATGACGTTCTTCCCTAGTTTTGTAATTTGAAGCCTCGTACCATTCCACAATCGATGCTTGATCAATGTTCCTTATTAACATAACAGATGCGCCGACCTTCAAAACCAATTTATGATGAGGAATCCTAGGAACATTTAATTGAATTGAGGAACTCTGTATCATACGAGATCATCGATACTATCATTTACACTATCTAAACGATTTATAGAGTCAGCATTGAAGTATTCTGCTTCATCTCCTGACAGTAAAGAACAAATGTATTCATTCAAGGAGTCAACATGTTCCGTAGTTGGTGTCAATATTGATCTGTTGTTTAGGTAATCTTCCTCGACTAAACGCTCAACGAAATTTGGTTAAGTAGATTCAACGATACACCTTATTGGATTATCATCATCATGGAGTAACAAATCAGAGGGTATTTCTATGTTTGCAATACCATCGTGTGGCAAACCAATAGCACCCTCTCCTATAAGCAGTAGCCATTCAGAAAATGCTTTGATTTTCTCTTGCTCAACTGGATCTGTGGAAGACTTGAGTCTTATATTTTTGGTTAATTGCAATAACTGACATCCATTCCAAAGAGGAGAAGTATTAATAGATGCATCTACAATCTCGGCTCGTCCACTTTTAGGAATAAGCTGGTAGAATTTGCGAAATCACCTCCCATGACGACACATTTCCCTCCAAATATTCTATTGGTCTTCAATAGGTCCCTTAAAGTTCGGTCAAAAGCCTCAATGCAATGTCTCTTCACCATTGGAGCTTCATCCCAAATGATTAGATTAGCGACCTTGATCAAGTTGGCGGTTGGTGAATTTTGAGTAATAGAACAAATAGAATCTTCATTGATGTCTATAGGAATTAAAAATCTTGAATGTGCGGTTACTTTGATGGTAGTAAAGTAGCTGCAATTCCATTGGATGCTACGTTCAATATGAAACTCCCTTTAGATCGTATGGAAGTTGTCAATGCGTTCCAAATGAAGGTTTTCCCGAGTACCACCAAATCCATGCAAAAAAAAAAAGAATCCACCTTCTTGTGAAGAAACGATTGGAAAGTATTTTATGGAATACTCCCTTTTGCTCGTCGGTCATTAGATTTTGCAACCTAATAGCTTCATCGCTCTCTGTTTCTTTGTTGTAGTTCAACTCTGAAGTATTAGTTGATTAGACATGTCGATCATGTTTTGTTCGTTTGGCTTGGGCAAGCATGGATAGTCATTGAGGCTTTTACCGTTCGTAGCAAAATTTGTTCAATCTCAAATAGTCATGCGACTTCTTTATTGGTACTTGAGAATTGCAATTGAACGGAACATGAAAGAAAACTTATTAATTATTTCATTACCCGCTTGTTTGTTTTTTGTTAAAACAATGAATACTTCACATAAAAATAAAGTATTAATAAAGAAACATACCTGTAAAGAGCTGATTGCCTCGTGTCATATATAACAAATCTTCACATATGATATCTTTAGTCCTTTCCCAAACAATACCAGGTTGTGACAAGGAATGACTTAACAACATCTTGGTGAAAAAGTGACGAAGGTAGTTGCACGATGCCCACAATGATGCTTCTTTAATTGCATCGATATACTCATTGTCACCATCTAACAATCCAAGTTCGTAACATGCTTCCACGAATGTCGGGTAGACAACATTATTAACAGTCCTAATATCTTCATAATTCGTTGGACCTCGAATTTTTGTCAAAAGCAAACGAAGATAATATAACTCCCCTTGAGTAGGGGTACAATGACCAAGCTTTCCAATAGAGAAACCACGTTCGTGATGCTTCCAAATTCTTCTTTCCCTAACAAATGTAAAGTAGTTAGGGAATTGAGAATAAATTAGTGTTCTTGCAAAAGGGTCATCCTTATTCTTTTCAAACCAAGCAAGGAACATTGATTCTTTAACTCTAAGATTGTTGACAAGGGATGACATTGCACGAGTTTGAGAGTAATAAAGCGCTTGTTGTTCATGAAGATGGAAACTTAATCTCTCAATTGGTGGTTGCCTATGGTGGATATCAAAGGCAAAAATTCTCCACGATGCCTCACATGAAGACACATACCTACAATTGAGATAGTGAGCAATCTCATCAAATGTTTGTTGAGACCCTGGACTTTCGTTGTTGCTATATATGCCTGCGATTACGCGGTCATTCCCTTTTCTTATATATTTGAATAGGTATTTAACAGCTCATGTTTGATTTGTCTTCTCAATGTTCAAATGAGCAGAAAAAAGCTTTAGTAACCTACCATTGTAAGGGACTACGAATCATTATCTAGATGAACACCCTTCCTAGACACCATGCGCCCATCATTTCTCCTTCGATATGTTAGATATCCATTTTCATCCAATGTAGTACTTGTGTTATACCTTTTGGGAAAGTACTTGGAACATTTACCATCCTTCATGCAAGGTGCATTGTTTGACGATCGACCGCATGGACCATGAACCATATAAGCGCCAACTAATTCATATAATTCATGGTCTAAATCTTTGTCGGTATCTCTGCGGATATTAAGCTATCAACCTCAAATGATATTTTTATTTTTACGAGATCGACAACCATAATATGATGTGCGCGTATGGTAGGCCTCTTTGTTGGAACTCGATAGTGTAAACATCGCAAATACACAAATATCGATAAATTATACATTTTCAGAAATAATTTAATAATAATATTTTGAAGCGTAATTAAGTTGTTAATATTTATATGTTTTTTCAAGAGATCGTAAAACCAATTTGGCAACTCCCTCCAAATTATGAATAAATTTTAAATGGATACAAGTAATCCTTTCTAACTATGTTTGTTAGACTAAATAATCATTCTTCCACATTGGTTTTTTATAAATCCTTCTTATTAAACATTAATATAGAAACAAATGTAGCAGTAATGACAACATTAAATAATTTGAAAGAAGCAAAGGTTATGTTATATCTTCTAGTAAAACATACCTCGCTTTTATCGAACAAAGATCTTATCATCCTTCAAAGTTCGCATCAACTTCCGTAGCTTTATGTGGAATACTCCGCTCAATATTTACGGCTGTCACATGGTTTCAAACCATCTTTGTTACAATGGCGAGTAATCTCAGACCACATAGGGTTGCATGTAAATGTTATAAAAATGTCAGGATAACCAGCCCAGGAACAAATGGCCATAGCATCCTGATAATTCTGAATCATGTATCATGCGCCCCCAGTGAAAGAAGAAGGTAGAATAACACGTTGTCTTGTTGATGAAGGATCTGTCTCTCCTCTTGTAACAGCGTCTGAAAGTCCACTATAAAGGTCAACTCTTAATTCCTTTTGATGTTTTTTGATGTAGCTGAGCCTATCACTTTCTACCATGGAATATCCGTCAACAACAAACTGTTGAAGTAATTTTTGGCCTTGCAAAATAAGAGAATGCTCGAAGTCCTCCTCATAAGGCAGAACGCCAAGTACTCCCTAGGTGTTAGTTTTTCTTCTTCTTTGTCATTGACAATGATTCAATTGCATGTTCATTTGTTGAGTTGTATCCGTTGTCACAATAAGGAAATAACAAAGGATATTGAAGTGGTAGATATGACATGTGTAGCTCATCAATTCGTTGTAAATGTCCATTCTGACATTTGACAATGATGTCTCTTTTGGTGTATGACTTGTCAAAATCACCAACAATTAGTGCAGCAAGTTCAGAAGTTGTTGGCATATTATATTGTCTAGATAGCTCGCTTGAATTTCCATTTTTGATTAGTCTTATGCTAATATCAGGGACAACATTTTCCTTGATAATGTCTACAGCTTTTCTGTATTTTTTCACTATAGAATTGTGCTTATCAAGGCAATCCTTCAACATTTGAACAATTGTAGGGTCTAAAATCTCAAAGCATTAACATGACGGTTGTAAAGTTAACAAATAAAGGTTTATCATGTGGTGTTATAATGTATAAACCATTTGGAAGTATGTAAAAAAATATAACTAAAACAAACCTCATTTGATGAAATTCTGTTTGAAACTTCATTGTCAAGTATCATAAATATACAATTGGGCGTACCTTTGGAGGATTTCTGGAGGGGGCAATAAGCTCGATAAGATGGTAGTTTTGGCTAGAAAGGACTAAAGAATAAGGGCCTCCTCCTCTAGAGTTTATAGAATGGTCAATTTTACCACCCATCGATGTGAAGCAAAACATATTATTGTATGAGCGGATATTTTTTTTTAAAATTTTTTTGAATATGATGAATGCTTGTTGAAAAATAAGTCCTCAAGTTCTTCGGGGCTCTCTTTAGTAGAGGCAAAATTATCTTCTCATTACAACAACACAATTCAAACTTTGGGTGTTATTTTTTTTTTGACACTTTTAATACTTTCTGCTAACCACATTTGTGCACCACATGAATGACATTCGTGGCTAGCATCACCATCATCTAAATAGCTGGACTGGAATGAACGTTTGAAAATTGTCTGATCTTGTCCAAGAACATATCCATTATCACTTACATCATGGTTGACTTCCAAATTGACTGCATCAAATTGGAAGGAAAATTCATTACTCAAAATACATGACAACGTGCATCAGATAAATCAACATCGAAAAAAACTTACATGCATTGTTTGGTTGTTCAAGTCTTTGGGCTAAATTAGATGTGACTTGACATATTTTATTCAATGATCTCTTTTTAAGCTTCTGTTGGGTAACTGATAATGAAGAGAGGTTAACAAGAGGAACCTCGAATCTTTATCTTGATATCTGTCAACCCAATAGATATATTTTGATTATCTGTTGATGGATTTGTAACTGTAGATTGCGGAGATTGCATGTCATTCTCTTGTATAAGAAAACTAAGATTCATCGCAGCAGAGTTCGCTGAATTGGAATTTGTTGAACATGGTCGTTTGCCTACATTATGAAATCAAGCTCATATGCATGAATCCATTAAAATTGGAATCTACAATTTATTAACAATTTTTAAGCTGACTTATTGTACAATGGAAAAGGTTTCATACCAAGACTTTTGCATGCTTGAAACGGTGATTGGTCACGTAATGACAACATTTGTAATTTCCTCAAAGACACTCCTCTTGGCTTCTTCCTTGTAGTCATTTTTGTTGAATTACGAAGTGTTCTCTTTTCTTCATCGGCATGTCGATCATTCCTCAATATGAACAATGGTTTCCTCAGATTAAGTGCGTTGTTGAGAGCTGCCATCATTATGTTAAGATAGTAAAAAAAATTAGGTGAATATGGACATAGGCATCAGGTCAAATTTGCGGTTGTTTTATCTTCGATTTATAGCTGAGCAAATAACGTCTAGATTTATCTTTTATTGAGTAAAGCCGTAACCTAATCCATGTTTAGCCCCGAGAATCGTGCGAGGCTTTTTGATCATGTGTTAATGTTTGACGCCTCGCCTAATGCAACCTAGACGAACCCTAATGCAACTTATCTTTATTTGCAGCTGATTGGATATGTCAAGTTTTCTTGTGAAAATGGAACTCCTTGATTACGCATGCTTAGGCAGTAGTGTCTTCGGGAAGGGTGACTCTCTTGTTATATTAATACAATAAACACAGAAAGGGAAAACATTTTGAAGAAGAACAATGACCATAAAACTAAGAGTTTGTTATGTTTGTTCATAGTCAAAAATATGAATGTTTAAATAAATAGAAAAACAAACAACTAAAAAAGGGAAAACAATTTGAGGATGAATTTAAAACATACCGGAGTTTTCTCATCCATTTACATCCTTGACACTTCCTCAAAGTTGTTAAACGAAGTGTTAGAATCTCGAGCTCATGCAGCTAACTCAAGGTGACGATAATGCTGACAGGAAAGTAAGCGTGATAATGAATAGTTAGTAGGAGATCTAACTCTTTGTTGAAAAGCAAGATGGAAAAGGCACAATATGTGTAAATATAGACAAAACACGAAAGTCAAAGGTTAGGCGGAATGGATAGTATATATTGTTTGGCGATATTAACATCGTACTATGTACACGGTGATATGCATATCTAGTAGATTTTTTACGAATTTCAATTTTGAAAGATTAAAACTACGGGTAATATTGTTTTAAAAAAAAAAACTCGGGTAATAATAAATAGGGCATTAATTAAGAGTCTTAAAAAATAATTAATCGATATATAATTTTTTTGGAATGAACCCTAAAACTTGGAAAAAATTTTCCAAAGTCAAGAAAGAAAACCACTTCATTCCAAATGATATGACGGTAAAATTGACAATATCATCACTATCAAATCAATTTAGATAGATGAGTCATGAGCAAGTATTACAGTGGATTGAGGAAATTTTATAATTTGAATTCAAAAAAATTTCTTGTTTAGGAAAAATGTTGGCTTCTTATGGAAAAAAAAGCGTATTGACTTACGTTTGTAAATGACCCTGGCCAATTCTTGTTTAGAAATCATATATGATAAATAGAACTTGAATTGATCCATTAGGTATTTTATAAATGAAATTTTATAATTTGAATTCAAAAAAATTTTTCTTGTTTAGGAAAAATGTTGGCTTCTTATGGAAAAAAAGCTGTATTGACTTACGTTTGTAAATGACCGGCCAATTCTTGTTTAGGAATCATATATGATAAATAGATTCAAAGCATCGGTGTATATGAAAATGAGTGATTAATGCTATTGGTGGTGCGCTCCAAAAGTTAATTGGAAATGAAATTTCAAACTTAAAATAGTTCATCTTGACCCACAAAAAATTAGGGTTGATTTCCTTATGAGCAAAAAATTAGGAATGAGTTTGAAGCATAATGGATAGCATATAGATATAGGTTGAACTGATGTTAATATCTAATATGTACTTAATTGAATGTATTAGTTAAAATTTTTCTCAAAGTAGTAATATTTTATTTTATATTGAGATGTAGTCGTGCCTAATATTCCAATCTCCTGAATTTGGTAATTGGAGAATGGGTTGTCCGTGAGAAAAAGTTAAATGGCCTTAAAATGCTATATTATAAAATTCAATTGCTCATATCATTGCATATAATTTGAGGGTGGGGCAAATAATTTTATACAATTAAACATGATGTACAATGTATATATCTTTCAAAAACTCAATAATTTTATTTACAAACCTGGAGGCGGTCCCTATGGACGGTCATTATGTCATTGGCTTTACTTTTCAAAGTGAAAAAAAGGTAAAAATTCAATTATCCATTCATGAACAATTCGCGAAATATGTTAATTATCGGTTAACATTGATGAAAAGTTTCACTTACCTATCCCAGCATTAGGTTTTGAAAATCTCATCATCTACGCAGTAAAAAATTCAAAAATTCTTTTTCTAAAAATTAAATTTTTTTTTTGAAAATTTTGGAGATGACGAATTGAGGATGAACTTTTTAAAGTTGGAAGAACATTTGATTTTAATAATTGTTTTGGGTCGGAAGCACATTTGAATTATAGTAACCTTTTTTTTTTTTTTTTTTTTTGGGTCGGAAGCAAATAATTTTATACAATTAAACATGATGTACAATGCATATATCTTTCAAAAACTCAATAATTTTATTTACAAACCTGGAGGGCGGTCCCCATGAGCAGTCATTATGTCATTGGCTTTACTTTTCAAAGTGAAAAAAAGGTAAAAATTCAATTATCCATTGATGAACAATTCTCGAAATATGTTAATTATCGGTTAACATTGATGAATAGTTTCACTTACCTATCCCAGATTAGGTTTTGAAAATCTCATCATCTACAATAAAAAATTCAAAAATTCTTTTTCTAAAAATTAAATTTTTTTGAAAATTTTGGAGATGAGGAATTGAGGATGAACTTTTTAAAGTTGGAAGAACATTTGATTTTAATAATTGTTTTGGGTCGAAAGCACATTTGAATTATAGTAACCTTTTGTTTTTTTGTTTTTTTTGGGTCGGAGAAATAGAGTAACTTAAAGAAGAATTTCAGATTTCAAAATATTTGGGAAGGAGAAGTTCAGATTTCGTAGAATTAAAATAAAGTAGAATATATTACTTGATGAAATACAAGAGTGTTGTTAAATAAATTATTGTAGAAAAAATATTAGTAGGGGTGATATGAAAAAAATATGATAAATTTTGCTCAACATTATTTAATAAAAAAATGTATAGTTGAGGTGTATATGATACAATGAGTTGCAAACATTATTTACTATATAGAATTAATAGGTGTATGTTAAATTATTTTTGTCTTTAATTATTATTGAGAAAGTATAAAAAGGTGTATTGTAGGAAAAAATTGACAAAACTTAAAACTTATCAAAACCAACTCCAAAATATGTTTTATAGGACCGGACGAGAATAGGAAATTATCGATAATCTAATAACGTTGGAAATAAAAATATTAGAGACCTATACCTACTACTTTGGACACACGGGGAAAAATTATATTATTGTATTATAATAATTTTATATTGTATTATATTATAAAAATATAACATTATTATTTAAATAAAGTTAAATAGGGGTGAATTTATAAAAAAAATTAAATAGGACCAAGCTTTATTATCTACTCAATGATATTAACATCTTTATCACGGTTGATTTTAGGTATCCTCATGCACCAAATATTTTGTATTTTCCTTAATTTGGACAAGTTTATTACCCTAAATAGTTAAAAACGGATCCGTGTTGATAGTGATGTCTCATGAATTTTGTCTACATAATGACTTTGCTTCTCGACGTAATATACAAACCTTCTTTTTTTTTTAACCGGTACTTATGACACGTAATTATAAGGGATAAATTAATTATGAGAGAAAGAGTGAGAGAAGGTGGTGGGTAGGTAAAAAGTGGCTGAACAAATGAAAGAGTGATTTCTATTTTTTGTCCTCTCCCAATGACTCATATTTCAGAGCATTGTATGCCGGTCCTTATATATTACGCAATAAATAATATTCTATAATACTTGGCCTTATTTCAATGATTTGTGCATTCATGTTGTACTGTTTGAAAATTGGTTTCAAGAAAATTACATCCAATGGCCGGGGTTATGATAAAACTCAAGTTGATAAAATGTTGAAGAGAATGTTTATAACGTACAACATCATTACAACCGAAATTTGAGAAAGGTAAACTTCATATCATAGAGTAGTAAATCATATGCATAAGATATCAATTTATTTTCTCCTTCTTGATGTTTTTAGGAGGTTTGGTAGTGCTCAGTTGTGGTGTGCACATATCTACAAGACCAAGGTCATCACACACAAGTGGAACGTCAATTGCAATAGTCTTTCTTTTTGTGTTGGAGTCAGGTGGGGTTGTAAGTTGGGAGATGGTGTTAATGTCATCTTCAATGACATTAATTTGTGAAGATGTATGACTAGTTTCGCTTGAAGCAATTGATTCCTACAGATAGGTAAGATAAGTTAATAAATAGAGTAACTCTATAATCTTACCAAAAAAACTACAATAACAAAGGATGAAGATGACAAAATACCATATCTGTCATGGGCGTTGTGTGTTGCTGCAAGTAAAACATGTAAATAAAGTAAGTTTAACAAATTTCTTGTTAAACTATTTTAAAAAATCCAGATGCAAAATTTAAAGAAATTGAACCTCGTCATTTGAATATTGGAATTGTTCTACCAAGTGTGTATCTGCACACAAGCGATCGACTCCAATGCTACTCATCCTATGCTTGATATTATTGCTCCTAATCCGTAGCTTGACAAGTATTACCTTTAAGTCTATTTTTTCCAACTCTTTTGGAACTGTAGTATTCTCACCATTCTATGGGAATTTAAAACATATAGACATGCATAAGAATTTACAAAATAGAGCATGTAATGCACAAGAATTTACAAAATAGAGCATGTAATATGTAACTCAATATATAACATAATGAATACCTCTTGCATATCCTCTTTCATCTTTGATGCAGATTTACCCAACAATTCGGTTGCATGACGATCAAACAGCAAGATTGAACATTTTCCAGTTTTGTCAAATACTTTGTAGTGAACTTTATACCTACCAAAGTAGATATTAACTAAATTTATGGAACATGGATTATGGAACAATATGTAGTGGTTAAGTTTGAAAACATACTTGGGGACGAGTCATAAGTACGTCCTTCTCACACTTGGTGCATCTAAGAGTGCCATTAGGCATGTATTCGGGTTTTTTGTCACAAGGATATGCATCATAATACCACCCATACAATGTTTCACATTTTTGAATCGTGACCTTTGGAACAACATCACACTCCTAAACATTTTAGGAAAAATAATATTATTTTACTTGCAAGTTAAATAATGGTTACCATCTTTCTAACAATATAGATGAAGGGATAAATTAATTATTAATTTGTGGAAGTAAAATAATATAAAGACGAGGAAGAAAAATTACTTGCTCTAACTTAGAAATATCAGACAATGAAATCCTGGTGCGGAAACTAAGAAGTGATTCAGCTGAGTAGGTTGGATATTCGACACTTGAAATTTGTGTGAACAGTTTACTGGAGCTAGAATCTTGGCTAAGTCTATACATTATACGTATGTTCGATTAGTATAAGGTAACAAAAAAAACCACTAATAGTAAAAGGAATTAAGGTCCAACCTTTCTTTCAACAATGATGCCTCTGGTATATTCGGACTAAGAGTGACTAAAGTTGCATTAAATGCGTTACTCAGATGACCGTAATCTAATGTAAATGTATATTAGACATTAGACAATATATTAATAAAACAAAATAATTCATTTACTATTGTCTGAAGACATTGAAAAAAAATGAAAATGAAAAACCTGTATTCTGTTTGATCTTGCGAAACGCACAAGAAGAATAATTGGAGGTTCCATGTCCTCATGTTTCTTTGCATAAGTCTCCTCGCAGACTCACCCCAAAGAGTGATATTTATAATGTTTTCACTAAGAGATGTTGAAATATGATTATATTTAGTACTCTTTGTTATACGTAAGTTGAAAAAAAATTTGAACACCAGATTTTTAGTGAGCTACAAAGATAGATAAAAAAAATTACTTCTCATCAGCAATGCTAAAGTTTAGCCCCTTGGTAATATCACTTTCCCTTCTTTGATCCAAGAACGTCCGAAAGTTTGCAAAAACCCAATTACGTCTGCAACTGTTTGTATGTCATGCATCATTAAATTAATTGGAATGCACTTCGTCTTAAAGCATAAAAGGTTAGTTGATTTAACAAAATGGGTCCAAAAAAGACAAACCTATTAACCCCGGGTCTGGGTTATTTCCATGCTTGATGTCTACAATGGACTTGAAGTTATAAGCTTGTTGGTTAATGACAACGTCAGATTCTTCTATGAACGTGTGAGTATGGAAGTTCAATCTCCAAGGGTTTGTAGTTGCCCTATACTTATCATCATTCTCGACTACCTCAAAGTTTTGGAAGTTGTACACCATTCCTTCTTTCGGATCATCAATCAATTTTGGAATGACATTTTTTTGTGTCACGGAAACTTCCATTCTTGTCTCCTGGCACAAAAACCAAAAACGAAAAACAAAGTGGCGACAAGTACAAAATTTCAGTTGTAAGAAAATAACTATTAAAAAAAGATTATAGAAAATGGGTACTATGTAGATCTATAAATCTTTATAACAACTAACCATTTCATCAACCAAGTATCATCCCTATCTTCCATATCGGGTATGGTGCAGCCTTTTTCTTGACAACCCACTTAGGAGAACTTTTGCAACAATCGACCACGTGTCTTTGTTATCATCGACTTCAGATAAGTACGTCTCGGTCATCTCCTATTTGTTGTTGTAAAACAAAGGAAAGCTTGTTTAGAGTACCGCGAGCATGAGCTGATCCATTAGGTGATTTTATAAAAGAAAATTTATAAATTGAATTCACGAAATTGGAGGGAGGGAAAGATTTCATAAAGGAAAATCTTAAGTTTGAATTCAGAAAAATGGAGGAGGGAAGATGTATGATTGAGAGATCAGAAAATTGTGTTGAATTCATAAAGGAAAATCTTAAGTTTGAATTCAGATTTCATATGGACTTGAGCTGATCCATTAGGTATTTTATAAAGGAAATTTTACAATTTGAATTTTAAAAAAATTATCTTGTTTAGGAAAAATGTTGGCTTCTTATGGAAAAAAACTGTATTAACTTACGTTTGTAAATGACCCTGGCCAATTATTGTTTAGGAATCATATATGATAAATAGGACTTGAGCTGATCCATTAGGTATTTTATAAAGGAAATTTTATAATTTGAATTCAAAAAAATGGGGGGAGAGAATGATTTTATAATGAAAAATTTAAATCCGTCCCACTACAATGGGGGAGGGAAGATGATTGAGAGATCATAAAAGTGTGTGGACGTGGCACTAATCATAGTGTAACATGTGGACCAATGAATGAAGGAGTTAGAGGTTTAGAAGGATATATTGATATGTAAGAATAATTTTATTTCGTAATGCACCAAAGTGATTATTTTTGTTGGATGAGTTTTCTCAAAGTAGTTTGCGTATTATTGTCCAAACTATAGTTCAATGAAAGACGATAAAAATGAGCACAAAGCAACATATACGTGAAAGTTAGTTTTATTGGAAAATCACGGTGGAAGAATTCGAGGAATTAAATATCTATTTTTTTATTAACTCAAGTTGGAGTCAAGTAACAAATCAAATTGAGTATGGTTTTCCTTTTTAATTACTCCCTGAGATTATTTCAAGTATATTAAAAAATAAAATAAAATATGTTCACTTGAATGTTAATTAGAATAAACACCCAAATTATATATTGAACTATGAAAAATATAATGGACCATGCATGTCCCCTTATAATAAATGATCTGTCACCGATAGTTGATCATTGTAGAGTCGTATTTGACATCTATCATTGCCTCCTGTTTTATTCTAGCTATGACTCATCTCTCTCTCTCTTTATATACCAATCCATTTCATTTTTCGCTCACCCTCATTATTTTCTAAGAATTTGTTCACAATCGCCATGGCAGAACCTCAAGAGTTGCGGCTTTCCATAATCGGTATGTCCAAATTCTCATCTTCTATACACAGATGATGTCATCTCTCTTATGCATGTTCATACATCACAAATCACTCTGCAGAAATTTGCTGCACATATATGTACAGATGATCTCACCTCACATAGATTCACTCTACGTGTATATATTGCTCAGAATTAGATGCTTCAATAACATAATAGCAACTTAAAATTGATGTTCAAAGCTTTCTAATTTCTATTCATGAAAAGTTGATGAGAAGGAAGCATACGGAGGAAACACATAGGTCCAATATAAAGTTTGATGATTTTTAAGAGTATATCAACTTGAAACAAAGGCAAACTTTGATAAATTCAAAACTACCGGAAATATCTATGTTGAATTACTGCTTTATTGCATCTCATTTGTCTCTACAGGTTAACACAAGACAAAATCCTCCGAATTTTAGAATATAGAATATTTATTTGAATTATTTTCTCAGAATCTAATGGAGCCAAAGACAAGAATCCAAATGGTGATACGAGTCGATGCGCCAATAACACAAATCCCAACGGAGATGCCCAAGATTTCCCAAATGAACTAAGCAACACAATCAAAAACAAGAAGAGACATCAACGTTGGTTAAGAATAGCCTTGTATGTTGTCTCCGTCTTCTTGGCCAATCAGTTGCAACACTCTTGGGAAGACTGTATTACCAAGAAGGTGGCAACAAAGCAAATGGTTGGGAACACTTGTCCAGCTTGTGGGTTTCCCTATTCTCCTCCCGCTGTACTTTATCCCCGCATCCAAACACCCCTCTGCAACAAACACCATTAACAATGATGAACAATCCTTTATTTCAAAGCGAGCAATTGTTTATGTATTCCTTGGCCTTCTTGTTGCATTAAACAGTTACTTATACTTAGTTGGTCTCTCTTACCTCCCTGTTTCTACATATGCTCTTATTTGCTCCTCACAACTAGCTTTCAATGCCTTCTTCTCCTTCTTCCTTAATTCACTCAAATTCACACCTTACATCATAAACTCCTTAGTTCTTTTAACAATGTCCTCCGTCCTTCTCGTCTTTCATACTGATCCTTCTTCGGGATCTACACGGAGCTTCAAAACACAAGTATATGATCGAGTTCGTATGCACGATTCTTGCTTGTTGGGTATGGACTGGTGCTTTCTCTAACACAACCTGCATTCAAGAAAGTCTTCAAGAAGGAAAGTTTCAAGGTGATTCTGGACTTGATAATATACCAATCACTTATGTCAACAATGGTTATACTAGTGGGGCTGTTTGCTAGTGGTGAATTTAGAAGTTTGAAGGAAGAAATGAAGGATTATGGAATGGGAAAGGCAAGTTATGTGCTTAATCGAGCTTTACGCTATAACATGGCAAGTTTTTAGTGTGGGTTGTGTGGGTTTGATTCGGAGGTGTCTTCTTTGTTCTCAAATGTGATCAGTGTTTTGGGTGTGCCAATTGTACCTATTTTGGCTATAGTAATCTTCCATGACAAGATGAATGGGTTGAAGTTAATGTCTCTGTTACTTGCTCTTTGGGGCTTTTTGTCATACATCTACCAGCAGTACTTGGATGAGACCAATTCCAAGACTCTTGAGCACACAAACAATGATGCTTCATCCAGAGACTCACAAAATGGAATATCTGGGCAAGTAGAAACAGGTCACATTGACTCTAAGAGTTCAAGAAATTCTTTGAAATAGACACGGATATATGAAGAGAGAGTTAACCTTACGTAGCGATAAGGTTGCTGTTATGTGACCTGGAGGTCATATATTCCAATCCTAGAAATAACCTCTCCCCTTACAGGAAAGGCTGCATACATCTATTCTTCCCCAAACCCCACTAGATCAGAGCGTTGTGCACAGAACGCCCTTTAGACAAAGATATATGAAGCTAGATGTAATAGAATTCTTATCTCATTGGATTTATGTCTGTAAATTAAGTTTGTCTAGAAATATCTTAAAAAACAATCTCCAAAATCTCAATGTGATGCTAACTCAAGTGCATGAATTCTTAAAAGTATCATTGAGCAACATCAAACAAACGATAAGTTTATTCAAAGCAAATCTCCTACTGAATATGTTCATGTTTTGTTCACACAGTATATACTAGTATAGCAATTTCACACGGTATATGTATAGAAGATACTACTACAGTCCTAAATATAGGATAGTTTGTAGTACAATTTACATTACAAACCATGTCCTGTATGTAGGATCGGAGGAGTACCATTTTTTGATTCCCGTAATATGCTTAGTAGGTCCAATCATCTGCTTAGTCAATAGAAGGACCCCCAATTAATTTGTCATCAATGGATGCTGTTGGGAAGTAAAAGCTTCCTTCATGAATTGATGAATGTGGAACCCCACGCACCTTGACGGCCATACCACACGTGAACGTCATTTATGGGACATTCTTGCAATTACTCTCAAATAAGTTATATTTTGATCATATTTCACGAAAAAAAGGGGAAAATATCAGTGATGTTTCAAGGTAGAGAAAAAATATCAAAAAAGTCCCAACCCCAAATCTTCTAAGAACATTTTTTTTATATTAATTACAGAATTCCTCTCGCAAAAAGTCTCGTTGTCAAAATAGCTCTTCATGTTGTCAAAATGACTTTATTAGTTGTTAAAATGCCCCAATGAAAATCTCGTTGTCAAAATGGGAAAATATTTCACGAAAAAAGGGGAAAATATCAGTGATGTTTCAAGGTAGAGAAAAAATATCAAAAAAATCCCAATCCCAAATCTTCTAAGAACATTTTTTTATATTAATTACAGAATTCCTCTCGCAAAAAAGTCTCGTTGTCAAAATAGCTCTTTATGTTGTCAAAATGACTTTATTAGTTGTTAAAATGCCCCAATGAAAATCTCGTTGTCAAAATGGGAAAATATTTCACGAAAAAAGGGGAAAATATCAGTGATGTTTCAAGGTAGAGAAAAAATATCAAAAAAGTCCCAACCCCAAATCTTCTAAGAACACTTTTTATATTAATTATGGAATTCCTCTCGCAAAAAAGTCTCGTTGTCAAAATAGCTCTTCATGTTGTCAAAATGACTTTATTAGTTGTTAAAATGCCCCAATGAAAATCTCGTTGTCAAAATGGTTTTTCATGTTGTCAAAAGTTTTCCGAGTTTTTCCTCCGGCGTGTAGAATTTTAGAACCTTGGAAAATTTTTGGCAACATGAAAAGCCATTTTGACAACGAGATTTTCATAAGAACATTTTAACAAGCGATAAAACCATTTTGACAACGAGACTTTTCGCGAGAGGAATTCCATAATTAATATCAAAAAAAGTCCCTAAGGACTTTTTTTATATTTTTTTCTCTACCTTGGGACCTCAATGATATTTTCCCAAAAAAAAAATAGTATAATTGTGATTGAACTTGGAAAAGCCATCTTAAAGATGAGGGGCAAGAATTTTAATTATTGATTTTGTCGTGTTTATTTAAGATATTGAAATAAGGAAAGAATGTAAATGTACTTATCAAGTACAAAAAAAAAAGGGGAATTTGGGGAAAAGTCCCCCATACAAAGTTTATTGCTAAGAAGGACTTAAGTCGGAGCAACATTATTTTCTGTAAAAAAAAAAAAAATCCAAGTTATTCTCACTGATAAAATTTTCAATGGGAACCTTTCCCCAATTTTTTTTTTTTTTTTTTTTTTTCAAGTTATTGATATTATACATACCATATTTTATATTCAACAAATTAAATTGATAAAACTTATGTGGATTATCTATCAAATTTAATCCAATCAATATCAGATATACATTAATCAAACTTTTGCTTAAAAAATTTAACTAGCCCAAGATCGGTGCCACTTTAATTAATTAGACATAATCACTTGTCAATCCTCAGGTGCCACTTTAATTAATTAGACATATTTTTCCCCTCCCATCTTCTTTACATAATCATTGGATCAACATTTAAATGTTCATATTTGATCTTTTATGAAATTATTATTAATTATTAAATTATAAAAATACAAATACAAATAATTGATTAAATACAAATAGGTAAATTTTGATTTGAATTATTCAATACTACAATAATAAAAATAATATTTAGTATAAAATTAAATATGGACCATTCAAATATTGAGTTAGTGGTTAGAAAAGGAAGTGAAGGAAAGAGGATGAGAAGGGAAGAACCCAGGTGTTCTGAACCAATTTTCTACCAGGATTATTTTTTTTATTATGCACATGGATGTTGTATCCTAGTCTAGGAGATAATAATATTCATAGTCTAATACTAATTATATATGGGCATGAAAATTCAAACTTTGAAGTAAACTGGTGCTTTGACGTACGATGAAATAAATGTTCTCCAATTATGGACATTTTTACTTACCACTAATAACCCGTGGGGAGTAAGATGATCCGTATATTGTTAAATATAAGATACCATTTAGAAGCTTTTCTCCTTGTTAAATATGCTTCCTCTTATCCTAAAGTTAATGTCCATTTAAGAGTTTTGGTTTGGATATAAATATAATAGTCATTTTTCATATTAAAAATGTTTTATGTTGTTGGACTATTTTAAAATGAAGAGATATGTTTGTTAAAAAGTCATGTGCTTATAAATTAAGAAGAGTTCGGTGAGGAGTTATAACACTAAATATCACCAATTGGTCATGTCTCTTTAGTTTCTAAAGACACCCAAGAAAAAGTGTGGTAACTACTACTTGGTGAAAAGTTGTTTTGGTTTTCCAAGAAAACCTTATATACTATAAAGGTGTAACTCTTCAAGGAAGTGTTATTTTAAATAACCATTGGATATTAAAGTTATATTGATTCATGAAAGTTCATGAATCTAACGTATAGTTATAACTTTTAATTGAAGATGTTTTGTTTCAAAAGGTATCACTTCAAGACATCACTTCATGGTTTATAAATACCTTACATCGTCATTTTATCTGTGACATCATATATTAGAAATCACACAACAACAAGATATTAAACTCATTGCCTTTGTCCTTTTTTTTTGGAAAAATTGCCTTTGTCCTTGAGTGCAAATAAAGATGAAGTCAAATTATCACTTTGTAAAATTGTAACACCCCACTGTTTTGAGCCTAGAACAAAGTGACATCTTCACCTATTATGTAAAGATGTAATATTTAACAAAAATTTGAACCACTAGACTAGGTTTGGTTCTTGCAAAGAAAGCCCTTCTTTAAAGAAAAATTTCAAAATAATAATAAAGCTCGGATGGATTTTTCTGAAACATTTGAAAACATTTTATCAGTGGTTCAAACTTATCATTAAAATAGCGTCATACTTAAAACCTTATCAAGTTTCATTAGAATATTTCCTTATTTCTCCAATTAATCTAATGCTCTACTAAATCATTCAGCACGATTTGGGTTTGTTATATACATGTCGTTCCTGTAGCAATCGTTAGTAACATATATATATATATATATATATTATCTACTTCTACGTAATCATATGTATCTAATTAAAATTATACATCTCGGTAGCCATACATGGCTATCTCAAAATATTGACTAAGTCATAAGAAAATATAAATAACTATATACAGAAGGTGTATCACAGAAGATTCTTCTGCTCTATCAACACCACCACCTTCTTACGGTCAAACGGTTACTACCCCTTGCTCCTGGAACTTTGTTTTCTAGATTGTCCCCGACCTGGATGATTGGAAAGTTTTGAAATTCAAATGAATGAATCCCAAAGTAACAGGTCAATCTCAAATTCCAAAATATGCAATATATGTAAATCAACCAAACAGAGTAGTCCATACAGCATATAAAACATTCAAATTCAAATTCAAGTATTACATTTCATATGCAGCTTGTAATACAAGTATTCATTCAAAGATTTTCAAATACCTTAGCGCAAGGAAATTCATTTCAGGTAATTCAATACCAAAAATATTGAATGCACTAGGCCCTACCTAGCCACCGCGAAGCTGGCCCCATGGTTGGCCCTTCCGCTCAATCAAGCCACGAGTGGTGCTAGCCTCATAAGGCGGGACATACAAATATGGCATACACAAATAGATATAGCTATGCAAAGAATGTGAGATTACAGCTACTACTTGTTGGTTTTACCGAGTTCCTTTTGCTTAATTTAGCCTTTACGCTTGAGCAAGTATCTTTACCTATAATTATCATTGATATGGAGAATGAGTCATTAATCACTTTAATCTTAGTAACATAATTAAGATTTAGCTCCTTTAGACCCACCCCAAAATACTCATCCTTTAGTATCCTTATGACTAGGGATGTATACTAATTGAGACTTATTTAATTAGATACTATTCACTATAGGATAATTATCATCTAAGCCATTTAACCTTTCATTTTATCCAAAGAAACCTTTACTTTAAAGGTTAAGTACAATTAACAACTTGTGTGACTATTCTAAGATT
Organism: Acacia acuminata; assembly: GCA_019022655.1. Lineage (NCBI taxonomy): Eukaryota > Viridiplantae > Streptophyta > Magnoliopsida > Fabales > Fabaceae > Acacia > Acacia acuminata. The sequence goes on from JAFJYI010000168.1 coordinate 913,489, forward strand.
TGTAAAAAATTCAGTCTTTAACTTCTCTGAGAATTTGAGAAATTCATAATTTAACCGATACAACTCCAAATGGAGTGACTCAAATTCCTAATTAAACTTTGATAAGTCTATTTTCATAAATTAAAGTCACAAAGTTGATTTATGGCTGAAAAAAATTCGAAAATTTCAAAAACATAAACAATGTCAAAAAAATTTCAGATTTCCTAACCAATCTTTGAAAAATCATAACTCTTTCAATACTTATCGGAATTCGACAAATTACCTATCAAATTAAACCTCTATGTGTCTACTATTTATCTGAAAATTTTCATATTTTATGATTTTGTTTACTTGGTCCGAAATGCCACGTCATTTTATTGCTCTAGAATCATACCAAAAATTTCCAATTTTTTAGCTTAACTTCCGAAAATCATAACTAGAGTTATAAACTTTCGTTTTAAGTGATCCAAATCTTATTTTAAACCTTAAAGAGAGCAATATCTCCTGTAAAAATTTCAGATCAAAACTCAACCTTTAACCCTTGCAACAGATGCGAAAATCAACCCCTGTTTTTGAACTAAAATTCAGTGGTTGGAAAAACAGCTTGCATGCTCATTTTGTGACTCATAGCTATTTGAAATAAGTCCCTATGTATATATAATAGACATGCATGATCTTAAAGCTTGATTAAATAGTCAGAGAAAAACTGAGAAGTAAAGTAACCAGAGTGCGATAGAGGTGTAGTGAACGAACTGAGCGAACGACTGAGCGAACGAGCGACGAGTGCTCTGCCACCCACTGTGATAGAGGAAATGAGTGTCCCCTCCAATCGTGCTGTGTGAGGGGGGGAACGTGAGGATCTGATTGTGGAAGATCGTGAGGGGTAGATTCGAAGAAAGAGGAAGGTTAATGGAGAAGGGGAACAATTTTCTGGATGCGAATCGTTAAAATCTCGGGAGGAAAAGTGGATGCAACCTGAAGGAAAGGAGCTTCCACCGAAATCATACAGAGAATCATTGCTGCGAAATGTGGAATCGAAGGCTTGCTGGTGGGAATGGGCGAAAGACGACGGCGACAATGATTTGGAAGACTATGGAGCAGGTACTGACTTCGCTAGGGTACTAAATCCTAACGATGGAATTTATGTTGATCTATCAAATCCTTTGTGTCCTAATTTTGATTTCGATGAGAAAGAAAGGGAGAGGTTGATGAAACCTTTTCGAAGAACTTTGATTGTAAAGCTTTTGGGGAGGCAACTATCTTACGGTTTCATGGTGAGGAAATTGCGACTCCTATGGGAATGGAAAGGTAGCATTGATGTATTTGATTTGGAGAATGAATTTTTCCTAGTAAATTTCCAGCATAGCGATGACTACATGGAGGCTTTGATAGGGGGCCCGTGGGTGATAGCTGATGCCTACTTAAATGTGGCGAGATGGAGACCAGAATTCAACCTGAAGAATGCTACAATTGACACTGTCGTGGCCTGGGTGAGGCTTCCAGATTTACCTGCTCCACTATTTGACAAATTTTTTTTGTTAAATCTGGGGAATTCTATTGGTAAAGCAATTCGATTAGATGTTCACACAGCGCAAAGGGCTAGAGGAAAATTTGCGCGTATGTCTGTGGAACTGGACCTGACCAAGCCTCTAATTCCTGAATTCAAAGTTGAAGGGAAAGTTTTTAGTATAGTCTATGAAAGAATGGGGGCTTTGTGTCAAAAATGTGGGCGTTTGGCCATATGAAAGAAACCTGCGGAGTTCCTCAGGGGAAAAATAAGGAAGGTGAGATGGAAGTTGAAGCATTAGAGGCCCAGGCAGTAGCTGAAACTGTGAAGGAAGATGAAGGAGGCGCTGGAAGACAGTGCATAGAGCTAGAAGGCCAAGGAAAGTTGCTAATGAGATACCAGGGCAGCAAGGAGGATCAAGATTTACTATCCTTAATGAGGATGTAGAAAAGGAAAACGGCGCTGTGCGTGAGGATAAAGAACCAAAAAGGGATCTTATTAATGCCAACTCTGAGAAGGTGGTGAAGGAGGTGCCCTTTAAACAGCAGAGGGGGGCTGAAAATTATGGTAACAAGGGAGTAGCTGGTATGGGAATGGAAGGTACAGGTTTCATTGGTGCTAATGCAGTGGGGAAGATACAGGGCAGCAAAAATTTTAAAGTTGAAAGGGGTAAAAATAATCCTCTTCGAGCAAAAAACATGAGTGGATCTAGAAAATTTAAAGAGTGCAATTCAGTGAACTATGAATGTGTACCGAGAGCAATTTGGAGAGTTATAAAATGAAGGGAGTGAACATGACTGGAAAAGAGAACCTTCATCCAGGAGAGGCTGCCACACAGGAGAAACCCCATGGAGATGTGAGTACAGGGGCTATGCATCTTTGTGGAAATGCGGAGGTTTTGATTGGGAGTGTTGGAGAAAGCATGGAGGAGGGATGCCACACGCCTGCTCTGGCTGACCAGAGGTATTGATATGTTTTGTTGATCGTTCCCTATTTTTTAATAGTTATTATGATGAAGCTACTAGTATGGAATAGTAGGGGTGCTGTTAAAAAGGGATTTGCTACTGTTTTAAAAAATTTGAGGCTTAGACATAAACTGGACCTGATTGTTATCTTGGAGCCACGTATCAGTGGGATCCAGGCTAAAAGAACTATTAAGAATTGGGACTTTAGGCATTCAATTATAATGGAGGCTGAGGGCTTCTCTGGAGGAATATGGTTTGTTTGGGAGAGAGAGGAACTAAAAGTGGATGTGATAGTGAAAGATAAACAGTTTATTCATTGCAAACTGTGTTTGGGAGGTGAGGATATGTTGTTCACGGGTGTCTATGTCAGTCCTAATGAGCAAAGAAGAAGTGAGCTATGGGATTTATTGAGAAATTTGGCTATTAGGGTTGTTGAACCATGGTTCCTTGCTGGTGATTTTAATGAAATTCGTTCACCTTTAGAGCAGAAGGGAGGTGGAAGAATAAACAATATACGATGTAGGAGATTTAATGAGTGGATTCAAGAATGTGGTTTACTTGATGTTGAGACACAAGGTCCGTTTTATACGTGGAAGGAACCAAAGTGGGAGGGCCTTGATAGGGTTTATAAGAAACTTGATAGATGCATATGTAATACTAGATGGCTTGAAAGGTTTGATAATACTGAAGCTCGAGTTATTCCGAGAGTATGCTCGGATCACCACCCTTTATTTGTCAGTCTTGTTGCTGAAAATCAAAGGCATAGGATACGAAAATTTAAGTATGAGGCTATGTGGCAAATGCATGACCAATTTAAAGAAGTTATGAGGAAAAGCTGGAGAGGGGAGGATGAGATACATAAGAAACTCTTAACTTTACAGCAGGATCTAATGGTATGGAATAGTGAAGTTTTTGGTCAAATTGAAGGCCGAAAAAGAAGACTTTTGAGTAGATTGAATGGAATTAAGTGTTGTGCTACAAGGAACTCTAACCCTTTTCTGATCAGATTGGAAATGGAGTTAGAGGAGGAGTTATTACACACATTAAGGCAAGAGGAAGTGATGTGGTTTGAGAAATCAAGGGGAAAATGGCTAGAAGAAGGAGACCGAAATACTAGATATTATCATATGAAGACTATAGTTAGAAGACGAAGGAACAAGATAAAGATGTTAAAAAATAATCATGGGGTCTGGACTGAAGAGGAGGATGAAATTGTTGATATGTTCCAAAGCTTCTATAACAATCTGTTTTGTGAAGAAAAAATGCAGAGGGAGTGGGTGCACACAAATCAGAGTTGGGGAGAAGTGGATCAGGATAAATTGAGGGGGATAGGTAGAGTTGTACATGCTGAGGAGATTAAAAGAGTATTCTTTCAAATGGGAGGCTTCAAGGCACCGAGAGAGGATGGTTTCCCTGCTGTATTTTATCAGCAAAATTGGGAAGTGGTTGGTCTTTCTGTGATTAAATTCATAGAGGATTGTGGAGAAACCCGGAGAAAATAGGGGAAATTAACGAGACACTGCTAGTGCTTATTCCTAAGGTGGAACAACCTGAAATGGTAAGCCAATTTAGGCCTATAGCTTTGTGCAATGTATTATATAAAGGTTTATCTAAGCTACTAGTGAATAGACTTAAACCTTTTATGGATGACTTAATGTCGCCATATCAAACTAGCTTTGTGCCTAGAAGGAGTATCCACGACAATATAATCATTGCTAAAGAGGTGATTCACTCAATGAGTAAGCTACAAGGTAAAAAGGGGTTTATGATTGTGAAAATAGATTTGGAAAAAGCCTATGATAGGATGTCTTGGGATTTTATTGGAAGGGTGCTTGAAGAAATTGGTTTGCCTAATCAACTATGGAAAGTGATTATGGGGTGCATGACATCGGTCAAAATGTCTTTGCTATGGAATGGAAATAGGAGGGAAGGCTTTGTGCCAACTAGGGGATTGAGACAAGGGGACCCCTTATCTCCATACCTTTTTGTTTTGGGAATGGAAAAATTATCTCATTTGATTATGGATTGTGTTCAGTCCAAAGAATGGAAGCCTATGCGTATGGGAAGAAATAGGATTGAAGTTTCACACCTTCTATTTGATGATGACTTATTATTGATATGTGAAGCTGATATGGATAGCATTTATACTGTGATGTGGGTGCTGGAAGTGTTTGGAGAGGCATCAGGACAGAAGGTTAACCCTAAAAAAACCAGTGTATTTTTTTCACAAAATGTGGAGAGGAATTTGCAAAATGTGATTTGTTGTGTGTCTGGGTTTAAAAGAATGGATGAGATGGGTAGATACCTAGGAGCATTCATGTTAAAGGGTAGAAACAAGAAGTGGAAAATTCCGATTTCTCGGATAAATTACAAGGTAAGCTCAACAATTGGAAAAAACAGACCCTGTCGTTAGCAGGAAGGTTAACCCTGGTTCAATCGGTTACTAATCAGCTAATGGTTTTCTATATGCAACACTCTAGAATCCCTACTGGAGTTAGACAGAAAATTGAGAAAATGCAAAAGGACTTCATTTGGGGAAGTGAAGAGGGTGTGAGAAAGATACATGCTGTTAGCTAGGAAAAGCTATGTATGGATAACAAAAATGGGGGATTGGAATTGAGGAGCTTGAAGATAATGAATGATGCACTACTTGGCAGAGTTGCTTGGAATATTATTTCAAAACCAAAGAATCTCTACTCTCAGGTGCTAGCAGGAAAGTATGGGAAGAAACATGACTTCCTAAAGGAGTGTAAAGCAATGAAGGCAGACTCTGAAGTTTGGGAATCTATGGCGAGGATCTGGCCTAAAATTGTCCAAAATATTTTTTGGGAGGTAGGAAATGGTGAGAAGGTGCAGTTTTGGCATGATAAATGGATAGAGGGTGGTAGGAAATTATGTGATATGTCTGTAGGGCTGTTGGCAGAGGATGAAGGTAGACTAAAAGTAAATGAGATGGTTTGTGCAGATGGTGGTTGGGATATGGCTAAGATAGGGATCAAGCTGAATGATGAAGGCAAAGATATACTATTGGCGGTGCTGCCTCCTTCAAATCAGAATTGTGAGGATGAAGTGAGGTGGGGGACAAGGTTGCAAAACAAATATATAGTGGCTGAAATGTATCAGTACATGAAAGAAGAACAAACGGGGGTGAGAGTGAGTGGCAGGTCTTGTGGAAATGGAGGGGACTGAGAAGAGTGCAAACTTTTTTGTGGCTAGCTATGAATGACAGATTATTAATGAGTGTCAGGAAAAGTCAGCTCATGGGTGGTAGTGCAAGCTGTTATTGTTGCCCTGATCACAGTGAAAGCCTATTGCATGTCTTAAGAGACTGTGTTGTGGCTCATCAGCTGTGGAAAGATCTATAGGGAGGCAGACCAGTGATTGATTTTGAAACTAAGGAAGGAATTGACTGGTTTGGGTGGAACTTAAGAAGATCTGGGAGTGACTGGAACTTAATTTTTGGGATTGCTTGTTGGATGTTGTGGACATGGAGGAATAGAGCGAGATTTGAAGAGGGATTTATAATGCCGGAAGCACGTTGTGAGATTGTTATATGGTATGTTCAAGAGATAAAGAGAGCTAGAATTGAGTTTGGTAAGATTCTAAACATACAACCTGAAAGTGCTGTCAGGTGGTCAGCGCCTATGGCTGGCTGGCTGAAACTTAATACTGATGGATCTGTTAAGGGGCAGGGAGTTTGGCTGGTTGTGGTGGGTTATTAAGAGGTAGTGATGGAGGGTGGATTTGTGGATTTTCAAGGAAATTAGGTTGCTGCTCTGTGCTATCAGCTGAGTTATAGGTTGTACTCTCTGGCCTAAGGATAGCTTGGAATAGAAAATTTGATAATATAATTGTGGAGTGTGACTCCGTTAATGTAGTTAATGTGTTGAAGAACCTGCAGGCTGAAGGAACGGTTGATACGCGTTTACTGGTTGAGATTTAGGAAGTAATGAAGAATTTTTCATGTCTGATGTTTAACCATGTGTATAGAGTAGCAAATTGCTGTGCTGATAAACTAGCTAGTATTAGCCTTGTTCAGGAGGAACTCTTTGTTAATCATTTTCGGCAATTGTCAGGACAACCAAAAAGAAAAAGAAAAAGACTATACTAAAATGAACAAAAGAAGAAGAAAACTACGGGGCGGGAGGAACGGGAGGTGCTGGGGCACTACTGGCGGTGTCGTCCTCATCTGACGAATCGTCGAGGATGTTGACCACGGGAATCACCGAGTGAGAGTGGGAGAGAGAGACGGCCGCTGGCAAGTGACGGCGATGGGATTCCAGGTTTGCCCAAGAGTCTTTCCAAAGGGTCTTGAGCTCCGTGCGCAGGCGACGAAGCCGACACGGATATTTGCGCGGCTTCTTCATATCAGTGGCTGGGCGGAAGTATAGATAGGGGTGAGTCATGATGTAAGACCGATCGGACAAATCAGTGGGGCCGGAGACTTTAGAGGGTTTGGTGGATGAGGACGAAGTGGAGGACATTGGGACGGGGATGGGTGGCGTCTGCGCCACGGGTGGAACGCGACGAGGTTGTTGACGAGCGTAGGCCAGTGGGGGCGCCCGACCACGACGTGCTGTGCATTTTGTCCGAACCATTGGTTTCTCTCTGGGTGAGGGTATGGAAGGAGAGCGAGGAGTCGGTGGGTTTGTGAAAAGTCGCGGGTGTAGGGGTGGTGGAATAGATAGACTAGAGGATGAAATTTGAATATGAATCGTCACGGCTCCGTAGCCAATGTGGCTTCCTTGTTGGTGCGTAGTGGGCCCAACAGAGTGGCCCACTCAAGTCAGTCGTATGCACAAAACAATGATGCTAGATGAGGTGCGTACCTGGTGCAAACTAGGCTTTTGCCGTAGGGGCTCGATGCTATCTCTCATGCCGTAGCATATGCCATGCTTGGACTCGTTCACTCCCGTGTGGTACTAACGAATCATAACCTTGGGCTGCCTCCCAATAGCGCTTGGTTTAAAGTCTTCAGCCTGACTGTGCTATAGCACTTTAATGCTGGAATAATGCAGAAGGGTCCCCTGCCTTTTTAGTGTCTTTGGCGTCATTTGGAGAAGTCAGGTACTTCTCAGTTGGGTCTTTAAATCTTGTTGTCTTGAGTATTGAGAAGGTGACCTGTTCATTGTTCACACGCATAGTGAGTTCTCATCTTTCCACATCAATTATTGTACGACCAGTTGCCATGAAGGGTCTTCCTAACAGAATTGGGACATCGTGATCTGCTTCGAAATCCAGGATGATGAAATCCACAGGGAAGATGAACTTATCCATTTTGACCAGAACATCTTCAATCTTGCCTTCAGGTAGCACTATGGAGCGATCAGCGAGTTGCAATGTGACTGTTGTGGGCCTGGCTTCTCCTACTGCCAATTGCTTGAAAATTGACATAGGCATAAGATTTATACTAGCACCTAGGTCGCACAGAGCTTTACCAGAGTAATTGGGTCCGATTGCACACGGATTGTAAACCGCCAGATCCTTCAATTTCGGAGGTAGCCGATTGGTTAACATGGCACTACAGTCCTAGGTTAATGCTACTATCTCGAACTCTTCTAGTCGTCTCTTTTTAGACAGAATTTCCTTCATAAACTTCACATAGCTAGGCATTTGTTCCAAAGCTTCCACGAGTGGGATGTTAATGTGCAATTGCCGTAGCATATCGAGGAACTGCTTGAATTGTTTCTCCTGGCCTTGCTTTTTTAGCCTTTGTGGGAAAGGCGGGGGTGGCTTTGGCATTGCTGGGAGCCCAAGGTCAGGATTATGCCTTGATGATGGAGCGGTAGCATTTCTTATTGGGTGTTGCACATGGTCATCCAGTGGAGGCAATCTTTGTGGTGCTTAGATCATGTTCGGTAGTAACAATCGTGGTTGCCTCCCGCTTCGTCCTCAAAGGGTTGTTCGCACTTGCTTGCCCTTCCTTGGATTTCGTTCGCGAACAAGTGACAACCATAGGGTGCTTGGTTGCTCTCATGGGTTCTAAGCTTTTACCACTTCGGAACTGGATCAGCTTGACTTCCTCTCTTCCTTGGATCCTGGGGACTTCAGTGTCACTGGGCAAGGACCCCGAGGGTCTATTGTTAAGGGCTGTTGCTAGTTGTCCCACTTGACTCTCAAGATTCCTTAAGGTCACTTGCTGATTCTGGATGAGTGCATCGTTCTTTACCATATAGTCCTTCAGAAGGGAAAACATAGAGAGCTACGGGTTCGATTCACCGCCACCGCCCCTCGCTCTTTGTCGGGTAAACCCGTGGGTTTGATGTTCGGTTAAAGTATTGTGGGCCCGATGATTGTCCCGCTTGTGAACCTTGTGAACTCCATGAGAAGTTAGGATGCTGCCTCCATCCGGGGTTGTATGTATTTGAATACGGATTATTGGTGTTGCTGCCCCTGTTGAAGTTGTTGACAAAGTTTACCGCTTCAGGGTTGGCAGAGCACTGAGAGTAAGAGTTCTCTCCGCCACAGTACACACAAGCTACCTGAGATGGTTGCAGAGATGTATTGCTTGATGGAATGGTCAGTCCTTTCACCATGTTGGTCAGAGATAAAACTTGAGTAGTGAGAGCAGTCATGGCATCTAGTTCATGTATCCCCGCAAGTTCAGCCGGAGGATGTAGCTCGTCTGGCCGGCCACTGATGACTGTTCATGGCCATGCGTTCCAGTAAATTGTGGGCCTCTTCATAAGACTTCATCAAGATGGATCCCCCAGATGAGGCGTCGACAATTGATCTTGTTTGCCCATTGAGACCTCTGTAAAATGTTTCTATCTGGACCCATTCACACAGCCCGTGCAGGGGGCATTGTCTCAAGAGGTCTTTGAATCGTCCCAGACTTCGTAAGTAGATTCACTAGGTTTCTATTAGAAGTTGGTGATGTCTCCTCTGAGTTGATCGTTCTTGGTAGGTGGAAAGAACTTGAGCAAGAACTTACTTCCTAGATCATTCCATGCAGTGATGGAATTAGCAGGTAAGTTGCTGAGCCACGTCCGAGCTTTGTCCCTTAGTGAGAAGGGAAACAACTTAATCCGACGGCGCCGGGAGGTATACCAGGGATCACAAAAGAATCACACACCTCCATGAAGGTCTTGAGGTGAAGGTGCGGATCTTCGGAAGGGAGTCCTCCAAATTGCCTTGGCTACATTCAGCATCTGAATCATGAAACCTTTGATTTCAAAGTGTCCAACATTGAAAGCACTAGTGCAAGGACCAACAAACTTTTTTGTCATCATTCATGGGAGATGAACAGCTGTGCGCGCATATATATATATATATATATATATAAACATAGTGCTCAAATTTAAAATAACTAAGGTATCAGGGCGTTCAAGCCTAATGTTTGGGAAAATAAATTATAAATTAGCTAGTATAAAATATATGTAGTGGTGGATTGGTGGTGGTGGTGAGTTGGCGTATATATGCTTAATAAATTAGCTAGGTTATATAAGTAGAGCAAATCGAGTTTGTGGAATTTAACACTATAGTTAAATAATAACTAATCAATGGAAAGGGAAAATTTTAATTAAATCCAACTTAAGTACCAAATTCGAATTTAGACCGACACTTTTAATAAATTTTTAATCGGGCTAGAAAGTCCTATTAGAGATTTCCAAATATAGTTAAAAGATCAGAATACTCTAGTTAGAAAGACAAATTGAAGGGTAAATAGTGCACAACTGATTTTAGTTTTGATTATTTCAGTTGGATATAACTGCAAATTTCCAAAGCCCTAGAAAAGGCCTATGCCATTTTTCAGCAAATTGGTGAGATATATATATATATATATAATTTAGGGGTATCCCTAACTATATCAAATCACGTAAACCCCAAATTAACCAGGATAAAGGCTCTGGGCCGGATCGTGAGGCATCATATAAGAATATGATTCACGATGCTTAAAGTTACTCAACACTTTTGTTGAATTAGTATATATGTATGTGTGTCTAAACGATGCATTTAAATTATGTACTCATAGAAGAAGATACTTACTTCATCCACATTTGAATTGCACTAATAAGCTCCTGTCGAGGAAACAGCAGGGACGTTACATCATTGGTGTCAAAGTAAACCGGTTGAGGATTAGTGAGGCCTACTACTTCATTGACAGGCCACCATTTATCTTTAAAATATCCACTCTTCACTATATCGGATATTTTTTCCTTGGCAGTCAACTTAGCAGTAGGGGATAGAGCTTGAGGAGGGGATGGAGCTTGACGAGGGGATGAAACTTGAGGAGGAGGGGGTGGAACTTCAGGAGGAGTAGAGACATGTACAAGCTTCACTGGCCAAGAGATGAAGGTTCCCTTGACATGACTCACAAGCTTCAGCTCATTAGTTGGGAGAGGGAGAGGTGCATCACTGATCACCTTTTCAATTGACACTCTGACTTCATCATCAGTCATTTGTTGGTGGTGTACAGTTGATCCCAAGTTGTGGACAGTCTCTTTTGCAACTAATCGTCTATGAATATCACAATCCTCCACATACAGGTCACAGGGTTGCTCTAACTGTCCAACAATACAGCTCCCGCGCATAGCAACATGTAGGTGAGCGTGGCAAGGGAACACCGGTCTCTCGGACGAGTTCAAAAGCAGCCTCATCTCGCTTCAATTCCTCCTTCATCTGGCTCATCTCAGATTGCCACTTTGCTTCTTTAACCGCTTCTTCCTCATTTATTTTGGCCACCGTGTGGTCCATCTCCTCCTAGGTAACCATACTTTGTCTATGGCGTTTGGATTTACCAAAGTATTCCTTCAGGCCTACCCATCCTCCAATCCCCCTTACATGCCCCAAGTGATCCGGTTTTCCAGTCGCAACGGTCAGAACATCATTCCTCCCGTCCGACACAAAAGATCCCTCTGCTTCTTTCTTTTTAAGATCTTCCTGTAAGATATAGATAACGAGAAGCTTAGTAATAAAACTTGTTTAGTAACTAACAAATAACAATAACGATACTTACAATTCTTTCAAAGAACTACACGAGTTTGTTCACTCGTGTAGCGCCGCTTGGCTTTTGCCGAATATGCAACCACAACTCCTCGTGACGTATTGGAGATGGCTGATCAACTATCGCAGAAGGATTGGATTCAGCTTCACCTTCCAATCTCTTCCGCTTGGCCTCCATCAATTCTTTTTCAGTCTTTTCATATCCGCCGCGAGAAGCCATATGGGGGCAATCTTTATTTCTCTCTATCTCCTGTGCTTGTTCCCTTCTTTTCTGTGAATCAGAATTGAAAACAACTATTAATTTTGAATTACATCCATGTCACTAACGTAAATTAGAGAACTTCTAATTATCGAATTGAAAACAACTATTTAATTATGCTAATTATCAATAGGCAAAGGCAAAGCAGCGTCTTGATTCCGTTCAACCATAGAGAGTTTGATAGACTATTTCTCTTAGTTAAAAAAACAAAAGAAACTATAGCAAGAAAAATTAGCATAGGCTGCATACCGAATTCAGGAAAAAAAATATCACATACCTCCAACCATAGGGAGTTTGAACATAAATTGGAGCTATGTATTGTACTGCTAGATAGATAGGTTAAGAAACAAAAGAGAATTATGCTTACAGAATAATACAAACTTGATCCTTTTTAAGGCATCCAGTGGGATCAGTAGTCCCCATTAGATAGTAACAATTGGGTATATAAAGTTTCCCTCTTTTAAGACTATTCATTTCCTCCTTTGCAAGACAAACCATTACACAATTACCTTCTTAGTATTTTACCTTTTCAGGGTTTACATATCAGACTTGTATAGACAAAGGCAGGAAATGTATACTTCTATTCACACACAAAACCATTTAACTAACAGGATTAGATGAACACAATAACATTCACATATCCGCACAAAGTTAACAAGCAAAGAAAAGGGCAAAAAAAACTAAATATAAATTCACCGAGCTTCAGAGTGGTCCGCAACAACAAATTGTTGCCAAGTTTGTTCATCAATAAATGTGTAATTGTCCCAAGGATATTGGTCAGGCCTAACCTCGGCAAAAATATATGTGTTAGCTAGAAAGGTCTTAAACTTCCTCCACCTATCAACACAATAAGACAATGTCTTGTCTTTCAACTTCTGAGAGTCAGGGACAGTGTATGTAAGCCGGATAGTGTCCCAAATAGGTTGCTTTACATTGCCAAAGTCGACATTTTTCCACTAATCTGTCAAGATGCTAACCTTGCTGCGTGCAAGATAGCCGACAAAACTAGTATATTTGCTTTTATTAGGACCGAAAGGTTCCAACTTTTCATCAAACTGAATCTTGAGCCTTGACCCAGAAGTCCGACTTAGGGTTACATCCATCATTCTTGTGCCTCTTCTACCACGGCGTGCATGGCGGTTATGAGGCTCATTGTGAGATGAAGGGGGTTCGTTCTGACTCACACCAGTCACACCAGCAACTGGCGTTCCCGAAACACGAATAGAATCGTTTTCACCGTTCATTTTCGAGACAGGAAGAGATGAATGCCTGAGCAAATGAGAGACTAACAGATATCGTACGTGGGCGAGGAAGAGAGGTAATGCAGCAGGAAGGGTTTCGCAAAGTGAGAGTAACAAAAGATTTCGCGAAGAAATGTTTTGTTTGCGCCTCATTTTTAAGACCGAATAAAAAATAAAGTCCGGTCTTAATATTAAAATCAAGACCGTTCATATTTAAGGCCGGCCTTAAAAGTAATTAATTATTTGTTTAATTTTCTTCAATATCGAGGTACTGGCCGCCACAATTTAAGTCCGGACTTAAAATATTTAAATTTACGAACAGACAAATTATAAGACGGTCTTAAAAGTTAACCTTTAAGACTGTCCTTATAAACGTCGGTCTTAAAATTAATTAAATTTTGTGACCGGCCTTAATATATCTCCGATCTTAAAAGTTTAACTTGTAAGACCGCCTATTACATATGTGCGGTCTTAAAACCTTGAGATTTTTATATTTAAATTTTTCCTTATTATGTTGGACCACGAGAAAATATAAAGACGGCATTTGTATGAGATTTCTCTATAAAGTAATTGAAATTTGAATTTTTTTAATAACATTTTTAATACCGGTTGTTTTTATGTCGGTCTGAATAATATATTTAAGACCGATGAAAATATGATCCGGTGCAAAAAGTTCTTTATATTTATGGAGCTCCCACCGGTCATTCCTTTAAGACCGGTGCGTCGAATCTCCGGTCTAAATCGGGTGGTCTTAAAGCCCTTTTTCACACTAGTGTATATATATATATATATATATTATTCACCACCTCTACGCCATTTTCCCCCTAAAAAACAAGGTGGGAACTGAACCCCAATCCTCTCACATTGTGATCTAATTTATTCACCGCTAGACTAAGTAACTTCGGGTAACGGAAAGAAGTTTTTTTGTAAGAAATAAGTGAGGAGGTCCCTAATAAACAAGGTAATCAATATCTAGTTATACTACTGTTACCCATTTTCGTGTCCTTTAACAACTTTTTTAAAGAAAAATCTCTATACCATATCAATCAATTAATTTCTTTATTTATAGTATAATTGCACTAACATGAAAAATTAAGCCTAGCTATGAGTTAGAAAATTTGTGTATGTATATGACATATTCAAGATATATAGTCTTATAGTAGCTAATGACATGGACAAACATAAATCATAAATATAATACCTGAAAAATGTTTCTTCAACTTTATTTTCTAAAGATTAAATTAGCATATATATTAATTGAATTAGACCCCACCAAAATAATACATTGATGGATTCAACAATTCCACACCCCCGCGGCCCCGCTTCCTACCATTTTCATGAATGCCCGTCATTTTCCATCTCCAATCTTCTTAAATTTCATCTTTCGTCCTTTTTCTGTTCGATCATTCCTGGAAATTTCTCAAACTATTTCTCATCACTTCATGAAATTATTTTATTTGTCATCATCCTTTGACGGGGATAGATATAGTATGAAACCACATTCTTCTGGCAACTGCTGCATCATATATATATATATATATATATATAGGGACACACACACTCAGGGTGGAACTAGGGGTTTAAAATTACAGAATAAACCCAAATGTTTAGGAAATTGTATTTCAGCCTAATAAAAATTTCAATATTTTCACTTTGGTCCCTACTAAAAGTTTCCTAGAGGCACTATATATTAAAATATTTATGAGGCTGAAATGTAATTTCATGAACACCTGAATTCTATTTTATAATTTTAACCTCCATATTTACAATTCCTGATTCAACCTCTGAACACACATATACATATATAAAATATATATGTTGTGAGTTATTATTATTTTTTTGGTATAATGATGTGATGTTATTTTTAATTTGTTTTCCTAAACATTAGGTTTGAACGCCTGGTTATACCTTAGCTTTTTTTGAAGCATTATGCCATTATATATATACTAACCCGCTCAGTTCAAACCTAATGTTTAGGAAAACAAATTAAAAATAATAACATCCCATCAAAATGTTGTCTAATCTCGAGTATTTGTCTGGAATGACAAATAACTATTATTTTTAATACATTATTAATATCATAGTGTCAAGAAAGGATATATACTTAATATACAACATGAAAATAAGATCTATCTAATAAGGAATGAAGGGTAAAATTGTATATTCATATAATAATCTAATAAAATAATTTATAAATAGGATAAACAATATGCTCTCTTTTATCTTATAAATAGAATAAGAGAAGTAGTCGGGAACAACTGGGTGATTGAACCATAATTTTGCATGATTTTTTATGTTAAATTGGGATTTTTAATGAACTTTGTCATAGTTATTGAGCCGAAAAGCTATTCTTATGATAAATTACGATTAAGAGTAAATACATTAATTTAGGGCTAAAAAGGGCAAAATTGTCAAATAATGTAATTACTCTTAATTATTGATTTTTATGAGAATATTTGATATTAGATTAATTGGTTTAAATTGTAGGTGTTCAAGAAGAAAATTGAATAATTTTGAAAAAATGTCATTTGGGTCAAAATTTAATGTTTTGAGGAATGAGAAAAATTACAAGAAAGGCCCCAACAATTTCTGAAAATGTGAAATCAATGAAGAAAAGGGCCAGAGACAAATTACAGAAAAAGCCTCAGATTTATTATGAATTACATTCTGACCCAGAAACATTTTAAAATATTTCAGTTTAATCCCTCCTGCAAAGCTTTTAAACTTTGCACTTTAGTCCCTAAATGAAGCACTGCGTTTTGAGCTAGGTTTTCTTCTTCAGTGTGAACAGGGACCCGTGGAGCTGAGGGCTGAAAGACAGGACCCGACAATTAATGGGAGACCCGACGGCTTTAATTGAAGAAGAGGGAAGCAGCCGCCGAAGCTTCTTCTTCATCGCGGAACCATCGCCATTCACGACCGGCGACTTCGTCCTCCCCTTTCTTCAACCTCCTCTGTCACCTCCCAGTCGCCGGCGACCTCCACCGTCTCCACCTCCGTCGCCGGCAACCCTCTTCCATCAGACCAGATCGATCATCGCTGAACCATCAGACGCCCTCACCCTCTTGACTCCATCATCGTCTTCCTGGGAGCTCCACGAACACACCGTCGACCACCTTCTTCTTTGCCTCACCTCACCTCTCACCTTTGTCTTCATCATCATCCACTCACCACCGTCGGCCTCCCTCTGAGTTTTCCATCGAACATCCACGGTGCTGTGAGCTTCCTTCACCTCCATTCCTCCATCTATTCCACCATCCTCACCCACACACGAGCCACAACCTCACTTCTTTATCATCCTTACTCCTTCCATCGTGTCTCTCACTTCACCATCTCTCATTTAACCCACCTAAGTCCTTCTCTTGAAACCAGCAGGGCACCATTTGGCTCCACACTTCCTTCACCTTCCTTGCCTCTTACACTTTCTCAAGCTCTAGCTATGGTTAAAATTGAGGCTATGTGTGGCTAATCATTGTGCTTCTTGGTTGTGGATATTGGCTTGAGTTCCAAAGCTTCAAGGGGAGTTCATTTTGTTCAATCCATTTTCTCTATTTACATTTTAATTTCCTATTTTTAGGATTATTGTTTTGTAATGCTTGAGACTGAGTTGCCGTTTGGATTTCTCTGTGGATTGAAAACATGTAATTGAATTGGATTTTGTGATTTGGTGTTTGCATTGATATATTTCTTGGAACCAATGAGATTATACTAATTAGCGTGTTATTGTCTAGTTAGTATAGTTGATTTGTGCCTTTAAAGGACTATTTAGTACTCAATTTTAGAAGACCTCATGTTACATTATTTCAATTTTAATTGCACATCAAGTGGTTTTTAACAATTTCTCAAGAGGTAGTGGTTAGCTATTTTTGTAGGAGCTACTATTAATTGAGAATATTGGACTCAAGTGGTATCTTGGGATTTTTCTTAAAGACTTGATGAATTTTAACTCCCATAATCTTTTTGAGCAAGGATAGTCATTCATTCATCACCAAGAACGCAATCTTCCATATTTTCAATTCGATTTCATTTAATTTTCTCATTCACCTATTTTATAAAAATACTAGAAACAATTAGTTTAGCATTTAATTTAATTGCAATCTTATTTTAGTTTATTAATTTGAAAATCCAAAACTAATTTCCCCTATTTTAATTGCATTTTGCATGTCATTTAGATTACCTAGGACTCAATAAAAGGCTCCTCGAGAGAGAGAACGATTCTAGGTTTCTTTATACGCAATCCTTGGTTTATTTTTGATTGTGGACCCCAAGACTAAAGACAAAAAGGCCCTCATCATTGGGGAAAAGACAAGAAAGCCATCGACACCTTTACTCTTTGCAAGAATTTTCCAAACTTCAAAAAAAAAAAAAAAAAAAAAAAAAAAAAAAAAAAAAAAAAAAAAAAAAAATCTTGTTCTTGAAATGAACGATGACTTGTTACATTTTTAATTCTGGGACTTACGCTCTTTATGCCCGCCATAGGCTCTTCAAATTAAATAAGCCCCATAATTAAGTTATTTTAATCAATAAAAGAAAGGGCTAAACGGGAGGTTGGAGCCATGATTCCTAAGTTTCTAATTTTTTTCTTAATATATTATATTAATATAGGTATATAGTATATATTTTAGGCTCCTAAGATTTATATAAAATTTTTATTCTCTGTGTTTTAATTTTAATCCTGTTGTCCTTAAATTTGTGTACGTATATGACAAATTGACCATACTATATAGATTTAGAGTAGTAAATGATACGGATACCCACGAATCTTAAAGATAATAATCATCATATACACCTGAAAAACATTTTTGAATTTCATGGATGCCCATTATTTCTTTTCTTTCTTTTTTTTTTTTTTAAAAAAAAAAATCCACTTTGATCATTCATGGAAGTCTCAGCTATTGAGTGAACTCAAAATTAAAAGCAAGTTGTTGTAAAATAAAAAGGAATTATATAAAGACAAATATATAACAAAATCATATAAATAGAAAAAGAAAATAACAAAAGAAATAGTTTTATAAAAAATAGTAAAGCATTGTTAGATCTGCAAAAGAAATATTCTAACAAAATATTATTTTCAGACAAATGAATGATATTTCAGATATAATTAGATAAGATATTTTTTAATTTTAAGAGTGGACGGTAGAGTAATGTATTGAAAATAAGAAAATGTTAAAACACTAACAAACACTACTAATATGAAGGCTCATTTTGTAATTCCAATAAAGATAAGAACCCATTTTGAATTAATAAGGACGAAGCTTCGTGGAGGGATGTTCCTTTTATCCCTTGATAAGACTTGGTGGAATATTCGCTACAACTTCAACCCTTCGTTTCTTTCATCAGTTCTCTGAGATCTCTCTTACTCTTCGCTTAATATAATCATGGCACAGCGAGCACCATTTTCATCAGCCATCTCTATGAATCTCTGCGTCGAAGTGGAATTCACGCCTTTATTGATTATAAAATCAGGGACGGAGAAAGCATCCGACGTGCACTTTACAAAGCTATTGAAAAATCAAGAATAGCCGTTATAGTTTTCTCAGAAAACTATGCAAACTCAACATTTTGTTTGCAAGAACTTGAAAAGATTGTTGAGTGCTTCATGGAAGAGAGTCGGTTGATATATCCAGTATTTTACTATGTGGATCCCTCAGAACTACGACGTCCTAGAGGAAGCTATGCAGAAGCGTTGGCTCGACTAGAGGAAAGATTCAAAGATGAGAGGCGCAAGGTGGAAAAATGGAGGCAGGCTCTGTCTCAAGCCGCTAACCTCAAAGGCTGTCATCTCAAATCCAAGTATATATCTCCTCGCTCTTTTTATTATTATTTTTCAATCAGACAACAACATACACATACTATATGATGTCCAACAAGAAAATGAAGGCTCGGTCAGTGTGGTTCCTTTTTTGTCACCCTAAGATGATTTTGGCGAAATATGTTGATTATTTCTCAGAAAACTCATTTAAAAACGTGTTTTTAATTTTATTTTCCTTAAAAAAGGAAACAGTAACCATGCACGCCATATTCCCCCCATTACGCAAAGCGGCTTACTTCCATTAACTAGCTAGAACACCAATACATACAGGTGGGTAACAATACTTAAATTATATTTACCATTTATATAATAAACTTGCTATATTTTTCAAATAACTGGGATTGAATTTAAAATAATGCTACAAAAACTTTCATATTCCATTAACTGAGGAATATTTAAACTATATCTTATTGGAACTAAAACTTTGCTTCTTACAAATTGGCCAGGATTGCAAATGAACAAGAGTGTATTACAAGGATCACTAGTGAAGTTGCTGCTAGGATTAACTTAAAGCCTTTATATGTTACAGATTATCCAGTTGGACTTGAGTCTCGAGTGAGGGAAGTCATCTCTTGTTTAGATCTTTGGTCCACTAAGGAAATTAAAATGATAGGAATTTGGGGAGTTGGTGGAATAGGTAAATCAACTATTGCAAGAGCTGTATACAATTCTATTGCCGATAATTTTGAAGATGTTTTCTTTTTGAGGTAAGAAAACAATCTAAAATACCAAATGGTTTGTCACATCTTCAAGAAAAATTATTGGGTAGATTAGTCATGGAGAAAGATCTCAAATTGGGTGATTATCATGAAGGAATACCTATAATAGAACACAGGCTTAGTCAAAAGAGGATTCTGTTGATTCTTGATGATGTTGACGAATCAAACCAATTAAAAGCACTTGCTAGAAGTCGTGATTGGTTCGGTCATGAGAGTAGAATCATCATCACCACTAGAAATAAGCAATTATTAAAAAGTCAGGGTATTAAAAGCATTTATGATGTCAAAGAATTAAATGGTGAGGAATCTCTAAATCTGCTTACTTAGTATGCCTTTAAAAAAGAAAATGTGGATTCCAACTATATGGAGGTTTGCAAACGTGCAACACACTACTCTTGTGGCTTTCCATTAATTTTAGAAGTTATTGGTTCTAACTTGTACGATAAAGAAGTCAGTCAGTGGAGTTCAGCATTGGATCAATTTAAAAGGATACCAGATAGAATAGTTTTGAATGCCTTGAAATTAAGCTTTGATATGTTGGAAGAAGTAGAGAAACAAGTTTTCCTTGACTTGGCTTGTTTTTTCAATGGGGAGATATCAGCAAATGTCAATGATATGCTGCTATGTATGCATGGAATCCAACCAAAATATGCTATTAGAAATCTTGTTGATAAATCCTTTATAAAGGTTGAACAAAATTGTATAACAATGCATGACTTGATAGAAGACTTAGGTAAAGAGATTGTTCGACAAGAGTCGTCATATGAGCTTGGTGAATGTAGTAGATTGTGGTTCTATCAAGACATTCTTCATGTCTTACAACAAGATACGGTAAGATCACCAACATGATGTTCATTTTCTCTAAAAAGTTCCTAATGATTTATAATATCAATGTTTCAAAATGTATTGTGTGATTTTCATTTTTGGAAGGGAACGAATAAAGTTAAAGCCATAATTCTAGACTTACCCGAAGGTATAGAAGTACAATGGAGTGGAGAGGCATTCATGAAGATGAAAAGTCTTAAAATGCTTGTGATAAGGAAAGCATGCTTTTCTGAATGTCCCAAATATCTTCCAAATAGTTTAAAGTGGTTGGAATGGAAAGGGTACCCATTCAAGTTTTTACCATATCAGATGTGCCCAACTGAACTAGACTATCTTGACTTGTCTTACAGTTATTGTGAATGTCTCCAACCATTTAATAAGGTCAGTTTATATACAAGTACCATGGTACTTTTCTTTTTGTTTCTTTGCCTAATTCTAAAAGTAAGTTGTTTTTATGTTTTGCAGAAGTTTCTGAATTTAAGTCGTATGAATTTAAGAAATTGCAAATTTCTACAGCAAATACCAGACTTATCTGGAGCTTGTAATCTAACAGAATTGTGGCTTGATGGTTGCACAAATTTAGCTGAAATTCATGATTCAGTTGGATGTTTAAATAAGTTGAGAGAATTGAGTGCTATGCGATGCAAAAACTTGAAGATTTTTCCTTCTCGCCTTAGGTTGACATCTCTTGGGTGTCTCAACCTCTTTGGTTGTTCAAGTGTGCAGACATTTCCAGAAATAGCAATTGTGATGAAAAAAATGCAAACACTTGATTTAGACAAGACAGCAATTACCGAATTAACATCTTCAATTTGCAATCTTATTGGACTTGAAACCTTAAGCATGGAGGAATGTCCTAATCTGATGCAGCTACCAGCTAGCATTTGTACACTACCAAACCTTTTGAAACTAACAACAAATTCTTGTGAAGGACTGAGCCATTTTAAGATGCGTGAAAGTGGTGATGAAAATCGCTTGTATTCCTCAGCCATGTCATTGAAAATGGAACAGCTTTGTTTCTCAAATTGTAATTTATCATATGACGCTCTTGCCTTTTATCTTTCCCACTTCACTAATATGATACATTTAGATCTGAGTTTTAATAATTTCACAATTCTTCCAGAATGCATCAAAGAATATCACAATTTGAAATATCTTTTGTTGAATAATTGCATTCAACTTGAGCAGATTGGAGGGATACCACCAAACTTGCATAAATTTAGTGCCATATGTTGCACATCATTGACTGAGTCATCCAAAAGAAAAGTATTCAAGGTATCCCCCCCCCCCCCCCAACTCTCCTTCTATAATTATATTCTGTTATTCCTTACATCTTACTTAACTTTTTTTTTTTTTTTTTTTTTTTGGCAATACACAATTGGCAGGCATCAAACATTCAACCGGGTAAAAGAAACTTTATTTTGCCCGGAAAACAACTTCCGGAAGGGCTCCATTATTATAATCAAGGAAATTCTGTATCGTTTTGGGTTCGTAATGTATTCTCAATGGCTTCTCTTTTGATTCTTTTTAAAGATCACCGGCATCATTTTCATGTCTACAATTATCAATTCTCAGTGCACATCAATGACACCAAGGTGAATATTATTTCTTCTACGTGGGTTTTACTGTCAAGAATAATGACTGATCACATATATATATGTGATATGCAAAGCATAATTCCCAGTACTAAACTGCCCCTTGTAAACGAGTGGAATCAAGTGAAGATTTCCTTTGAGAGCGAAGCAAAGGAAATCTATTTTGGAGTTCATGTACACAATCTACAAAGTAACGTGGAAAATATTCAAGTCAAGGTCCCCATGCATTATCAAGGTTTTTTTTTCCTTCATCTGCCTTTTTATGCTACCAATGATATTCTTATTTTTACCGCTTGTGACTTTATTATTTCATCATCGACTTATTTTTTTTCTATTTTCTTTTATTTTAATCTGATTTTTTGGAAGAACTAGAAGCATATAACTATAATAGAGAGGAAAAGGAAAACATAAAGGAAGCTATATGAAAAATGAAATTATTAATACGTAGGACCTATAGTTTCACTTGAATTTTTTTAATGAAGTTTATGTAGTTATTGAGCTTTTCTCGAGTCCCTGTAGATTCACAGAACCTTTAATTAGGTTGATGTAATTTTGTTTATTAGGTCCGTATAATCTTTTTTCCTTTAATAGCTTCTTTTAATATACATCCTCATATATATTATATTCGTCGAAGACACAATATATTTTCAAAATTTTTGATGGAATGATTTATTTCTTATACACACACATATATCTTTTTGTTAGGAAATGATATTAGATTAGATTTTTCTGAGAGACTTTAGTCACTTTTTGATAAGGTAATAGTTTGTCAGTCAAAGCCCTTTTTTAAAGGGAATTTTTGGGAGATTACTTGCTCTTATTTATAAAAGAATCCAGAAACTTATTGAAAATATTTATTATCATTTTTTTCCGTTAATGACTATATCAATCTAAGTTATGCAAACTCCAATAACTATCCAAGTGGGCCTAACCCATTATCTTGTCATGAGAGAGATAGAGGTATATTTGAAAAATAGTTTTCATTCTTAACATATTTATTATATTTAACTAATTTTAGATGGAAAAAAATATTTAATCAATTGTAACAATATTTTAATTTATATAATTTAGTTATTTGTATCTTATGAAAAGAAATGGACAGAATAGCAAAATTGACAAGTCCAGAAATCAATTAATAGCTTGGGTTCTATGGTAGCCAATAAACTTGGCTTGCTTTAGAGGGTGCTAAACTCGGCTTCTCTTTATAAGCCTTGCATATATAATGAATTATCTTGTTTTATGAGTTTATGCTATAGCAACATGCGTGAGACCATGGCAACAAGCGTAAGGTGAAGAGATATGCTGTTATTTAACATAATATTTATTTAAACATTTATATATGCTAAAAATAATTTTCTATATAACTTTTAATAATTACAATACATATATTTTCTAATTTTCTAATATGTTATAAATTAATTAATTTTGATGATTATTATAATAAAATTTCATAATTTAAAATTGTCATCACATTTTTATTTATCATCATATATTGCTAGTGTGAGAGACTAGAGGATTCTACTCTATATTTTATTAGTACTATTAATTAATGTTGCTACAATTGTGGCCTTCAAAACTTGAGTTTTGTTCCATATTTCTAACATTATTTCTATTTTCATCAACAGAGAGAGATATGAAGGAGAAGCTTCGACCTTATTGGGATTTACACATTTTGAAAGTTGACGGTTATTCCTACAACAAGTTGATTGAATTAATTGCACCAAATTAATTGCAAAAACTGTTGGAGAATTCGTGCCCTTGGGCAACTACCTGCTCTGAGGACCTTAACTATTGAAGGATTAGAAAGTGTGATGAATATCGATTCTGAGTTTTTCCATGGAGATGGTTCTACTTCACTTGTAACATTTCCATCCCTTGAAACTCTTCATTTTGAAAATATGATCTCATAGGAAGAATGGAATTCAATAGATATGTATGCTTTCCTTAATCTCCGCTCTCTTCGCTTTCATGATTGTCCCAAACTAATTGGAAATTTACCACGCCAACTTCTTTCTTTAAAGAATCTAGAAATTGAAAGATGTCCACTGCTTGCTTCTTCTATCCCATACTGCGCATATTTGGACAAGTTAGTTATAATTAAAAGTCCAAATGTAGTGTTGCAAGAGCAAGAATTGCCACCTTCCCTAAGCCGTCTAACAATTTCTTGTACGCAAATGTCGGAGCCTCATTTTGAAAAGATGGATGTTAAAGATTTAATTGTTCGGGATTGTCCTGATGCAGTGCCACTTCTAGTGATTCATATGCCACATTCAGTGAAAAGGCTAACTATAGCAGATTGTGAGAATCTCAAGTTTGATTTGGTTTCAAAGGAACCTCTTTGTCATCTCCGAATGATTTCCATTTATAATTGCAAGTTTCTGAGGTCCTTGTTTGATGATATGGAAAGTCTTCTCCCATTTTTAAAAGAGCTATTTATAGAAGGATGTCCAGAACTGGAGCCATTTTCAATAATCTTACCGTCAAGTGTAAAACGACTTGAGATAAGAGAGTGTGACAAGTTATTATCATGTTTTGCAGAATTGCATCACCTTCCAACTATCATTCAGCTTTGTATCTATTTTCCATCTGTGACCTGGCATTGCGAAGGGCTTCCACATCTAATCTCTCAAGAATTACAAATAGAGAAGGAGAAATTATGCCTCCTTCCCTACAAAGGCTCCACATTTGTGATTATGGGTTTCTCTTAGAACAATGCCTTGATAATGATGAGGATATTTGGGTGGAAAACTCGAACCATTCAGATGGATTCCAGGTAGCACTGATATGATCCCTTATTCCAATTATTAGTTTAAACTTCCTTTCGTTACATTTTTATAAGCAACGGCTACTAAGGTAACTCAAATTAAATTGTTGTTTAAGAATAGTTAAACAAAAATAAGTGTGTCAGAAATGTAATTTTTTTTTCAAATATACTCTTTTATAAAGATGGTGAATGAGAGAGAATGCATGGGGGAAAATGAGAGAGAATGCATGGGGGAAAATGAGAGAGAATGATTGGTGGATAAAAATGGAAAAAAGTGCATTAGACTTTTAGACAAACACAAATTATTGCTTATATACAGTACCAAACCCGTGTGACAGAATGTTGCTTATAAAATATGGCAAAAAATGAAAGATTGTTGGTTATAAAAGATGGAGTATTATTACATTTTTCTTCTCACATGCTTCCATGTAAAATGTTCCTCAGTATTTAATTATATGATTTGCTAAATTAATCCACGGAAATTATTTCTCCCTTATGTGTAGAGTGTAGACAGATTCATTTGAGTGAAAATGTGAAATAAAATTCTAAGTCTCTTTTTCTTATTTTTAGTACTTTTCTTTACTTTCAATCTCTTGAAGCATGCCTTTCTCTTATTTCTGGAAAATTTCTCCGTATTTAATTGTTCGATGATTTACTTCAAATGCTTTCATTTAATTGTTCTTTTAGAACACCCTTCCAAGCCAATAAGTTACTTTTATTCAAGTACTTTTTTTGAAAAGGGAGTATACTTATTGTTCCCATATACATCATTCAAAAGTCTATCCAAGTTACTGCACAAATCATCATGTGATTACATTTATCATATTTGAATTAATACAACTGTCAACCCTCAAACTTAGTGCTGTCTATTTTTTGCAATGACTCTGAAGACGAAGACATGAATGATACAACATCAACATTTCAGGTAATTCTAGCTAAGACTGAAAATCCCCATGGCTCTCTCTTACATGACTCTGTATAATTGAATTAAGGTGAGTGGTTACAAACATTCCTGATTTACTAAAAATGTCCTTTGACACTTTAGGTACAATCATAGTCACTAACAAATTTAAGGTCCATGATCAAATTTTTCAAAGGATGAATCAAGATAAGTTAGATATGTCTTTATTTTATTTTAGGGAAAATCCCTTGCAATGAAGCACGAGCAACCCAGTCAACCACTTGATTAGCTTCTCTTGGAATCCATCATCTGCAAAAATGGACTCTACATAAGTTCCTTATGAAAAAGGATATTTTCTAGGACAGGCAGCCGGCACCAATCTGGGGCATCGGCCTTCCCTTCTAAGAATCTTATCAATTGTTAATTGTCTGACTCTACTATGACCTCATCCAGCTCATTTGTATAAAGCATTGCTATGCATTCAGCCATGAAAGCTGATGAGGCTTGTACAGTTTGTCTCACCGCCTAGAATGAAACCATTGGAATCACACAAGACAAAAGCAGTTGCCGCTTTGTCTGTGGTCTCAGTAAAGCTTTGCAGAAGAAAGGACACCTAATTAAAATTGTTCTTCCCAAATACGATTGTATGCAATATATATGAACATGTCCCAACTAAGGGTATGATATTCTATTAAGAAATGATTTGTCTAATTGTTAGAATCTAAATTTCTTGAACCACTCATGATAATTTGATTATTTTTTCAGGCTTCAGATGTAGAGAGAGTGCCCTACTTTGATGGCCAACTATTTAAAAATAAAATATGGGTTGGCACAATTGAAGGTTTGCAATGAAATTTTCCATTTTAATTGATTTTTTTTTTTTTAAAAAAAAAAGAAATCTTGTGTTGTAACCTAGCCTGTTTATGCAGGGCTTCTGGTTTATTTCATTGAATCCCATCATCCTAATAAGTTCTTTTGAAGAGGAACATTTTATGGAGAGCAAGATGATTTTAAACGCTTTTCATATTTTAGCCGTGTGCGGCTCTCGAAGTTTCTCCTTCGTGCTGGCAAGAAACCTGACATTCTTCATTGTTATGATTGGCAAACGGTTTTTGTTGTATTACCTCCGATCCTAATTATAGGACATATTTAACCAATTTTGGAGGGGTTAAGGATAGGAGTTAGATTAATTAATTTTACTCATTTTTCTAAAATGCCCTTATATAGTTATGTCTAATTGTCAAAAAAGATTAGTAATTGAGTACTGTCAATTGTCCAAAAAAAAAAAGTACCTATTTGGAAAACCCCTAATCATAGTTTTAAAAGTTTTTTTCTAATATATTTTTTTCACATACTTATCTCATAAATAATAAAAGTACTTGATTACTAAAAAAACAAAACCACATGCACTAGTCAACTCACACTTAACACGAATATGGCTAATAAATTGGCAAAAAATCTTGGAAGTGCGGTTTTCTTCCTTGCACGATCGCGGGCAAAATGTTGGGCTTGTCAATTATTGGAGATTTCCAACGGTGTTGATGATCAATATACCATATAAAAGGGGTTGCGCTTAGTAGCGCAATGGTTGCCACGCCAGCTCCTAGAGCTTGGCTTTTCCCATGTTGCGGGCTCGATCCCGCCCCCCTCTCCTTTCACGTTCCCTTTCCCTCTCCAATATCAAATATATATATATATATATACCATATAAAATAAACAAATTAAGATGACTATGTTACGATATTTTAAACAAGTGATTAATTCATTTAAACGAATATATATTATACTCCCGGACAGGTGCACCGCCAGGATTGAGGCCAGTTGGGAACAAAGTCAAATCTGAATTTGAGTATAAGTGTGTTATTAAATTAATTATTGTGGATGAAGTATTAGGAGTGATATGGTAAAAATATTTTTAAAAAAAATAATTGCTCAATTATTTCATTCAAAAAAACAGTAGAATTAAGGTGTATATGTCATTAATCACTTACAAACATTACTTAGTTTATAAAATATATATGTGCATTATTAAAATATTATTGTGTTTAATTATTATTGAGAAAGTATCAATAAAGGTATTTTAGGAAGAAATTTAAAAAAATTAGAATGTTGTTTTATAATTAGGACTAAAACCAACTCCCAAATATTATCCTATAATTAGGAGCGGAGGTAGTATATGCTATCATCTTTTATGAGTGAACTTGTTCTTTCTATAGGTTATTTATATTACATTGGATTTTCAATAATCAAATTTTTATTTATTTTTATGCTAGGCTCCTTTATATTGGGATCTTTATGCCCATAAGGTTAAATTCAGCCAGATTATGTTTTACATGCCATAATTTTGAGTATCAAGGCATCTGCACCTTTACCACCAAACGCTTAGGTCAATTTGGTAAGGGTTGTCCAAGCTTAACCACGGGTCTTGAGTTCGAGACGTGGGAATGCGGCGTGCGTTGGTGGTAGAGGCTTCCCCGAAAGGGGCCACCCGTCTCGATTCGGATTAGTCTGGGGCCGTTGATGTGCCTGAAAGATGGCCTGCCCTGGGACACCGAATGCTCTAAGCAAAAAAAAAAAAGGCACTGCACCTGCTTCAGAATTGGCATCATGTGGTCTAGATGTTGACAATCTAAACCGACCTGATAGAATGCAAGACAACTCAGCGCTTGATAGAATCAATGCAGTTAAAGTACAACAATAAAGAACTTTTCTTGTATCATTATCCATGTTGTAGGATAAATGACAGCTTTACATTCCAATTGTCAGGGTGGAGTTGTTTTCTCTAACATTATGACAACAGTGTCGCCTACCTATGCCCAAGAGGAGCGAACTACAGATGTATGGTTTTTACTCTCGTTTGTGGATTATTAATAACCAGTTCGTAGTTCTAAAGAGTAGTATATAGAATATTCTACTACGAGGTCTGATATCCATAAGCCTAACCGACAAAATCCTAAATTTTCAATAACTAACCATAAATATTCAATTTTAAACACATCATTAATTATTATAATAATCCCAATTACATTCCATATTGCTCTGGAAAATCATTTGACATTTTGTTTTTCAAATAGAATTGAGTTCAACTCGTTAAATAAATATTCTGTTTTGGAAGTTGACTGATGTTTTGGTGAAATATTTTCTTTTTTAGAAGATTAATTTTGTATTGTTTGAATCTTTGTTTCTTTTTTGGAGTGTTGTTGTCTAGTATTAATATATTTTTTCCCAACAATTCGAGATAAGGCTACCTACATCTATCTCTCTTTAGACTCTACCTGGTGGGAATCTTGTGCACTCCCTTAAAAGAATATTATAAGCCAATTCATTTTCCTATTTTTTTTTCTTAAACATTTTTCTATTCCATAGAGGGAGTTTGAGGGCATTGCCTAACCAATGTCAGAATCATGATCAGATACGGTTGATATTCAGGTATGATTAGTCTCTGTCACATGCCATCTTTGCTGCATCTGACTTGTTCATTTGGCCAAAAAATTTCTATACGTTTGGAAAAATAAATTAAACATGATTACGTGAAGTTAAGATAGTATAAAATAAACGTAGTGGTACACTGATGGTGATGGTGAGTTGGTGTATATGGTCCACTATACTAATAAATTAGCTATAGTTTATATAAGTAGAGCAAATAGAGTTTATGGAATCTAACATTATAATTAAATAATAACTAATTAATGGAAAGGGAAAATTCCAATTAATTCCAACCCAGATACCAAAATCTTTTAAACGTACACTGTTAACAAATGTTAATCAAGCTAAGAAGTCTTATTAAAGATTTCTAAATATAGTTAAAGATTGTAATACTCCTCTGTAGTTAAAAAGACAAACTGAAGGGTAAGCGCACACCTGATTTCAGTTTTGATTATTTCAATTGGATATAATTGCAAATTTTCAGAGCCCTAGATAATGCCTCTGCCATTTATGGGTATCCCTAACCATATCAAATCACATAAACCTCAAATTAATCAAGGTAAAGGCTTTGGCTAAGGCGTAGATCTTCATCCCAAAATAGAAGAGGTTCGATACACGATGGTCAATGTGAGGGCCTCATTGGTGAGCAATCTGAAAGCATTCGTAAGTCTTTCTTTTGAGCCTGATCCTAGTATAAACTTTTATTATATAAAAAAAACAAAAACAAAAAAACAAAATCAAAAGAGACGTCATGGCTAAAAAGGATACACTATTAAATTTTAAATAAGGTTATTTTAGAAAAATAAATATAATTAAATAATTTAACCACTATCTGTAATCTCTTTAAAATTAAATAAATGTATCTTATAATTAAAACCCGAAAGAGTACCTTTTTAAATACATCGAGAGAGTTTGTACCCTCTCCACACTCAACCCACCAACAAGCCTTACCTCCTGGTCTCACATGAATGTCACAGAATGGGCTCAGTCGCATGAATAGGCCCAAATTCATACCACAACCGCTAGACACACGCCGCACAAATAGCCCTTTACAAAACTCCATGTCCAAAAACCAAAAGGACAAAAAGAACCCGAACATCATACTATTCAAACAGGACCCACACAATTTAATGACGTCAAATATCTCTTGTTTGCTTCTGAGTTTTAAAAACGTAAAAATTTCCAGATCAGAACAGAATTATTTCTTCGCAAAATAATAAATTCCAACTCAGCCGGATGAAAAGTTGTGTGCCATGTGTCTGGCGTCAATGCATTTATATTTTTTATCCCAAAATGATAATAATTCTTAAGAAAATAACAATAAAAATAGACAGTTGAGAGATACTAAACCGACTAACAACACCATTGGTCGTTTAGCCACAAATAAAGCATAATGAACAAAATCATTTCCAGGTTAGTGGAACTTTCAGGCTTACGCGGCTTCCATTTCAGGAACTTTTGATTCTTTCTCTAGCTTGGACTCCCCAAGATTGTCCGAGAGCTTCAGATTTGAGAAAGCATCGTTTATAAATTCAGTGGCTTCTGAAGTTTCTTTTTCTTCTCTATCAGTAAACGCACTTCCAGGTTCAGGAACTCCAGTTTCATTGCCAACCGCCAGCTCTAACAACTTGAACTCCTCTTCAAATTTTCTTCCTCAAAATCCCTGTTTGATAGACTTCGTTTTGAAATTGCCCAAAAAGAAGCGTGGTTAGAGAACGAAGAATCCTTAAAAAAAAGACATCATATGCAACTTCAGTCTCAAAACATAACCGCTATCCTGAGAGATAATAAAGCCAATATATACCTAGCGCCTTTTCAACTTTCTTTTGTGAATGAATACTCCCTTGTATAAAAATGTACATGTGTTTTATTCCGAGGAGCACCCAACATCAAGTGTTTTTTTTCAGATGCAAAAGAATACACATGGTTTACAAATAAAGTACAAAAAAATACTGTTTTTTCTTGTTAAGTTTGACTTTGATTGTTAAGTTTGACTTTTTTTTGCTTTTAAATGTATAAAAATACACATATGATTTAATAAAAAGAGCTACTCTAATACCAAATACTTGTCTATGCAGGGATCAAAATGAATATGTTGATGCACATAGCTTTCGGAGTAACGTTTATTTAGAAAATGAATGGAGTTTGAGCTTCCTGCTGAATCTTCTCAGAATAAAGCAGTCCGCTGCTGTCCCAGCGTAAAATAGCAATAATCTTAATAGAATGATGATAGAGCTCTTTGAAGCTTTTATTAGTCCATGAACACACACACATATATAGGGGTAGAAGCAGCAAGCAATGATTCGTTCATACATTCATCAGACATTTGATATTTAGCATCAACGTATCGTCATAGCTTCTTTCTTTTTTCCCACCCTTTTTTGTGGGGAAACTCGATCCCTTCTTTTAATGAACTTTTGCGTTGCCTTACGGTCTCTTTGGTATAAAAGGGGGATTGAGAAAATTTTGATGAATTCAATTTAAAAGAAACACAAAAATGAGGTAATAAAATTTTAATAAAAAAATATTTGAGATTAAAGAGTAAAAAAAAAAAATTAATTTTTTTTTTGGTTGTATAAATCAAAAGTTTTTAACTACATATTGACAACCTCTTTTTAATTGGACTTGTCACAATTTTGAAAAGAAAAAAAGAAAATACTACTTAAAATTTAAAATTCTAAATCAATCTTATTGTTTACAATAGTACATGTATTGATTACACAACTAACAAATCATTTTAAGAAAAAACTACGGATTTGAGATTTTGAAGTTGATATTTTCTTATCTTTTTCCTTAAAGCTTTTCCTTCCTTCCCCTTTCTTCTATCTCCCTCATACCATCAAGCTGTTAATGATCTGGACTACATTTCTATCTCCCTCATACCAAACAAGTTTCTTCTTTATTGTATTGTTTAACATGTAATGATTTCGCGATTCAAGGCATGGAAATGTAGCCCTCAAGACAGTTGCCACTTGGATTTTCTCTCTTGTCCTCAGAATTTGTAAAGGCGAAATTTTAAAAAACAAAAACAAAAAACAAATTGAGCATACCAGAATTCTAATGATATGTTTCAGTTAAACAAAAAAAGGCTAATTATATGAGTCACTATTTTTCCTTCGTTACTTAATCTCGCACCATCAAA
Organism: Acacia acuminata; assembly: GCA_019022655.1. Classification (NCBI taxonomy): domain Eukaryota; kingdom Viridiplantae; phylum Streptophyta; class Magnoliopsida; order Fabales; family Fabaceae; genus Acacia; species Acacia acuminata. Next base: position 945,570 of record JAFJYI010000168.1, read on the forward strand.
TTCTAGGTACGCACTATCTTCATTACTTAAACAATGTTTTTTCAATTATTATTCTGTCTAGAGACACAAAAATACCCTTTTCTCATTCTGTTTAGATTCTGTTTTTAATTTTTTCCGCACGATAATTTTTATCACCACGAACATAAATGTTAAGTTTAATCATCAAAAAATTCAGTTTCTCAAAATTAATTTTTTAAAAAAAAAAATTGATAAATATTTTAACCATTAATAAGGGACTTTTGCAAATGCCAATTATTTAGGATCCAACTTTCCTTTTACTTTTTTAAATACATCAAGAGAGAGTTTGTACTCTCTCCACACCCAACCCACCCCCAGTCTTACTTCCTGGGCTCACGTGACCATCATAGAACAAGCTCACTTGCATGAACAGGCCCAAATCCATACATAGTTTCTCTAAGCTATAAAATATTGACTTAAAAATTTATGGGCTAAAGATTATCCTCTACATATTTTCTCTTGAATTTTTAGGAAAATATGGCCTAAATTCGAAATAATAGCTTTAAAATTATTTATACCAATTTTTTGTAATTAATCGCCCCATTATAATTCTAGATCTTCAAAATAATATTTCATAATTTTTGCTCAAATTTTTTCAAGGTCTAAAATAATTTTTAATAACTATCTTAAGATTTTCTTCAGTTTAAGACTTTTGGCTCATATTGGCTTAGTAGCCTTCTTATCTCAATCTTATTTTTAAATTTCTAATCCCAAAATTTAGAATGTTACACATCCACACTCAATTCATGAATCCATCAGTTGGAATATCTTATGCCTTACTTCCAAAAAGGGGGAGGGAAGTAGTAACACACTACTACAAAATATAGATATTAGTACTCTAAAAGACGTCACTTTTTTAAAAAATGAAGTAAAAAGTGAAGGCGGTGGCATTGTCGTAATTATTTACTTGACTTTGAAATTTTAGACAACCCAAATATTAATTTAGGACGTCTAAAATTTTTTTTGACGTCCTAAATATATTTTAGGACGCCTAAAATGTAATATTTGGCACCATTTAGGATTTTTTGGAGACTTTAGACAACCCAAATATTAATTTAGGACGCCTAAAATTTTTTTTGACGTCCTAAATATATTTTAGGACTCCTAAAATGTAATATTTGGCGCCATTTAGGATTTTTTTGGTGTAGGAAAATTCTCAAAAATTGATTAATGTTGTAAATTACTTGACTTTGAAACTTTAGACAACCCAAATATTAATTTAGGACGCTTAAATTTTTTTTTGATGTCCTAAATATATTTTAGGATACCTAAAATATAATATTTGAGACAATTTAGGATATTTTTTTGTCAAAAGTGTAAGTGGAGCTTAACCACTAAGAGGGGGTGAATTGGGGATTTTAAAGTTCTTTCCTAAGTGCTCTGTTTTGAACAATAAAAACAGAAATGAACAGAGAGTAGAGAAGAAGAACAAGACACAAGGATTTATACTTGTTCGGTCCAACCTTTTGACCTACGTCCAGTCCCCAGACTCTCTGGGTTTTTCACTATCACAATTGATTACACACTTTGTACTCAAGAGTAATTCTCTCACTAGAACTTACTCCTTTTACAAGTTACAATCAATGAACCCAATCACCAAGTCCCCTAACTTGTGATTCTTTACAATAAATGATTTTTTTTAATCAATGAACTCTCTCAAAAAGTAGATAAAAAATAGATACTGAAGATCAATGTATCAAAAGATACTTTACAGGTGAAAACTGAAAGAGTAGTTGGCAAACTTGAATGCAATTCGTTTTCAGCTGATTGGTTGTTGAGAAGACTTGAATGCAGCTCTATTTATAACAAGATAGCATTAAATGACCGTTGAAATCCCTAATGTAACCGTTTGACACATTCAGCAAGGATTAGGGAGTGCTTAGGTCTTCTTCTCTCACTACTCTTTGCTTAATCCATTGTTACGTAAGTTTATGGTTGACTTCTTGAATATTAATCCGTTGGAAGAGCAAACTGATATTTTGGATGTGGAAAGCGACATTAATCCTTTGGTAATGTGTGCAGAGTGATTGTCCAAAAGCATGTAAGCTTTCTGGGTTTTGCATTTAATATGTTGACGTCACTTTTTGTTTTTGCTTTTAACCTTCATTTAATATCCTTTAAAACATCTGAAACTCACTAACAAAGTGGTCAAACATAGCTATGAATATTAAAGAATGATAATAGGAAGTATTAAGATCAAACAAGAAGGTTTCACATATTCAAATTTCAAACTCTGCGACAAAAACTCGAGTTTGTTTATCAAAACTCAAGTTTTGGACTTTTAACATGAAACATCGTTTTTAGTCCAAAACTCAAGTTTTTATCCAAAACTCGGTTTTCAAAACATTGAGAAATAGCAAATCTCTCTTGGCTAAAACTCGAGTTTTAATTTAAGTATGAAAACTTGAGAAATCGCGCTAAGTCAAAAACCGGAGGTTTTCATGAGAACCGACGGTTTTCAAAATCGAGTAAAAAGAGCAAAGCTCGGCTTAGCCAAAACTCGAGTTTTCAAATCAAAACTCGAGTTTTCATTTAAGTATGAAAACTTTGAGAAATCCATGCCAAGTCAAAACTCGGAGGTTTCCATGAAAATCGGCCGTTTTAAGATCTCGTGTAAAACTTGAAAGCTCTTGGCCAAGTCAATACTCGAGTTTCCAAACCAAAACTCGAGTTTTCACAAATCTTAGGAAAACTTAGAAAACTCATGGCAAACCGAAAATCGGTTTTATACCAAAACTAGAGTTTTCACAATCTTAAAATGTTGGAGACTCAGATGACCAAAACTCGAGTTTCCAAATGAAAACTCGGAGTTTTATCTTTTCCAAAATATTGAGAAGTCTCTCGTATTGTGAAAAACGGAGTTTTCCGAAAAACCTAGTGGTTTTGCTTAGTTTAGGAAACTTGAGCTTTTCTCAGAAGGTCAAAACTCGAGTTTTGAAACCAAAACTCGAGTTTTCCTTTCGACGATAAGTTTTTCAACTTACCAAAAGAAAACTTCCCATTTTGTTATCACCAAAACACATGGAGAACTAACAAAAAGTAGATTTTAGGCGTCCTTAAAAATAAACAGACGCCTAAATTAAAATTTTAAACGTCCTAACATAGAAATCAGACGCCTAATTTCTTTTCGTGTTCCCCGCTCAACAAAAAAGGTGACTTTTTATTCTCTCACCCTCAGCTACGCATACTCCTCTCAAATTTTTTTTCCTTCACCTTTTATGCTCCAGCGCCTCTCTCTCTCTCTCTCTCTAGTAGCTCCCATGGTGTCGCCATCGACGTCACCGTCACCAACACCGACCTTGCCGATGCCGCCTCTACCAACTGCTGCAATCTTCTCAGCCACCGTCAATTCTCTGTGTTTAGGTTCGGATCTGCGCCTCTTATTTTTTTGATTTTTCGAACTAATCAATCTTCCTTATGGCTCTTCATTCTCTGAACCTCTTAATCTGCATATTTAGGGCACACATTTCCTTCCATGATGGTGGCCACAGACTGCTTTGTTGTTCCGCATTTGCCGCTTTTGTTGTTCCGCATCTACTGCTTTGTTGTTCCGATCCGCGTTTTGTTGTTCCATCTACCGTTTTGTCGTTTTGTTGTTCTAGATTTGTCGTTTTGTTGTTCCAGATCCGTTGTTGTGTTGTTCCGCATCATATTTAGGGCACACAAAACCTCTTAATCTGCACCGTCTATGTCTCTCTCTGTTTTTTGTTCCAATTTCGTGGGTCCTTTGCAGTTCTTCCCTCATGTGCCGCAAGCCTTCGGGTTTGCGGTTTATTTTTATTTTTTTCTTTAAAAAAAAAAAGCAATAAGGCATCCTGATTTTTTATTCAGGACACCTTATATAAGGCATCCTGAATTTTTAGTAGGACGCCAAAAGTCAAAATTTTTGACATCACGCTCCAAGACGTCTCTCTAAAAAGTGGCGTTAATTGGGTCTTATTTAAGATGTTTTTTAGATTTTTTTTATAGTAGTGACAAATGCATATATGCAAAGAGGAGTGACATTTCGCATCAACGTGTGAGTCATAAATTGCACTATACATTGTTGAAGGAGATTGTACAGCTCCTTCCTTTTCCACGTTGAGCAACTCTTTAATAATGGCGCACTCTTCTCTCGTATTTCTGTAAAAAATGAACATGACACATTATAGGACAACAATTATTCCTTTCAAAATTAATTAAATTATTCTATATAGGATACATGCCAGTTACGTCCAAGATAAACAATTCCATATAGAACATATTATAATATTATATTATAGAATAATACACAGTGAAATAATTTTAGAGGATATCCAATATTGTTTCATGGGGAAAAAATGTATGTTAAAAGGAATATAAGGGTATTTTCATGACATTACTTTGGAAATAATTAATGCCGGGGAGTCTATATACAGGTAAGGAGAAAAAGAAACATCCCAAATAAAGATAGTTAAGAGAGAATATTAGTCAAAGAAATTATAACAAAAAGTGAATTATATATACACACACGTATGACTAATAAAAAAAAAAAAAAACTAAATAAGGCGTTTTAACTTTTTTGTTAAGAAATGTTAAGAGAAAATTGAGTTGGTATTTCTGTTTGAAACAAAAATAAATAAATAAATAACGGAAAAAATTCCTTGCTTGAGGGAGTTAAGGGAAGATTTTATTCAAAGAAATTAGAATAAATAATGAATATATATAAATTAAAATATAAATCCTAAATAAAGGGAGGCACTTGAATAAGGGAAGCAGAAAAGTTGGAATTGGAGTGAGAGAGGGAAGGTCAAAGAGTATCTCTACTAACCTCTCTTAGGAACCAGTTTTCTTACTCATCGATAGGTAGGGAGAGCTCATCTCATCTAAATCATTCGATTTAATTTTTTTATTTCTTATTTTTCTAAAATAATTATTTTAATGGGTAAATAATCTAAAATAATGATAGTATCTTAACTAACATTTTTTCAATTAAAAATAACTGGTTTGAAAAATTAAATCTTGACCTTTGATATCTCATCTAGACGATCCGAGATATGAGCTTTTTCTACCTATAGTTGGGATAGGTAATGAAACTAGTTCCAACCATTGTTGTCAAACTCGCGAGTTTACTCTCCGAGTTTACCGTTTTTACGCTTCTAGCTTACAAAAACGAGTTGAGTCAGTGGTAAACTCGTGTTAGTTATAAACTCGGTTAAACTCACGAGTTTATATACCAAGTTAACCGTTTTTACGTTTCTAGCTTACAAAATCGTGTTAACTTACTCTTAAACTCGTATTAAGTTTTTTGATTTGATCATGCTCACGACTTTATATAGAAATTTTATAGAAATTTCTTTATTAAATATGATAAATGATGAATATTGATGGATTTAATTTCAATTATTTGGATTTAAAATATATTTAAATCAAATTGTTGTCATTTTTATATTTTAATTATTTAATTATACACTAGTAATACTTATTTAATAATAAAAGTAAACTCTTACGAAGTTTACGATTCAAATTCACGATACAAGTTTACGTCACTGTCACGAGTTTGCTTAAATTCGTGAGTTTGACAACCTTAGTTCCAACTGCTCTTTTCCATTTAATTTCTCTATCATTGGATTGACTTTTAATGACTAAGATTTGTTCGCAAAAAGTACATGTGATTTCCTCGCATGCGCCCAAAAGCATTTCGTGTAAAAGTAACCTAGAGCTTCCTAAATTGGTGTAAAAGTCACAAATTTTGTTGAAAGCAAAACGTTTGCCTGGAATATTATTTTTTTTCAAACAAAAAGGGAACCAACTCATTTTTGCGCCAAAAAACGACACTGTTTTATGTAGAGGACAACAAAGTGGAAGAGAACTGCCCCCATGGTCCTTATTAGAAGCCATCAACTAACAATTGTATTTGATTCTTTTTATAAGACACTTGCTTAGTTCAAACTTAAATTTGTACGAATTTAGCGGTTGAATTTAGGTGAAACGAGCCATTGTAACCCAAGTCCTCTAGCGTGAGGTTGAATTTAGCGAACGCATTTTAATTTAAGTTTGAACTTGGCGGAAAGTTCAATTTGGCGGAATTTTTTTTTTTACACAGGTTCAACTTGATAAAAGCATATTTTAAGAAATATATTTTGGCAAAAAAATCATTTTTCTTTTTTATTTTTGAATTAATTACCTTTGAGGGTAAAATAGATATTTCTTAATTTTTTATCAACTATTACCCTTCATTTTCTTCCTACCAAATAATTCATCTTTCTTCAAACTATCTTCCCTCATATTTCAAAATATTCCTTTCCCTTCCTTTCTTTCTTCTAAATTCCTTTCCTTTCTCAAATTTTCCCTATACCATACCATACGGACCCTAACTTTTTTGGAACCAATTTCCTGTCAAGCTCTCGGAGAGCTAATCACCATGATCTGTCTAAATTTAATTTGGAACGTATAAATTTGATTTCTTAGAAAAAGTATATAATTTCTTAAGAAAACTTATTTTAGGGGTATAAAATCTAAAATAAATATAACTTTTAACTATTATTATATTTTTTAAAAATAATTTTTATTTAAAAAAATTAAATCTCGACTGTCAAATCAGATTTAAACGATATAGATATACTCAACTCACCTAATTTAATTAAAGTGTTAAATTCCACAAACACAGTTTGCTCTACTTATATAGACTAGCTAATTTATGGGATAGCCAAGCACATAGGCCAACTCACCACCACCACCAGTCCACCACTACATATATTTTATCCGATCTTATCTTAGCTTTACATAATCATTTTTAATTTATTTTTCCAGACATTAGGCTTGAACTGACCCGGTGATGCCTTACATTGTTTTAAATTCGAGCACCATGTCTATGTGTGTGTGTGTATATATATATATAAGAGATAGGTAATTTTACACATGAAGATTTCCCGTGAGGCGTCAAGACCACGAAATTTTTTTTTCAGGAGCAAAAGACACGCTGCATAGTTACGTTTTGTGGCAAAGCAAAAATGTCACGGGCGTTAGTTGACCGTCAATTGTGAATTAACTCTGGATGGAATGACGACGGCTGGCCGATAGACGGCCGATTAGGGATAAAAAATTTTAAAAATAGGAAAAAATTCAAAAATAATTTGAAAAAATTCAAAAAAATTAGGAAAAAAATAAAAAAAAAATAAGGAAAAAAGATCAAAAAATTAGCAAAAATTAGAAAAAAAAAATCAAATAATTAGGAAAAAACTAAAATAATTAGAAAAAAATAAAATAATTAGAAAAAAATGAGGAAAATGAGGAAAAAAATTCAAAAAATTTAGGAAAAAAATTAAAATAATTAGAAAAAAATTAGGAAAATTCCATTATTATTTTCCCCCACCCCCACCCGGCCACCACCATCCTCGCCACCACCGTCGGCCACCACTAGCGCAGCCACCACGCCACCATCGGGCCGCCACCGCCACGGCCACTACCATCGCCGGTGGAGGCCGGGCGGTGGAGGCCTGCCGATGGTGGTGGTGGCCTACCGGCCACGGTGGTGGGCGCTGCAGGTGGTGGTGGTGGTGGCCGGTGGGGGTGGGGGAAAATAATAATGGAATTTTCAATAAGTTTTTTCTAATTATTTTAAATTTTTGAATTTTTTTCTAATTTTTTCTGAATTTTTTCCTATTTTTTTGAATTTTTTCCTATTTTTTTATTTGTTTCCTAATTATTTTAGTTTTTTCCTAATTATTTGATTTTTTCCTAATTATTTTTTAATTTTTTACCAATTTTTGATTTTTTTCTAATATTTTATTTTTTCCTAATTATTTTTTATTTTTTTCGAATTTTGTTGAATTATTTAAATTATTTTTGAATTTTTTGCTATTTTTTAAATTTTTTTACGCTACCAAAGATTCCATCCAAGTTAACTGGCCAACTAACTGCAAGTTCTTGGCATTTTGCTCCCAAAATGTAACTACCATGTGTGTACTTTTACTCCGAAAAAGCTCAGACGGATACTTTCCGGAGAAAAGCTCATATGTAAAATTACACCTTATCCTTATATATAAAAGGCGCGCAGCTATTGCCGGAGATTGTGGTCCTATTGGAAAGTTTAAAAAATTATACAAAACAAAAGAAAAGTATTTTTCTTTAAAGTGAAAATTTTAAAATAAAATGATCTTTTATCATAAAAATTGGGGCTTCTTCAAGTGGGAGGCCATCACGTGTGCGGTTTTCTGTCATGTCCAGCGTGGAGGCGTCTACCATCGCCTTCCACGTGGCATTCATGGGGTCCACCATGGATGATGACAAAAAAGTTTTTGGTCCTTGCAATAATATCTAACTAAATTTACTGTTTAATCATCTCTTAAAAATGTATTAAAAATATTAATGAAAAGAAATAATGAGAGAAATTTCCCTGGGAGAGTGCAAAGAGGAAAGAGGAAATTTAGAAAAAGGTATGGAGACAGAAATTCAAAAAGGTGAGTCCATGAATGCATGTTGGTGGGGTCACAGAATGAAAACGTAGATTTTACCCGAAACGGAAGGAGAATGAAAAATCGTAAAACGTAAAATCGTAACGTAGTAAAATCGTAAAAAATCGTGAAAACTTAAAAGCGTTTGGAAAATTAGTAAAATCGTTTTAATGAAAAAAATTGTAAAAACGTAAAATTGCGGTTGATAAAACGAGTTTTTAACTACCATGGGTGGGGTGCGTGCAAGACGTCGTATTTGCTTGGAACAGAACTCATTGTTATATTTCCACTAGGGGTGTTCATCATGCGCCTAACGCTCGTCCGTCCGCCCGTCCACCGAAAAAATCGCAAAATTTGTTTTTCAAATTTTAAAAAGCAAAGCCCAAAGTGGGCAAGCACAAATGGGTCAAGATTTATGCGGGCGGGGCATCGGGTATGGGATGCCGCCCGCCCATTTGGCCCCGCCCAATAGTTATAATATTTTTTTTAATAGAATAAAAATTATTATATATATATACATATATTTTTTTAAAGATGGTATTATATATTTTTTACAAATTATATATAACTTATAATAAAAAAATATCCTCATTTCTTCATCTCTTCCCTTTTCTCAACTCGATGCCCTACCGATACGCTCTCTCCTCTCTCGTTCTCCACTCCTCTAGCTCGATGATCCGCCCGAGCCACAACCTCTCCACCTGGCCCAAAGGCTTGATAATCGGCCACTTCCGTCTTCCGGCCAGCGCGCTCATCATTCTCGATAAAAAATATTGTTTATTAGGTATGATGAAGTATTTGTTTTTTTCACATAGGGTGTGGGGTATCGCCACTGAAGATGTAGGGCCGCCCGCTCACCCATTATTGCCCCGCCAAAAATGTTAGGGCTTCTATCGTAAGAGGCCGGCACCGGGTCGCATTTTGTCGCCTAACGTGATCTTTCAGCAGGCATCGGGGCAAGGGTCTCGCTCTGCCCAACCCTACCCATGAACACCCCTAATTCCCACGCACGCATGCCACTTTAGCTTGACTTTTTGACCATACAAGTCTTTATTAATTACTTAATTAATCAATATATCTAAAAAAACCCATCCCAAAACACTGTTCTTAAACATGTTCATCCTCTCACGTAATACTGTTCTCAGCACTGTTCTTAAGCACAGCTACTTCTAAATCGTTTCGTCCTGTGTTGGGTGACGTGCAGAAAGTCAAATGTGTTGCAAATTCCCACTTCTGAACTGCTTTCAAGTTTTAAATTCAAAATTCCCTCCTTTATTCACGTTCCCTCTCTTTCAATTTCACCTTTCCAATAATCTGTCAGAAGACACGTCTTCCGTCCCTCCATTTTCGAATTCAAGTTTCAAATTTGAATTCCGTCCCTCCATTTTGGAATTCAAGTTTCAAATTTGAATTCCAAAAAATATGTATATAAAGGCTCAGAGATCCCAGGTGTCATACAAAACAGAATTGTGAACAACAATTCAGAGACACACCATCCAAAACGATTTGCGATTTCCGCTCCTTCTCTTTTCCGTCGTTCCCAGCGATGATGGTTGACGGTGGTCCCTTCCCTCTCAAGCTCTCTCAGTTTGATCTCAAACTGCACTCTGTCAAAGCGATTCCTCCTCCTCCGATCTCCCTCTGTTGTGGTTGACGGAGCATGTCCAGCTTCAGTGGTGCTGATTGTTCTTCATCCCGTTCACTGATCTGTTTCTCTCCCTCATCGATTCCTCCTCCTCCGATCTCCCTCTGTCGAAGAATAAGAACAACAGTACACACCTGAAAGTTTCCTCCTCTCTTTTCTTGACTTCCTCATGCCGCTGTGAATCTCAACACAGAACGGAGCATGTCCAGCTTCAGTGGTGCTGATTGTTCTTCATCCCGTTCACTGATCTGTTTCTCTCCCTCAGCGTCGCTGTCGTGGATCGATGGAGAAGGAGAGAATATGAAGAAGACGGTGTTGCAGTGAAGAAGAATGAGGATCCGGTGAAGAAAAAGAAGAAGATGGATGAAGAAGAATGTGAGACCGGGACGCATGAATGAAACTGCGAGAGAGATAGGGAAAATTCGTTACTTTTTAATTTCAATTCGTTGCTTTTTAAAAGCAACTTTAGACCAAAAAGCAATTAAATTCGTTGATATAGGGACACAATTATTTGGAGCAGTTCACGGGCAGTGTTGACAACTTGGATAGGGTAAATTTACCACAATTGACCTAGCGGTTTAAATTATGCTTAACTACCCATTCTAGGTAGATATTGCCTCGTGTTGTTCTTCTTGGTCTATTTTTGGCTTTAATGGTTCCAAAGTTTAAGAATTTGGTGAAACTTAATATCTACTCCTACGATCGTCGACGGTTAAGGGAGAGACATGAACTCCTGCAAAAGGATGATTAACAAGCTTTTAAAAAAAAAAAATACAAAAGTAGCTGAAAAGACTCACTGTTCGGAGTCCACCTCAACGCCTGCATTCCTTCCTTTTTATTTCCCCAACGCCTTATCTTTCTCGGCACCCCTTCACATTTCACTTCTTTCACGTCTAATCTGAGCCGAGCGGGATTCAAAATTTGAATCCCTTTCTCTTCCATCTCTTCCATTCCTCACTTTTCACTTTCTTCTCCATGATTTTTGCCTTCAAAAACATAAACGGAGGCTCTTCCAACTATTACTTTTCCATTTCTTTTCCTTTCATCTGCACCATTTTTATGTATTAGGTAAATTCGGTTCCCGTTTGATCGTCTTCATATCCGTATGCAAAGCACCTCACATACTTTTCTTCACACTTCCTCACCAACCTATCAACAATAATCTGGTTCTTTATGCTTTCCTTTTTTTTTTTCCTGTGTTTCATGGAAACTTTCGGTTCAGTTCTTTGTCAAAAGGTCCAGCGAAATGATTATGATGATGAATACAGAGAAAGAGGTTGAGTGGCGATGGAAGATGAAAAATTGACGGAAATAAATTTCAAAGTCCATTGTTGCTTGATGGGTAAAGATCGTGACACACGTTGGAGTTTGAAATTTATCTCCGCCAATTTTTCATCTTCCATCGCCACTCAACCTCTTTCTCTGTATTCTTCATCATCATTTCTCATTCCATAGTATCCTTAGCAAACGTATATCGTTCATCAAATTTCTTCTATTATTACTGCTTCGTTTTTCCATGCTTGATGTTCTCTGAACTTTTTTTCTCAATTTTCAAGTTTCCACCATGGTGCGTCCTCACTTAAGGACTTGGATGATTTTTTTTTGGTCAAGAGGACTTGGATGATTCAAATACGCTGTTGCCTCCCACTTTTCATTCTTTTATTATATATTATATTACATTTTTCCACCTATGCGGACCCCAAATATTCGGTGCATTCATGATGAACACTATAATCTGTAATTTTTATCATAAATAATTAAGAAAAGGGCCCACATATATATAATGGTTACAACTTCCTCAACATTTTCTACCTTTCATTCGTGTGTGTATATATATATTAAATAGAAATATGACTGTATCCATGTGATCTTTTTTTGATGGTCAAATATCCATGCGATCTTAATCATTCAATACTTATTCTTTAATGCTCTGGACTCATGTACGCCATTTTTCCTTTATATGGTAATACTAATAACCTTCTATTTTGGTCCATTTAAACCCATTTTAGTCTTTAGTTCCTTTCCATCTTCATATATTGTTTTACCTATATATTGTTTTACCTATTCAAAATTCAAAAACAAATAACAAACCAGCGCTGCAAACAGTTTGCGTTGTATCAATAATTTACATCATATCATTTATTGAATCTTTGCCCGTTGTGTATATATAATGATGGAAAATGGGTCACAAGTGTAATATTTAAAAGTTGGTATTAATGTAATTTCTTCCCACCATCTTTTCTACAATCACTTTGGAAAATTAGCGCCGCTGCCTGCCACTTCGATTAAAATATATTATGTAATATAAAATAATGTAATAATATATTATTATATTATAATCATACATAATAATAATAGAATAATCATATATTATTATATTAACATCATCAATCAAGAATCAACCGAGTAGTGCGTTTTCTTTTTCTTTGTTCTGATTGATACAACTACCTCTCTGCAATAATTAACTTTTTATTTTTTTACAATAATTTACCTTTTTTTCTTCTAACTTTAAACAACAATACTTTAAAAGGTTTCTCTAATTTAATCATGATTAATCGTCTAGATATGTAGAGAAAGAGAATGGGTTTGTTAAGCATAATTTCAACCTCAGGGTCATTTGTTGTAAATTTTCCCTTGATAACAGTGCAGATAAATCGTGATGCCCTCTGTCTGCTACTATAATTTACATTCATCATTCATTTACTTCTTCCTTTTCTTCATGCATCTTCTTCCTTTTCTTCACCGGCCGGAGACACCTTTCTTCAACTTCTTCTCCATCGATCTGCGAGAGCGGCGCTGAGGGAGAGAAACAGATCAAACAATTTCACGTAGGTGAATCATGTTATTCAAGCTGTCCAATTTAAAGAACAACAGCATTTCAAACAATTTCGGATAGAGGGCAGTAAGGATGTATGAAATTGTCAAATTAAAGGATGAAGAAGAAAATGATAGAGAGGAATGAAGGAACGTGAAGCAGGTACATTTAATATTATTTTTTTAATTTTTTAAAAATTATATAATATTATATAACAATAATTCAGCAACCAAATGTTTGAAAACATTTCTAGTGGGTCCATTATACTTTATATTTTATTATTATTTATTGAGTGTTCTCTTTATTTTCAGAATCCGTTCAGACTTAAGTGGAGGTGGTGATGGAATAGCTGCTTCAAGGCGAGATGCAAAACTAAATGCTGCTGGCTGGATGTCTGAAAATATGAGTGGTCTAAGGTTAGAATTTGGGACGCTACTTTGATAATGGATTAATAATCTGTTAATTTTCATTGCATCCAGTTCTTATACCTAAATGTTCTTTATTATCTATCCTGTATAGATATGCTTTTTTCCCATTATTGGAGGTTTCATAATTAGCTTTATTAGCCTACTTTAACTTTCTAATCCGTGGAATCCAAATCAAAGTTTGGTTGTGCTGTGTTCTTTCATGCTTTGTTGTTTGGCAGGCAAAGTGTACGATTTTATTGGCATCACACTCAATAGGCTGACGAAATAGTTTTGTTTCCTCTGCTGCAGAAGGCTTAAATTTTGTATGAAACTGAGTATTCTTTGATTTATTCTCTTTTTCCAAGTATTTTTAATGTCTACAGACTATAAATAATGCATACAAATATAATATTGAGAATTTATGGATGACAACTAATGTGAAGTGTTTTTGATGTCAGTCAAGCCGTATTTGAGTTATTTTATTGTTTATTACTACCGTAATGTAATGAATATTTTAAGAAAATTTATTATATTTTAAATATTGTATATCTATCTGTTTATATACAGATATGTAGAAGCACTTAGAAGATTTTTTGCAACAAATATGTGGATTATGTGCTGTTATTTATGGGTTAATTGTATTTTCTCTGATTTTCTCTATTCATTAATTGTATCTTCCTGATTTTCTCTCTCTTGATTAATTGTATATTATGGAAATTGTATATGATAATGCTGCATCATTTCAAAAAATGTAATTAATGTAGCTAAAAAAATTCCCACAATATACATGTCTGGTGGTGAAGATAAAGAGAGCTACAGGGAATGAAGTAAATGGATCCCACGCAAAGCATGGGAAGGTCATGCTTTTGAATAATTGGGGGTGTTAAGGAAGTACTGAATTGATAAAATTTTAGAACTGTTTACCAACAAATTTGACATTTCAGTTTGTTACATATAGAAAAGTTTATGATGGGTAGTATAATGTAATTTTTTTTGCCTCTCTTGCAAAACATATAAAAGTACAACCGATATGGTTGTGGTTCATGTTGTGATTTTGGGTAGTGATACAACTTTTATTTTTTAGTGGTAGATTTGAGATCCTATTCTTTTCTTTTATATTCATTTATGTTTTATTCAATCTGTTAATAATTTGAATGAGTGAAAGGTCCATGATGTACTTTCAAGTTATGAAATTATTGCATCCTCACAGAACCAATCATTATGATGCTCTTTCATATTTAATCATTATAATGCTCTTTATAGATAGAACCAATCAATTTGTTAAACTCACTCATGTCTAGGTGTTTCCTGAATATAACACGCAATTAGGCGCAAATTTTATAGTAGTTGTTGGGTATGAAAGTAAACTTTTTTGGACATTACGATCAAAGTGATTATGTACGGATGTTTCTTGGTCACTTATTAGAATTATTCAGGCTAAAATATTTTATATAACCTATCTATTTAAATCGTTTGAGCAAATTTATATTCGTATTGATTGTGCATCTTGATTTATTGTGGGAATTACTGTGATTCATTCATTACAAATATAATAAAGAATAATGGATATTCATTATTTAATCACATACTTGTGTTATGTAAATGTGTAAATCAATTATTGCTCATGAGGGGAAAAAGTTTTGCTTGAAATGTGCATATATAGACCATTGGACAAATTTGAAAAAAAAAAGGGGGTTATTATTGATTTTGCAAGTTAGATTTAGTTTCTTGATGCCTTTCTCTTGAAAATTGGAATCTACAGGTTCATGTTATTCATTTCCTTCAATTATAGTGATATATCATGTTGCTCCATTCATTTTTGAAGTGAATCAGGTTTTAGTTCTCCTTTTTTTTTTATTCAATTAATCATTTTCTCTCATAATTTTATTCAATATAATATATTTAACTAATGTTAGTGTGGTGGATTCAGTTTAATTAAAAAAAAAAAATTAATACAAAAGAAATTTTTTCCTTAATATCATTCTCGCCGCGAACGCTACGGGAATAAAATGCTCGTTATATTCAAAACACTAACTTTTGTGCCACTTTGGTCTCCAGCTCAGAGCGCTGTAAAAGCTAATCATAATCTAGAATGATTAAATTTTTGACCATACAAGTCTTTATTAAGAGGCTGGATTAGATTTTTGTTTCAAAAAGTATTTAATTTTATTAAAAAATCATTTTAATGGTTAAAAAATCTAAAATAAATATATCTTTTAACTATTATTATATTTTAAAAAATGGTTTTTATTTGAAAAATCACTATTTAAAAAAGAATCAAATCTACACCATTTAGACGGTTCAGATACACTTAGCTCACCTAGCTTAACAAAACTTTGTTATTTCTTCCTTTCACAATAGCCATCCGACCATTTAATTTCTTCATTTCATCTCTGGTCATCTTTAACTAATGTTTTGGCAAAGTTTTATGAATATTCACGAGAATTAAGTGTACTGATTTTAAAAACATAATTATACAATAAAATTGTCATCCATACATAATTATAATACGCTTTATTTCTTTATTTCTTTTTTGACCTTTCAATAATGAATTTTAACTCGCTAAGAAAATGATGTCGCGTTGATGCAAGTATGCAACTACTGCCTTAAGGGCTTATAGAAGCTTTATTGATCATATTGCAAATCGCAACTAAGCGTTGCTCCATGCATCATCAAATAAAGTATTGGTCAGACTAACAGCCTGTTTGGGAACACATGAAATGGACTTATTATCCCATTAGATGGGATAATAAGTCCATCAACAAAAATATGAGTGTTTGGGGTTATATTTTATTTGATGGACTTTACTCTTTGATGGGCATTTTTTTTTGAAGCCACAACCTCAAGCTTATAACCCCATCAAGTGCTTCTCCATTAATTTTATATGTAGGCCCATTGGTTAAATGACCGTCCCCCCTCCCCATTATTCTTTTTTTTTTTTTTTTTTTTTTTTTGTTGCTCAGACCCCCTGGTACGAATTGTCCAATCTCTTTTTTTTTTTTTTTTTTGAATGAAATTGTCCAATCTCTTCAAGAAGGCAAATAATATACTACTCTATGGCTGAGAAGTGGATCAGTTTTGGGCAAAAAAAAAAAAAAAAAGCCTGAGTGGATCGTTTCTGGTGATCCAAAACCAGATAATTTTGCTTGATGACCAAAAACATTATATAAGTTTATTTAAGCACTCATATAAAAAAAAGTTTATTTAAGCGCTTGTAATTTTTTTAATGGTGATTTTACTATTTTATTTAGTTATTAATTTATATTTATTTTTAATTTTTTATTTCAAATTATCACATTTTATACAACACATGTGTGTGTGAGAATTTGATTTTACGCTCTTTTCGGGTCATTTTTCATCTCATCTATCTTTCTAAAAGCTATGCCAAACAAGTTTCCATCACAAACAAAAGTCACTTCTACTACTGCTATCCCAAACACAAATCACATCAAAAAAGTCCATCGGAAAAAAGTCCATTAAAAAAAGTCCATCAGAAACAAAAGCCACTTCTCCCACCGCTATCCCAAACAGGCCCTAAGACTAATGCTTATTTAAAAGTCCATTTTGGTTAACAGGTTAAGCTTAGACTTAGAAGCCTATTAGGCCCGTAAGACCGAGACTGTTAATTACTTTATACTAAAAAGAAAACAAATAATTACTCAATCTATAAAAAAAGTAATTATTCTATCTAAAAAAAGTAATTATTTTATGTGAAAAAAATGTAATTGTTTTAAAAAGAACTTAACAAGTTTGATCTTAACATGCCTAATTTTTGTTGATATTTAGTGCTTGATCTTAAGGATATTTTTTCAAGATAATAAAATATTTTTCAAGATTATCCTAAAGTATCTTTTTAGTATAAGTCAATATCCTAAAATATTTTTTCAAGATCATAAAATAATTTTTCAAAATCAAGAAATATTTTTTAGTACCGGTTAATAGGTCCAAAATATCCTTTAAATAGTATGAACTATTTATTTTTTATTTTTTAACGGAAAGAGGAAACCAATATGCACCCTTGCTTGCCTGTTTGGCCGTACCCGATAAACATGTAATATTATATTTTATAAATAAAAGCTTTTTAATAATCCAAATGATATGTTTATTAGGCCATTGCGTTACTCTCATTTTCGGATTGCCCTCACTCTCCCTCTCGATCTGCCCCTCCAGAGCTCGATGGTCGATCACTTCCAGTTCTAGATGCTACTCGTGTCTCTCGATCTCTCCAGTCTCCACGGCGCCTCATCTTGAGTCTCGAGACTCTCGACATCTCGTTCACCTCGTCGCCCTAGCCACGGCCCTCTTTGTCGTTCTTGAAGCTCAATCGCTTCTAGGTTCGAGGTGCTCACTTCCAGCTGCTCTTCGCCTCTCCTCGTAGCCTAGAAACTTATCTTCAGAGGTAATTATTTTCTTTCTTAAACCCTAACGCTTCTTTATCTCAGTAATTTTCCGGGTGGAACTGTTTCTTGCTGGGTTGTGTAATTTCTGGTGGAACTGTTTCTTGTGGGTTCCGTAAGTTTCGGTGGAACTGTTTTTTGCTGGGTTCCGTAATTCCTTCAATAAGTTGACTTTAATCAGTTATCAATTGAGTTTTGGTGGATCTGTTTCTTACTGGTGCATTTACTTGGTTTAATTTTGGCAAAATGTTATTCAAAACTGGTCCAAATTTCTATCTACTTGGTTTAATTTTGGTTTAAGTGCGGCCATTGCTGCCTTTATGTGTGAGTTTCTACAGCCAGGAGAAATTTCCTGTTATTATTTCTATTGTGATTAACATGAGCTTTCTCAAAATTTTTCCTGATCTTTGGGAAAGGGGATTGTAGTTTCCTGGATCACATCCTGTTTCCCTCAATAGGTCGGTATAGCCATATTTTATATCCTTTTCAGAGTATTAAGAATTATAACCAACTTAAGAAGGACTGAACTATATATTTTGAGGCAATCATCAGGTTGATTTACATAATTTCGCCCAGTCTAAAGATGTAGGGTATTGGGGGGAACAATTTGTAAATGAAAAATATGTTATACGGCTCTTCATATTGATACTGAATAATTAAAAGAATATATAATATAGATATTAAATAGTACTCTTATTTGTTTTGTAACTTTTTTTTTTTTTTTTTTTGGCCTTCCGTTTTTTTATATATAGAGTATCCTTTAAACCACTCTACAAAAATCAAGAGAATTAGTTAATTTAGGTGGTGACATTAAATTTGTCAACAATTTTTATGATGTTTTCAAAATTATCCTTAAATGATTGGGTAATTTCTTTATACTTGATTGATTAATGGATTTCTATTTTTTATTTTTTTCATGAAGAATGGATTTCAATTTATTGAGTAATTACTAGGATCATACTTATACTAATCCATTATGTCAAGTTTTCTAATAACACATGGCTAATGTGTCTTTTATTTTTCATGTGAATTTATAGTTAAATGATATAATATATTAAAAGTAGGAAAAATGATCATGTGTGATTGGAAAACTTATGTAAGTATTTTCTTTAATTTATAAGGATGTGTAAAAAAATTGACACAATAAATAATTTTGCAAATTTAAGCCTATAACATTAAACTCACTAAAGAATTAGTGAATTGTGTGCAGCTGACCCAAAATTTGGAAAAATATTATAAATTTTAGTCTACAGAATTTATCTAAATATTTAAGAACCTAAAAATATATAACAAGTATAATACAAAAAAAAAAAAAAAATTACAAAATTAGGACATCATGACTCCAGAGTCCTCCCCTAGCCTCGCATTGTTAATGGTTAAAATAAACTAATTATTGGGTTTATTTAATTTGTAGAGAGAGAGAATATGGAGTAGTGTAACAAGTCCTCGTCTATTTCAAAAGTCATGTCTGCACTCCCTCCCACTCCCTCCCCTCAAACCAAACAAACCCGAAAAGAAGATTCGAAAATTGATTATGAAAAAAGTAAAGGTGTTGATAGCTTTTCATTCTTTCACACCGCTGGTCTCAACCAACGTTTTATACAGTACTCAACCTTAATAATTTAAATGAGATATTTAAATGGTTATGGTTCATAGGTCAAGTTACAGTTACTTTCTCTTTTTTTTTTTTTTTAGCTTTTTTCTCATATTTAAATCTTTTGAACATTTTTCAATATATTATTTAAATATTTTTTGTCAAACTAACATTTTTATAAATTTTCACCAAAAGTCATTTTTTTCCCTTGCTAATCTATACGTTTAGATCTGCAAAAGAAATATTCTAATAAATTGATGTTTTTAGACAAATGAATGATACTATCTCACCTAATTTTATATTTTGATTCGAAGGTTGGTGAGTAATAATGTATTTACATATAAGAAAATGTTTAAACTACAAACGCTATGAATATAAAAGTTTTATTTTGTAATTCCAAGACAGTGGATGTGTCATGTGTGGTCCAGGAAGCTCTGTGGTGCATCCAGGAAAAATCCAGGAAGCTTCGTGTTTCGGAAGTTCAACGCTTGTGATTCTTTGCAGTGCTGTGAGATCTCTCCTAAGCAGTTTCTAAGCCTTGCGCCTCATCATCATCAACCCTGGCACATCGAGCACCATCCTCATCGATCACTTACAAATGGACTTATGATGTGTTCCTTAGTTTCTATGGAGAAGACACTCGCTTAGGTTTCACCAGCCATCTCCGTCAAGCTCTACGTCAAAGGGGAATTCGTGTCTTTCTTGATGATGATTGTATTAGGACCGGAGAAAATATCACTCCTTCACTTTTCAGAGCTATAGCAGAATCAAGAATAGCCATCATTGTTTTCTCTGGAAACTATGCAAACTCAACATTTTGTTTGCAAGAACTAGCAAAGATTCTTGAGTGCTTCAAGGAAAAAAGTCAGTTGATCTATCCTGTATTTTATCATGTGGATCCATCAGAACTCCGAAATCCGAGAGAAAGCTATGCAAAAGCGTTGGCTCAACTGGAGGAAAGATTCAAAGACAAGAGGCACAGGGTGGAAAAATGGAGACTGGCTCTATCTCAAGCCGCTGATCTCAAAGGCTGTCATCTTAAACCCAAGTATATCTCCTTACTCTTTCTCTTATTATTATAATAACAGTTCATTATAATTTCCATCTTACAACAACATGCACATACTCTATGACGTGTTAGTTTGGTTCCTTTTTAGTTGGGGTAACAATATTTTTGAGAAATATGCTCAGTATTTCGTTGAAAACTCATCGAGAAACTATTTAATTTTATTTTCCGCTCTCTTATTGGGAGGAATAGGGAATGCAAACAAATTTTTATACCTAAAAGTGGCATATCTTAATGTTTAGTTGACTAAAAGTGAAAAATTCGTACAAATTGGTCAGGATTGCTAATGAACAAGAGTGTATTACAAGGATTGCTAATGAAGTTGCTACGAGGATTAACCGAGAGCCTTTACATGTTACAAATTATCCCGTTGGACTTGTACCTCGAGTGAAGGAAGTTATCTCTTATTTAGATATTTGGTCCACAAAGCAAATTAAAATGATAGGAATTTGGGGAGCTGGTGGAATGGGAAAATAAACTATTACCAGAGCTTTATATAATTCCATTGCTGATAATTTTGAAGGCTTATGTTTTTTTTCCGATGTAAGAAAACGATCTCAAGAGCCAAATGGTCTGTCACATCTTCAAGAGACATTATTGTCTAAATTAGTCATGGCAAAAGATCTCAATTTTGGTGATTATCATGAAGGGATACCAATAATACAACTTAGGCTTAGTCAAAAGAAGATTCTTTTGATTCTTGATGATGTTGACGAATTGGACCAACTAAAAGCACTTGCTGGAAGTTGTAATTGGTTTGGTTGTGGAAGTAGAATCATCGTCACCTCCAAGGATAAGCAATTATTAAAAAGTCATGGTATTGAAAGCATTTATGATGTTCAGGGATTAAATAGTAAGGAATCTCTAAAATTGCTTAGTTGGTATGCCTTTAGAAAAGAAAATGTGGATTCCAACTACGTGGAGGTTTGCAATCGTGCAGTAGATTATTCGTGTGGCTTCCCATTAGCTTTAGAAGTGATTGGTTCTAACTTGTGTGGTAAAGGAGTCAATCACTGGAGCTCGCATTGGATCAATTCAAAAGCAGACCGCAAAGAACTATTTTGGATACCTTGAAATTAAGCTACGATATGTTAGAAGAAGTGGAGAAACAAGTTTTCCTTGACTTGGCTTGTTTTTTCAATGGAGAGATATTAGCAAATATCATCGATATCTTGCTATGTGTTTGTGCAATCCAACCGAAATATGCTATTGATGTGTTGATTGATAAATCTCTTATAAAGATTGAACAATCTCGTGTAATAATGCACGATTTGATAGAAGATGTAGGTAAAGAGATTGTTCGACAAGAGTCAACAAATGAGCCCGGCGAACAAGCATTATGGTTTTATCAAGATATTCTTCATGTCTTACAACAAGACACAGTAAGATCTTCAACATACATTTCACTTTTTCTAAGATTTCCTAATAATTTATAATATTTAAGTTTTGAAATTTATTATGTGCTTTTCATTTACGCAAGGGAACTAATAAAGTTGAAGCCATAATTCTAGACTTGCCTCAAAGTATAGAAGTACAATGGAGCGGAGAGGAACTTGTAAAGATGAAAAATCTAAAAATGCTTGTGATAAAAAAAGCTTGCTTTTCTGAATGTCCAAAATGTCTACCAAATAGCTTAAGGTGGTTAGAATGGAAAGGATATTCTTTTAAATTTTTTCCAGTGCACACAACCCAACTTGTCTACCTTGACTTGTCCTACAGCTCTTGTGAATTTCTCCAACCATTAGATAAGGTGAGCATATATTCAAATACCATCGTACTTTTCTTTTTGTTTCTTTGCCTAATTCTAAAAGTAAATTGATTTTTGTTTTGCAGAAGTTTCCAAATTTAAGTCGTATGAATTTAAGCAATTGCAAATTTCTACAACAAATACCAGACTTATCTGGAGCTTCTAATCTAACAGAATTGCAGTTTGATTCTTGCACAAATTTAATTGAAATTCATGATTCAGTTGGACGTTTAAATAAGTTGAGAGAATTGTTTGCTACACAATGCAAAAACTTGAAGATTTTGCCTTCTCGCCTTAGCTTGAAATCTCTTGAGCGTCTCATCCTTTTTGATTGCCCAAGTCTTCAGACATTTCCAGAAATATCAATTGTGATGAAAGAATTGAAAACGCTTGATTTGCACAAGACATCAATTACCGAATTACCATCTTCAATGTGCAATCTTATTGGGCTTGAAACCTTAACGGTGGAGGAATGTCCTAATCTTAAGCAGCTACCAGCTAGCATTCGTACATTACCAAACCTTTGGGAACTAACAACATATTTTTGTGAAGGACTGAGTCATTTTAAGATGCGTGAAGGTGGTGATGAAGCCAACTTGTATTGCTCAGCCATGTCATCGAAAATGGAGCAGCTTTGTTTCTCAAATTGCAATTTATCAGATGACTTTTATGCCTTTTGTCTTTCCCACTTCACTAGTATGATACATTTAGATTTGAGTTTTAATAATTTCACAGTTCTTCCAGAATGCATCAAAGAATATCACAATTTGAAATGTCTTTTGTTGGATCATTGCATTCAACTTGAGCATATTGGAGGGATGCCACCAAACTTGGATAAATTTAGTGCCATATGTTGCACATCATTGACTGAGTCATCCAAAAGAAAAGTATTGAAGAAGGTATCTCTCTCTTACCTCCCCTTAGCTTTCCTTCTATAATTATATTCTTTTATTCCTTACATCTTAGTTAACTTTTCGTTTTTGGCAATACACAATTGGCAGGCATTAAACATTCAACCTGGGAAAAGAAACTTTATTTTGCCCGGAAAAGAACTTCCAAAAGGGCTCCATTATTATAATCAAGGAAGTTCTGTATCATTTTGGGTTCGTAATGTATTCCAAATGGCTTCTCTTTGGATTCTTTTTAAAGATCACCGGCATCATGTCCTCAATTATGAATTCACAGTGCGCATCAATGGCACCAAGGTGGATATTACTGATTCTATGTGGCCTTTACTTACAAATATAGCGACTGATCACATATATATATGTGATATGCAAAGCGTAATTCTCAGTACTGAAGTCCTCCTTGTAAATAAGTGGAATCAAGTGGAGATTTCCATTGAGAGCCAAGCAAAGGAAATCTATTTTGGAGTTCATGTATACAATCCACGAAGTAACTTAGAAAATATTCAAGTCATGGACCCTAGAAGATACATTATAGTCGCCAACTTGTTTGAAAAAATACAAGAACAACAAGATTGGAAAGATGTCTAGGAAGATATGAATTTGGGTTCAAACTCGACAAATTATGTAGAGTCAATTGACAACCCCATGCATTATCAAGGTATTTTTTTCCCTTCATCTGCCTTACCGCTTGTGACTTTATTATTTCATCATCGACTTATTTTTTTTTCCCTATTTTCTTTTATTTTTTTCTATTTTTTGGAAGAACTAAAAGAATATAACTATAATAGAGAGGGAAAAGGAAAATGTGAAGGAATCTATATGAAAGAGAAAATTATTAATATGTAGGTCCTATAGTTTCACTTGATTTTTTAATAAAGTGTATGTAGTATTGATCTTTTATTAAGTCCCTTTAGTTTCACTTGATATAATTTTTTCCCCTTTTATCAGACAATTGAAACTACAGGAAATTGATTAAAAATAAAATGAAACTATAGACTCACATTCGGTGACCTTTTGCAAACGTTGTAAAACTAAATTCCAAACTTAAAGAGTTGTCTTCCCTGAATATTATGATTGCTGACTTGGGACACAAGAGAGAATTATTATAATAATATTAGGCCTCTCAAACTCCTTCATGCTAATTAAGTTGTGCATATTTTACTCTCTTATAGAAAAATTGCTTATTTTAAAATTATTCGTAATATTTACCAATATAAATTTTTATCATAACATAATATTACTTCTTTTAATATACATCGTCATAAATTTGGCTTGTTTTGGAGGGTGCTAAACTCGGCTTCTCTTTATAAACATTGCATGTAAACCACCAGAGAAATTAAAATATATATTACGAGATTTTATTTTTATCCACCCCACTCATTAATTGACCATTAAGTTTGACTCTAATACTTTTGTTTTGGCTAAAACACCGTTCTTTTAACATTTTCATAAAGAAGGGTAAGTCCGTAAAGATAAAAACTCCATCTAACAGCTAACTCAACCGCCAACCAAATAAAAGCATCAACCGATTTGAAGGAAAAAAGGATATCACCACTAATTTTCAGCAGCATGCGTGACACCATGGCTACAAATGAAGGTGAAGAGATATGCTGTTATTTGACATAATATTTATGTAAACATTTATAGTTGCTAAAAATAATTTCTTATATAACTTATAATAATAATTATAATATATATAATTTCAAACAGTTTAATATGTTATAAAATTAATTAATTGTGATGATTATCATCATAAAATTTCATAAATTAAACTTTTCACCATATTTATCGAAAACACATTTTTATTGATCATCATAGATTGCTAGTGTGAGAGACTAGTGGATTTTATTCTGTAGTTTATTATTACTATTAACTAACGTTGCTACAATTGTGGCCTTCAAAACTTGAGTTTTGTTCTATATTTTTGACGTTATTTCTATTTTCTTGGACAGAGAGAGATATTATGGAGAAGCTTCGACCTTATTGGGATTTACAAATTTTGAAAGTTGATGGTCATTCTTACAACAACTTGATTGAATTGCACCAAATTAATTGCAAAAACTGTTGGAGACTTCCTGCCCTTGGGCAACTACCCGCTCTGAGGATCTTAACTATTAAAGGATTAGAAAGTGTGGTGGCTATCGGTTCTGAGTTTTTCCATGGAGATGATTCTGCTTCACTTGTACCATTTCCATCCCTTGAAACTCTTAATTTTGAAAATATGATCTCATGGGAAGAATGGAATTCAATAGATATGGATGCTTTCCCAATTCTCAACACTCTTTCCTTTCATGATTGTCCCAAACTAATTGGAAATTTGCCTCGCCAACTTCTTTCTTTAGAGAATCTGGAAATTGAAAGATGTCCACTGCTTGCTTCTTCTATCCCAAACTGCCCATCTTTGCACATGTTATTTATACTTAAAAGTCCAAATGTAGTGTTGCAAGAGCAAGAATTGCCACGTTTGCTACGCCTTCTAACAATTTCAGGTACGCAAATGTCGATGTCAGAGCCTCTATTTGAAAAGGTGCATGTTGAAGATTTAGTTGTTCGGGATTGTCCTGATGCCGTGCCACTTCCAATGATTCATATGCCACTTTCAGTGAAAGGGCTAACTATATTAGATTGTGCGAATCTCAAGTTTGATTTGGTTTCAAAGGAACCTCTTTGTCATCTCCGATGGATTTACATTTATAATTGCAAGTTTCTGAGGTCCTTGTTTGATGATATGAAACATCTTCTCCCAATTTTAGAAGAGCTATTTATAATAGGATGTCCAGAACTGGAGCCATTTTCAATAACCTTACCGTCAAGTTTAAAACGAGTTGAGATCAGAGAGTGTGACAAGTTATTATCATGTCTTACAGTATTGCATCACCTTCCAACAATCACTCAGGTTTGCATCAATTTTCAATTTGTGACACAGCGTTGCAAAGGGCTTCGACATCTAACCTCTCAAGAACTACAAATTTTAGATTCTTCCAACATTAAGAAAATAGAAGGAGAAATTGTGCCTCCTCTGCTGAAAAGGCTCCACATTTGTGATTATGGGTTTCTCTTAGAACAATGCTGCGACAATGATGAGGATATTTGGCCCGAAATCACCTCCCAATCAAACACGTGTTTAAGGTAGCACTGATATGATCCTTTATTCCAATTATTAGTTTAAATATCCCTTTCGGTACATTTTTATAATCAATAGCTACTAAGGTCACCCAAATTAAATTGTTCTTTTAGATTAGTTAAAATAATAAGTGTGTCAGAAATATAATTTTTTTAAAAAATATACTCTTATTTATAAAGATGGTAAATGAAAGAGAATGAGTGTGGGAAAATGAGAGAGAATGATTGGGGGATAAAAATGGAAATAGTGCGTTAGATTTTTAGACAAACACAAATTGTTGCATATATATAATACAAACCTAAGTGGCAGAATAAAATATTGCTTATAAAAAGAACCAGATGGAGTATTATTACATTTTGCTTATTACATGCTTCCATGTAAAATATTCCTCAATATTTAATTATATGATTTGCTGAATTAATCCGTGAAAATTATTTCTCCCTTATGTGTAGACCGTAGACAGATTCATTTGAGTGAAAATGTGAAATAAACTTCTAATTCATTTTTTCTTATTTTCAGTACTTTTCTTTACTCTCAACCTCTTGAAGCATGCCTTTCTCTTATTTCTGAAAAATTTCTCCCTATTTAATTGTTCAATGACTTCAAATGATTTCATTTAATTGTTCTTTTAGAACTCCCTTCCAAGCCAATTAGTTACTTTTATTCAATTACTTTTTTTTTTTAAAAAAAAAGGAGTGTACTTATTATTCCCATATACATCATTCAAAAGTCTATCCAAGTTACTTCACAAATCATCATCACATCATTTGGCTACATTTATCATATCTGAGTTTGTACAATTGTCAACTCTCAAACTCAGAGCTATTTATTTTTTGCAGTGACTGGGAAATTGGCACTTCCTCTAAAGAGGAAGCCATGAATGATACGACACTTCAGGTAATTCTAGCTAAGAGTGAAATACCCCTTGCTTAAAAAAGTTCAATAAGGCCTTATTTAATATGTTTATATTTCTTTCTCTTTTTATGCGTTCTATTTTTCATGTTATCTAGTTTTGTATCTGTAAGACTTTTACTTCTATTGTTTGAGTTGTATTCTTTTTTTTCTTTTTTGGGTTGTGATGTCATGGCATTAGAAGTTTAGGTGTAAGAAAGTCTACTTCTATTGTTTGCATTTGTTTGTAGTAAAATTTGATGTAAGCACGGTATTCCCCCACCATAAGTAAGGGCTGTCAGTAAAATTTGGAGGTGCTGTCGTCTTTTCTTCCAAATTTTTCATATAAGTTTTTTAACATGATTCCTTAACGGTTTGGAGATAGTAGGAGAAATAGTAAGCCGTTCATCATTATTTGAAACGAGGCATTTGTTATAAATACATGATGAAGTTGTTTGAATTAAAATATATGATGAAGTTGTAAGTTAACATATTGATTTGTTTTCTTTGATGCATACATTTAGGGAATTTTCTATGATCTATTCAGAAAGACTAGCCCAGAGCACTACCGACAAGTCAAGAAGTCTTTGGCAAAAAGAAAACGACGAGTCTGGAAGTCTTTGGCAAAAAGAAAACGACGAGTCAAGAAGCCTTAATTGACGAGTGGACATGCACTAATGACAACTCAAAGTGCAACATTTGAGAAATTAGGGCATAACAAGTCATGGTGCTACCAATAACTAATGAGGACACCTCAATTGACAAGTTAGTGCCACTAGAGAAAAGTAAGGGTATATTCTTCTTTTTACATTTCTAATAAATCACCCACAAATTCCTTGAAATTTCGTATCATTTTGATGATTTCATGGAACTTGATAGTAATAATTTGTCTTTTTTTGGGAGTCTGGGACCTCAATGTAATTTTCACTAAATAAATCAATATATATTTTTATAAATAACATAAATTAGTTATGTGGCTCAGAGCCTGGAGCAACTGAAAATTTCAATTTTCAAATTGAGCTCAACTTTTGCGTAGTGGTAACTTTCAATATAAAATTAATGTATCCGACTCAAACCATTCCTCACTCCAAATTAATACATTTACTTTCTCAATTTTTTTGTTTTTGACATTTGACATGAAATTTCATAATGGACCTACCCTACTCTTACGGACAACATAAATGTTTAATATTTTTTTATGTCTGTAATAATTTCATAATGGACCTACCCTACTCTTACCAATTACATTTTCTGTTATTCATATGTAACACTTTTATGTTATTTAAAATAGGTCATAATTGAGCAGAAAGGTCGGAGGGAAGGAGTAAGAGACCAAACTCAACATATGATTGAAAAATTCAATAATGGTGTGTGCATAAAAGTGGCCGTGCAACTTCTAATTAATACCATGTCTGTACAAAGGTCCTAATACCTTTTCTTTTGGCTTCACTATGGATAACTTTTCTCTTACAAGACTGGCCTTAATTTGTCACCTCTGAACAAGATGCTCAAGAATTAACTCCAATAGCAGAACTATATCCGAATGTATAATATTTTGGCCTTCCTTTTCTACGTTTTCTTTGACTCTTCTACGTTTACTCTCTTGGGGATCACTTGTTGGGGAGATGTGTTACACATCATTTGCAAAGAACCAAATCATGTTTCAGCATGCTATAATTGATTCCATTAACCATCCCATCTCTTGGATCTCTGTTTAAAATATCGTGAGAAAGAGGAAGCTAAAAGATTAATGTATCAATGGTTTCTGTTGCTATATATGCAGATGTAATTTATTTTCTATTGAGAAGTACGATATGAAGTACATTCCTACTTATTGGTTTATCTGTAATTGATATTTAGTGACGTACTTAATAGAATCTATTTATTTATATTGTTTGTTTGTATCCATGTTAGAATTTTGAGATTCCCAAATTGTGGGGATGAAGGTAAACTCCTTACCTCATTTCAGCCCCCGGTACTTTCTTTTGTTTTATAATATTATGGTAAAGAGCTTAGCTAGAAGATAAAGGAACATTACAAAGCTACCTATAGATAACTAACTCTCTCATCTATAGAACAAATTTAGAGAATAATCCCAACACACAACAATAAGACTCCTCACAGTCTCTCTTACTTCATAAGAACAATTCAAGGTTTCTCAAGAATCATGTAAGGTTTCCAAAACAAAAAATGCCAAAATAAAGAAAGAGGATCAAAGATCTTGTCAATAAATAGTAAAGTAGTGGTGCTCACACGTTTTACTATTATAGTATTATATAATATATTGATGATTTTGATTACGTCATTTTGAAATAGGGCATAATTGATGTGGCAGAGCAGGCTCAGCAGTTGCCAGGTAGTGAAGTCAAAGATTTGTTAGGCTTGATAAAAAGTGCAGAAAGAAGTAAGATGCCTTTCTGAAGCACTTAACAATTTTCCCCTCATCTCCATATTTACAGTTCAATGGCTTGTTACCTTTTTGTTGAGAAGTGTGAGTTCTTGTGGCAGACATCCATCTAATAAATCAAGCCAGAGTTCATGCAATTGGAGACTTTGAAAAAGTTCTATCCGAGAAGAAGCATTGAAAGGAGAAACTAACGTGTTGGAGATGAGATTGGCAGAAACTGATGCACGGATTAAAGTTGCCAACTAGGAGAAGATAGGTGTGGAATACCTGGAGAACCATTTAGAGGCGCTGCATGATGAGATGACTCACAAGGGAATTACTGAAGGAAAAGGCACTGAATTGCATGATTCAGAGTACTCTCTGACTCAGAATGATACAATTCACTCCCTTACTGAGGAGCTTAGCTCATTAAGAGCAGAAAATGCCTCCCTAAAGAATGCCATTGAATCACTGAAAGCAGAGCTTAATGATGTCAGAAATACAGGTGAACGTTTAGTAATGTTGGAAAAGGAGCGCACAACTTTGGAATCTGCTGTAAAAGACTTGGAAACAAAATTGTCAGTTTCTCAGGAAGATGTATCAAAACTATCTACCCTAAGAGTTGAATGCAAGAATTTATCAGAAAAAGTTGAAAATTTGCAAATGTTACTTGATAAGGCAACAAAACAAGCTGATCAAGCCACAATAGTTCTGCAAGGAAATCAAGACTTGCAAAGAAAGATTGATATATTGGAACAATCCCTTGAAGAAGCTAATATTTATAAGCTGTCATCAGATAAATTACAAAAATATATTGAACTAATGCAACGAAAGATAAAGCTATTGGAAGACCATATTCAAAAGTCCGACGAAGAGCTACAGTCTTATGTTCAGTTGTATCATGAGTCAGTGATGGAATTTCAAGACACAGTTAATTCTCTAAAAGAAGAAAGCAAGAGAAGAGCACTAGATGAACAAGTGGAGGATATGCCATTGGAATTTTGGAGTCAGTTATTGGTTAAAATTGATGGTTGGTCACTTGAAAAGAAAATTTCAACAGATGATGCTATGTTATTGAGAGAGAAGGTGTGGAAGAGAAATAGGGGTATTCGGGATACCTACATGGCTTGCAAAGAGCAGAGTGAAGAGGAGGTCATTTCTGCATTTCTTACTCTTAACATCTTCTGCAACGAGGTATTATTTTTAAACAGTAAGTTGTAGTATATGCATATTCCCATGTCTTATGCATACCTTATTTTTCTCCTCTAGTTCAGGATTATATGTGATTCAGATTGCAGTAGAGATTGCACCAGTAGCTAAGGTGAACTCATCATCTTCCTCTTTGTTTTTCTCAATAGAATTTTCCGTTAGTAAAAAACATGTCGGGCTATAAAATATATTCCATCAATCCTATCCAAAAAGGACTGCTGATCAATTGGAAGAATCTGTTGAAGAAGCTAATGGATTCTGTTATTGCAAGGACTCCAGGAAGGGATGTTTCATGTTTCATTTTTCTCCAACAGTTTTCCTCTGAAAAAGTTATTAAATATCCCTTCAACTCAGATGTAACGGATGCATGAGGTCTCTGTTGTCTGGTTGTTAGACTGGATCTTTTAAATTTATCCTAGGATGTCATTCTCTGCTTTTAGTTACAATTTTTTTTTTTTTTTCACATTTACCCATAATTATGTTAGGTTTTTTTCCCCAGGTTGGCGGGTTGGGGGATGTTGTCTGTGGTCTCAGTAAAGCTTTGCAGAAGAAAGGACACCTAAATGAAATTGTTCTTCCCAAATACGATTGTATGCAATACGAACATATCCGTGAACTAACGGTGTGATATTCTATTTGTAAGAAATTATTTGTCTAGTTGTTAGAATCTAAATTTCCTGAACTACTTATGATAATTTGATTACTTTGTCAGGCTTTAGATGTAGAGATAGAGTCCTACTTTGATGGCCAACTATTTAAAAATAAAATATGGCTTGGCACTATTGAAGGTTTGCAATTAAATTTTCAATTTTAATTGATTTTTTTTTTTAAAAAAAAATCTTGTGTTGTAACCTAACTCTGTTTATGCAAGCATCCTGATAAGTTCTTTTGGAGAGGAACATTTTATGGAGAGCATGATGATTTTGAACGCTTTTCATATTTTAGCCGTGCAGCTCTCGAGTTTCTCCTTTGTGCTGGTAAGAAACCTGACATTATTCATTGTCATGATTGGCAAATGGCTTTTGCTGGCGCTATCATCTTTTACGAGGGAACTTGTTCTTTCTTTGGGTTATTTATATGACACTGGATTTTCAATAATCAAATTTTTATTTATTTTTTTGCTAGGCTCCTTTATATTGGGATCTTTATGCCCATAAGGGATTCAATTCAGCCAGAATATGTTTTACATGCCACGATTTTGAGTATCAAGGCACTACACCTGCTTCAGAACTGGCATCATGTGGTCTAGATGTTGACAATCTAAATCGACTAGATAGAATGCAGGACAACTCAGCGCCTGATGGAATCAATGCAGTTGAGGTACAACAATAGAGAACTTTTCTAGAATCATTATCCATGTTCTAGGATAAATGACAGCTTTACATTCCAATTGTCAGGGTGGAGTTGTTTTCTCTAACATTGTGACAACAGTGTCGCCTACCTATGCCCAGGAGGTGCGAACTGCACAGGTATGGTTTTTTAGTCTCATTTGTAGATATAATGGAGTTTTGCATCAAAATATCAATTTTTGTTTACCCAAATAGCGAGACAGGCACAATCTCTTACAAGTGTGGGTTGAAGTAAATTAAAAGGCCTTGGTCTTATTTTGTGAACAAATGCTTCAAAAAAGAGCACTTAGATACTGTAAAGGACCCCAAAAAATTTATTCATGAATAACAAAAGGCATCAGGAAAGAACTACTATTATCTTTATTACAGTAGTTTCTAGTTTCATTGTACCATTTTGTTGGGGCTAACTGTGTTCAAGATGTCTTTATTTGTATATATATTTAATTTTGACACGTGTTGTGAGTGTCATTTTCTGACATGCCAACACTACTAGAAGTATGTAATATCCCTGCTTTCTAGCATATAAATTGTTAAATCTGTTTTTTAAGCTTGAATAGTTTTTAAAGAATCATGATGTTTTCTAAGATGTTCTTTTGGATAACAAGGTTGTTGTTCTTTTGGATGATATTCTTCTATGCAATGCAGGGAGGACGGGGTCTCCATTCAACACTTAATTTTCATTCCAAGAAGTTCATTGGTATTCTAAATGGTTTTGACACTGATGCATGGAATCCCGCCACTGACACATTTCTTGAAATCCAGTATAACGCAAATGGTGTTCAAGGGAAAGCAGAGAATAAGGAAGTCATAAGAAGGAAACTGGGTCTTTCATCTGGAGATGCTCGGAGGCCATTGGTAAATTTTAATTTTAATTTCAGATGAGATTTTGCCATTGGTAAATTTTAATTTTAATTTCAGATGAGATTTCGTTCGATGCAGTCAATCATAGTATATCTGTTTCCTTTTTGAAATAAATACTATTTTCTATCAATTAGAATACCTCAGTCCCTAACATTAATGCTATTCTGGTTTCTGTCAATTTCTGACTTATGATGCAATCTCTTTTTGACATTGATTTCCTGTGCCATTGCTGATTTTTAATTATGTGCTACCTATGCAATAATGGTGTCCATTGTCAAACAAGTTTACATTATCTGATATGAATTGTTCATTCTGAACAAATGAATTAGGATGCTTTGATGTTTATTTTTTAAACTTGTTCTATTCTAATGGTTGGCTGCATAACAAGATTGGTGCCACAGAAAGGTGTCCATCTAATTAGACACGCAATATATCGAACATTGGAGCTGAGAGGACAGTTAATTCTTCTTGGTTCAAGTCCGGTCCCACATATTCAGGTTTGAGTTGCTTCCCTGGCTCCCATCAACTTACCTTACCATCCTCTTCCCATTCTCGCCTTCATATTTAATCTTTTATAAAAATATTATTTTAAAATATTTTTTAATAATTTAATTTTTTATTAAATATTTTTATAAAAGAATCTTTTATAAAAATATTATTTTAAAATATTTTTTAATAATTTAATTTTTTATTAAATATTTTTATAAGAGATTAAATCTGAATCTTGAGATTTTAATCCCACGGTTGAGATGAAGAAGGGGATGGGAAGAGGATGAGAAAGGAAGTGGATGAGAGCCAAGTCCCTGAAGTTAGTGGGATTGTGGGATTCTATTTCAGTATATTCAAAGTCACAGAACATATCATGGAAAGGAACCTGAAAAACAACAAATCAAAACAGTCACATCTAGAGCTGTCAAAATGGGCTGGATCCCATGGGCCAGCCCATTAAACCCTACTTTTAACCCCCATATTTTTAACCCTCATATGATGGGGGTCATTTTTGGCCCTAGCCCAACATAACCCCAACTCCTATGGGGTTATCATAGGGCCACCCAAGGGCCACCCAATTCTTTTAGCCCAAATTAATCATAGCTTGAAATCTAACAAATTTGGTCGCCTTAACGCCAGCTAATCGGACAGATTATAATCCAAATAATGGTGCGAATATTCTTCACAACAATAAAAATGTCAGTTTTCAGTAAAAGCAAAGCTACACCCTTACCAGTTTTCAGTAAATATTCTATACACTTAATAAAATTATTAAAATTAGTTTATTAAAAAATAAGTCATAATTCTAAAATGAATCCACAATGAGAAGATAGATATGCGATATCAACCACAAAATGAGCTGTCACAAAGTTGCACTTGCTTCCAAAAGTCACGTTCACTTTTTTTTTTTTTTAAACGTGCGTATTTCTGATGAATGATATTTTCTCTTCCAAAAAACATGCATTGGAGATCGGATGAATATTATGTAATTATCATAATGACAAAAACTGAAAAGTAGTAAACCCAGAAATGTGAATATGTAAATTTCTTTTTAAAAAATTTTCCTTTAGGCTAAAGTATATTTTTAGTTATCTAAGTTTTACATAAGACATACTTTTGGTTCCTTAATTTTATAAAGTATATTTTTAGTCCTAAAATTCTAACAACATTAATGTTGCGAATAGATAACATGACGCTTTAATTCAAGTGTTGACTAATAATATTTAATTATACAAATTTTATATATTCGTCAATTTACCCATATTTTAAATTTAAGCTTAATAGCGATTTAATTACACATTCATCACTTAAGTTTACACCATTATCACTTAAATTTCAAGATTACGTGGAACAAGCTGGCATAGACACAAGCATTGGTTTGAGAATGGATGTGTCAACTAGGTGGAATTCAACGTATATTATATTTTGCAGGAGTTTGAAATGTTTATCTAAAATAATTTTTGGCCATGAATTTGGCCCCTAACCCTTAGGGTTTTGGCCCGTGTGGTTGTTTCAACATGTGGGCTTTTTGGCCCTATGGGTTTTTTGGCCCTAGCCCACGGGCTGGGGTGGCCCGTTTTGACAGCTCTAGTCACATCTAATTAGTCATGTATTTGTTTTAGTTCTTAAATGAAAAAACAAACATAGAAAATTGCCATAGAAGATTAGACAAGGGAAAGGCATTGTATACATCTCTCTAATTGTATATTTACAATTATAACTTAGATAAAAGGGCAATATTTGTAAGACAGGTTTTTTCGTTATACAAGCCGTTCAACTGACCCTAATTCCTCTTTAACAAGTAACAAAAAGCTTAGACTCAAGAAACCCAAGCTTATTAAAAACCAGGTCGTAGTCCTAAAGATTGGTATATAGAATATTTTTACTACGAGATCAGATACCCACAAGCCTAACTGACAAAATCCTAAATTTTAGCACTTAGTCTAACCTAAGAAAATCAAAATAAAAGACTTATTGATAAGAGAACGATCCCAAAGTTTTTTGCACTATATTACATTTTAATTTATGATAAAATTTATGATTTGACCTAAAGTTTGTGTAAAATCACACACAACTATGCATGATCCGTGGGCTAGAGCAGTGGGCTAGCCACATGCACATGAGGCCCAAAATATACAATCCTAACCCAATGCATATATATACAAATCATTGCGTTAATAAATTTCTTTTTGAAATTTATCACTGTTGGGAGGCCGCCCTCATACTACAGAACCCGGAGTGGTTGCACACTTGCC
Source organism: Acacia acuminata (assembly GCA_019022655.1). Classification (NCBI taxonomy): domain Eukaryota; kingdom Viridiplantae; phylum Streptophyta; class Magnoliopsida; order Fabales; family Fabaceae; genus Acacia; species Acacia acuminata. The sequence continues at coordinate 981,145 of JAFJYI010000168.1, forward strand.
ACCATTTTTATTATAAAAAAAAAAAAATTCTTTTAGGCTTTTAGCAAAAAAAAAAAAAAAAAAATTCTTTTAGGCGATGCTCCGTATGTTTCGTGGAATATAACATCATTTTACCCTCACTTAGAGTATTTGTAATTCAGAGTAAAATTGAATGTCAACCTGCTAGTTAAAAGAACTAGTAGTTGATAGAAATAAACTTTTAATTATTACTTGAAAACCATGCGGTAGGTGAATGTAAATAGTAGTCCTGCAAAATCTGTGTTTCATTAAATTAAAACATGTAATTTAGTTTGTTCAACAAATTAAAACATATGTGTAGCTAATATATTGATAATGTTCTTAGAGAGATGGAATAATTATTACCAATTTTTTGTGAGAAATAAGAGTGTTCTATGTCGACAAAAGAGACTAATCTTGTTTGTAACATAAGTTTAATTAAAGAGTAACAAGTTCTTACAATTCATCTATGTAGAATCTCTCTATTTTGATCATAACATGAACTAAATGAGTTGTCATATGTGAATGTGTTTTAGCTGCGGTTCCCTTACTGCAACTACCCAAAAATATACAACAAAAATCAAATATTTAAAATGTTTCATAATAAAAAATGAAGGGATTATGATTATTTGAACACAAAGTATATTGAGTGTAAGTCTGAAGTTCAATATAGAAGATAGATAACAGATGGTTCGTTAAAAAAAGCCAAATGAATAATAAACAAAGGAATATATATATAGCTGAAACTGAAAGTCATAGAAGCATTCAAAGAATGTACACTGAATCAGTAATCATGCACCCACAGTTTCTAAGTTAGATTGATTATACTGTAGTGAAGCATATGCGGGAAACCGTAGGTTAATTAATTAATAATTAATAATATAAATAAAACAAAATTATCACAAAATGAGTTCATTGGAAGCAGACAATTAAATCTCACGTACTCGTGTGTTTGAGATTACAAAATTATTATACTGATAGAAACAAATGGTCTCAATGCCAAAGCAGCCAACGGTATTGATTTGTCTGATCGAATTCTTTTTTTTTTTTTTTTTTAAAGGTGGGTTAGTTGATAGAAATAATATTAGTTGTTGAAGAGGCGTTATGAAGGCCATTTTATATTGGCTGGTGATATATACAAATGGGAGCAACACATATTTTAGGCCGAAATGTGATATTCATAGGTACACATACAGAAGTGGCCGGAACCTTCTTTAGCAGTTGCTCTTGTAATCTTCATTCGCCAATCATCACCACTACTTATACAATACTCATCTATTCCTAAATGTAGGGCAAAATTTGGGTTGATATTTTGGTCCTAAATGTAAATTTTTTTTTTTTTTTTTTTCATTTTATCTCTTATATTTTTTTTTCTATATTAATTTGTCTAACTTATAAATTGATTTATTATATAATGTTACACATAAGTATTTTATAAAGATAATGTCATATATGTTATAATTAAGTAATTTATTTAGTTTCATTAATCTTCATAAATTATATAAATAAATTTTACATTAAAGACCATAAGAATATAAAATTTATAAAGAGACATATGTTTCATAAGTTAAGAACAATACAACCAATATAAAATTCTATATAAAGCATCACTTAGGAGTTTTTATCGATCAGAGCCAAGCCTTTGCGATCATGATACTTTTCTACTCACTTTTTGATCTAATTTCTCCACCACTGGACCAAATAACTTTGAATAGTAGAAATAAGTTTAGTTGTAAGAAATAAGTCACGAGGTCCCTAATAAATAGGGTAATCAATATCTAATTATAATATTGTTACCCATTTTCGTGTCCTCTAACAATCATTTTAAAGAAAAATATCTATACCGTATCAAACAATTAATTTCTTTATTTATAGTATAATTGCATTAATATGACAAATTAAGCCTAGCAATAAGTCAGAAAATTTGTGTATGTATATGGCATATTCAAGATACTATATATAGTCTTATTGTTGAAAATGACATGGATATACACAAATCATAAATATAATACTTGAAAAATATTTCTTCAACTTTATTTTCTAAAGATTAAATTCGCATATATGTTAATTGAATTAGACCCCACCAAAGTAATACATTGATGGATTCAACAATTCCACACCCCCGCTTCCTACTATTTTCATGAATGCCACCATTTTCCATCTCCAATCTTTTTAAATTTCATCTTTCTTCTTTTTTCTGTTCGATCATTCCTGGAAATTTCTCAAACTATTTCTCATCACTTTCATGAAATTATTTTATTTGTCACCATCCTTTGACGGGGATAAATATAGTATGAAACCTCAATCTTCCGGCAACTGTGTGACTAGGAAAAATAAAAAGAATGAATGTTGTGTCTTGTATTTCATATACAATCGTTACATATATATAGAAGATAAGAGAGCCTCAATAGTAATGGCTCACGATGACTAATAATGACTATTAATGAAGATTATTCCTAATCCCTACAAATTAGAGATTCATATAAATATAATAATGACTATTAATGAAGATTATTCTTAATTCCTACAAATCAGGGATTCCTATAAATCAGAATACAATTTGCTATGTAATCCCTGTCAGCCCCCGCAAGCTGGAGCATAGATGTCTTGGATGCCCCACTTGGACTTGAGTTCATGAAACCGAGTAGGATGAAAGGGCTTTGTCATATGTTCGCAACAAACGGTCTCACAAGGGACCTAACAATATACTTCTCACGTCTTGTGAGAGGCAAACACCAAACGATCTCATCGTGGACTAAAAAATACTCCAAATGTCTAATCAAGGACTAACACCAAACGGTGAACAAAAGTGAGTAGAAGATAAATTAGAATACAAAAAAAAAGGTGATTAGAAGAAATAATGTGGAAAAAAAAAGATGAAGAAGACCATGTTAACTCCTTCTTAGAGAGAGACCATGTTAACTCTCTCTTGGAGGGAGACCAAGTTAACTCCAAAAAAAAAGGATATTCTCTCTAAAGAAAATGAGAAGAAAAAAAAAAACTAGAGGTGAGGACACAACCTTGGCTCTGATACCATGTGACTAGGCAAAATGGAAAGAATGAATGTTGTGTCCTGTATTTCATATACAATCGTTACATATATATAGAAGATAAGAGAGCCTCAATAGTAATGGCTCATAATGACTAATAATGACTATTAATGAAGATTATTCCTAATCCCTACAAATCAGGGATTCCTATAAATATAATAATGACTATTAATGAAGATTATTCCTAATCCCTACAAATCGTGGATTCCTATAAATCAATACAATTTGCTATGTAATCCCCCTGTGTTGTGTGTTATATTTATATATGAGATAAGATATTGTCACTACTATTTTTTGTCACAACCAATGTCACTACCACTTTTTCATCGTTACATCGAATCTCAATAAGAAAGAGAAATGATAAAGGTATATGAGATTCTGATCTAACTGTGAAAAAGTGATAGTGACATTGGTAGTGACAAAAATGGAATGACAATATCCTATCCCTATATATATATATAATATGATGTGATGTTATTATTTTTATTTTGTTTTTCTAAATATTAGGTTTGAACTAGTCGCCTTCGCTTTTCTGGAAGCATTATATTGTGCATGTTTGGTATGACTTTTGGAGAGCCCAATTAGATTTATGCACTGTTTGAATCAAATTTATGGGAAAATGTATGATTGATTTTGAAGTTCCAATTGGACTTACGGACCAAAAGTAATTTATTTGAAAAGTTGCTTTGGGGAGCTTTTGTTCCAATCGGACTTATAGACCAAGATCATGAGGTATTTTTTTAGTATCGTTCAGATCTCTCCCGAAATATATTTTTAGATCATTCATTACCCTAAAAAATATTTTAAGGTACTGATTGGTACTAAAGATAATTTTTTCAAAATCCTAAAATAATTTTTCAAGATCATAAAGTATTTTTTTAAGTACCGTTCAAGATCTTAAAGATATTTTTAGTATCATTCAAGAACCTCAAAAATATTTCAGATTGACTATAAATTTAAATATCAAAAACTACTTATACTACCGCCAACTTAAATAAATCACATTTCACAATTTGACTTTTACTCAATCTGATGTTTCCATAAGTTAGATTGACTAAACGTCATTTTTATCACCGGGCCACACAAACCTATTATAATTGTCAATTATCTTAAAGCTTAGTGGCATGCTTGTAAGTAGGTCAAGAGTGGATTGGATCCCACTTTAAAAAAAAAAAAAAAAAAAAAAAAAAAAAAAAAAAAAAAAAAAAGAGAGAGAGAGAGAGAGAGAGAATTCCAAAAGTTAAAGATACACAATTATAAGTGGATCCCGCATCGCATAACTTTTCCCAAAGGCATAAATGCAAGGAAGCACAGGTTGAACAGGAGAAGCTGGGATCTCATTCCCCTGTGTAATTAGTTTTGCTGCACAGTCTTTGTTGTGTACTCCTTTATATCAAAAAAAAAAAAAAAAAGGAAGCAACACGGAAATCCACAAAATTCCAAAGCCCGGACGACTTGACTTAAAAGGCCCCACGCGATAAAGTAAGGAGTTTCTTCATTTCACCAACAAAAAAAGTTGAGGCATTGATTTTATTAAGGGGTTGATGATATGGCTAAGATGATAAGCAGTCTCAATTCTATGAGGACGAGAATATAAATTTAAATTTTAGGAAGTATACTTATTGGGAGGATTTTAACTTTAATACTCTTGACAGAATAGAAATTAGGTTCAAGTCCAAAGTAACTTAAAGATACTCTTAGTTCATACAAAAAAACATAGATTAGTTCAGTTTTTTTGTTTTATAATAAGTGTGCATATCTATCACACGTAACAAAATTTAAAAATTGGCTTGGTAAAATTATAAATATTATACCGATTTTTTTTTTTTTTTTTTTTTTTTTTTATATGAGATATCAAAAACTTAACAGCCATATTTTCTACATGGTAGAAATTATATGATGTAGGAGTCTAGTGTATAAGTTAGTTAATATGGGTAATGTTAAAAGTCAGTTGAATTTTATGACAAATATTTTTTTATACAATTGTATGACAAATATCCTTAACCCTTTTATCTTTCTTGGCCAAAAAAGATCTTTTATCTTTCAACCACCTCACACATATTAAAACAGTTATTAAATTAATATATTTTGAAATTTTGCACCTTTCTTTCTAGACATAGGGCACATTTTGAGTAAAAAAGATATTAATAATTCAAACAATTTTTTAGGCATCTTATTTTAGGAACGAAACAAAGCTTTTTACGGAACCCTCACTCAGCAAAACCAAAAATCACTTGTGCTTTTTGAGAGTTTCCTAACTAGGCTATTCTCTAGTTGATACTTGATATCATTGCGTCTATTGATCTCCAGTTCATTACAAATTTGGATACATTTAAAAACTTTAGTTAATTATTTGTATAAAAAACTATGTATTAATTTTTATAAAAATATCCATGTTTTTAATCTATCATATTGATATATTGTCAATCTCTAGCTTATACATCATATGAAAATCTAACTATAGGAAGTTGTTTTAAAAAACATAGTAAATATGAGAAATAAAAAATAAAAATATTCTCTTTATAATTAAAAAACCTTAATTAATTTCTCCATATTTAAAATTGGAGAGAGTAATATACATGCATGCTGCCCATTTTGACTTGGAAGGCACTAGTGCAAGGACCAACAAACTTTTTTTTGTCATCGTCTATATATATATATATATAGAGAGAGAGAGAGAGAGAGAGAGAGAGAGAGAGAGAGAGAGAGAGAGAGAGAGAGAGAGAGAGAGAGAGAGAACCACAATTTCCGGTTTAGCTGCGTGCATTAGCTAGTTTGAATAAAATATACGTAGTGGTGTGGTGGTAGCTAGTGAATACATCAGCTAGTTTGAATAAGTATAGCAAATCGAGTTTCTGGAATTTTAACACTATAATTAAATAATAACTAATTAATGGAAAGAGAAAATTCCAATTAAATCCAACTCAAATACCAAAATCTAAATTTAGACCTACATTTTCAATAATTTTTTAATTAGGCTAAGAAATCTTATAAGAGATTTCTAAATATAGTTAAAAGATCAGAATACTCCTATGCAGTTAAAAAGACAAATTGAAGGGTAAGTGCACACCTGATTTCAGCGAGTTAAAATACATCATTGAATGGCGCAAAAAAAAAAAAAAAAAAAAAGCGTATTTACGTTTTAAAATCTAAAAAAAAGTACACTTAATTCTCATGAATATTCATAAAATTTAGCCAAAACATGAGTTGAAGACGATGAGAGATGAAATGAAGAAATTAAATGGGGAATGACTATTTTGAAAGGAAAACCTAACAAAACTTTTGTTAAGTTGGGAGAGTTAAGTATATCTAAACTGTCCAAATCAATGGCTATTTTGAAAGGAAAACCTAACAAAACTTTTGTTAAGTTGGGTGAGTTAAGTATATCTAAACCGTCCAAATCAAATTTGAATAGTCTAGATTTGATTTTTTTAAAATAAAAATTATTTTTTGGAAAATATAATAATAGTTAAAAATTATATTTATTTTAGATTTTATATCCATTAAAATATTCTTAAAAAATTCTATACTATTTTTTTTTTTTTTTTTAGAAAAAAAAAATCAAATCTCTACCTTATAAATTGAATTTTGACAGTCTAGATCAGCTCTCCGAGAGCGTGGCAGGAAATTGGTTCTGCTAAAGTTAGTGTTTTCAATATAATTAATTAACTAATTAATAAAGACTTGTATGGTCAAGCTAAAGTGGAATGGATGGAAATATAATGATGAGTTATGTTCCAAGCAATTAAATTAGACGTCCTGCACCTTCTTCTCAATTTCATCTTTCCTTTATGCTTTCTCCCATCATTCAAAGAAATTTCTCACATTATTTCTCCTCATTTTAAATTATTTACTAGTATCTCTCCGGGCTCTTTCTTATTCTACATTCTATCCTAAATATTACTCTCCGATCCTAAATATAAGATAAAGTTTATAACAATTTTATCTTATATTTAAGATCAAAGAGAGTATAAGATAAAATTTGTAGTACAATTTGTACTATAAACTTTATCATATATTTAAAACCGAGAGAAAATGCTTTTTTTCTCTTTTCTTATTCCACCTCACATTATTTTCACCCTTTTCTCATACATACGGCGCATTTGTTTAAAAAAAAATTCATAATTCAAATAATTTCAGAGCTATTAACTTACCGCGTCAATTGTTAAGAGTTATATGGTTGAAAAGATTATACACATTTTTTAAAAATATTTATCAAGGTTCAAGACGGAAACTTATCGGTAGAAGTAAGGGAACATGCGCTAAAAAATGAAAAGTATGTATCTTTTTCTTTCACCATGTCTTGTCGGGCATCTTCAGCTTCACTTTTCTTTCGTCTTCTTTTGTCTTTCTTCTTTTGATCTAGTAGATGATATATTTTTCTCTTTCTTCCCACGCATGCTTGTCTGAAGGAAATACCTATGAAGCTTCGTGGTGCCATATTCGCTACAACTTCAAACCTTCAATCTTTCAAGTCCCTGTGAGTGTAGATCTCTTTCTTGTTGCTTTACTCTTCGCGTGGTGGTACCATGGCGCATCGATCATCATCCTCTTCTATCACTTACAAATGGCCTTACGATGTGTTCCTTAGTTTTTATGGCGATGATACTCGCTTAGGTTTCGTCAGCCATCTCTATGAATCTCTCCATCGAAGTGGAATTCATGCCTTTATTGATTATAAAATCAGGGACGGTGAACACATCACACCTGCACTTTTCAGAGCTATTGAAAAGTCAAGAATAGCCATCATAGTTTTCTCAGAAAACTATGCAAACTCAACATTTTGTTTGAAAGAACTTGAAAAGATTGTCGATTGCTTCAAGGAGGAGAGCCGGTTGATATATCCAGTATTTTACTATGTGGATCCCTCAGAACTACGACGTCCCAGAGGAAGCTATGCACAAGCACTGGCTCTACAGGAGGAAAGATTCACAGACAACAGACACAAGGTGAAAAAATGGAGGCAGGTTCTGTCTCAAGCTGCTGACCTCAAAGGCTGTCATCTCAAACCCAAGTATATATCTTCTAGCTCTTTTTATTACTAGTATTATTTTTCCATGTAACAACATGAAAATGAATGCTTGGTCAGCGTGGTTCCATTTTTGTCGGGTTAACACGGTTTTGGTGAAATATGCTCCGATTATTTCTTAGAAAACTCATCGGAAAACATGTTTTTAATTTTATTTTCCTAAAAAAGAGAAAAAGTAACCAAGCACGCCGTATTCCCCCCATTATGCAGAGCGGCTCACTTCCATTAACTAGCTAGAACACCGTTAATCCATACACGTGGGTAACAATACTTAAATTATATCTATCATTTGTATAACAAACTTGCTGTATTTTTCAGTTAACCGGGATTGAATTTAAAATAATGCTACAAGAACTTTCATATTTCATTATTTATTATGTGAGGAATATTGAAAGTCTATCTTATTGGAACTAAAAATGTGCGTCTTACAAATTGGCCAGGATTGCAAATGAACAAGAGTGTATTACCAGGATCACTAGTGAAGTTGCTGCTAGGATTAACTTAAAGCCTTTACATGTTACAAATTATCCAGTTGGACTTGAGTCTCGAGTGAAGGAAGTCATCTCTTGTTTAGATCTTAGGTCCACTAAGAAAATTAAAATGATAGGAATTTGGGGAGCTGGTGGAATAGGTAAATCAACTATTGCAAGAGCTGTATATAATTCCATTGCTGATAATTTTGAAGGTGTATGTTTTCTTTTTGAGGTAAGAAAACATTCTGAAATGCCAAATGGTTTGTCACATCTTCAAGAAAAATTATTGGTTAGATTAGTCATGGAGAAAGATCTCAAATTGGGTGATTATCATGAAGGAATACCAATAATAGAACACAGGCTTGGTCAAAAGAAGATTCTGTTGATTCTTGATAATGTTGACGAATCAAACCAATTAAAAGCACTTGCTGGAAGTTGTGATTGGTTCGGTTATGGAAGTAGAATCATCATCACCACTAGAAATAAGCAATTACTAAAAAGTCATGGTATTAAAAGCATTTATGATGTCAAGGAATTAAATGGAGAGGAATCTCTAAAGCTGCTTACTTGGTATGCCTTTAAAAAAGAAAAAGTGGATTCCAACTATATGGAGGTTTGCAAACGTGTAACACACTACTGTTGTGGCTTTCCATTAGTTTTAGAAGTTATTGGTTCTTACTTATACGGTAAAGAAGTCCGTCAATGGAGTTCCGCATTGGATCAATTTCAAAGCATACCAGATAGAACAGTTGTGAATGCCTTGAAATTAAGTTTTGATATGTTAGAAGAAGTAGAGAAACAAGTTTTCCTTGACTTGGCTTGTTTTTTCAATGGTGAGAAATCAGCACAGGTCAATGATATTGTGCTATGTATTCATGGAATCCAACCAGAATATGCTATTAGAAATCTTGTTGATAAATCCCTTATAAGGATTGAAAAAAATTGTATAACAATGCATGACTTGATAGAAGACTTAGGTAAACATATTGTTCGACAAGAATCATCACATGAGCCTGGTGAACGTAGCAGATTGTGGTTTTATCAAGACATTCTTCATGTCTTACAACAAGATACAGTAAGATTGTCACCAACATGATGTTCATTTTCTCTAAAATGTTCCTAACTTATAATATCTAAGTTTTGAAATTTATTATGTGCTTTTCATTTTACAAGGGAACTAATAAAGTTGAAGCCATAATTCTAGACTTACCTGAAAGTATAGAAGTACAATGGAGCGGAGAGGAGCTAATGAAGATGAAAAATCTCAAAATGCTTGTGATAAGGAAATCATGCTTTTCTGAATGTCCCAAATATCTTCCAAATAGTTTAAAGTGGTTGGAATGGAAAGGGTATCCATTCAAATTTTTACCATTTGATAAGGTGAGTATATATACAAGTACCATAGTACTTTTCTTTTTGTTTCTTTGCCTAATTCTAAAAATAAATTGATTTTTGTCTTGCAGAAGTTTTCGAATTTAAGTTGTATGAATTTAAGAAATTGTAAATTTCTACAGCAAATACCAGACTTATCTGGAGCTTCTAATCTAACAGAATTGTGGCTTGATGGTTGCAAAAATTTAATTGGAATTCATGATTCAGTTGGATGTTTAAATAAGTTGAGGGAATTGAGTGCTATGGGATGCAAAAACTTGAAAAATTTTCCTTCTCGCCTTAGGTTGACATCTCTTGAGCATCTCAACCTTTGTGGTTGTTCAAGTCTTCAGACATTTCCAGAAATACCAATCGTGATGAAAGAAATGCGAACACTTCATATGTACGAGACAGCAATTACCGAACTACCATCTTTAATTTGCAATCTTATTGGACTTGAAACCTTAAGGTTGAAGGGATGTCCTAATCTTAAGCAGCTACCATCTAGCATTTGTACATTACCAAACCTTGAGACACTAAGGACATACGCTTGTAAAGGACTGAGTCATTTTAAGATGCGTGAAGGTGGTGATGAAGCAAGTTTGTATTGCTCAGCCATGTTATCGAAAATGGAACAGCTTTGTTTCTTAAATTGCAATTTATCAGATGACTCTCTCGCCTTTTGTGTTTCCCACTTCACTAATGTGATGCATTTAGATCTGAGGTTAAATAATTTCACAATTCTTCCAGAATGCATCAAAGAATGTCACAAATTGGAATATCTTTTGTTGGATGATTGCATTAAACTTGAGCATATTGGAGGGATGCCACCAAACTTGGGTCAATTTAGTGCCTTATGTTGCTCATCATTGACTGAGTCATCCAAAAGAAAAGTATTCAGGAAGGTATCTTTCGCTCCCTCCCCTTAGCTCTCCTTCTATAATTATATTCTTTTATTACTTACATCTTACTTAGCTTTTCTTTTTTGGCAATACACAATTGGCAGGCATTAAACATTCAACCTGGGAAAAGAAACTTCATTTTGCCAGGAAAACAACTTCCAAAAAGGCTCCATTATTATAATCAAGGAAGTTATGTATCATTTTGGGTTCGTAATGTATTCCCATTGGCTTCTCTTTGGATTCTTTTTAAAGATCACCGGCATCATGTCTACAATTATGAATTCTTAGTGCGCATCATTGACACCAAGGTGGGTATTATCTCTTCTAGGGGGAGGATTTTACGGAAAAGAATAATGACTGATCACATATATATATATGATATGCAAAGCATAATTCGCAGTACTGAAATCCACTTTGAAAATAAGTGGAAGCAAGTGGAGATTTCCTTTGAGAGCGAAGCAAGGGAAATCTATTTTGGAGTTCATGTATACAATCCACAAAGTAACTTAGAAAATATTCAATTCATGGACCCTAGAAGATACATTATCGTTACCAACGTGTTGCAAAAAATACAAGAACAAGAAGATTGGAAAGATGTCGAAGAAGATATGAATTTGGATTCAAACTCAACAAAAGATGCAGTGTCACTTGACAATCCCATGCATTACCAAGGTATTTTTTTTTTTTTTTTTTTTTTTTTTTTTTTGCCTTATCTGCCTTTTTATGCCACCATTGACATTCTTATTTTTATCGTTTGCGACTCCATTATTTCATCATCGACTTATTTTTTTCTATTTTCTTTTATTTTATTCTAATTTTTTTGGAAGAACTAAAAGAATCTATCTATAGTGGAGAGGGAAAGGAAAACATATGAAAGAGAAAATTATTAATATGCAAGTCCTATAGTTTCACTTGATTTTTTTACTGAAGTTTACGTAGTTATCGATCTTTTATTAAGTCCTGTAGTTTCACATAATTTTTAATGAGGTTAATGTAATTTTTTTTTCCTTTTATCAGACATTTGACACTACAGGAATTTTTGGGAGATTACTTGTTCTTATTAATAAGAGACTCCAAAAAATTATGGAAATTTTTTTTTTTTTTTTTTTCATTTTTCATTAATTACTGTATCAATATAAGTTATTCAAAATCCAATAGCTATCCAAGTGGGCCTAACCCATTATCTACGTGAGAGAGATAGAGGTATATTTTTGAAAAATAATTTTCATTCTTAACATATTCATTAACTAATTTTAGATGGGAACAAATATTTAACTAATTTTAACCGATAGTTTAATTTACATAATATAGTTAAGAACCCAAAACATAAAAACATAACAGCCAACCAAATCGCCGGTCAAGTTAAAGCATCAACCGAATTGAAGTAAAAAAGGATATCACCACTAATTTTCAGGAGCATGCGTGAGACCATGGCAACAAACGAAGGTGAAGATGATATTTTCAACATAATATTTATTTAAACATTTATATTTGCTAAAAATAATATTTTATATAACTTATAATAATTATAATACATATATTTTCAAACTTTCTAATGTGTTGTAGAATTAATTAATTTTGATGATTATTATAATTAAATTTCATAATTTAAAATTTTTAACACATTTTTATTCATCATCATTTATTGCTAGTGTGAGAGACTAGAGGATTTTACTCTATAGTTTATTATTACTATTAATTAATATTGCTACAATTGTGGCCTTCAAAATTTGAGTTTTGTTCTATATTTTTAACATTATTTCTATTTTCATGGACAGAGAGAGATATTATGGAGAAGCTTCGACCTTATTGGGATTTACAAAATTTGAAAGTTGATGGTCATTCTTATAACAACTTGATTGAATTGCACCAAATTAATTGCAAAAACTGTTGGAGAATTCCTGCCCTTGGGCAACTACCTGCTTTGAGGACCTTAACTATTAAAGGATTAGAAAGTGTGGTGGCTATCGGTTATGAGTTTTTCCATGGAGATGATTCTACATCACTTGTACCATTTCCATCCATTGAAACTCTTCATTTTGAAAATATGATCTCATGGGAAGAATGGAATTCAATAGATGTGGATGCTTTCCTAAGCTCCGCACTCTTCGCTTTCATGATTGTCCCAAACTAATTGGAAATTTACCTCGCCAACTTCTTTCTTTAAAGAATCTGAAGATTGAAAGATGTCCACTGCTTGCTTCTTCTATCTCGAAGTGCTCATATTTTCATGAGTTAGTTTTAATTAAAAGTCCAAATGTAGTGTTGCAAGAGCAAGAATTGCCACGTTTCCTACGCCGTCTAACAATTTCAGGGACACAAATGTCGACACCTCTATTTAAAAAGAAGCATGTTAAAGATTTAATTGTTCAGGAATGTCCTGATGCAATGCCACTTGCAGTGATTCATATGCCACATTTAGTGAAAGGGCTAACTATAGCAGATTGTGAGAATTGCAAGTTTGATTTGGTTTCAAAGGCACCTCTTCGTCATCTCCGAAGGATTTCCATTTATAATTGCAAGTTTCTGAGGTCCTTGTTTGATGATATGAAACGTCTTCTCCCAATTTTAAAAGAGCTATTTATAAAAGGATGTCCAGAACTTTGTTGTCAATAACCTTACCGTCAAGTTTACAACAACTTGAGATAAGAGAGTGTGACAAGTTATTATCATGTCTTACAGAATGGTATCACCTTCCAGCTATCACTCAGGTTGGCATCTATTTTCCAAATGCGGAATGGCATTGCAAAGGGCTTCAACATCTAACCTCTCAAGAACTACAAATTTTGGATTCTCCCAACATTGAGAAAATAGAAGGAGAAATTATGCCTCCTTCTCTACAAAGGCTCCACCTTTGTGAATATGGCTTTCTCTTAGAACAATGCCGGCACAATGATAAGGGTATTCGGCCCAAAATCTCCTACTCTTTCAGGTAGCATTGATATGATTCCTTATTCCAATTATTAGTTTAATACTCCCTTTGGTACATTTTTATAAGCAACAGCTACTGAGGACACCTAAATTAAATTGTTGTTTAAGATTAGTTAAAAATAATAAGTATGTCGGAAAAATCTTAAAAATAATAAGTATGTCGGAAATGTGAGTGTGTGTATATATTCCCCCCCCACAAATATACCTTTATTTATAAAGATGGTGAATGAGAGAGAATGATTGGTGGGTAAAAATGGAAAAAGTGCATTAGATTTTTTGGCAATTACAAATTGTTGCTTATATTACCAAACCTAAGTGACAAAATGTTGCTTATAAAATATGGTAAAAAATGAAAAAATGTTGCTTATAAAAAGAACAGATGGAGTATTATTACATTTTGCTTATTGCATGCTTCCATGTAAAATGTACCTTAGTATTTAAATATATGATGTGCTGAATTAATCTGCTGAAATTATTTCTCCCTTATGTGCAAAGTGTATACAGATTCATTTGAGTGAAAGTGTGAAATAAACTTCCAAGTCTCTATTTCTTATTTTTAGTACTTTTCGTTACTCTAAACCTCTAAAAGCATGCATTTCTCTTATTTCTGGAAATCTCTCCCTATTTAATTGTTCAATGATTTACTTTAAATGCTTTCATTTAATTGTTCTTTTAGAACTCCCTTCCAAGCCAATAAGTTACTTTTATTCAAGTACTTTTTTTTGAAGAGTGAGTATACTTATTATTCCCAGATACATAATTCAAAAGTCTATCTAAGTTATTGCATAAATCATCATGTGATTACATTAATCATATTTGAATTAGTACAACTGTTAACTCTCAAACTCAAAGCTATTTATTTTTTGCAGTTACTGGGAAATTGGCACATCCTCTAAAGAGGAAGACATGAATGATACAACACTTCAGGTAATTCTAGCTAAGAGTGAAAATAGCCAACACCCCCCCCCCCCCCCCCCCCCCCAAAAATAATAATAATAATAATAACAACTTTGTTTGAAATGATTTTGTATCCTTGAATTAAGGACATGATTCTGCATCATTGAATTAAGGTAAGTGGTTACAAACACTCCTTGCTAAAAAAAGTTCAATAAGGCCTTATTTAATATGTTTATCTTTCTTTCTCTTTTATGCCTTCTATTTTTCATGTTTTCTAGTTTTGTATCTGTTAAGACTTTTACTTCTATTGTTTAAGTTGTATTCATTTTTTTGTTTTGGGTTGTGATGTCATGGCATTAGAAGTTCAGGTGTAGGAAAGTCTACTTCTATTGTTTGCATTTGTTTGTAGTAATATTTGATGTAAGCATGGTATTCCCTCGCCATAAGTAAGGTCTATCAGTAAAATTTGGAAACATAGAGGCTTTTATTATTATTATTATTATTATTATTATTATTATTATTATATATATATATATATATATATAACTTTGTTAACATGATTCCTTAACGGTTTGGAGATAGTAGGAGAAATAGTAAGCCGTCCATCATTATTTGAAACAAGGCATTTGTTATAAATACATGATGAAGTTGTTTGAATTAAAATGTATGATGAAGTTGTAATTTAACATATTGATTTCTTTTCTTTGATGCATACATTTAGGGACTTTTCAATCATCTATTCAGAAAAAGAAAACGACAAGTCAAGAAGTATTTGACAAAAAGAAAACGACAAGTCAAGAAGCCTTAATTGACAAGTAGTCGACCTGCACTAATGACAACTCAAGGTGCAACATTTGAGAAATTAGGGCATAACAAGTCATGGTGCTACCAATAACAAATCAGGACACCTAAATGGACAAGTCAGTGCCACTAATGAAAAGTAAGGGTATATTCTTCTTTTTACATTTCAAACAAATCCTTGAAATTTCGTATCATTTTGATGATTTCATGGAACTTGATAGGAATAATTTGTCTTTTTTGGGAGTCTGGGACCTCAATGTAATTTTTGCTAAATATATCATTACATATTTCTGTAAATAACATAAATTAGTTATATGGCTCGCCTGGAGCAATTGGAAATTTCATTTTTCAAATTGAGCTCAACTTATGCGTAGTGGTAACTTTCAATATAAAATTAATGTATCCAACCCAAACCATTCCTCACTCGAAATTAATACATTCACTTTCTCAATTCTTTTGTTTTTGATGTTTGACGTGAAAATTCATAATGTACCTATCCTACTCTTACGAACAACATAAATGTTTAATATTTTCTATTTTATGAGAATGAATAAAAATCTTTTCATTATAATATCAACTAACAGATCCTCCAAATTCCCTAAATGTGGAAAAATTTTAAAATTGTAAACTAGGGAGGATTTTTTATTTAATTATTTTGGGGGAGGGGGGTGTTTATCTGAACATCTTCTATCTCCTAGGCCTCCTTCCTTTACACAAAACTTGTACATTCCAAGGAATAATTAATGATTGTACCAATTACATTTCCCGTTATTGATATGTAACACTTTTATGTTATTTAAAATAGGACATAATTGAGGAATTAATCTTAATTTTAAATATAAGACATATCTCCCAAATTTCTTATTTCCCCCAATTACCCCTATAATTAAACACAAAAATAATTAATGCTAAAAATAATGAGCATCAAATGAGTGGACTGCGGATGCAGCCATTTACTTTACTTCACCACATGTTAATTGTTTTAGAAATGTTTATTTATTTGATTAATTTTGGTTCGCCAATAATTTGTTCAAGTTGATTTGGTTGGGCGAGTTGGTTTTTTGATTGGGGCATGGTTTCGATGGATTTTTGCATAGAGTTTTTGTTGTCATTCTTTCGTCCATTGATTGAAGCGTGGTTTTTTATGAGCGTTTCTGTTTCAATATTCATGGTGTTGTTGAACCCAGAAAACGCGATTCTTTTTTGCTGTTTATGCTTTGCCTCTTTTTGTTACTTCTTAATCATATTCAAAATGGGTTAGGGGGTAAACTATTAGCGGTTTGTAATTCTCTCTGTTAATTTTGAGAGTGTAATGCATATAAAAGTAGATAAAAACACTTCATGTTATTGCGTTAATGACTTTCTTTGAGGCAATGCTACGTACTTTTCATGAAATGTAACATCTTTTCCTTCTCACTTGGAGTAATTGTAAATTAGCAGTCAATTAGAGTAAAACTGAATGTTAGTCTACTTGAAGGAATGACTAGTTATCTTTATTTTCTCATATTTTGTTTTGATTCTACTTCCATAATGTGGTACTATACTTCGCTGGCTAGTAATTTTGTATATTTGGCGATTAGCATGCACGAACTCATACAACTGTTCACAATTCCCATCACAAAAAGCAACATATCAAGAAAGCTTCTCATGGACCCCCTCCTACTGAAGGAGATCACCATCCAAGTGAAGATGAGGACTCTGAGCTGAGAAAGGTTACCTTGGATGGCATACCGAAGTTGCACAAGGAAGTCTTAGACACTAATACTGACACAGACAGTGATAGCAGTGATCATATTGAGTATATCGATGTGGAGAATTTGAATAATCCTGTTGTACTAGCTGAACCAGCACCTTTGGTATATACTTCAATAGAGCTTGAAATTGTGGATTTATCACTCTGGGTTTCTTCTGTAGAATTCAGTCTGTTCTGTTTAATTATTTTCTGTTTGGATGTTAGTCTGTTCACATACACAGATCTATGGACCATCTATTTAGATATTTCATGGTTAAGACGATAGATTAGCAATGTTATTGAGAAAATTGGGAGAGCAGAAAGTTCAGAGGAAAGGAGTAAGAGACCAAACTCAATATATGATTGAAATATTCAATAATGGTGTGTGCATAAAAGTGATCCTGCAACCTCTAATACTGGTCCTAATACCTTTTCTTTTGGCTTCACTATGGATAACTTTTCTCTTACAAGACTGGCCTTAATTTGTCACCTCTGAACAAGATACTCAAGAAGTAACTCTTGTCTTCATGTACAAAATTTTCCTAAATCCTTAATACCTGATAGCAAAACTAAATAAGAATGTACTATATAATATTTTGGCCTTCTTTTTCTATGTTTTCTTTGACTCTCTTCTATGTTTACTCTCTTGGGGATCACTTGTTGGGGAAATGTGTTAGCACACCATTTGCAAAGAACCAAATCAAGTTTCAGCATGCTGTAATTGATTCCATTAACCATCCTATCTCTTGGATCTCTGTTTGAAATGTCGTGAGAAAGAGGAAGCTAAAAGATTAATGTATCAATGATTTCTGTTGCTATATATGCAGATGTAATTTATTTTCTATTGAGAAGTACGATGTGAAGTTCATTCCTACTTATTGGTTGATATTTAGTGACGTACGGAATAGAATCTATCTATTTATATAGTTTGTTTGTATCCATTTTGAATTTTGAGGTTCACAAATATTGGGGATGAAGACAAACTCCTTACCTTATTTCAGCCCCGGTACTTTCTTTTGTTTTATAATATTATGATGCAGAGCTTAGCTAGAAGATAAAGGAACATTACAAAGCTACCTATAGATAACTAACTGTCTCATCTTTAGAACAAATTTAGAGAATAATCCTAACAGACTACAATAAGACTCCTAACAGTCTCTCTTACTTCATAAGAATAATTCAAGGTTTCTCAAGAATCATGTAAGGTTTCAAAAATAAAAAATGCCAAAAAAGAAAAGAAAAGAAAGGATCAACGATCATGTCAATAAATAGTAAAGTAGTGGTGCTCACACGTTTTACTTTTAATAATATATTGATGATTTGGATTACTTCATTTTGAAATAGAGCATAATTGATGTGGCAGAGCACACTCAGTAGTTGCCAAGTAGTCAAGTCAAGGATTTGTTAGGCTTGATAAAAAGTGCAGAAAGAAGTAAGATGCCTCTCTGAAGCACTTAACAATTTTCCCCTCATCTCCATATTTACAGTTCAATGGCTTGTTACCTTTTGCTGAGAAATGTTAGTTCTTGTGGCAGACATCCATCTTTTAAATCAAGCCACAGTTCATGCAATTGGAGACCTTGAAAAGGTTGTATCCCAGAAGAAAGCATTGCAAGGAGAAATTAACTTGTTGGAGATGAGGTTGGTAGAAACTGATGCACGGATTAAAGTTGCCACCCAGGAGAATATACGTGTGGAATACCTGGAAAACCATTTAGAGGCGCTGCGTATTGAGATGACTCGCAAGGGAATTACTGAAGGAAAAGGCACTGAATTGCATGATTCACAGCACTCTTTGACTCAGAATGATACAATTCACTCCCTTACTGAGGAGCTTAGCTCATTAAGAGCAGAAAATGCCTCCTAAAGAATGCCATCGAATCATTGAAAAAGCTTAATAATGTCAGGAATACAGGTGAACGTTTAGTAATGTTGGAAAAGGAGCGCACAACTTTGGAATCTGCTGTAAAAGACTTGGAAGCAAAATTGTCAATTTCTCTGGAAGATGTATCAAAACTATCTATCTACCTTAAGAGTTAAATTCAATAATTTATCAGAAAAAGTTGAAAATTTGCAATTTTTTCTTGATAAGGCAACAAAACAAGCTGATCAAGCCACAATTGTTTTGCAAGAAAATCAGGACTTGCAAAGAAAGGTTGATAAATTGGAACAATCCCTTGAAGAAGCTAATATTTATAAGCTGTCATCAGATAAATTACAAAAATAATATGAACTAATGCAACAAAAGATAAAGCTATTGGAAGACCATATTCAAAAGTCCAACGAAGAGCTACAGTCTTATGTTCAGTTGTATCATGATTTTTTTTTTTTGAACAATAGTTGTATCATGATTCAGTGATGGAATTTCAAGACACAGTTAATACTCTAAAAGAAGAAAGCAAGAGAAGAGCACTAGATGAACCAGTGGAACATATGCCATTGGAATTTTGGAGTCGGTTATTGCTTAAAATTGATTGTTGGTCGCTTGAAAAGAAAATTTCAACAGATGATGCTGTTATTGAGAGAGAAGGTGTGGGAGAGAAATAGGGGTATTCGGGATACGTACATGGCTTGCAAAGAGCAGAGTGAACAGGAGGTTACTTTTGCATTTCTTGGCTTACATCTTCTGCAACAAGGTATTATTTTTTAAATAGTAAATTGTAGTATATGCATCTTCCCTTGTCTCATGCATACCTTATTTTCTTCTTTAGTTCAGGATTATATGTGATTCAGATTGCAGTAGAGATGGCACCAATAGCTAAGGTGAACTCATCAACTTTCTTTTTGTTTTTCTCAATAGAATTTTCCGTTAGTAAAAAACATGTCGAGCTGTAAAATATATTCCATCAATCCTATCCAAAAAGGACTGCTGATCAATTGGAAGAATCAGTTGAAGAAGCTAATGGATTCTGATATTGCAAGGACTCCGGGAAGGGATGTTTCATTTTTCTCCGACAGTTTTCCAATGAAAAAGTTATTAAATATCCCTTCAACTCAGATGTAACGGATGCATGAGGTCTCTGTTGTCTGATTGTTAGACTGGATCTTTTAAATTTATCCTAGGATGTTATTCTCTGCTTTCAGTTACAATATTTTTTTCACATTTACTCATAATTATGTTAGGTTTTTTGCCACAGGTTGGCGGTTTGGGGGATATTGTCTGTGGTCTCAGTAAAGCTTTGCAGAAGAAAGGACACCTAATTGAGAAAAGATCTGGACATATGATCCCTAAAGAAAACGCATCTCCTTACTTGGAAGTATCCATGTATCCGAAAGTTACTTCAAATAGTCCAATAGCTGTGATAATCAACTGGTTCATGTGTGTTCGGATGAGAGTCATACCTTTTGGAGCTCGAACCTCAGAGGAAGTAGAAGCTCGGAGAACCAGAGAGAGAGTGATTCGGGAAGGAGACCACGCCGTTCCTCCTCCGTCATCGCCATCTCACCACCGTCGACCGCCTTCTCCACACCACACCTCCAGTTTCCGACGACTCTCTTGGGTCGAGACTGAGATGCGAGTTTGAGAGTGAAAGCACCGCGGACATGGAAGGAAGTTCAGAGCTCAGAGTCGCTTGAACCACACCGTAACTTCACTTCTCTCCCTCACCGTGGCGCTCTAATTTCATTCCACCCTATCAGCTTTAACAGTGCCATTGCCGGCGAACTTCAGAGCTGCGAGAGAGAGAGAGAGAGAGGAAGCTTGGACCATCGAGCTTCAGGAAGAAAGGAGAAGACTGAACTAAAAACTCCACTGTTGGCCATCTTTTCTTGAATTTCCCTGCGGGTTTGCTGATTCCGGCCAGCTGTTTGCAGATTCCGGCGAGGTTCTTTGATCTCAGTTTTAGAATCTTTCTACTTCTCTTCAATGGATTGTTTGATGCTTTAATCTCTATTAACATGTAACTAAATCGTTCGAATTTGGTGGAATGTGACTAGGATGTGTTTCAAATGGAAGTTTATCAGTTTTCAATTAGTTTTTATCATGTGTTTGGATACGTTGATTATGATTTTGTCAGGAGTAGAGCACTTAAATGGGTGGTTATTTATATATAATAGATTGTTCGTGTTGAATTTTATTGTTGAAGTACTTGGATTTTATATTGAATATTTTTTTTTTATGTTTTAATGAGATATCCATTATATGTTTATATGTGATTATTATGGTATGTGGTTAAATTAATTAATATTGAGTGTTGTGATTGTGTTCTTATTCAAGAGAAAGAAAAAGCTTTAAAATAATTTTCAAACACACATCAAGTGATTTTTAACAATTTATCTAAGAGATGACTATGAATGCGATTGTAGAATTAGTGATTGATTAGATAAATTGGACTCAAATGTCATTACTTGAGGTTTATAATTTGACTTAATGAAAAATTAACTCCCAAATTATTTTTGAGAAGCTAAGAAAGTCACCAAATTTACTAACAAGACTCATTTAATCATATAATCCTTTTTAATATGAATATTTCTTCTTTGTTTTTCAAAAATAGCAAGAAATATTAGAAATAACTTTATTTCAATAAATTTTAATTTAGAGAAAACCAATTTCAAAACTCTTTTTCTAACCATGTTTTTAATATTCAATCTAACCAAAGAAAATCAAAATAAAACACTCATTAATGAAAGAACAAGTCATTTACACTATATTATATTTTAATTCATAATAAACTCTGTGATTTGCGGGTAAAGTTTGGGTCAAATCACACACAACTATGCATAATCTGTGGGCTAGTCACATGGACACACGGTTCAATATATACAATCCTAACCCAATACGTACATGTACAAGTCTAAACATTGTGTAAATGAATTTCTTTTAGGCAATGCACCGTACGTTCCATGGAAAGTAACATCTTTATTCCCTGACTTAGAGTATTTGTAATTTAGTAGCCAATTATAATAAAATTGAATGTCAACCTGCTACTTAAAAGAACTAGTAGTTGATACAAACAAGCTTTTAACTATTACTTGAAAACCATTAGTTGTTGAAGTTGAAGGAAACAGTGAGGCGTTAAGAAGGCCCTTTTATATTGGCTGGTGATATACAAATGCGAGCAACACAAAATACACAAGTGGCCGGAACCTATAGCAGTTGCTCTTATAATCTTCATTTGCCAATCATCACCACTAGTTATAACCAACACTTTCAATTCTGATTAGATTAGTATTTTAATTTATCAAATGGGAAAATTATTTCAATTTTATACATTAATATACAATTAATACTCCTCTAGTCCTAAATGTAAGGCATTTTTTTCATTTTATATCTTATATTTATCTTTTTTCTCTGAGCTAATTTGTCTAAATTATAAATTGATTTATTATATGATGTTATACATAAATATTTTAAAGAGATAATATCACATATGTTATAATTAAGTAATTAATTTTGCTTCATGAATTAGATAAATAAATCTTATACTAAGAACCATAGAAAATTGATTTATTATATAATGTTAATACATAAGTATTTTAAAGAGATAATATCACATATGTTATAATTAAGTAATTAATTTTGCTTCATTAATCTTTATGAATTAGATAAATAAATATTATATTAAGAACCATAAGAGTATAAAATTTATAAAAGAACATATGTTTCATAAGTTATAAACAATACTCCATACAACAAATATAAAATTCTATATAAAGCATCACTTAAAGTTTTTATCAGGGTCAAGGCATTGCGATTAGACCAAGTAACTGTAGGTACTAGAAAGAAGTTAAGTTGTAAGAAATAAGATAGGAGGTGCCTAATAAACAGGGTAATCAATATCTATTTATACTACTATTACCCATTTTCGTGTCCTCTAACAATTATTTTAAAGAAAAATATCTATACCGTATCAATCAATCAATTTCTTTATTTATAGTATACTCGCATTAATATGACAAATTCAAGATACTATATATAGTCTTATAGTAGCCTAATGACATGGATATATATACACAAATCATAAATATAATACTTAACCAAGTAATCACCATGTTTATTAGCAACCCAAATTATTCAATTAAGATACTGAAGAAAGTGGAGAACTTGAAAATGCATTAGCAGCATTAGAAGGATATAAATTACCCACACACACACGAGTATTATATAAAGCATTCACCACTACGCCGCAGCTTCCTACCATTTTTATGAATGCTCATCATTTTTTAATTCCAGCTTTTGTCTTTTTCCTCTTCGATCATTCATGGAAACTTCAATGATTATTTCTCGTCGCTTTCTTATATTTACTTCCTAAACTCTTTTATCTTCCAACCACCTCACACATATTAAAAAAGTTATTAAATTAATCTATTTTCACCTCACACATATTATAGGGCACATTTTGAGTAACAAATGTATTAATAATTCAGAAATTTTTTTAGGCATCTAATTTTAGGAACGAAACAAAGATTTTTAAGGAACCCTCACTCAGCAAAACCAAAAATCACTTGTGCTTTTTTGAGAGTTTCCTAACTAGGCTATTCTCTAGTTGATACTTGATATCATTGCGTCTATTCTCTAGTTCATTACTAATTTACAAATATTTAAAAAATGAAGTTAATTATTTGTAATTAAAGGGAGTAGTTTTTCAAAACATAGTAAGTATGAGAAATAAAAAAAATTAAAATATTATGTTTAGAACTAAAAGACCCCAATTAATTTCTGCATATACAAAATTGGAGAGAGTAGTATACATGCATGCCGCCCATTTTGACTTGGAAGGCACTAGTGTAAGGACCAACAAATTTTTTTGTCATCATCCATGGGAGATAAATATGATATAGAACTGCAATCTCCGGTAACTGCTACGTGCATTATATGGTAGTCTTAATTATAAGACTTAGTTGACTTTTTTTGGAGAGATTAAGGAAGCCAAATAAGTTACTTAACTATTTCATATGTTGTGTATCTTTAGATTATATATTAGTTTATTAGTCAAACTAATTAGTTTGAAGAAAAATAAAAAATAAAAAAACTCTAAAATAATTTAATTAGCTTCCTTAACGTATTTAAAAAAGTCAACTAAGTTTTATATTATAACCGAAGGGAGTATATAAATATACATAGTGCTCGAATTTAAACAACCAAAGGCATCACCGGCTCAGTTCAATCCTAATGTTTGGGAAAATAAATTAAAAATGATTACATAAAGCTAAGATAAGATGAGTATAAAATATACGTAGTGGTGGACTGGTGGTGGTGGTGAGTTGGCCTATATGCTTGGCTATACCAATAAATTAGCTAGTTTACATAAGTAGAGCAAATCGTGTTTGTGGAATTTAACACTTTAATTAAATAATAACTAATTAATGGAAAGGAAAACTTCAATTAAATCCAACTCAAATACCAAAATTTAAATTTAGACCTACACTTTTAACAAATTTCTTAATTAGACTAAGAAGTCTTATTAGATATTTATAAATAGAGTTAAAAGATCAGAATACTCCATTGTAGTTAAAAAGACAAATTGAAGGGTAAGTATATGCTATAGGGGAGCAGATCTCTGAATGCTGCTATGAAAATTCGGATCATTTAGTAGAAACAATAGTGTTTTGTATGTGTTTTTGAACACTTCAACCTGAACTTGTAACATCCCATTTTTAAAAGCAGTATATTTTTTTTTCATCGAGTAGAGCATCGGAGCGATTGAGTAAGCGATATTTATATTCAAAATGCCGTAAGTCCGGCGATTACGGTAGTGGTACGTTATACCGAGTGTTTTCAAAAGTAAATAACAAAAGAAGAAAGTCTTTGGTGAGTCCCTATGCGTGCGCTTGCCTTTCTCCTCGATCCTCGGTCCTCCGACCCCGACGCTATGTCAAGAGGCGAGGTTCAATGCCCATTGAACCTCGAGGGTGTGATTAACCTCATGTTTATATATACAACATAGACGGTATATGAGCATACAAACAAGCTTATCCCAACAAAGCACACACGCCCCACGCGGATATGTCGCACTTAGCATACGTTTCGCACCTAGCAATCGTTTCGCACCTAGCATTTCGCACCAAGCATTTCGCACCAAGCATTTCGTACCTAGCAAACGTATCCCAACACCCGGCAAGCATAATAACGAGTACATTGAACATACCACGAGCTATCAACTACCTCACATAAACATACCATACACATAGCACATGTACGCATACAATAAACATCGAGTTAGTGTTACGATGCACGTGAACGTACCTTCGTTGACGGAAAACGGTACTTTTTGTGATGACGGCGGTACAACGGGGGTACGTGATTACGAGATATCCTATAAGGATAATATCATATTATCAAGGCCCAACATCATAATAGGCATTTTAGGTACAAATTACCATTTTGCCCCTAACTCTCCTAATTGGCGGAAGTTCGCCAGAACTTCGTTACTTTAACTCTAATCTTCCAAAATTTTGACATATCTCCATCTCCAATATGTTTTTGAAATAAATATCATATTTATCCCTAAGACATGATATCTAAACTAACTTGGAAGATTAAAGATTAATATAGCATTTCTACTATAACTACAGGAAGGAACTACCAAAGCTTAAGACTAGGGACAGAAGAACTTACACAAAGACTTCGCTACTCCTTTTCCGAGCTCCTCCTTGCTCTCACTTCTCTCTAACCTCTCTCTAGGATTCCTTTGTGAATTGGTGAGTTTGAAGAGAAATGTGAAAGGCTATTTATAGGAAAAGCTAAAGGATCTCATCCCTTGGATCAACCTTTGCATCAAGGGCTAGGATGATGAAGATGTGGCCTTATGAGCATCACTCATTTTCCTCTTCTCTTCACCACAAAAATGTCCCCTTACCTTATGCATTTACGATAAAATCCACGATCGGTGTTACAATCGCGTAATCTTAGAAAATCTCAAAAATGCGGGAAGCAGAGCCTTGAAGTTCTATTCTTCCTCTTTGGAAATATCGAGTTAACTAAATTTTTGATTCCATTAAGGGTATTAGTTTAATACGTTGAACATTTTGAACAGTATTTGTCGATTCTGAGAAATTACTTCGGGTAATGCTAATTTCGGGACAAAAATCCGCTTCATAATATGTCAGTTGTTTTCTACTTAGTTCAAGGATTTCAAGTTATGATTTATTTTCCATTGGTTCTCACTTTTCTTATCTGCCCTTTGTTTACAAAATATCTTTTCATCTAATCCCTATTCGCCCCTTGATTCACGGAAATGACTTCCGCTAACACCGACTTACGGACAAAAATTCACTTGTTTGTAATATGTCGACCTAAGAAACTTAGTTCATGGTTTTTAGATAGGATTTAATTTCTATCGGTTACTCATTTATCCAATTTGGTTCTTCCACAAATATCTTAATTATATTATTATTTAATTAACAAAATATCATGATATTATCTTTGAAAAACCCACAACCCTTTTCACACTCAAATTTTGGTTTTCTCTTCCCTTTATTATTATTATTATTTCTTTAATTTATCTAAATTAGCTAGAAGCTTAATTAGAGCCTTAATCCCATGATTAGCAATCTTTTAGGATATAGGGTTTTCATGTTCTTAATCTCACCAATTTTTCTTAATCTTTTCTAATTGATTAGCAAACACACTTTATGCTAATATTAGCCATAAACACTTAATTAAAGGATTTTCCATAATCTACCTTAAATATTCTCTTGTTCGAGGCTTAAACAATTAGCCATTAATTACTTAACTAATCACTTCCTAATTGTTGATAATTTTCTTAATTAGGATTAATCATTATCTCACAACTATTTTACTGATATTGGTATTTTATGCTCCATGTAAAATATTAAAAATCATAGGGCAATTTATGCTCCCCAAAATTATATTTAATTTTGCCTCATTATTTTTCAAGGGAAATAATCCCAAAAATTCCTAAAATTAGAGACAACATACTTTCTAATTTTCAATAAATATTTTATTGCCTCTTGGGATTTATCATAATATTTTCGGGGCATTTCATGGCCCATAATTGCATTTAGGGATTTTGACACTTTAATCCCTCTAATTTCATTAGAAATTTCCCTAGACAATAGAATAAGTATCATACAAGGTTTTAACACCACATATTCACCTATTTCCAAATAGGTATTATTTGCTAAAATATAGTATTCCAGATAGATAATTATCCGGGTATTACAGAACTCATTACGCACTAATGAAAATTCTGATAGATGCTTCTTGGCTTCAACCTGTTTCCATGAGTGTAATAGCTAAAATTAAGTCAAAATTGGTCATTTGTATGTGTTTTTGAAGTCTGAAATTGTCATCACTAAACAAGTCCTTGCAGACAAGAACATGGATGCATTATTGTCTCTACGATCTCTTTGTTTTTGTGACTGATGTTCTCTTGATATATTCATCACTTACCCAAAAAAATGTCAGCTATTCAAATAAAACATTTAAAATCATTTTGTTTAAAGTTTGACTGAAGAATAAAGCAATATCTATCAAGTAGGGTTGTCGTATTTATATGTGGACTTTTCTGATTCTTTTCTTTTGCTCTTTTTCCAAAAGCCAAGTGGGAGTGCATGACAAATTAAACAACACGCATGGCAACACGGTAATGTACACACGGTGACCGTAAAAATATATTTTGAAATGGTCTCATAAGTTGCTTATGTTTGTTTATCAGACCATCTCAAAATAGTTTTTCTCCAATTAACTGAGGACTTTTCTCAAATTTCCCCGTTTCCCATTAGAATTTGATAAATTGTCTCATAATTTGCTAATGTTTGTTTCATAATCAAATGTGTAATTGGAATATTTGGATTTTTTTTTTTTTTTTTTTTTTTTTTTTTTTTTTTTTTTTGTGTGTGTGGACAAATTTAAAAACATAATAAACTTAAATTAAGATGTATGAAGATGTTTTTTTTTTATTATCAGAATGTATGAAGATGTTAATAGGGGTATGAAATACGGGCAAGCACATAATAGAATTGTGCTACTTTGCCTGATTTTATGGAAGCGGAAGTTGATTGAAAACATCCTAAAAATTGCCCTTTGCCTTGTATGGGTACTCTCTTGCAAGTAGGTTGTGGGCGGGTCGAACCGTCCTTAACCTAAAAAAAAAAAGGAAAGAAAACATTGCAAAACTAGTGGGCCTTGCAGAGTGTAACTTTTCCTAAAGGCATAAATGCAGCGAAGCAACATAGAAATCCACAGCCAATGAGAGTTGGCATAGATGGTAAGGGATCCAGGACTAGGCCCTTGGGTCGTGGGTTCGATCCCTTACGCCGTCGTTGCAGGACTCCTTTGGTAGGCGATCTCGTAAGTCCCCGTAAGTGCTCATAGAGCCGGGCCGTGCCCACGGCCTTGGTGGGGGCGATGTCGAACCCCTCCAAAACTTTTTTCTACCAAAAAAAAAAAAAACATAGAAATCCACAAAAGTCCCTAACACGGATGACTTGACTTAAAAAGGCCACAAGTGACATAAGAAAGGAAGGAGTTTCAGCACTCTTCTGTAAGCCTTCGAGTGTTAGCGCAGGGAGTCACCATATATAGAGAGATCCGCGGTAAAGACCACAGACTGAAAACGTCTTTTTTTAACCAAAAAAAAAAAAAAAAGTGGAGACATTAATTTTATTTAAGGGGTGATCAAGATAGTAAACAATCTTTACCTATAAAGAAGAGACTACAAGTTTAAATCTCGTAAGCTATATTTGTTGGGAGGGCTTTAACCTTAATGCTTTCGGCCCGATAGAGGCCCAAGTCCGAAGTGACTTAGAGATACTCTTAGTTCATACCAAAAAAAAACACACACACAAATTAGTTCAGTTTTTTTCCCCCTAACAAGCTTGTATATCTATCACATGTAACAAAGATTAAAAATTGGCTTGGTAAATTATAAATATTATATCATCATTTTTTATATCTGAGATATCAAATACTTAACCGCTAGTGGTAGACTCGGGAATTTCAATGAAGGGGGCGAAATTAAAAAAATATTATATCATAAATAAAAGTACTTGAAATACAATAAAGACCTAATATACAAAAAATTAAAATAAATCTATTACAAACCTAAAATCCATTAAAAGCAAAATGATCATTTAAAAGCCTAAAAATTTCAAAATCTAACAAATCCCTAAATTTTTCATAAAGCAAATTCCATCCAACTAAAAGATAAGAGACTAGAAAGATCTCCACGCTAGAGACGACGAAGGGAATGTAAGAACCGGCTGTCACCCAAGAGGGGGGTGAATTGGGTGTTAGATTAAAACTTTAGTTACTTTGAAAATCTTTTTGTAACTTATCGAAATCAGTTTATAAAACAATAATCGAGTCCTTCAAATATATAACACATTCAAACATGTATCTTTGGAAAAGTAAGAGATCGGGGAAGAGAATGTGCAGAGGCCGATTTATCTTGGTTCGGCCCAATCCTTGACCTACATCCAGTCCCCAATCACCGCTTGAGATTTTCATCCACTATCTTCTTTCAACTCGATTACACGTTCTGTACAAGAGGTAATCCTCTCACTAGGATTCACTACTCCCCCTTACAAACTATAATCAACACACCGCTTGATTACACACTCGTACTCGAAGTAATCCTCTCACTAGGATTCACTCCCCCTTACAAGCTGTAATCAATACAATGTGTTTCCCACACAAGATCACCCAATATTGAGTAACTCTCAGATAGATAGAATGATTACAATAAATCTTCTCTCTCATAAGTAAATAAATGAACACGAAGAACAATATTGATCATCTCACTCTCTAAATTTTGTCTAGACATGAAAACAGTGTAAATGATGTAAAAATCAGAGTATCAACACATTGAAGATGTAAGTTTGTGTCTTTGTATTTTTCTGCTTGAATCTATCTTCTATTTATAGGTAGAGATCAATATATGACCGTTGAGAAGATTCAATAACTGTTGGATAAAGAAATATAGCCGTTAGAACTTTTGCACTGACTTTTGATGTTCGACACAAATCGATATTTTGAAGATTTGCTTCTAATCCTTCATTTTAATCATCGAAACTCACCAATAAAGTAGTTAAACATATCTAGGAACATTAGATATTAATCATAGGAAGTATTAAGATCAAACAAGAAGACATTGCAAATTCGTCAGATTTGAAATTCTGAATCAGCGATGTAAACTCAAGTTTGGTTTATCTAAACTCGAGTTAGATTTTGTCTTGAATAGCTTAGATGCTCTCTGTCTTGTCTAAACTCGAGTTTCCAACTAATAGACTCGAGTTTGGCTCCTTTAAAACCAAGCAAACTCGAGTTTGCTACTTATAGGCTCGAGTTTGGATGTTCTTCAGGACCTGGTTGCTCTCTGTCTGAGCTAAACTTGAGTTTGTTCACTTATAGGCTCGAGTTTGGCTTTTTCCAAATGTTCATTTCTTCTCTGGAACTTTCGAGCTCGAGTTTGTGACTAATAAACTCGAGTTTGCAAGTTGTACTGTGACTTGCTTGCTTCTGACTTGGCCTGGCTCGAGTTTGTAACTTTGTCAACTTCCGAAGGCCATATCTCCTTGGTCTGAACTCTGTTTTGGTTCGTTCAACACTTGATGGAAATAACTTTGAGTCTACTTTCATATGCCACTAATTTTAGCTCAATCAGATTTATAGTTTGTGAGATACACCCAAAATACCGAAGGTGGGTCTGGACTATGACGTTGATTCTTGTGGCAACTTGTAAAAATCATAGCTCCTTGATATGAACTCCTTTGGGCTTTAATTTTATATCCAAATGACACATTGGGAGTCTAGTTGCATATGCCACTAGTTTCACCTCAATCCGATTTCTGGTTTGGGAGATATCATCCAATTACCAGACGTCGCCGGAGCTGAACGTGAAACGAGTTGAGCTGAATTCTTTGGTGACCGTAAACTCGAGTTTGCACTTATAGGCTCGAGTTTTCCTAGTCTAGAGACACCGAAATGCTGAAGACACTTATTGGCTCAAGTTTGTGATTCCTTTCTCGAGTTTGAAGTCCTAAACTCGAGTTTGGGGTCTGAACTCGAGTTTGTTCATGTCGAGAGAGGCAAAATATCGCGGCAAGGTGGTAAACTCGAGGATAATACTTGGGGACTCGAGTTTGCTCATCCAGTTGATTTTTGCTGACTTTAACTCGAATTGAACCATTCTAATTTCCATTTGATCATGGAGACTTCCGAAATCAATCTTAGAACTTGAATAATGATATCTTCATTCAATTCAACAAGTTCTTCCTTCTTCAACCTCTTCTCTTCTTCTTGATTATTCCCAAAAATCCTTTGACAACTTCTGCAGGTTCTTCTTCTTTGTGAGCTCTTATCTCCTTCTTAATTCATCTCTATAATTCAACTCTTTCTTTCTTTTCTTCTTTTGATCATTACGCATCATTTAACTTGGGCTTTTTATGTTGGGATCCATACAACGCAGCGGATTAAAAAACTTACGAATCCCGTCCTGAGGATCATTTAACTTGGGCTTTTTATGTTGGGATTCGTTCACGGCTCGTTCTTCATTGAACAGTGGGCTACCTCCTCGATCAACAGAAGACAACTCGTAGGATCGTCTTCCTCCATCGGTATCCACACGAACAACTCCCGAACACGGCTACGCGGTGTGCTAGCGCCTCTTGTGCGTCTCTCTTAATTTTCCACTCAAGGGTTTTTTCGCGGCTTTAATGCGCTCGACAAAATGTCCGTGAGTTTTCTAAACCCGTTCAGCGCATTATATAAAATAAATCCTCATTAATTTCGAAATTCAAATTTCAAATATGGATTAAAATACATTAATTACATCAATCAAATCTGATGTAACGTATTTAATCCGCATTAAAAGCTGATTTGAAATTTGAATTTGGAATCTGGATTAAAATAAATGTATTAATTAAATCCATCTAATAGATCTAATCAAATCCATTTATTTAATCCAAATTAAAAAGCCTTCGATTTAATTTATCTCTATAAATTAAATCCAGAAATAATATCTATCTATTTAATTTAAATTTGAGATACCATATCTCAATTTAATATTAAAGCGGATATACGATATCTTTATTCGAAAATTAAATGAGATACAATATCTCAATTTGTTTTAGATATTTAATTTATCAAATAAATTAAATACAAAAAAAATATATTAATATTATAATCTCTATTAATAATATTAACATATATTAATTTCGAATTTAATATATATATATATATATCCTAGATTAAATTCAATATTCATTAAATCTTAGGCGTATCTAAGATTCAATGAATCTGGACACGATTCGCTTTCGTGTTGAGTTATTCTTGTGTGCGACCCCTGTGCCCATATGAGATTGGCGTTGGGCCAACAGCATGTATGCCCACAAGTCGCAAGCGGCCTCTAGCAAGACATTGCGACTACCCAATTGACATGGGGATCGATGACACGATATAACCTATCGTACAACCATGTCACGTCCCATTTGTCACGCGATAATTTGGTCAAGGATGAGGCATGAATAATGTCAACTTCCTTTTCTTGACCACTACTTTCTCGATTCTCGAGTAGTCTAATAAGTGAAAATGGAAACTCCTTTCCATCACAGTACGGCCGTACATTTCTTAGACTCACTCATCGAGGGGCCCAGTATTATCTCTCTACAAATGTGAGGGACAAATTCCATCTTGACCATTCACATTCCTCTGCATGAAAACCACTGATCCCGATCCCAGCCTTTATCATCACCTGGTCAAAGGTGACTTTTGACTAGGTCAAGGTCGGTGACTCATCATGTAGGAATCCATGATGGTCTCGAGTCATAGGGCGTTGTGACGCGGTTATACATGAGATAAGCTTACGACTAAATCCATGCAGCTTTCTCATAGTGGGTCGGTCAAGACCTTCTACTCTTACAAGTGCCCATGACTTTGATTCGTATCTCCATACGTCATCAAAGTCATCTTGGTCTTACCTCATCTTCGCTCCGCGTAGATGACCGATCGAGACATTTAGGATATCATCTATAAGATATATCCAGGGATCAGTTATCACTGTAAACATGCGAATGAAGTGATAACTTATATGGAGAACTATGACTTGCCCTAGGGCATAATTTCCAACATTTTATTCTTTGCAGCTTTTACCTTCTTCAATATCCAGAAAGCCAAGCCTATGCTGAACTTGTTACAGAATTTCATGTGTCGACTGCTTCATTCCAACTTTTGTTAAGTCATCGAGACTTCATGTATCACAAAAACATGAATGTTGTGCAAGTTCTTCTTTCTTTAGTCTCTTTTCTTGATCAATCTCCATTATTCAACTTTGATTAAACTACATTAAGTACAGCAGTTAGTCAATGTAGGAGATAATTATATTATATTACACAATCTTTTTGCTTTTAATAATGACATCTATATAAGACATCATCAAAACTAATCATAACCAACAGGGAAACCGTCTCGAGATAATCCTCGCGGCACCCGAGAACCATCTCTCTCTGAAATGGCAAGATGCTATCTCAGATTTCAAATGACTATCCCGGATTTAAAATCATGATCCCGACTTTCAATCGGACAAATGCCGGTTCGGGGAACCGAGAATGTTATCATATGCGGCTTTAGGCTTTGTTGTCGCGTTGCTTTAGTGAACCATACTTAATTGGCGTTATATCAGGAACAACTTTCGAGCCTTCTACGTGGTCGCATTGCTGCTCCTTCCTCATCATCGACTCCCAATAAGGTACTACATACCACAACTCATTTGTGTATCTTGTTCATCCACAGATACATGTTCCAACGGCTCACAGCCACTTAAATCATTAGTTTTGGAAAGTCCCTTGCACCATGACAAACAGATTCATTTGTGAGTCGGATCCATCCTACAGAAGAAACAAGAGAGGAAATCTCGAATGTGATTGACATAGTCCTTCGATCTCGGACAGCAAGGTCAGATTCGGCAATTTGGACAAGAAAATGATAACATCGGATCATCTCGGCGTTCCCGACATTGGACCCTGAGCTATCCCAGCCTAATTCAGACTCGGACCCTGAGGTTTGTCGCCATGGTAGCTTCAGTTCTCAGGATTCCTCAGTATCACAGCATGAACGTGTCAAATCTTTATCTCAGCATACAGTCTCGTCATACCATCTCGGTATCTTGGAATCTCGGCTATCGCGATGAAATCAGCCTCATGGGCGTTGAGCAATCTCGGTTTACCGACTGTAAGCAGCGGGTCCCACTCATGATCTCGGATGCCGACTTTAGCAAGTGATGCATACTGACTTCAATTAAGGGATTTCTTCACATGATTATGACCGTAACCTTCTGACATCACGTGCTTTGACGCTGAAGAACACCAGCAAAATCAGTTTCTCGCAGTCGCAAATCTTAGCAAGCTTCTCCCACTTGTTCCCTCGCTAGTTTCACAGTACCACCTCCCAGACGCTCTTTCATCAGGTCCGACTTCATCATCTCTCATTGGATCTGACTTCATCTTCTGTTTGATTGGAGGTGAGATGACGTGGCAACTTAGAACCCATGATTGCTCTTGAATAGATGAAGGCATCCCGATTTAAATATCTGACTTCATCATCGCTAGGATTTCTGATCGCTGCTATTGGGAAAATACTCACAGGACCTCGACTCCATTGTTATGTTGGGTTACATTGTCTTCACCTACGTAAAAAGTTTCATATAAACTTTATTAACGCCTTCATATCAACCCATAGATCTATCCCTTTCTCAGATTGATACTCAGGTGTCGCCCATCAAATCGCAACCTCATCATCTTCACTCCATCGGTAAGGGACACTTGGCCCCCTTTTTAAATCTTCATTTGACTGTTTTCCAGTTCTTCGAAATCGTTGTTCTTTCTGTCAAGCCCGAGGCTGAGCGTTGTAAGACTTCCAGATCTTTGCTTCTTGCGTTACTTCTGCCACTAGTAAGCTTCATAGGCTATGTTGGCTTTCGAATGTTCATGTATTTGAATCATTCACCATTTTTGGTCACAGGAGTCGAAATTTATCGAATCCCCACAGTCGGCGCCAATGTTCTGTTCTGAGAACATAAGTGTCTAGCCCTAGGTGGACTAGTAAGTTTATCTTGGATCAAATAGCTCCCTCTTAGGTCTCTATGGATGAGATACCTTTGAGAATAGTAGATCACTGTACACAACCAAAGGGGGTGGGGTGTGTGCACAGTGTAGGTAGAATTGTAAAGAGGGAGAGAGTAGAATCTGTGTACCTTTAGGGTTTACTATCTATTTATAGAGGGTACCTTAGGGTTAGGGTTTGGACTGCTGGGCCTCTTGAGCCTCTAAGCCCAAATGTTCTGCCATCACATCTGTGCAATAGTGGCTACCTCTTGTTGGGCCACACCTTGGGTGGGCCTAATATTTATATCCATAACATATAT
The DNA here is from genome assembly GCA_019022655.1 of Acacia acuminata. Classification (NCBI taxonomy): domain Eukaryota; kingdom Viridiplantae; phylum Streptophyta; class Magnoliopsida; order Fabales; family Fabaceae; genus Acacia; species Acacia acuminata. Next base: position 1,016,651 of record JAFJYI010000168.1, read on the forward strand.
ATATATATATATAAATAGATAATTATAAATAAACAACATTTCACCTATAATTCCCCCAAGCGTCGGATGTGAGAGGAAAATAAGGGAAATGAAATAATTTTTTTTTTTCTTTTTGCTCCCAATGTCCGGAGAAAATAATAATAATAATAAATAAATATTAACGTGGTTGACCCCTAAAACTCGATCCATCACCATAACTTATTCACGTCCCTTCGCAAAATTGTTTGGAGTTGGTAGAGAGAAAAGATTATTCTAGATTATTGGGGGGATTTATTTAAGGGGCCATATACTTCCTTTCCTTGTGTTCGCTGGACGTGTGGAAGAAGAAGAAGAGCAAAAGGTGATTGGAGAAGAAAAAGGGAGCATTGAGGAGCAAGGTTCAAGCTAGTGAAATATCAAGATCAAGTAAGTCATAGTTTTTTTTTTAACTACCTTATAAATTCATGATTTGCTCAGACGATAATGGGGGTACTCTGCGTTTTTGATAATTTGATAGGATTGGGTAATAGAAAAGAAAAAAGAATGAATGGAGGATTAAATTTAAGGTTGGAGTTTAAGAAGAAAGATTACTATAATATAAGGAAAGAAAAAGAAATGGTTCTTGAAAATGGGGATCTATTATGTCCGCCAACCTTGTGGACATGGGAAAGCAATTTTTGTTGGTGTTTCTAATGTCTTCAAAGTGTTTAAAATAGGATCTTAGTATAAGATTGAGAGATTTTTTTAAAAAAAAAAAGTTGAAGAAGGCCTATTTTTAAGTCAACAAATAAATATTTTAAGGAGCAGTTACTTATATTTATATTTTGATTATTTTAGGGTCACTTTGATTTTGTACACTCGGAGAAAAATATTATTGATAATTTTGGTCAACTACCAGGTAGTAACCTTAAGGGTATGTTTGGTTTGGGGGGAGGGGAAGGGAGGGGAGGGAAGGGGAGGAAAATGGAGGGAAAATGTTAAAAGGGGAGAAAATTTTTGTGGGCCCCACCACAAATAACTTTTCTCTCTCTCCATTTTCTCTCCCCCTTCCCCTCCCTCCCCCCCCCAAACCAAACATGCCCTAATCCTCATGTGTTCTCGTGTTCCTTTGTATGTACGTATTTTTCATGATTGTGGACCCGTGTCTCCTGAAAAGGGACATGCGTTTGTGTGCATTCAGTGTGGTCTGAGTTCAGAGCCTGACTATTGTGTCTTTCCTAGCGCTGTGGATCCGGGGCTTGCTTTGTTGAGCGGTCCTATGTTTATTTCTAGGACATGTAGTCCTTCCGCAGTTAACACGATATACTTGGTATGTTGTATTTGTGTTACTGTGCGTTTGTTACTGAATGCTATTATTTGGTCTTTTCCTAATTATGGTTACATACATACATACACTATTTATGCATTACATATGAGATTAATGGTTACTCTAGGATCCATTTATGAATCCCAGATTTTTGTAGAGCCACCGGAAGTTCCTTAAGGGCAGATTTTAGAGGTAAGGGTAAGACTACGGGGCAGGAGTAGATGGAGTCATTGGTGGCGGTAGAAGACTATTTTGTTATATATTTTGTTGTTTATTTCAGAATTGGATAACTGTATATTCTTTTGGTCTCATAGGCACTGGTGGATGACTATACAACCCTTCGGGGACTATATTTTGTTATTTACTTTTAATTATACCAGTATTGTCTAAAATCTAACCAGGAAATGCTCTGCCGCAATAAAACTGTGATGCATGTTAATAAGTAGTAATTAAATGGTATATGGTAATTATTAAAAGGGAAACCCTCTATCCGCCACCCGAAAGGGCGAGGCCGATTATAATACCCGAAAATTGTTATTTATCTTTAATACAATATTTTGATAAATAATACCTATTCTAATAGGAGAGTATGTTGTCTCTAAATTATTGGTTTCTTATTATTAAATTTCTAGGACAATTTTTGCTTAGAATCTAATAGAATCGAACTAACCCTCCTAAGTCTCAAATAGGGATTATAAAATACCCTAAGATTAATATTCCTCATAAATAATATTTGTGGGCAAATAGTGCCTATTAAAATAAAGTGAATATGTGGTCTCAAATATTATGGTGTAATTATTTTAATATAGGAAATCATAATATATTCTAAATTGATATCTTAACCTCTAGATATTATAAAATCGATTATAAGTCATAAATAAATATAAAAGTGGTTAAGATACTTAGAGAAAATTAAAAATAAGTAAGTGGCAATTAAATTTATATTCATTAAATTAATTGCATAATTGTTCTTAATTAAATATTAAAGATACTAAAGGGATAAGTAAACACCTAAATCAATTAGAGAAACTTAGCAACAACTAATGGACAATTTAAAAATTTCAATAATTGAAGTGATTAAAGTAATTTTTATGATTAATCAATAAATTAACTTAAAAAGTCATAATTAAGAAGTATATGAGTTGAATTAGTAATTAAAGGCTAACAAAGACCCAAGATTAATATTAAGGGAATTTCTAATGATCAAGATTAATTTAGAAACCTATCAAATTTTGGCAATTAAGCCTAATAACCCCTAAAACACTATATTAGCAATATTAACCAAAGATTAATTAATTCTCCCTTTAATTACTTAAAGTGGCGAAAATTGCTAATTAAAAGGGTTAAGAAATGGTATTAATCCTTAATCCTAAATCATTAACAAACATTACTCATAGTGTTTAGATTTTTCCAACCCAAACATCAAAGGCTTCGATTAAATTTAATAAAGTTAAATCCTAAGGCCTTAATTAAGAATCATAAAATATAATCCTTGTGGAGGAAAAATTAACCAATGAGAGGATTCTTTCTAAATAATTTAATAGAAATGAAAACATAAAATAATAGAGTAAAAGGAGGGAGTATACGGTTCTTGCAAGGAAAAAACTGAATTGGAGTAATTAATTTAATTAAACAATGATAATTACACCACATGCAAGTCATAGTCAAAGCTTTAATTAGTAGAGACTTTAGGGGGTAATTTGAATGGTGATAAAGGAGACTTTTGGGGTAAAGGTGATGTAAGCATAGGTAATAAAGGGATTAATGGTTAATTAATTAAATGGTAAGATAAAAACCATTAGGATAAATTCTAGATACAAGTAAATGAGAACCAATGGAAAATAAATCGTATCTTGAAAACCATTGATCATAGAACAAATATAAGTAGATATTATGAACAAGCACAATTTAAGCTTGAACTTGGTCATCTCCAAAGTGATTTTCACAAACTTTTGAGATTCATATTTAAGTGATTTAAGAATTAAAAAAAAAAAGACCTTTAATTAAGCCATAAAATGGAGATTTGAAAAGTGGAAATGGATCTTGAATAAAAACTCCAACTTGTACCTAACTAAATTGGCATTTGGGGTAACTAAAAGTTGAAACAAACTAACTAGGGTGTGATAGATAACTTTACATCGATGTGTGCTTATGAGATACATCTGGCCGTGTGCTCATGTACTTGTTGGGATACATCTCGTGTGCTTATGTACCGATTGTTCTTTGAAACACCATGAATATCTGTCATACATATCTTGTCATATTTAAGCATGAGGTTAATCGTTACCCGAGGTTCAATGGGCATTGAACCTCGCCTCCGCTATAGCCTCGGGATCCAGAGGGATCGGGACCGAGGACAAGGGTAAGCAGCACCGGTGAGGACCCGTACGGAGAATTTCTTTTTGGATATGTATTAACGTACATTTAAATATTCGGATAATTGTACCATTTGTATAAGCAACCAGATACACCAACAGTGAAAGTTTATCAGATACTCGCTCTTTTAAAATTATTCCGATGCTCTACTCTGATCAAACTATTTGAAAACGCTTTAGAAAATTGGGATGTTACACCGATAGAGGTGTTACAGATCTAGTTTCTCAACAAAAATAATAATAATAATGTCCTCTAACTAATAATTTATATCGAGAGTAATTTTAAAATTTTATGAAAACAATTAATTTTAACAAACTTCTTTAATAAATTATTATTAGTTTCTTATAAAAGGGACGAGACGGTAGTGCAACATATTTTTTATCACTTTCTCTTCAAGTGCATGCATTAAATGATAGATGTGTTGTTAGTAATTATATATATGGCAATCTTTATTTATAACATGACTCTCAAAGGAATTTATATACACCAGAGAGACGTGTGCTAACTGTCTTTGACACTACTTTAATTGTCGTGAATTTGATTCCGGAAGGATTCAAATATTTAATGTTCATACAACTAACGTGACGCCCAAATTCTTACTTAAACACTAAAAAAATAAAAAATAAAATAAGTATTCACTATTCACTATTTCACATTCACAATGAATGAATCCTAATTAAAGGATCAGTCGCGCTTTTACCAAAAAAAAAAAAAAGAATCAGTCGAGGATACGCGCTAATCTATCATATGTGTCTATGACTATCTACTCCCTCTGATCCTCAAATTAGCATATCAAAATGCTATTTAATTAAGTAGCATCTATATCAAGTCCTTGGTTACACACACATCAAAATTTAGTCTCGTTCAATTAAGTATTCCTTTTGGTGAATGATTTTGAGTGATGAAGTGCCTTGGTAAATACTATAGTGCAGTATTTATGTATATTTTTAACTATATAAAGTATATTGATAAAAAAAGCCTTCGAATGATGATTTTCTCCGTTTCTGGAATTTATAGCTCCTCATTTGGCATCATAGTACGTCTCTCATATATTGTGTATCTACTTAATATTTTTCCTACATAATTTTTTATTTTATTGATGGAGAATATGATTATATATATATATATATATATATGCATGTATGTATGTATATATAATGTGTTGTTTTTGTCGCTAAAGCAATCAATTAAACTATGACCAAATAATAATGCAATATAGTGACAACCTAGGGATCTGTGAGTTTTTCTTTAGGTTGAATTTGGGTGATGAGAAATGCAATAAAGTAAACCTATGTAAGACACTACTACCTAGATGCAAATAACTAACTAAATGCACTAATGTAATTTAGGGGATTTTATAGAAAAAGAATTTAAAATCCTACGCAAAGAAATTAACTAACAACTAAGAAAATTAAATAAGAAAAGGTAAAGAAGGTTTACTTATTTTCTTAGCCCAAATTAATTAGTTAGACCAAAGAGAGATTGATGAAAGATTGGAATTAATGAATTTAATTACCTAATTAAAACATGGGAAACCCTCAAGTTCAATAACACCTAATCCTCTAGAAAATTTGTAATAGAATAAGCGCTAGTTTAATTAAGTCCGTTACAAACTAGTTAAAATAGTTTCAAGATAGTTTTGAGAATCATGTTCATAATTGCCTAATTAAACAACTAGACGATTAACCAACCTAATTAAACAATCAAAAGGATAAACCTAAATTGACAGTTAAATTTGTAAATATCCTGAAGTTTGGACTTAGCAATTTGAGAATTAGCTTGTGACAGGATTTTCATGTTAATTAATATTATATTATTGAAATATATGGAATTTTCATTAAATTTAAAGCAAATAATATGTGGTTCCATCTAATTGGCTAATAAGAGATAATTATTGTGAGAAGGCATAGGAAGATAAGAGATGGTTCAAGAATATGGACACATGGCAAGTAGGAAGACTATTTGCAACAAGCATTTACGCCTTTGAAAATGACATATACACAAGGCAAGATTAAGATAAATATCGTGAAATATCTTTGACTTTAAAAATAATAATAATAGCATTATTTATGATGCTATTATCCCAAAGACACGTAGCATAATCTTGAGTACTAAAAAGAGGATATTAGAATCCCCTTGCTTCTTGGAATATCACGAATGAGAGAGAGGAAATGAGAAGATAGAGTTTATCACATGATTCAAAGAAGAAATGTCTAGAAAAAGTCCACATGGCCCCTCATTAATTAAAGGATTTTACTAGAATGGACACATATTGTAATACCCAAAATTGGTATTTATCTTAAATACAATATTTTGATAAATAATACCTATTTAAAATAGGTGAATATGTGGTCTCAAATTTTGTAGTGTATTTATTTTATTTTCTAGGGCAATTTCTCTTAGAATTAAAATGAATAGAGGCCCTTGTATCAAAAAAAAAAAATGAATAGAGGCCCAAAATTCCTAACTACTTTTATGGATCATAAAATACCCTAAAATACTCATAATTAAGCATAGTCTTACTTTATTCTTAAGAGTCAATTAAATAACATGAAACTACCTAAATCAACTAGAGAAAACTATCAACAACTATTGGGCAATTAAATTTGCAATAATTAAGATAGTTATTTCAATTTTCGTAATTTATTAAATAATTAATTAAAAAGACATAATTAAGAAGTATATGAGATAAATTAGTGATCAAAGGCTAACAAAGACCCAAGATTAACATCAAGGGAATTTCTAATGATCATAATTGACTTAGTAACCAATCGTACTTTGACAATTAGGCCTAATAACACCTAAAACATTTTATTAGGGATAATAACCAAGATTAAAATAAGTTTTCCCTAGTACATATGAGAGGGGCGAAATTCACCTCTAATTAAGCTAGATAGTTGCACAAATTATAAACTCCACATAAAATATCATCAATAGTGATTAGGATTTTTCAACATAAAGTAAAGGCCAAGATTTAATCTAATAAAGCTAAATCCCAAGGCTTCAAATAAACTTCATAAAGCATAATCCTTGTGGAATTAAAATCAACCAATAAGAGAGTTTTCCCATGGATTATGTGAGACAATGGAAACACAATTTGAGAAGCAAATTGAGGGAGTAATACACGGTTAGGCTTGGCTTGTGGAATTGACAAGGAATAATCAAACACTCATCAAAGCACATGCAAGTCTTAATCATAGAAGAAAAAATGTGTACTTCTCATAAATGCTCTTAATGACTTTGAAGAGGGTAAGCAAGAGAGAGAGATTATAGGCTTGATTTAATAATAATTTGAAATCCACTAAAGAGATAAATCAAGAATCAAGTAATCTAAATCCTTAAAAATCAATAAAAATCTATACAAAATAAATTGTATCTTGAGATCCACTAATCATAAATCAAATATAAGAAGTGAGTATTAACAAGCAAAATTCAAGCTTGAGATTGACTATAGTCAAAGTCATTTCCTCAACTTGTGGGGATTGTGTCCAATTGAGAAAATGAGAGATTATGGTCTCTAATTAAAGCCAAAAATCTCAAGAGTTCAAAACCAAAAAGAAAATTTGAATCAAACTTCATTAAGGTCCCCAAAATGAATTTCTATCTAGAGATTCTATCAATAGAAGTGGTAGGAAATTCTAGAGGAAGCCAAGAAGTAGTAGGATATTTTGCAAAAAGTTTTGGAAGAGGATATGGTACTTTGGGCTAGGATTCATCATGAAAATGGAAGGGGATGAAGGAGAGAGAGAGGGGGGACGAATTTGAGAGGTGGAGGGCAAGGATGAAGGCTTGAAAACTATCCTAAATCCAAAGGTTAAAAATGAAAGAAAGTTGTCGACTAGTTAACTCCCAAGATTGCTATAAATAGGGAGGTAAAGCCTTCATCTTTTCTCACCAATTCACAAAGAAATCTGATATAGAGATTTGAGAGTGAGAGCAAGGGGCTTCTTGAAGGAGTAGCAAGGTTCTTGGTAAGTTCTCTAGCTTTAGCTTTGAATTCTTTAAGTTCTAGTTCTTAAATTTTTAGATAGAAGTAGTGTAGATCTTAAATATGCTAGGATAATTTTATTTACATGTTTTTATGGTAAAAATTGGCTTTATTTCGAAAAAATGATGAGGGAGGTCATATAGCAAAATTTCTGGAAGAAAATCATCAAAGTAACGAAGTTCTGGCGAAATTTCATCGGTTTCGGAATTTCTGGAGGCAGTGATGAAAACGCCAGAATTTCATATTGAAAATATGGTCAAAAAATTCTGAGAAAATTCATGGTTAAAATAGACATATAGGGATTTTTAAATATACCAAGAACATGTTAAAATGAGTTCGTTACAGTGAGATAAAAATCCTCAAAGTTAGGCTATGAATCTCTGGAAAATTTCTGGGCAGAGGTTCAAAACTTAAAACCTGAGAGTGATTCGTGTAATCTGGGAAAAGGTGATTATTTTTACTTGAAAATATACATCCTAAGGATTCCAAGAAATTTTACGGATCCTCATTCTGATTTTTCTAGAATTAATTATGATGTTTCAAAGTTAGACGAAATGCTGCCCAGATTTGTACCAGCATTGTTCTACGAATTTTAGGGGAATAAAGTGAAAAATAAACGTTCCAAGGGCAAAATAGTCATTAGTTGTCAAAATATCTCTTAGGATATTATTTGCGAATTAATAAATGTGAAATTACCATTATAGGATATACGTGATCACAATCCGATCGACGTACGTACGCAATCACCGACAAAGGTACGGACGTGTTATTCGTAACACCAACTCGATGTTTCTTGTATACCTATATGTGATGGTTGTATTCATAGGCGAGATTCTGTTTTTAAAAGTTATTGAGCATACATATACAGTTGTACACGGGTTATGGTATTGATAACGCCGTTGAGTTTTTCTAGCGCTGAGGACACGACCGTACATCGTGGCACTGGTGAATAGTGTAGACTATAATAATGTTCATATGCAGTGGCTTTGTTCGGTTATTATCTTTCATATGTGAATATTGTTGTGATATCATGAATAAACTGTCATACATACTTGTTACATGAACATGAGGTTAACCGTTACCTGAGGTTCAAATGGGCATTGAACCTCAGCTCTTACCATAGCTTCAGGATCCGGAGTGAACAAGATCGAAGACAGGGGTAAGCAGCAGATATAGGATCCAGCTGGAGGAAGCCCTTTTGTTTTGTATTTACTGATGATGTCATTTGGAATTTTTTTTGTAACGCTGTTAACAGCCTAACACATACATTACGGTGGTTACTTATCGAGTTACTTTTTCAATACTATTTACTTCGATGCTCTACTCGATCACGATACCATGAAAACACTTTCGAAAATTGGGATGTTACACATATGCTTAGCTAATTAATGATTTGGGACACCTAAGCCATCAAGTTTTCATATAATATTTCAAGAAAATAAATTGAGGGACACATGTGCACATTGAATTAATTACAAGGGACACTTACACATTTGAATAATTAAAGAGAGGGACACATGGAAAGGCAAGCATTTAATGAAAGGGACACATAGGTACTATGTGTTAGCAAGATATTTAAAGAAGATTAGTGGGAGGACACTTGTACATATTTAATTAATTGCATGGGACACCTAATCTACTTCTTCATTAAACAAAGAATTATAACCACAAGAGGCAAATAATCAAGAAGATAATCCTTTAGTTTGACAAGTGTCATAAGGGATTTAAATTGGACCTTGAAAAGAATATTTCAAGACCTTTTCTTATATAAATTTCAGCTGAAATATTCCTCCCTTCAAGCCTTATATTTCGTACATGTTCAACAAGAAAATGGAAGATGATATTTGTCATATGTGGAAGCAAAAGCCAAGAAAAATAAATACCTAGGTTGCCACATGTTTCCATAGGATTTAAAGAGGATTTTGATAAGGACACATGTACATACATGATTAAGGATATTTTAGTGCCCAATAATGAAACATATCTACATCGAGGGAGAAAAATCAAGAGAAGTCAAGACTTCTCTAGAAAAGAGGAGAAAAACCTAGAATTTCTAAAGGATAATTGCAAAAGGGTAAATTGGTAAAATTTCAAGAAGATATTTTACATGTCATGACCTCTATAGAAAGGAATGCTCCTATCATTTGGCATGGCAAGAGGTGCCACACACACAAGGAAGAAGAGAAAGAAGATAGTGGAGAGTTTGAGAAATAGAACCAAGAAGGAGCTCAAGAAGAATTGCAAAGGATATTGAGGTAAGGAAGTTGTGAAATTATCTTATTTCCTTTAAATTCATATGGTTATGTTCAAGATCATAGTGAATACCTTTGCATGATATTATGGAAGCCCAAGTCACCATTACAAAGGAATTCAAGAGGTGGTGAGAGAAGAAAAGACTTAGAACAAGTAAATTGTCTCCCTAAACTCTTGTAATTTTAGGGATTTTGGCCAATAGTTAAGACATGAGGATATGATATCATTTTGGTAATTTTGATGGTTTTAAAGTGTTTAAAATGGAATTTTGTATAAGGAAGAACATGGACTATGCTTTTGGAAGAATTGAGGATAAAATAAGAAGAAATACAAGTTGAGTAACTTGAAAACCAGCAAGGGCATTTTCGTAATCTGGGAATGATTTGTGTGCCTCTGGCTTTGGAAAATATTTTTAGTCAAAATAGACATATCAAGGGTCATATAGATTTTTGAAACACCCAAATCGGATTTTCTACAATTAATTATGAATTTTTAAAGTTGGGTCAAATTTCAGAAATTTCTAGCATCTTGTGCGAAAACAAAGGGAAATTTACCAAAGAAGAAATACTCATTAACAAAGGAAATTAATGAGTTTCAAAAGTAGAAAGACCCTTTATGCAAGTGTATAATTACATGACTTAAGGGACGAAGTTACATTGATAGTAACATCGCTATATTATTTTAGGTCTATCATTCCTATATTAGTAGCCAGGAGTTTGTTATCCAACTAATCAGCTATTTGCGAATAAGTAACCTTAACCTCATATGCTTTGTATGATTCTGTATGTATGCTTTACCATGATTGTGTGTGCACTCGGTGTTATTGTGTTTCCCAAGTGCTTTGGTACCGAACCCGTTGTGTGTGACCCCTGGCATGGTTATGTGCCTTATTGAGCAGCAGATGTTATGTGTGACTGCTCATTCCGGTTTAGGCTGTATACCTCGCTGTGTGCGACCTTTGGATGCTGTATGATTTATGGTTTTCTTACATACTCTGTATATACTTTGGATATGAGATTAATGGTTACTCTAGGATCCTTCGGGATTCCAGCTTCTGTTGCTATTTGTATGATGTACAGTTTATTAGATATAGCTCCCAGGAGGATATTAGCAGATGAAGGTATTGGACCAGTTCCAGAATACTCGAAGAATTGTTGTAGAGATTTTATGTAATTATGTTTTTAACAAAGGTTTGTAATTTATTGTTAGTATACTATGCCCAAATTGTCGTATCATTACGCTACGCTATATTGCTCTGATATGTGACATAGTGGAAAAGTGTAATAGTTGGATTTAATAAATAAGAGGTATCACATTATCCGCCACCTATGAAGGCAAGGCCAGTAGAGGTGTAACAAAATTAATAATAAAAACTCAATTAATAATATAATTGACAATCAAATGGTTTGCAAACAAAAATCCCAACAAATGTCTTGAGCACAATTGAAATCTAAATTATCAATTTAATCCAAATTAAATAATATGTCTACAATCTAAAACTAGATTGTTCTCAAGAAAACAATTCAAAATTACCTAAGACTAATTAATTTTAAGTCCGGAATAAATTGATAAAAGGAAAGACACTCATTTATAGTCTTCAAATGCAAGTGCTAGGCTTTAACTTTCTCCATACTTTTCCCAAGTTATCTCCCAAGAGAATGTAAGCTCCCATGGCTATCCTCCTTTCTCCAAGAGCCAAACAAGTCCCTAGCATGACGTATGTGCCAATGAACTCAACAATCCGTGCGTGTCAAGGAGAATGAAGGGAATTGGTTATATGGATGGTGGGGTCCGCGAGAGTGAATGGCAAAAGGAGATCGTGTGTGCGAAAGGGCGTGTGCGTTGCTCTCCCGAGAGAGCATCCAAAATCTTGTGGTGGCTAAGTTAATTAAAGGGGTGGAAGAGAGAGTTTTTAGTATCAATTTAAGCCCATTAAAATTTAATAAGTCTAATAAAATTCTATCATTAGATCTTTTTTTAGCTTTTAGGGTCATTTCGCATCATAGAATCTTCTAACATACTTTTTCTTGTCTTGCAAGAATTAAATAAAATCGTGATCTATCATCTATTTAGAAATATTATTCAATCGAGAAAATAACAATCGAACATTAATAATTTAAGCATAATAATCTCATAATTAATTCAAATTTATATTATTTCCTAAAATTGGCCGACAATCCTAATTATCTAATAATTCCAAATTAGCCTAAAATAGTTTCCATAATAAATGAATGAGGCAGGATAAAATATATAAAAATTGAGATTATATATATATATATATATGATAAAATAAATCTTACTATTAAATTACATCGATTTGTTACCAAATTGAACCCATGCGCGCGTGTATATAGACACGCAAAACAAGTAATCGCCTCCTTTCCTTCATTGACTCTAACTCTGTACGGCAAGAAGATGGCGACTAGGTCTGGGACGACAATCCCTGTCTGCCCCTAAAGTTCATCACCGGCATGGTGAAATCCCCCGTCGTCCCCTCGTCTCCATTGACCTTAATTCTTGCCGACAAGAAGATGGAGAATCCCTATCTCGCCCCGAGATCTATTGGAAATTGAAGATATGAGAAGATGAAAAATAAATACTTCTATTATAATTTCAAAAAATACACTCTGTTTTTTTTTTTGACACACGACTCGCTCTTGCTCTTTTTCTCTAAGTGCTGCAGCACTTTTTCTCTAAGTGTTGCAGCACTTTTTCTCTATCACTCTGTCTTTCTTTTTTCTGATCTCTCTAATCTTTTTTTGATATGAAAAATACATTGTAACACAAGCATATATATAGGTTGAGTAAACTGTCCTTCTCTTCCGTAGCTTTATGGAGATTGGTGGTCAATATTTATTATGTTGCTTCTACTTTTCTTCATAGCCACCTTTTTTGACTTTAGCTTCATGTGATTGTCAGACTCCTGCAAATATCCAGCCAAGTAGTGGGAGAGAGAAAGAACAAAACAAATTTCCTTTCTACTTATCCGTATGCCGCCCAATGCTTTCAATTGACAACGCATCTTCTATTCCTCCATTTATTTGATACTCATAATTTCACAACTGTAAATCTGGCAGTGGCTCCTTTAATCTGGCGGTAAATTTAAAGGGAATAAAAATTGAGTTTGTCCTCTATCACTCCCTCTCAAACTCGATTTTTTATACCAATCATATGTTTGAACTTGTTGAATGTATCCGTCTTCAATGGCTTCGTAAAAATATCTGCCAGTTGTTCTTCAGTTCTGCAATAGATTAACTCTACAACTTTATTTTTGACTTGCTCCCGAATAAAATGATATTTTGTGCCAATATGTTTGCTCCGGTTGTGAGAGACTGGATTCTTTGCTAGCGAAATTGCTGACTTGTTGTCCACATGTATGGTGATTGAACCTTCTTGCTCATAATGTAACTCTTTCAAAATATTCTTTAGCCATATTGCTTGACATGTACATGCTGCAGCGGCTATGTATTCAGCTTCACATGATGAAAGAGCAATTGTCTGTTGTTTCTTTGACGACCATGAAAATATTGCTGAGCCAATATGAAATGCGTATCCTGAAGTACTCTTCCGATCATCTATGTCTCCACCATAATCACTATCTGAGTAGCCAATTAACCTTGAATTTTGAGAATGCGTATAGAACAACCCATGATTGATAGTTCCTTTGATGTATCTCAAAATTCTCTTTGCTGCACGGAAATGATCTTGCTTTGGCCGCTCCATGTATTTGCTAATTAAACCAACTGTTTACATAATATCTAGTCTAGTGAAAGTTAAGTACCTCAAGCTTCCAACCAAGCTCTTGTATAGTGTTGGGTTTACGGGTTTTCTTGTTGAATGAACTGTCAATTTCGTTCCTTTTTCTATCGGTGTTGTCATAGGCTTGCAATCTTTCATTCTGAACCTGCTCAATATCTCTTGTGCATATTTCTTTTGCGACATAAATATTCCTTCCTCCCTTTGTTCCACCTCAATTCCAAGGAAATAAGACATCTCTCCAATATCTGTCATTTCAAACTCTTTAGTCATAGCTTTCTTAAATTCGACAAACATACCTGGATTATTTCCTGTGAAGATCATACCATCCACATATAGACATACAATCATTATATCTCCATCTTCATTCCTTTTTGTGTATAAAGCATGCTCGTATGGGCTCTTCACAAATCCATTCTTCTGAAAGTATTCGTCTATTCTCGTGTTCCATGCTCTTGGAGCTTGCTTCAATCCATATAATGCCTTCTTCAACCGGTAAACTTTGTCTTCTTCTCCTTTTTTACGTATCCTGGTGGTTGTTCAATATAGACCTCTTCTTCTAAGTAGCTGTTAAGGAAAGCTGACTTCACATCCATCTGGTATATCTTCCATTTTTTGTGTGCTGAAATCGCTGTGAGAAGTTTGATAGTGTCAATCCTTGCAACTGGTGCAAAAACCTCTTCATAATCAACTCCATATTTTTGCTTGTAGCCTTTAGCCACTAATCTCGCCTTGTGCTTCTCCACCTTTCCTTCTTTGTTGGTCTTTGTCTTGTACACCCATTTTACTCCAATGGGCTTATGCTCCTTAGGCACAGTTGTGAGCTCCCACATGTCATTCCTTTTAATTGCTTTGCGATTTCATCGTTCATAGCTTTCTTCAACTTTTCATCATTTTGCTTCTTCATATGTCACCGGATCACATTCGCCACCAAGCAAAATAATGAATAATCAAGTGTAGTTTGTCTTGGATCTGTAGCATCGTAGATATCACTCAAGCTTCTCATTTTTGCTGTTACTCCCCCTGAATGGCTGCTACTGCTACTGCTTCCTATTGGTGATGGTGTAGATGCAGGAGTTGTTGGATTAGGACTTGGTGGAGGAGTTTGATCATTATTCGCTTCAACTATTTGGTCTTTTGTGTCAACGTCTTCCTTAAAGAATAATCCTTCCACTCTTTTTCGTCGTCACTCCATTTCCAGTACGCTTCATCAAACTCTACGTCTCTTGAAATGACTACTTTCTTCGTTAAAGGATTATACAATCGTAGGCTTTACTCCATTGCTCGTAGCTAATGAAAATGCATTTTTCTCCTTTGTCATCTAACTTTTTCCTCTTCGATCGGAATATGAGCATATGCTATGCAACCAAAGATTCTTAGATGGCTAACCTCGGCTTCCTACCACTCCATGCTTCATCTCGGTGTTTTGAACTTGACACTTTTTGTTGGACAACGATTTAATAGATAGGCGACACCGAATGACTTTGACCCATAATGTTCTTAGCATATGTTTTCCTTTAAGCATGCTTCTTGCCATATCGAGAATAGTGCGATTCTTTCTTTCTGCAATTCCATTTTGTTGTGGCGTGTAGGCAGTTGTCAACTGATGAATTATTCCATGCTCCCGGCAAAATGCTTCAAATAATTTGGAAGCGTATTCTCCTCCCCTATCTGTTCTGAGCACCTTTAAATACTGACCACTCTGCTTTTCTGCCATTGCCTTAAACTCCTTGAATTTATCAAGGGCTTCGGATTTTTCTTTGAGGATATATACCCAAGCTTTTCTGCTGAAATCATCAATGAATGTGATATAGTACCTGTTTCCTCCAAGTGAAGGAATGTCAAATGGACCGGCTATATCGAGTGAACTAGTTAAAGTGGTCTTTTTGCTCTCCATGACTTGCCAACTTCAAATCTTTGTCTATGTTGCTTTCCTCACATGCATCCTTCACATAGTTGATCTGGATGATTTATTGTTGGCAATCCGGTCACCATTTTCGCTTTTGATAATAGCTTCAGGCCAGTGAATCCGAGATGACCAAATCTGAGATGCCACAACCATGAACTATCTTCAATGGTAGACTTCATGCACTTGATTCCATCATCTCCGTATATTCAACTTGAATAGACGATTGCTTGTCATTTCAACTTTCGCTATCAATTCTCCTTTCGATTTTTCATGGTGAGAGAGCTATCTTTTAAATGAATGTCATATCCCTTCTCCAATAGTTGACCAATGCGAGGAGATTGCTCTTCAAAGATGGTATATAATAGACATCTGTAATGTATCCTCTATCTCCAGTCTTTGTAAATATCATAATATTACCTTTTCCTTTAACTGCAGTTTTTGTGTGATCACCGAATGTGACTTCTCCTTGGATTCCTTCATTCAACTCTGTGAACAACTCCTTTCTGCCACACATATGATTGCTTGCTCCAGTATCAAGGTACCAAACATTTTTTCCAGTATCTTTTTCACCTTTGTAAGTGAACAAGACGGTTGGTTCATCAAGTTGTACTACATTTGCTGTGTAATGACTTCTCCCCTCAACTTTAGCAGCATCTCTGCACTCATAACTAAGATGACCAAATCTATTGCAATTATAACATCACAACTGGGATTTATCACTTCGTTGTTGATATTTTCCTCCTTCTCTGGACAAGAATCCTCGACCTCGGCTTTGGCCACGACCTCGATTATATGATCCTTGACCACGTTCATATTCTGCTGTGTAGGTTTCAAATCTTCCATTTGATCGGCCATATCCACTGCGTCCACCACGACCACCTCGAGCATTGAAGCTACCTCGGGTGTTATATCCACCTCTATATCCACCACGATTTCCTCTGCCATGTACATAGCTGCTGTTGGCTTGATTTTCATTTAGCGATAATTTGATCTGCAAAGCTTGCTCCAAATTGCTAGAGCCTTCATTTAAATTCATTCTTTGCTCGTGAGCTTGAAGAGAACCCACAAGCTCATCAATAGACATAACTGACAAGTCTTTGGCTTCTTCAATGACAGTGACAATGTAATCAAACTTCCTTATTAATGACCGTAGAATCTTCTCTATTATTCTGACATCATCTAGAGTCTCTTCATTTCTTTTCATTTCTTTAGCCACCTTTTGCACTCGGGAGACATAATCTGTAACTGGCTCCGTATTCTACATTTTCAAATTCTCAAATTCAGCTCTGAGTGATTGCAGTCGTACCCTCTTGGCTTTATCTACACCTTCACAAGATTTTTGTAAAATCTCCCATGCATTTTTGGAAGTTTTTGCATCTGATATTTTTCCAAAGGTTGATTCATCAACACCTTGAAAAATTAAGAATAGAGCCTTCTTGTCTTTTTTCGAGACTCCTTAAGCATCTTTCTCTGAGCATCTACCTACTTCAGCAGCTGCATCGGTGGGCTCCGTGTATCCATCCTCGACAAGGTCCCATATATCTTGGGAACCTAGTAACGTCTTCATTTGAATACTCCAGTTTCCATAATTGCCTTTCGACAATTTAGGAATTTGTGGTTGCACCATCTCCGCCATTTTTATCAACCGTAGCTCGATACCACTTGTTGGAAATTGAAGATATGAGAAGATGAAAAATAAATACTTCTATTATAATTTCAAAAAATACACTCTGTTTCTTTTTGACACACGACTCGCTCTTGCTCTTTTTCTCTAAGTGCTGCAGCACTTTTTCTCTATCACTCTATCTTTCTTTTTTCTGATCTCTCTAATCTTTTTTTGATATGAAAAATACATTGTAACACAAGCATATATATAGGTTGAGTAAATCGTCCTTCTCTTCCGTAGCTTTATGGAGATTGGTGGTCAATATTTATTATGTTGCTTCTACTTTTCTTCATAGCCACCTTTTTTGACTTTCGCTTCATGTGATTGTCAGACTCCTGCAAATATCCAGCCAAGCAGTGGGAGAGAGAAAGAACAAAACAAATTTCCTTTCTACTTATCCGTATGCCACCCAATGCTTTCAATTGACAACGCATCTTCTATTCCTCCATTTATTTGACAGCTCATAATTTCACAACTGTAAATCTGGCGGTGGCTCCTTTAATCTGGCGGTAAATTTAAAGGGAATAAAAATTGAGTTTGTCCTCTATCAAGATCATCACCAACATTCTCAGAAGGCTTCGTGTTAAATCACTCCTTCGATTTCGATCTGTGTGTAAAGATTGGAGAAATCTCTTGAAATCCCCGTCTTTCATCACCGAGCACTACCACCACTCGCTCACAACAACCGTCTTCTTATCTGTCATGTATCTTGTCGCAACGATGGATCTTCGCTACTATGTTTGCTTCGTTTTGAGAATGAAACTGTGGAAGTTGAGAGATTACCCGCCATGGATTCCTTAAGGCATGTTATTGCCCTCATTGGTTCGAGCAACGGCTTACTTTGTGTGAAACTTTCTTTACATGGTCATCCTCCATCGCTTTTTTTGCTGAACCCAGCGACTAGAGAGGTAAGGTGAATACCCTTATCAACAAAGTATGATGATGACACTGACATTTATTATTACTTTTTCGGATTTGGGTATAGTCCTGTAGTTAGGGATTACAAGATAGTGAGAATTCATGGGACTAGAATTCATAGGATTTGGATGAATCATAACCAAATCAATTTACCCTTTATCGTTGATGTTGAACGAGTGGAGGTGTTTTCATTAAGAACAGGATCATGGAAAGAAGTAGAATTTGGTGTTATACAGAAGGTGAGAATTAAAACTAAGCCCGTCACCGTTAATGGGGCTATTTTTTGGTTAGGATGGGAGGTTGCAGATCGTCGTGCTTTGATAGTTTCATTCGACTTGGCAATGGAAGTTTTTACATTGATACCAATGCCTTCCTTAACCACTATGGCTAGTATTCAAGAAAGTGTTCTTGATGTATACGATAACAAAGTTGCTATGCATCACCGATCACTACTAGAAAAAGCCAAAATAGCGACGGAATTTGTGACGGAAAAAAATCCGTCGCAATTTGCTACGGAATTGAAAATCCATAGCAAAATTTTGCTACGGAATTGTAATTTCGTAGCAAAATTTTCTCAAAAAAAAAAAAAATCTGATTTCTTGGAGGGAAAAAGGCCGCAAATTTGCTACGGAATTGAAAATCCGTAGCAAAATTTTGCTACGGAATCCAAATCAGTAGCAAATTGCTACGGATTTTGAATTCGTAGCAAAATTTTCTCAAAAAAAAAATCGATTTCTTGGAGGGAAAAGGCCGCAAATTTGCTCCGGAATTGAAAATCCGTAGCAAAATTTTGCTACGGAATCCAAATCCGTAGCAAATTGCTACGGATTTTGAATTCCGTAGCAAAATTTTCTCAAAAAAAAATTCCAATTTCTTGGAGGGAAAAAGCCGCAAATTTGCTACGAAATTGAAAATCCGTAGCAAAAATTTTGCTACGGAATCCAAATCCGTAGCAAATTGCTACGGATTTT
Organism: Acacia acuminata; assembly: GCA_019022655.1. Lineage (NCBI taxonomy): Eukaryota > Viridiplantae > Streptophyta > Magnoliopsida > Fabales > Fabaceae > Acacia > Acacia acuminata. Next base: position 1,035,773 of record JAFJYI010000168.1, read on the forward strand.
GAATTCCGTAGCAAAATTTTCTCCAAAAAAAAAAAATTGATTTCTTGGAGGGAAAAAGCCCGCAAATTTGCTACGGAATTGAAAATCCGTAGCAAAATTTTGCTACGGATTTTGAATTCCGTAGCAAAATTTTCTCAAAAAAAAAAATCCGATTTGCTCCTTTTTGCTACGGAAATCAAGTTCCGTCGCAAAATCGGGCTTTAATACCTTCTAAAATCATTTAGACATCCGCCATTTCGCACTCCATCCGCCATTTTGATCTCCTCTCCACCTCTTAGTCATTTTTTTCGGTCCTCCTCATCACCTCCACCCCTCCCCCGTCCCGCTCTTCCTCCGGTGTTGGCCCTCCGTCTCCTCCAACGTCCTCCAGTCCTCCGATTCCTCACCGTTTCCTCCGTAACGTCCCTCTCCCTCCCTCCCTCTCTTGTTCTCTATTTTTTTTATCGAAGTGACTATTGGTAAGCATTCATCACTCATTGTACAATTGAAGATGTTCATGTATTCTTCTTTCTACAATAAAAAAAATCCGTGTGGTATTGTGGTTCCTTCATTTCTTCCTTTTTTAATCTGTTTGATGCAAGGTTTTTTGTAATGAATATTAATTTTTTTTTTATAATTCTTAGATATTAGGATCTATCTTTTATAATTTTTAGATATTAGAATATGCCTTTTATAATCCTAGATATTAGGATCAGCCTAAATCAATCAATAGATTATAGAACTTGAATTTTGTAATTGCTTTTCTCGTTTTATAATTCCTAGATATTAGGATCGGCCTAAACTAGAGTATCTACATGTATTAAAATCGTGAAGGCATATGAATAATAAAAATAAAAAACTCAAAGGATTTTGTACATTTCTTTTTAATTTCATAATATTTTATATATTTTATATAAATTTTTTTTTTAGGAATCGAGTTTTGCAACGGAATGACCGAATGACCATCTTTGGTGCAACAAACATAGGAGATGATGAAGCATATGAAGATTCTACTTCGGTCCCTAATGAAGGACAAGGATGACCATCTTTGCTTTGTTTAGACTTCTTTTTTATTACATATTATTCACAATATTATTATTTATATTTTGTTTTCTCTATGTAAACTCTCTATGTAAACTCTTTATGATTATTATTATATATTTAATTTTCTCAAAAAAAAAAAAAAATCCATGGTACACTACTTTTTGTATTCACTTTTCTAAAAAATAAAAATTAAAAAAAATATTTTTTAAAAAATTTATTAGTTTTGCTACGGAATTTTTTTCCGTAGCAAATTCGAAAATTTGCTACGGAATTTTTTTTCCGTAGCAATTTGCTACGGAATTTTTTTCCGTAGCAATTGCGGCGGATTTTAAAATCCGTAGCAATTGCTACGCGATTTTTTGCTACGGACAAATTCCGTAGCAAATCCATTTGCTACGGAAAATGTCCATTTTGCTACGGAATTTTCCGTAGCAAAATTTGATTTTTCTTGTAGTGGATACTATTCGCACGCATATATCTGTGAGTTATGGATGTTGGAAGAGGGAAGTTGTGCATATGGGAGGAGCTGGCGTTGGACTAAGAAACGTAGATCAACCTCAGCTGTCTTTCCAGAAGGGTTTTGGAGGAATGGAAGAGGGAAGTTGTGCATTACTGATAACTCGGGATTTTTGCACAATGTCACTACTAATGATAAATTTAAGAAGTTCCACTCCTCGTTATCTTTATCTACCTATGATATGATGGGACGATTCTTTTATGCAGAGAGCTTCATGTCTATGTGTGACATGTAGGTTGAATAGCATTGTTATGAAATTCACACTTTTAATTCTAGATTTACTTTGTCTTATCAATTTTGGTGGAACTATACCCATAAAACTTTTGAAATTTTTGGTTGTGTTTATGAGATTTAGATCTGTTACGTAGAATAGAGAAACAGAAATTCAGTTCTGCCTGCTTCTAAATTTTTTTTTCATTCCATGTCATCAGATGTTGAGTTTTACTTACTATGCTTTTATGTTTTAATCATTGCACACTTTCTTGAAAACAAATTACAAGGGAGAGTATATTGCAAAGGAAAGATGCTACTCTGATCAATGGCGGACGGACCCAGGAATTTTAATGACAGTGGTGAAAATAAAAAATATTATATCATAAATAAAAGTATTTGAAATACAATATGGATTTAATTAAAATAAGCACGATGGATTTCATCTTATTAATTTATAAGATATTTCCATATTGAATGACGCAGTGCAGGATCTCTTTTCAATGAAGAGATATTAACTTTCCTTAACTACCTCTTTAATTTCAATTCTAGGAGACTTTAAAGAAAGAATGAGTCTCATTATTTGACAATTCAATATTAGAAGTAAATGAGGACAAAGACTCACTGATCTTTCTCTTAAAATAAGTATCAACAGTGATAGCACTTTTCCCATAATAAACACCTAGTCACCTACAAAAGGCGTGAACCCTTCTTACTGTACTGCACTTGTAGTAACCCCTATTTTCACAGTCCAAAATCAGAGTTGGACTAAAACAAAATCAAACAAACACGCCCTTAATAGGTTGACACACACAACACTCAACGTAGATCAATGAGAGGACGATATAATATGAATTCGTGGATAATGCTGAGAAGGCGTTGACACTTGAAAGGGGAAAGGAGTCGCGGTGCACTGCAGTCGATGGCGGCGGGAACAATAGAAGAGGAAGCCCGATTGATCATATACAATATTTTATATGAAGATGGTACAATACATTAGCATTTGTTCAGACTTGCAACATTAAACTTGGTACGAAGCTCCATAGTCTCGAGAAAAATGTTCCGATGAGCTATATGAGCATGATTTGTTCCTCTGATAACATTTAAGTAACTCTATCAAGATATCTATCTATATATGTATGTATCTATATATGTATCTCTATATACATACATACATATCTACATACATATGTACATATGTATATATATGTGTGTTTGTATTTATATATATATGTATGTGTGTGTACACACAGTTAATGTAGCATGATTCAACAAAATGACAGATTCTAATCTAATGATGGAAAAGGGAAAAATGAAGGAAAAGGACGGTAAGAGGTGTATGAGAGAAGCAAAATCCAACAAACTCACATACTAGTTTATCTTGGTCCTAATTATATAACAAAGTTCTAATTTTTATCAATTTCTTCCCAAAATACTCCTATTAATACTTTCTTAATAATTATTAGGGAAAATTCTATATAAAGTTGCTTAAAATAGATAAATTCTAAATCAAGTTGTTAAACCCAACAAATTCCTAATTGAGTTATAGACTCAATTTGAGATTTTAAAATATAGGTAAATTAACTTTATTACACCCTCCTACTCTTTTTTGTCATCTTTCCCCTTGAAAGAATTTAATTGCTCTTTAACTTAGTCTTTTAATAAGTATGCATATATATTAACATTAATATGTAATAAAATAAATATGATTCATTTAAATCAAAGTAGTTTTTGTGTTCAAGAAGAATGATTTGAGTAAAAAAAAAAAAATGCATAACACCATTATCAATTCAATTTTTTTATTAAACATTTTGAATAAAATTATATTTTTGAAAGAACTCAAATTAGTTTGTTGTCAATAAAAAAAAATCAATATTCATTAATCACAATTTTACTTATGCGATATATAGTTTACATTAATAAATATCTTTTCTTTTAAAAAATCATTAATGAAAATCTTTGATATACAGTTTCCTATATCAAACAAGTTATTTTCTATATTAACATTTTTTCTCAGTAAACAAAAAATGAAAATAAAAAAATAAAAATTATTATCAATGTTCAACTAGAAATCATTTAATTAATATTGGGTCTTATATATATATTTTTTGAATTATTCCTAATCATTTTTCCACAAAACATAAAATTTCTTTGATCTAAGTTAATCATATTTTATTTTATTATATATTAATGTTTATATATATTTACACTTATTGTAAAAATAAGTTAAAAAGTATTGAAACCCTTTTAAGATGAGAGAAGAGACTATGAGAGGTCCTAAATTTTAAGATTCTAAATTGGGTCGATAACTTAATTAGGGATTTATTGAATTTACTAACCTAATTTAGAATTTTCCTATTTCAAGCAACTTTATATGAGATTTTCCCTAATTATTAAACACAATAACAATTTAATAATCCAATTATATATTCTATAAAGTGAGTAATGTTTGCCACTCATTAATGCCACATACACCTCAATTATACTATTTTGTATTTTTTTTAATAAAATAATTTTGAATAATTTTTGTTATATTTAATAATGGCATCATTATTAAATTACACTTCCGGGAGAAGTTGTTCAGGGAGATCTAGATGCCAAACTATGTGAGAGCTTGGAGAAGTTGTGTGTGAGATAAAAGAGACCCGACAAATGACAGAAAATCAAAGTAATTCAATGCCATTTTAAATTTTAAATAAGGGCATTTTGGAAAAACAAATATACTTAACTAATTTAACTACTATCATTAATCTATCCAAAAGTTAGGTAAATATGTCCTATAATTAGAACTAAAGGGAGTATTAATTATAAAGCAACCCACTGAGACCAACATGGCAACACATGTTTTAATTTCAAATCTTTAGGTTGAGAGATTGAATAAAGAAGGAAGGTGGAAAATGAATTTGCTGCTGAAATGTCCAACCCTAAATTTTGAGAGCATATCAATCTATGTAGTAAATGTATATACTTCCTCGAGTCCTTACTATAAGACATACGAATATTTACTTAATTAAATTAGATCAAAAAAGTTAATATGACATATATTTTCTAAAATACCCTAATTATCTTTCTTAATTACCATTCAACTCCATCCCTATATAGAAGGGGCATACCGCATACGTTCATAGGTTTGAGCTTCCTTTCATGAAGGAAACATTCACTTGCTTTGCCCTTTCCTTCCAAGTAATCACCCAGTTGCTTTGCCATCGTTACCAAGTGGAACCTACTTGCTAGTAAACTTAATAAAATATAAAGTAGATAAATTTCCTTTCATATAGGAGGTTATAATATATATATCATCCTTATATTTTATGGCCCTCTCTCATTCTTTCTTATTTCTATGCATGAATATTTTGGGACTTAAAAGCCATACAATATATTTATCGAATCTAAGAAAACTATAATTGTCTTTAGTAGCTAAATTACTTGTCGTGGAATTTTCCGTTGCAAAAGTTTAATCCAAAACATGCTTTATGTGAAATAAATAGTGTTTTTCCCCCGCATCATAATTTTAATCTGAGTTTCTTTTGAGACCATCGTTGAATAAATTATGATGTGAAAGCGCAAAAATGGTTCGTGTTTTGTCATTGTTTTCTAGTAGAGGGTCGTCCAATCATCCATTTTCGTTAAAGATTAAGAATTATTATACAACTATTTTCTATGTTTTTCCTTTTTTTCCAATTTCCTCAGTGAAAGTATAAAATATGGTTCAAAGTGATGAATAATTTTCAAACTCGTGTCTTCTTTTCTGCCCAAAAAAAGCGTTGGGTCTTCTTTAAAAGAAATAAATAAAACAAATATAATGTAATGAAATGTAAATGTTAGATTTATTAAAGTAAAATCAAAGATTTGTCTATTCCAAACCTAGTTGGAAGGGACTTGTTCCTTTCTCTTCTTAAATATATATAATGGGAGATATTAATTTCTCGGCTATTAGTAGGGTACGTTCTTTATATAGTATTTTTAAAGTAATGTGTCTTCAATTTGTAAAGACTAGAAAAGACAGTGTTCAGTTATTTCATGATTTGCGTTTTTTGCAAGGTTTTTAAACGTGGATTGGAAAATCGGTCTGAGTTAGGAGTGAAACCAGGGTCCCGAGTTGACTCGGGGTCAACTCGATCAACTCGGTATGAACCAGACGAGTTGGCCGTGTCAGAATAAAAATTGTGTCTTTTTTTTTTTTAAAAAAAAATCAACTGAACGAGAAGGAGGGGACTGTGTCCGCAATGGCTGGCCAGAGTTTCCTACCTCTGACGGTGAGAGAATCGTTGAACCGGAAAGCATGGTCCAATGGCGAAAATCAGCAAGGCAGTCCACCGGCCGACCTGATCATCTTCTCCGCTTCCTCTATGTACGCCTTCCATCCTTTCCTTTCCACCCTCATTCCCTCCGACACTTTTCGCTTCTCCACCATCCCCCTCACCGTCGACCAACTGGCCTCTTCCACCGACACCGCCAATCGCCAATTTGTATTCGCAATCCGATTAGATCTAAATCTCCCAGCTGATGACGTCGCCTTGCACCGGGGCAATGCAAAAGCTGGAGCAAGTACCATGCTCTGTTCTTTCCAGATTCGGAAAAAAAGCATATGAAGCAGGAATGGGAGTACAGCTGATTAATGATGATAATGATTCTAGAGTTTATTAAAGTGAGCTACAGGGAGCTTTATCGACAAAGTCGGTGAGACTACTTCAAAAATAAATATAGAGTGTGAAGGCGGGAGATCGGAAGGGAGCCGAGGACCAGCTGCTTCGACTTCTCTGGTATTCTCAATTTACATTCCGTTGGCATTTTGACCTTATATTTCTTTGTTAACCGCCCCACGCTCATATTGATAAGACACACATTCCCTTGGTGTTTAAATCAGCAAACGGCGTTCACGGAGGACTAACGATTTTGTGGTAATCTAACATTTTAAATAGTTTATCGGTATTTTAGGTCCAATTAATAGTTAATTGTGTTGGACACTCCTAACCCAATAGTTTATTGGCTAGATCGCACCTTCACCCAATAGAAAAACAAAAGTCTCAAGGTCATGTCGCATCAAAGTAAATGAAGAAACAGAAGAGGCACTGGGTATTTCTGGATGAATCACGTGAGCCATTAAAGAGATCTGACGCATTGAGGAGATGACTTTTTTTAAAGATGAAAAATGGGGGGTGTAAAGGGAGAAAATCAATTTCTTACCGAGTTGACACTGGTTTGATTCTGGTCTAACTCACTGACCCTTAACTCACTACCCTGACCAGTTTAGTGGTCAATCCAGATTTAAGAACCTTGGTTTTTTGAGTTTAATTTGGGGAATAGGACTTCATGAATACAAAGACTCATTGCTTTATGAGTTTCCTCACCCCTGCAACAGATACAATACCCCACAGAGAAATATAATGACGATACCTCATCCACATAATTCCAAGTAATAAAGGACATTCTGGTCTTTTCATAATATCGATTAGATACATATAAAGTAAAAAATACATTAAGATTTCATTCGAATTTTCTGCCATACCAACTTTTAAAACACATTAGGTACTAGTGTATTACCGCTATTTTTTGACCCAAAAAAAAAAACAAAAAACAAAAAACAAAATTACCACACTTTTTAATTCCCATTCCCATTTTTTTTTTTTTTTGGGTTTTTATTCCACAATTCAAAATTAAAATTTTCAAAGAAGTCAGGTTTGTAATTGTATTTTATATATATATATATATATATATAAAGGTTTGTAATTGTAAGTTGTGTCTCAATGCCACCAATCGGTTGAGGCCAGAGTCTCCTTTCTAACAGACTCATATGCTGGTAGGGCTTGGGCCTACCTGGCCCACATATGCATGGGTGACCGTCCATCCAGTGGAGGAAGCTTTTCACATTGTTCCAACATTTTCTTACAAATTCTTCTCCGAGAAGAACCATTTTTCTATTGAGACCATAGTTGAATCAAAAGAAGAAAGGTGAACAATGAATCAATCAATAACTTTATTCTCAAAAATTCGTAATACCCACTTCATGAAAGGCAAACAAAAAAAAAAAAAAAAAAGTTTGGATCTATTAATCAATAAATACGATTTATTATTGATTATTTCATACTTTCCTTTTTGATATATCTTTTTCATAATTCAATGATTGAGTAATCATAATTCACTGATTAACTAATCATTTTTTGTTCTAGCTAGTAGCATATCCCTCAATTTTAGGAAATGTAATTTATTTTTATCATTGACTATTTATTACTATCTCCGGTCCTAATTATACGAGTTAGTTGACTTTCTTTGGAGAGATTAAGGAAGCTAAATAAGTTACTTAATTATTTCATATGTTAAATATTTTTAGATTATATATTAGTTTATTAGTCAAACTAATAAGTTTGAAGAAAAAAATAAAAATAAAAAACTTTAAAGTAATTTAATTGGTTTCCTTAATCTCTCTAAAAAAGTCAATTAGCTCTTATAATTAGGACCGGAGGGAGTACTTTCTTTGTGATTTTTTAGGTGGGGTGGGTTACAAAATATTCTTCCAATTTTATCATCATTGACATATTTATCTCTAAACACTTGTTTGTTTCTAAACTGGTTAGGTGTCATTTCATGGTGGCGTAGTAGAGGGTTCCATCAACCAAAGCCTTTCCCCCACAACCTCATCATCATCTTCTTCTTTATCCCCTTCATTGCTTTTGTTTTTCCTTTTTCTAATTTAAAAACTAAAACGGACGAAAATTAAAGGCCCAATTCATCTTTATTTAAAATGAAGGGCAATGAATGCAAAATTGGAGGAGCATGAGATGGAGTTGTGTGGGATGAGCTTGACATTTACGGCTATAAAGTGATTACTGTGAAAGTCAATTAATGTGATATAATTTATATTTGGAATTCTAACACTTAACTGTCATCCTTCCATCCCAGAATATCGTTATAGGGAAAAAACAACAACGTGAGAGTCAAAAGAGAGGGCTATTGTGAACCTCACAATTTGACCACCGAAAAATAAGAGAATCAATTTTCCTTTTAAAAATATTTTCGGCAAACAAGAGAATCAAATTTACTTCTCTCCTAATAATGGAGGTAATCAGTAATCAAGCACAGTAATCAAATTGAAACATATTATTCCTTTGTTGACTAGAAGTTTGGGCGGGTCAAAATAAATGTTGCCTCGAAAGGTTATCAAATCGGGATACGAATCGTGGATCGGAATGCCTATTTTCAGAATCATGAATCGAAGCGTATCATGAATTGTAAGATTCATGGTTAATTTTAAGGATGATATTGATGTAATTTTCATCTAAGAGAGTATCAAAGGTTTTAATATATTAGTCTTTTAAAGGTAAATAACACTACAAGAAAAAAAAAATAGGGATTTCATGGGGATAAGTGAAAGGGAATCGGGAATAATCATAGAAGTAAAGGAAATTCCTAGATAAATCTGGAAAAAATCAAAAAAGAAAAACGAAAAAGAAGGTTTTCTAAAGTCAAGTTGTGCAAGATCCACCTAATATGTGCCCAACCCGATTCATCCAGAATCACAGAAATTGCTAACGTCATTCCTGCGATTCTGGCTTGTATCAATCGAAGAATCCCAAGATACATGCATTAGTAAGATATATCAACATATTCTTATCTTTTTCACTTATTTTTGAATCAAATTGTTAGATACAACTCAAGATTCATAGGATTCTAACTACCATGGTTGCCGGCGCTAGTGAGTAGTAAAATGTCACACCTTGAAAATTTAGAGGTGATCAAGCCACGGAATATAAAAGAACTCACACCCCCTAAAAAAAATACAGACAAGTGCTTAACAACGTAATTATAATATAATTTTGAGCATGTATAACCATTTCTAAATCTCTCTCTCACACACACATACATATATATATATGAACATGTTTCTAAAAATCAAAATAGTAGGCCTTTGTGAAACTTTTGGCAAAATATCCTTTATGGGTCAAACTTTCTGAAAACTCTACAATAATTGTGAGTTCACTATATAGTATAGTAAGCTCCACTCCCCTTAAAGCATTTATGAACATACATTCCTATAACAAAAGAAAGTAGGGATCCTACCTATAGATTTCATGGAGCTCCTCCTATAATAGGATTTTCAAAACATAACACCAAAGCTTGAGTTTACATCACTAAAGAGATTGATTAACACAATGCTTCAACTTCAATTAGGCAGGAGGTACTGAGTCAATTACACTATTTGAGACCAAAAATATTTTTATTTTCGGTGAATAGCATCCGATATTAATAGAAATAAATATAATACTAAAGGAAATAATTTAGATAGACTTAAATTTTTTTTTTTTTTGGCCCAAAAAATCAAATTTTATTAATATCAAAATAAGTTTACAAACACTAAGAGCCAAAGCCAAGAAAACACTAAAAAAATACCCATCCATACAACCTAACACACCACTTACCAACCTAAGCAATCTAAATCAAAACAAACCACTATACTTGCCTATCAGTGTAATGAGTTCCCCTTTAACCAATTCCTTCCCTATGAGTTGCTACAAAAATACTGTCGCAGGTCCTCATGGTGAGTTTTGAATCACAGTCCATAATGTTGCTTAAAGAGGATGTTGGAATGTCCAACCAACATGGATATATGGAAAAGGCAGGTCAACAGGAACAAGTTTTGTTGCATCATAACCCCGGTAGCAAATTCCTTTTCCTCCTCAGGATTGCCTTCGGTAATTCACTGTTTTGTCACAAAATTAATTACTTCCTCTTCCTTCGGTAATTCCTTTTCCTCTCGTCTATTTCAGTGAGGGAAGAGAGAAGAACCGTGCCTTTAATGAATAGTAATTTAATAGAGGTTAACATGCATGTCTGTTATCGAGAATTGCCCCATAAATAACTTAGAGTGCTAACTACACCTCCAAAAATAGTGTGCTTTCGACCCGGAAGAGGATTCTCTCATTCGCAAATTTTCTCCTCATCTTTCATCATCCAATCCAAGCCATTGATTTGACTTAATAAGGTTGTTGGTGTGGACAATTTTGTCAAATGTATGGTCCAGATTTAAAGCCAATGAGAGACAATGAGAAAATGCCAATGAGAGGATCCAGATCCGCTGGACGCACCTAAACCTTTAATTATATATCAATATTAATAATTAGTTATAGACAAAAATATTGTCCTCTTACAAGTTGCAATCTTAAAGTATGTTCGGTTCTGTTTTTAATTCTTATTTTTCAGAATAGTTTTATAAATTTATTTTTCCAAACAAGTTTGAAACTAATTACACATTCATTTCCGACTAAAAATAGGATATAGTTTAAAAGTGAATTTGGGTTTTGAATATGAATTTTTTTTTTGGTCAAATATTTTTATTTTATTTTTATGGTATATAAAAATAACAAAAGAGAGATCATGGTATATACTTGAATAAAGGAAACTATAATCTTCATAAATTAAATAAATGAATTTTATATTTAAAATCAAAGGAGTATCCTACCAGATATTTTGCAAAAAGGGAAAACTAATCTCCCAGTCCTTATAATTTTCTCAAATTTTGAATCAGGTGTTTAGACTTTTCTTTGTTTCTATGAGATCCTTGAAGTTTAGACCATTAGATCCAAAAGTTCTTCTGTTACAAAGTTTGTTAAATTAGTGTGAGATGGCGTCCAGCTGGAAATATTTACTTTGACTAAGCATGAACCTGCACCGATGGGCGCACAAAGTCGGTTGCCTTCGCGTTGAATTTGTAATACCCCTTGTAATTACGACTCTTATCAGAGTATTGCAGCGAATGATAGTGAGCAACACAGGGATAGAATAGTAAACTGATAAACAAAACATACTTGGTTATGTGCAGGAATAACCTACTGAGTTCTTAATACAATAATCCGTGAATGTATCGGTACCAAAATAGTAAAATTACAAAAAGGGAATTAACCAAAACATGTCTGTAAATTCCCAAGCCTATTAAAATCTAAATGGGAGCCATCGGTAGTCTGTACTTGCTGCCTTTCCTTTGAAACTTCGTCTGCCGCAATGACCGTGCCTAGATCCTGAGCTTTTAGGGACATCTGAGATTCAATTTGAATCCCAGAGTAACAGTTAATCTCACAAACAGAGTATAAACAGTATATGGCAGTCAATCATAACAAGTAGTCCACAACAGCATAGCATTCAGTAAACATAGTGTAGATCTCATGCAATTAAACACGGATCACAAAACCATAGTGCTAAGTATACACTGTGGCCTGTACCGAGAGTCCCCATGTACATCGGAGTTCTCAATCGGAACATCCAACTAGGATTAGTAGACTAGGACCTACTGAGAGTCCCCTGGGACCGCCAGAGTTCTCAATCGGAGCATCTGAGTCATCTGAATGCAACTAGGTTAGCCACCTAAGGACTTTCGTCCAATAGGCCCTACCCTAATTCTATCCACCGGGAAGGTACTCCATGGTCAATCCTTCCGCTCAATCGAGCCACGAGTGGTGCTGGCCCGCACGGGACGGGACAATCATGTGTACGATTTAAAACAAACATACACAGCCATACAAAGTGTGTGAGGATTAAGTTACTACCTGACTGCTTCAAAATCTTCAACTGGTTTCCCGTCCTTTTAATTGTCTCGACAACTATCGCGTCCTATAAATATACATTTACAGACGGCGGGTCATTATTTGTCTAGGCTTCTCATAATCTCCAATGTTATGACACTAGGCTTAATGTAAGACTACAAGGCTAGACATATATTAACTCTCTAAGATTTATTTTAATTTTTGAAGGCCGGAATAAATATTTCAGGCCTTATTTTCATTTTTTTCTCTTAGGCCCAATTTTTGACAAGTTATTATTATTATTATTATTATTATTATTATTATTATTATTATTATTATTTTACTATTTATTATTATCCCTCTACAAAACTATCACCTATAAATTAGTGCATAATTAATATTACTAATTAATGTATTTCTCAAGGTTTTCCAAATACACAATGAATTAGTATATCTCATATATATATATATATATATATTTATATATTTACGTCGCTTTTCATATATATGTATTTATGCGACATATTAAACAAGATTTTCTTTTTGGTTACATTGACATATATATATATTTATACATATAACAATTACCAAGTTAACAACATGCTTAGTGACGGTAGAAGTAAATGATTCAAAAATTCATGAATCAGTGGCATCATATATAATATTCAACAGTGAAGTTTTTTTTCCCCTCTTTTTTCCTTTGCTTTTTTTTTTTTAAAAATAAAAATAAAATAATAACGTAAAACAACGGTTTACATATACATACCATACCATGCAATGTCTATTTGTTTTTGTTTTTGTTTTTGTTTTTTTGTTTTTTTAACAACAACTACATATGTATACGTACACTTCTTCATGCCAGCTAACTCTTATATGTATGGCGTTAAGACTTATATGTAAGTATGTGTGCACAGCAAGCAAATTCTTTTTTCATTCTCCCCTTCCAAAATGCAACGACTAACAATATATATATGATAGTAACGCTTTTCCTATCTTCTTTTACAGTTTGGAGCCAAAATGCATACATATATATACATATAGCCATGCATACCTATCATGTTTTCTTTTCTTTCTTTTCTCACTCTTATGTAGCTATATATATATCAGTAACTTACACACGCACACGTACAGTAGCTGGTTTGCACGATGGGATTCCAGCTAGAACCGAACACCCCTGTTTCTCCGAAACCAAACGAGAGAAAAACAATGACTAAGCTCTCTCCTCTCTCCCCCCTACTCTCTCTGGCAACTCTTAGTCTCTCCCGCCGAACGTGTTTCTGTTCCTTGCTCTGCTTTTCCCTTGTTGTTGCAAGAAGGGCCGAATGGTTTATAATGAGAGGGAGTGGGGAAGTGCGCTGCAGAGAAGGTATGGGCATTGGTGGTGGGCTCGAGAGGAATGGGATGAGTGTTGCTTTTGCTGATATGGCGCTGCGGTTTTCCTGTCTTGCATGAGCAGTCACTAGCCGAAAGCAATCTGTACTGATGAGGGAGTTACGGCGCTGCTATAATCTTTGCGTGTTTTAATCAATCTCTTCCGCTGCGTTTTGTGTTTTCCATAAGGCATCAGAGAAAACAGGTGCTTTTAAGTCAACAGGAGAGTTGGAAAGAAAATGGTATATGGGTTGGGTTTGTAGTTGGGTAATTAATAGGTAGGAATGAGTATTTTACGGAGCTTTTGGGCTTTACGTAGAGAGTATGGGCTTTTTATTTAATTGGTGTTGCATGTAGGGTGAGGTGCAGAGTCCAGCTTACCCGTACTCTAATTTCTTATCCAATTTAGAGAAACAATTGCAAAGAGAATTGGAGGAAGTCATTAGGGCCGAAGAAATTAAGTGGTTTCAAAAATCCCGATCGGTATGGATTTCTAAGGGGGTAGAAATACAAGATATTATCATTTGAAAACTAAGTTAAGAAGAAGAAGAAATCGTGTGCTTGTTTTGAAGAACAGTAATGGGCAATGGGAAATCAACGGAGACTTTTCAATATGTGATCGACAGAGTCAATTCGAAGCTAGCCAATCGGAAAGCGAAGTCTCTTTCAATGGCCGGAAGAATCACTCTAGCAAAATCTGTTCTGAGCTCGGTTCCGCTTTATCCTATGCAGGTGTCCAAGCTTCCCTTGAGTATATGTAAGGAAGTTGAAAGGCTCTAATGTAATTTTATATGGGGAACAACGGATTCTCGTGGTCATCATAATGTGGGATGGCACACGCTTGTTCAACCTAAGAATTATGGAGGCCTAGGGTGTAAGAAGCTTTCAATTATGAACCAGGCCTTTGGTTGCAAGTTGGCTTGGAGTTTGATTCTTGGTACTAAGTCATTGTGGGTGGAAATTTTATTTCATAAATATATGGTTCGTAGTGAACATGATTTACTAGAACATAGAGTGGGGGATTCTCCATTATGGCATTTTATTTGCCAACAAAAGGACATAGTGGAAAAGGGCATTTTTTGGAGAGTAAGGAATGGTCAATCTGTGCAATTCTTTAATGATAGCTGGTTGTTTCAAGGCAGGAAAGCTAGTAGTATGTGCTTGAGATCGCTTTCAGAGGAAGAAAAGAATAGTAAAGTAGCGAATTGGACTGTCAATGGTAGCTGGGATTTCACTCGATTGAGGTCTGTTGTGTCCAATGAAGTTATGCAGCGTCTTATTTCCATACCTCCACCTATGTCATCGGCAGGTAATGATACTATAATGTGGGGTGGTTCCAGTAATGGTTTATTTTCAGTGAAATCTGCCTACTATTTTATTAGTAGGCCATCTGTTCAGTTCCCTCACCCCTGTTATAAACTGATATGGAAATGGCCAGGTGCAGAAAGAATCAGAATTTTCATGTGGTTGGCTTTTCATAACAGATTGCCAACTAATGAGTGGAGGAGTAAATGGTCTTCCTCTTCTTCTCTTTGTCAATTTTGCAGCTCACAGGTTGAAGATGGTCTGCACATTTTCCGCTATTGTGGATATGCAAGGAGTATGTGGCTGTCACTAATTCAGCACAGGTTCCATAATCATTTCTTTGCTGCCTCACTATGCGACTGGATTATGCTAAATCTCAGTAAAGAAATTGGTAGGCATTCGAATTCCAATTGGAAACTGATTTTTGGAGTGGGGATTTGGAAGTTATGGACATGGAGAAACCATTTGATTTTTGTTCCTAATTTTAGTAAGCCAAGGAGTCCAGTGATGGTACTGATGAACTCGTGGCAATACTTTGTTGCTGATGGAAATCTAATACCACCTAGTCACACAGTTGTAAGAAAGTGGATAGCTCCACCCAATGGATGGATTAAAGTAAATGTTGATGGAGCATGTTCCTTCACGGCAAATAGATCAGCATGTGGTGGTGTGCTAAGAGATGACCGGGGGCATTGGTTAGCTAGATTTTCATCCAAGAGTGGTATTTGTAATCCTTTGGAAGCTGAGGAATGGGGTTTCCTTAAAGGATTACAGCTTGCATGGAACTTGGGGTTTAGAAGAGTGATCATTGAATCAGATTCTTCAACTCTGATTGAGTCCTTGGATCGATGCAAGTGCCGATTAATGAAACCGTAGTCTGGTTGTGCATCAGATTCGGCTATGCATGGAGTACAGCTGGGAGCTTCAGATCAAGCTCATTTCAAGAGACCAAAATAGGATGGCTGATAGATTGGCAAAGAATGGCCTTGATGATTCTTTCTTGTATTTCAAGTGTCCCTCTTTTTGAGGTCTCTGCAGGCTCATGATTGTATGGGAATTTATTCCCCCACTTTTTCTAATTTAAGTTAAAGGCATTGCCTCCTTTCTTACCAAAAAAAAAAAAAAAAAAAAAAAATTTATAAGTACATGACTATGAGATGTGGGCTTAAGGCGCTTACATTTGAAACCAAGACTCCTTGCAATGCAATGGTATTGGGATCCCTTAGGTCCTTAGTTCGATTCCCCCTCCCTCGCCTTGTATCCAAAAAAGACGCACAACCGAAGGAAGAATAATGAGTTGAAGATTAATGAATCGGTTTCATGAGCAAAATTTCATAATTAATTTTCCACATGATATTCAAATTTAAAATCCTAAAATTAGGATGTTACAGAATTCACGGGGAAGAAGACATTATTATCCTTAAAAAATCGAGACTCCATCCCTAAATGATTTTTTTTTATTTTATTTTTAGAAAAAATACTTCATACACTAAAAATTAATTAGCTTAAGATATTAGGTGTTGAAATTTTCTTGAAAGATATTGGATACTACTAGAAATATATTTCGGGATATTGGTGTTAGAAAATTATTTCTAAATGCAATATTATAAATCAATTAATTTGATATATCAAGTGACAAAAATATTTCAGGTGCAATATATAATAATTTAAATAAGGGTTAAATATCAAATTTGCCATGGAAGTTTTGCTAATGGAGTGTCCAGCACCTGGAAGTTTTTAGGGTACCAAATTTGCCCCGGAAGTATGAAAAAGGTAGCAAATTTGTTCATCCGTTAATTTTGATCGTTAAGTTTAAGCGAGTGTACGGTGGCATGCCACCTCATGACACGTGGCATGCCACCTCATCAACACAATAAGAGTTAAGTATCATTTTTGCCCGGAAGTTTTTTGAGAGCAAGTTTGCCCGGAAGTTTTCACTAAGGAGCAATTTTACCGGAAGTTTACAAAATGTATCAATTTTGCCCTTCTTTCCGCATATTAAATTTGACTATTAAATCGGTCAAAAGCCACACATGTCATGTCTTGAAAAGGTCGAACTTGGAGTCGAGAGAAGGAGATCCTTGAGATGTTGAGCTCAAAGCAGCCAGAATTTATGAAGCCGAACTGGTCACAGGAAGCATCACTTATGATCTAAGCAAATGATCAATCTATACAAACTCCGGGCCGGCCCGATTAAGTCCGAGGCCCTCGTGGCTGCAGCCTGCGGGGCCAATTTCAATTTTTTGACTTATTTTTCAAGCCCGAGCCCCGCAAAGCCGGGGCTTAAATAAGCTGGACCGATTTCCCAGCTCTAGTCTACGTGACCGGTTCGGCTTCACAAATTAAGGCGCCTTGAGCTCAACATATCAAAGATTTCCTTCTCGACTCCAAGTTCGACCTTTTCAAGGTATGACATGTGTGGTCTTTGATCGATCTAATAGTCAAATTTAATATTGGGAGAAAGAAGGGCAAAATTGCTACTTTTATAAACTTCCGGGGCAAAATTGCTCCTCAATGAAAACTTCCGGGGCAAAATTGCTCCTACAAAAAACTTCCAAGGCAAAAATGATACTTTTGATTGATGAGGTGGCATGCCACGTGTGATGAGGTGGCACGTAACGGTCAAAATTAACGAGAGGGGCAAATTTGCTACCTTTTTCATACTTAGGGGCAACTTTGGTACCCTAAAAACTTCCGGGTCCGGGACGCTCCATTAGCAAAACTTCCGTGGCAAAAATGCACCTTAACCCTTTAAATAAATTAAAAAAATTAAAAAAATGTCCCTCATCCAAAATTAGGGGATGAGCCGAGCATGCATCGACACCTGCCCCATAAACGTCTTTAGTACACTGCCACAGATCTCTGGAAAGGCAATCCTCCTTTAATTTGTTTGAGCCACCCAATGCATGACACTTGGAAAAGTCCATTTAATTTGGCTTTTATTCCCATCGGCGTTTCTCGCTTCAATCGGGTAGCCTCCTCATCTTTTTTCCCCGATTTTTCGACACATCCTTTAATATTTCCCCACATGGCCGGTTTTCAGCTAAAACTTTATAATTGGGATGCTCTGTTTTTCGAGTTTTTCATTGTCTTACGTACGGCACTCAGATTCTTTTGGGATCTACAAGGAACATGGATGCGTAGGCGAGAGTTGGTGGGGTTTGGGGAAGGAAAGTGAATTGAAAATGTTTTGAGAAAGAAACCGAGCAAGTGAGGGAGGGGTGTAGTCAGAGCAAGTTTTTCCACTTGGGCGCTCCTCACATCACTTTAACTGAAGTTCTTTTGGATCTTCCCCATGTGAGTTAGCAGTAGAAATTGTTTTTTCAACGTGATTTATGGTTTACGATGTAAGTGTGTAAGAGGAGTTTTATTTTGACTTACGTGAACACGTTTTTTAATGGCAACTCAAACTGGCACACTCAAAGGATCTCAAGGGAAAAATTGTCCTAAGGGTTTGATCCAAAATTGAAGGAAATTATAAGGATCGGGAGACTAATTTTCCCTAATTTTTGTCTTTAACGTTTAAAACAGTATACTAAGTGGAAAACAACATTAGATGGGCTAAAAGCCAAAAACTGTTCTACTACATGTAAATTCATTTTTTATAGATGTGTGACGTAATTTTTATCTGCACCAAGCAAATTTGGAGAAAGTGATCACTTTTTTTTTCTTTGTTAGAAAAGATTTTTTTAACCCAAAATTTAATGTCCAAGATGAAGAAGAAAAACTCCACTAAAAAATAAATTTTTACAATGCATATCCATTAGCACCAGACAACTTTTTATAATGGAATATTCATATTCAGGTCAATTTTGCATTTGCCTTTGTACATGTTTTTTATAATGGAATGTTCATATTCAGGGAAAAAAAAAAAGGTACAAGACAACTTTTTAATTTTCACTTCACTCTCTAGTTCCCATAACTATGTTTTTCTGTGTCCTTCCAAAATCATTTATGCTCTAAGCATAGACTCCATCCATCTCTTCAAATATGGCTGGACAATTATTCGTTCTTAGCTTGCTTTGCATGGAACTACAAAATGATAATAATGACCTTTTGCTTTGAAACCCAACATTTAATCAGTTAAGACATAAAGTGATTAATGGCTTGTTTTGGATCATTAATTTTTAACTAGTCTGTTTTGGGAAAATCTTAACTAATTTGTTCCCCTCTCGATGTTATTCTTTCTTTATTTTTAGAAATGATATATATAGGGACATAAAGCCAAACAATCTACTTGTCAGTTCTAACAACATTGCAAAGCCGGATGACTTTGGTTTGGCTAACCATACAAGTTCTTGGATATCTTGTAAAAAATGCATTCACATGACAAAACCGATTCGCCATTGATTTTTAAACTTGATGAGACTTACTATCTACAGTAATGTAAGATGATGTTTCATGTTTAGGATGGGATGTGTATCCCATAACATTTATGGTTATTTGTGGCTTTAAATACCCTCTTGGAATTTATATGATAGTCCCAACACTAAGCAACATTGACACTACAAGTGTCGGACTTTTTAATTGTAAATTCTTAAAGAAATGAGGCACTTCACAATACAAGTGTGACACTTTATAAGTTATATCTGGAAATTTACAAGACGAATAAACTAATTTGCAAGACATACAACTAAGAATTTGACACTTGTGCTATTTACAAGAGGCACTTCACATGACAAGCGTGACTCTTTCCAAGTTATATGTGAGAATTTACAAGATGACTAAGCTAATTTTCAAGACATACAAATGAAAAGTCTAACACGTGCTATTTGCAAAAAAAGAGGCACTTCACAAGACAAGTGTGACGCTTAACAAGTCCCATGTAAAAACTTACCATATGAATAAGTTAATTTGCAAGACATGCAATTGAAAAACTTGCCACGTTTATTTATTTATTTATTTTTTGGTTATAGAGGAGGGTATTTTTGTCCCTTCCCTCTTGAAATTATTTCACTCCCCCATAAAGACCGAACTGATATTTCGTAAAATTAAGGGGCCTTTTAGTAAATATTTTACAATAGAGGGTTTAGGTAAAATTTTCCCTAATTTTAATCTGATTCCCTGTTGAGACCGTCGTTGAATAAAATGATGTGAAAGTGTGAAAATAGTTCGTATCTTTTCATAGTGGGTTATCAGAAGGTCCCATCATCCATTTCTTTGTTAACGAATAAGAATTATTATACAACTATATTCTTTGTTTGTCTCTTTCTTTTCCTTAGTGTAAGTGTAAAACATGGTTCAAAGGGATGAATTTTCAAAGTTGTGTCTTCTTTTCGACGGGAAAAACCTTGGGTCATCTTTAAAAGGAATAAAAAAATAAATATAATGAAATGCAAATGTAAGTGTCGAATTTATTAAAGTAAATTAAGGTATGTTCTTTATATTGTATGGTATCACACTATCACTACTCTTTCTTATTCCCACATTCCTTTTATTTTTGTTCTTTTTTGCTTTCATTCCATCAAAATGTTTAAAGCCGTCGGGTCTATAACCCAATGCCACCAAGATCCTCACTTAAATATTTTTAAAGATTGGGGTTGTCAGTTAGAAATTGAACCCTCTATAAATATAATGGATACATGAAAAAAGAAAATTTCTAGTAATAAAACCGATGGATGACTAGTTGACTATAACCGCTCCTTTCTAACAGACTCACATGCTGGTTAGGCTTGGGCTACCTATCCCATATTTGCATGGGTAACCGTACATCCAGGATAGGAAGCCTTTCCCATTTTTCCAAGGATTTACTCACGATTTCTTCTCTGAGAAAACTATTGTTGTTTTTATATTTTTTTAATTGTAAAGCAAGTATATTCTTGATATTTTTACTAATGAGGTAGAACCTACTACTCGAAGTGAAGTAAAATCAAATGGCTTTGAAATTGATGATAGTGGTGAAGAAGATGAAAAAGATAGTCATCGTACTTATATTGCTTAGTGGTAAGCTTGTTATGTTTTGTGTGAGTTATTTGTGGACAATAATTTATTCTTGATTATGAATTAATGACTGCGTTTGTTTATTACATTAAGCTTGTTGTGTAGACATTAATGTTGACAACATTTATTTAATAAATTAGAATTTTAATTGTTGTATTATATTTCTTTAAAAAAATGTAGGAAAAATAATTTTAATTCATAAAAATGTTTTACGGCCCTATCAAGTCGGGCCTTGAAGAGCAAATGTTTTTCTTACCCGGGCTTTTTAGGCCCCGACCCTTTAAAGACTGGTCCTGATTCCCAGCTTTAAAAGTGCACAGCCCACCGCAACCAATTAAGTGACCACCACATGTTATTTTAATTTCAAGTTTTTAAGTTGAGAGATTGAGTAAAGAAGGAAGGTGGAAAATGAATTTGTTCCTGAAATGTTCGACCCAAAATTTTGAGAGCATATGAATCTATGTGGAAAATGTGTAACGTCCTTAATATAAAAAATATTTACCTAATTTGATTAGATTAATGAAGTTAGTTAAATTAGTTAATATAACATATATTTTCTTAAACACTCCACTAGTCCACTCATCTTTCTTAACTCTCTCATTCCCCTCCTCCTTAATTACAGTTGATGGAGCATCTATAGGAATAAAATTGGAAAAGATTGACAAACATACAGACTATGTCTTCTATTTATAACTTAGAGCAACTTTCTAAATATGTCTTATATTAAGGATTAAATGAGTATTATTTTTATTAACGCTAAACTGAAAGAATTAATGATAATCAGGGTAATCAGTAATCAAGCACAATAATCAAACTTCTCTCAAAATCAATGTTATCGAAAGGCATACGCAATTTATCCATTTACAGGTCATTACCTCTATGAGCATGGCTTGGTTACTTACGATAGTGTATGCTAGTCCGAATGTTACGTCTCGGCGTGTTTTGTGGAGCGAACTTGGTAGGCTGGGGAATTCGATAGAAGGGGCATGGTTTTTGGTTTGTTGGGGGGGGGGGGTTGATTCTCTTATATAAGGAACGAACATCAACAGCTGCTCATCGTCTTTCTGACGACAGAGATTTTACGAGCTGGGCTGAGACGATGAATTTGCATGCCACGAGGGGACGGGGTGCAACTGAAGCTCGTCTGGACCGGGTTCTTGCCAATGTGAGGAAGAGTCGCTTGTTCAGCCATGCTCGTGTAACACATCTCTCTCACTATACATCTGACCACAGGCCCTTGCTTCTACGAATGGATCAGAGTTGCAGTCAGCTACGACCGAATTCACCGTTTCGTTGTATTGCATCATGGGTTTTACATGATAAATTCGAAGATTTTGTAAAACAAGCGTGGCATGAAGAGATGGAGTGGACTGAAAATATTACACGATCATAATGAGTATACAGACGAGTTATGTAAGAGCCTAATTAACCCCCGTGTGTGGCACCGTTTTTCTTCATTGGATTTCTCGGCGTGGCATCGATGGAATCTTGCCCACATCTCGTAACAACCTACTGGTGGATTTGGAGACATCGGAACCTCCATATAGTTGAATAGCGGTCAATATCGAACAACACCATCATAATGTGTGTGCAGACTATGCTCAGCGGTATGAAAGAAGCTCATACGAAGTTCAACCGTGGTAGACGTGGGATGGATACTTGGGAGAGACCGAGACCAGAATGGGTTAAAATTAACGTTGATGGAGCATTCTCCCACTACTTGTGGTGGGGTCTTGAGAGATGCACGAAGGAGATTGCCTCTCTGCTGAAATCTGGGGATGCATGCATTGATTGAAACTTGCATGAGACCTAGGCTTTCGACATATAATCCTTTAGTCAGATTCTGAGGAAGCAGTGAAGTTGCTGCAAAATCATGTCGCGGAAAGTCATGCGGACAAGATACGATTATAGTTTCTCAACAGTTGATTAGAAGATGGCTGAACACGGTACCTGATTGGTTGGCTAAACAAGGGTTATCGGCCATGTTAGGTCTTCATGGGGTTCGAGAGGCTCCCCGGAGCTGCATCGAATTATGGAGCTGGACAAGGGCTTGTTAGTTAGTTTGATTTTCTCATTAATCAGTACAAGAAGCCTAGTAAGGGATTTCTTAGTGTGGTTAAAAAAAATTGAAGGTCGGTTAGACCTGATTTCAATTTTATATGTTCAAAAATTTATAATTATATACACGTATATATACAAAATTATATTTTATAATTATACTGAGAATATTTATTGTTACCTATTTCAATTTTTATCACCCTCGCTCATTATTTTATTGGCTTTTGATTGAATTTTTCAAAATATGCCAATATAGTGAATCGCTCATCTTCCTTCTATCGCTTACCTACCACCCAAAACGGCTTCGTCTCTGCTAGAACTTCTCAAACGAGAATGCTTCCATTACAGTTATTGCAATCGATTTAACTCCAAAGACAAGACCAAAGCAAAACAACTCTCGCACACTCTCTCTCTACAACTATCATGACCGGAAAAGCTTCCATTTTTATAATAACAAACCAGAGAAATCTATTATGTGAAATGGATCTTAGTCATTTCAATCAAAAGAGTTGGTTCTGCACTTGGAACCTCGGATTCAATCTCAGATTCAAGGGTGAGAAGGACCTCACACGATTACGCGATCGGCTAATGGTGGAGTAATAAGAGCTATGAGGTATTGAGTTATGGAAATTTTTAATTAAATCCAGCTATAGAAGGGCATTTTAATTTCTAGCCTTTTAACCATATTGAAAAACTTCCTAAATCAGGCCTGTGGTCATTTATTAAGAATTTGTTGAAAGTATAGGCCTAAATATGAGTTTTAGCATTTTAACTGGATTTAATTGGGATTTTCTCTATTTATAATGAAATACCCTAAAGGACCAAATCCATCATATATTATCAAAATCTCAAATATATCCTTGATATTCCCCAAATATGCCAAAATATATATCAAATTTAACCAAAGGTAAGGTGTCATCAATTCATGCTAAAAAGTATATATATAAGAAACTCCCCCATGTTTTTTAATATAATATACATTGTTTAGAGTATTAGTAATTTTTTCACCTAACATCCCTAGTAAACTATAAGACTTCGTAACTAATGAAATAAAGTCCCCTAACTAATAACTTATACTAATTAAGAGAAATTTTAAAATCTTATAAAAATAATTAATTTTAACTAACTTCATTAACTTAAAATTATTATTAGTTTCTTATAAAGGGGAAGCGAGGTATTACCACAAATTTTTTTGTCATTTTCTCTTCGAATGCATGCATGAAATGGTAAGACGTGTTGTTAGTAATTGTATAACAATCTTATTTATAAAATGTATCAATGGAATTTACATACACTAGAGAGATGTGTGCTGTCTTTGCTACTACTTACATTGTTGAGAATTTGATTCCTGATGGATTCAATTATTTAATGTTCATATAATTTACGTGACACCCAAATTGTTACCAAGACTCTAAAAGATAAAAACTAAGTATGCACTATGTCACAATGAATGAATCTTAATTAATTGATGTTAAAATTATTATCAAATTAGCATATCAAAATGTTATTTAATTAATTAGCATATCAAGTCCTTGGTCACACACGCACAAAATTTAGTATCATCTGAGTGATTAACGGGGCCCATCAGAAATTGATTATCTACCATAGATTAAGTAATTAATCCTTTTTGGTAAACTAAATTAATAATTTTAATTCTTATAACTTACCTAGATTTTTAAATTAATCCTTATGCGTTGATTTTTTTTTTTTTTTTTTTTTTTTTTTTTTTGGTGCTAAAAAATCACTCCTTATAATTTTAAAATAATTTGAGTTAATCTCTACATTTTCTTAATCTCAAATTTTTGTAATTTTGGACGAGTTTTGCTTTTAAGGAAAATTAGAATGAAGGACCTAGAAGAAAAGATATTTTTGGAAAAGGACCACACAAATTATAATTATTTAGAAGGACTAAATATAAAATTAAAAGTACTAAAATGCCTCTAACATAATCTTCTGTATTCCCTTCTACATTCTCTTCCCCATTTTATTTTTAAAACTAATTGAAAATTCTAAGTTTCATTAAATTAAACAATGGTTTTCTCAATTTTCATTTTTTACAACTTGAATATATATCTATGAGGAAAAAAAAAGCATTCTTCAATCTGTAAAAATTATATTTTTTTAAAAAATCAACAAAATTTTTAATTAAAAATGGAATTATATAATTTTAATAAAAGTCAAGTTCTTTAATAATTTATCATATATGTTAAACCAAGAAAGTTTGTACAATTTATTTTTGTTTTAGAGGCAATATATGTGGGTTAAAAAAGTCATGTAATTTTAGTAAAATTTAAAAACATAATTAACCAATTATTATATCCTGAAAAATATGAAATGATTTTATTTTTTATTTTTATAAAAAGAGCTTAATTGATATCAACTTTAATAATATAAATCGGACAACTTGATGATATAAATAGGTGAAAAATTAAAATTAAGGAAAATATGAGTGTAACAGTTGTTAATTAAATAATGTATTGAAAAAAAAAAAAAGATATGATCATATCATTATTAACAGTTTTAGTTTTAATTTTAGTTATTTTTTAATTATGAATACAAGAGATAATACATGACGTTTGATTAGGAGCAATTTAGTAATTTTAAATTTATATTATAATGTGTGGTCCTTCTAAGTAATTACAATTTTTATGGTCATTTATAATAAATATTATTTTCTCTAGGTTCTTTATTTTAATTTTCCCTTTGCTTTTTCCCCCAAAATTTGTGTATCGTTCAAACTAGTATTTCAACGAAAGAGGATAAAATAAGTAAAATTATTCACAAGCAGGTTGAGATTTGGTCATTTATGTATGTGGACCACTATTCTTCATCTTAAATATTTCTTCTTCTTTTTTCATGACAAACTCTATCAATTTAATGACCTTTCCGAAAATCCCAACCAAGAGGTAAACTAATTAAGCAAAAATAGATACAAGTTGGTTTCCATATAAAACAATGAATGTATTATAGAAGACAATTTTTATAAAACGATAAAAAGGCCTTTTGGCTTCATCAGTCATTCCTTTTCTCCCCATCCATCAGTAATTCCTTTTTGTTGTATTTACTTGTCAAATATATAACTTGTATTGTATTTGGTAAATGCAGATTCAGAACATTGGGGTCTCCGTCTTGGCGTCTTAGGGATGAAAGGGCGAGGCACATGTGGCATTACATGATAGGTCCTACGACTCATATTGTTGCTTCAGTGGCACTAGACCATTGGGGAGAGAAGGACGGTCCCTCTCTCCTCTATGATGTGGGCCAGATCATTGCTTTTTTAGGAGAGTATTTTGGTACTTTCAAATCGTAATAAAGGGAAGTTAGTACCTTTTAACTGAGATAATATTTTTGCTCCAATTTTAAAAGTTCATATGTACTTTTGCATCTAAAAAAATATTTGATGTTGGGTGTCTTTGAAAAACTGTGTCATTTTGACACAAAATGGCAGCTACTCCCTCTTTTTTTTTAATATATATATATATATATATATTGGGGTACTAAAAGGATACGTTAGGATCTTGGCCGTGCTTGAAAAAATACTAACGGGTGCTTTATGATCTTGAATAATTATTTTAGAATGTTGAATATTAAAGATACTTGGGATCTTGTTTGGTACTAAAAAATACTTCACGAAAAATTATTTTAGGATATTGAAGCGGTATTTTTAGTACCAGTCAATATCCAGAAATATTTTTCAACATCCTAAAATAATTTTTCAAGATCATGAAGTACTTTTTAGTACCGGCCCGATTATCTGAAGTATCTTTTTAGTACCGTCGATTTGAAATATTTTTTCAACATCCTAAAATAATTTTTCAAGATCATGAAGTATTTTTTTGATGCAGTCGAGTATCTGAAGTATCTTTTTAGTACCTTAAATATAAAAAAAGAAAAAAAAAAAAGAAAGGCATCAGCTGCTTTAAGGAAGAGGTGAGCAGTGTATGGGAACCCGAAGAGGACCTCAGGCGGTTCCAATCTAAACATTCTATTCTTATTGAGATGTTGCATATATCAAAAGATACTCCATCCGATTCTTAATATAAGACATATTTACCTAATTTGATTAGATTAAGGAAGTTGGTTAAATTGGCTGATATAACATACATTTTATAAAATACTCTAGTCATATTCTTTAATTCTCTTATTCCCTCTCCTCCTTGATTATGGTTGAGAGCATCAATAGGGGTAAATTAGAAAAACATTGATAAATATGAAAACTATGTCCTATATTAAGGACTAATATCAATTCCTCAAATATATCATATATTAGAAACCGAAGGGAGTAAATAAATAAATCTTAATATTAATGATAAATATCCTTATTTAATATCTAGATATAGATATGTTAACTGAACCCTAATTATCCCTTATCAATACTCAAGCTACATAAATCATTTAAATATTTCTGCTAAGTATGTATTTCAGTTAAGCATCTAATTCATAATCAATTATACACAAAATAAAGAAGGGAAAAATACAATCAAATTGGTAAAGGATAAATAAGTATCTTGAATTTCAATAATTTCAAAAGTAATGGTTTGAAATTTTTAAATGTGATTTTTAAATTTTTCTCTATTTATTTGGTTTATCACATTAAATGTGACTTTTGGTATTTTTCTCTTTTCTTCAAAACCTAATTTAATATAAGTAAAATTTTAAAAAATTCAATACAACCCATATTTAATGAGTTTAACTATCATTTCTTGGTTATAATGAATTATATAAAGTGATTTATACTATAGATATGATGGTGAAGTATGCCAGCTATCTCGTATTACATCATTTACATGACTCACACGATGACATATCACCACAATTGCGTATTGAAATATACATGACACGACTTTAAACATCGACTCTTGTGAGCGTGTGATTCGAATCCACTTGAGAAAGAGTGGGTGTGCTCTTATCTACCCGACTAGACTTTTATGCCCAACCTAGAATAGTGCTACGTCTAATTTTTACTAGTACAAGACATTTTTTTATATAAAAAAAATTGAGTTGTTATTATAAGTTTTTTCTGGTGCAATGTTATTATCAATTATTAAGTAGTATATTAATTACAATTTTTGTAATTATACCCTATTTAAATTTTGATGCAATTTTCTGTGTTAGATATGCCTGATAATAAAATATTAATTAAAGCGAGTATTAATAATATTGTGTGTGTAGTTAATACATTCACAAGTCGCACAAGAAATTAAGTGCCACTCCCATGTTGATCAATCTACTTTAGACTTCCTCATATTAAGAAGTTTTTTTTTTTTCTTAAAGAGTTTTGCAAGTGTGTTACTTTTAAATTTATGAACCAATTTAATATTGCTAGCGTCAATTAGAATATACCAAGATTTTATTAAAAACAATTACGAGTCATACAAAAGCCGAATAATTTACTACAAATCTTGAGCTCTTGGCCGTGATGGCTGAGGGCAAAGAAGAATCATTTAATTCTTAAAGGTTAGGAAATGCAGCAACGTCATTTTGATTCAATAAATATATTACAAACATAAATTTATTTACCAAAATACTCTCATTTAAAAATTGATCCCATTAATTTAATATTTCCTTCTGATGAGGTAAAAAAAAATACTCCCTCTGGTGCTTAATATAAGACCTGTATACCTAATTAGATTTGATTAAAAAAGTTAGTTAGTATAACATATATTTTCTAGAACACTCTAGTCATTTTCTTTAATTCTCTTTTTCTCTCTTCTCCTTGATTATTATTGAAAGATTGACAAATATGAGAAATAAGTTGTATATTTAGGACCAAAATTGACTCCTTAAATAGATCTTATATTAAGGACAAAAGGGATTAATAAATAATCCAAACATGAGGTATCTTTTAAAAGATAAGATTGAGAGAACCCTTCAAAAGTTGAGAATGAGATCTAGGAAGTACATGACAATACACATGTCTAGATTGTAATCTCCCATGTAATTAGACAATGTTAAAAAGATGGTACATTTGCTTTCTAACTAGATATATGACTAGACCGTGCATTGATGTGTGACACTGTGCTCTGATACCATAACAAGGTCACACATTCCTTAAACTATGTTAAGCGTCAAGCTTTGATATATCAACATGTGTGAAGTCTTACCTTAAGATCTGATACCATAACAACGTAACGTGACAACTTCCATAAACTATGTAAAGCCTTAGGCTTTGATACCATAACAATGTAACGTGACAACTTCCATAAACTATGTAAAGCCTTAGGCTTTGATACCAATATGTGTGAAGCTTTACCTTAAGCTCTGATACTATAACAAGGTCACACATTAATTAAACCATGTCAAGCCTCAGACTCTGATACCAGATATGTGTGAAGCCTTACCTTAAGCTATGATACTGTAATAGTGTAAAGCTTTGCATTTACACAAGTCTAATACAATTTAGTCTAGGCTAGCAAAGATTATCACTAACATTCTCTAAAGGCTTCATGTGGGGAAGGGCAATGATCTATACCATCTATGCACCGAGCATTATCCAGTAGAAATGTTTTTTTTAACCATGGGTTTATGGGAAGATTTAAAATTAGTGTCTTTAGATGATACTCACATTTTATATAATGGTTTCAATCTTGATGGAGCTATCATTAGATGAAGTGCCGATAATATTTACTTATGTTCATTTCATTTTAAATATCATGACCTGAAGTGTTTACAGAGGATCATATTTCTCTAATAAGGTCATTATGTGGGTTTAATATGTGACATCGTGCTCTGATACTATAACAAGGTCACACCTTCCTTAAACCATGTAAAGCCTCAGGCTCTGATACCAACATGTGTGAAGCCTTACCTTAAGCTCTGATACCATAACAAGGTGACAACTTCCTTAAACCATGTAAAGCCTCGAAGCTCGATACCAACATGTGTGAAGCCTTACCTTAAGCTCGATATCATAACAAGGTGACAACTTCCTTAAACCATGTAAAGCCTCGGGCTTTGATACCAACATGTGTGAAACCTTACCTTAAGTTCGATATCATAACAAGACCTTACCTTAAGCTCTTCGAGTTATTAGCAAATGTTAATTGCAACTTGGTCTATGGTGTTAGCAATGGATCAGTTTTTAATTTTTCCTACGATATCTATGGCCATGATTCCAAACAATAATGCTGTTCATTGTAACTTTCAATTATGAGGAGAGCCTTATGTCCGTTTGGAACAACCAGGTTGAATTCCTTAACCTGAAATCCGATAATTTCTAAAGCACTGATATTTTGCAAACCCCTGTATCTCATAATTAGAGTAGTATTAGACACTACCATATAAGTTCTCTCATGTTATTTGACTGCATCCACTCCCAAGTGTTTAATTGACACTGTCATTAATTTTTGTAAGTCACAGGTGGAAGCTGATCTAGCACCAAAGTGGGGCGGCATAATGAATTTGAGATATTCCTTTGTACATTTACGTGTAAATTAGGAAAAGGATCCAGTATATATGCTAAAGCTTGTTCTATTTTGTGGGCGAAAGGGGGCTTGGGAAATGTGTTGGAGTAAGATTGCGAGTTAAGTCTAACTCCTACGAAATTGTAGAGTGGTCCACACTTGGTGGACTGATAATGACCCTTAAGCTGAGATACTTGAAGGAATAAAAAATTGGCTTGGGAGAAACTGGAAGGTGAAAATAGACTGTTGTTGTCCAGATGTCAACCTGTACATGCATTGGCCAAAGAGGCACTTCTTAATAAGGAAGCCTTTGAGGTCCACCATTCATCTCCAAAATGTCTTAAGGATGTTCTTATTTCGGACTCAACTCGTAGTGTAGGTGATTTGACATGTTCTTTGGAGTGACATTGAATTTGAAATGACACGTTTGCAAGAGTGATAAATGAAGTAAGAGCTCTTTTGTGACACAAACTCTAGGTGGGTCACGTGTAGCCTATGAAATTTGAAAATTGGCCTTCAATAGGACGATATAGTGATGAATAGGTGTTATGGATAAACTGGTATATTCTAGTATTAGCCTTAGGCTCTGATACCAACATGTGTGAACCCTTACTTTAAGCTCTGATACCGTAGCAAGGTCACACCTTCCTTAAACCATTTAAAGTCTCAGGCTCTGATACCAACATGTGTGGAGCCTTACCTTAAGCTCTGATACCATTCTAATATAAAGCTTTGCATTTACACAAGTCTAATATAATTTAGTCTAGGCCAGCAAATATTGTCACTAACATTCTTGAAAGGCTTCAAGTTGTGAGGGGTAATGATCTGTACTTTCTATGCACCCAGCATGATCCAGTGAAAGGCTTCATGTCAAAACCATTTCTTCATTTTGATGTGTACCTAAGGATTGGAAAAAGCTCTTCAAGACCCAATGTTTCATCGATGAACATCTCCACCACTCTACTTGTGAAAACCCTCTTCTTCTCTTCCATGCATACAATTACAATTGTAGGAGTCATCTTTACGTTTGCTTGATCCCAAGATAGAAAAACCATTGAAGCTTTGAGCATAGACTTGATCCATCCCTTCGAATATGGTTGGACAATCATTGGTTTTTGGAATGACTTGCTTTTCGTGGAACTAGAGAATGATAATAATGGACCGCTCAAACCAGGCCATTTTGCTAATGAGGTCGGATGTGACACCTAGCTCTAATCCAATAACAGTGACACCTTACCCAAGCCATGTAATGCCTCACGCTCGAGATATAATGTTTGAATCTTGTTAACTTTCCTCCCTTCTATATCTCATGAGAGGGAAGGAAAGTTAACAAGAGAGATTTATGTTGTCGTCAGGGATTACAAGATAGTGACAATTCTTAGTGGAGACAACATTTATGTTGATCGAGCGGAAGTGTTTTCATGAAGAACAGTGTAATACCCTAATTTTCATACTCTCTCTGGTCCTAATTATAAGAGCTAGTTGACTTTTTTGGAGAGATTAAGGAAGCTAATTAAATTACTTTAAAGTATTTTTATTTTTATTTTTTCTTCAAACTTATTTTTGACTACTAAACTAATATATAATCTAAGAATATTTAACATATGAAATGATTAAGTAAGTTATTTAGCTTCCTTAATCTCTCCAAAAAAAAAAGTCAACTAGCTCTTATAATTAGGACCGAAGGTAGTAACTCTTATAAATATTGTATTTTAGCAAATAATTAGCAAAATACAAAGGTGGGTATGTGTCTCAAAGAATTATAATCTTTTGATTATAATTTTACCCAAATTTTACTTTGGAATTAATTAACCAATGGTTAATTATGAGACTACATATTAGGGGCTATAAAATGTGACATTAAATCACATGAAATAAATAGCTATTTTAAATGATCATAAGACAAAAAAAGAGATTAGGGAAACACTTAGTTTAATTGTTATCTAATAACAATTATCCCTAACAAAATAAGCTTGCACTAATTGATATTAGTTGCATAATTCTTCAATTTAATTAAAGACAAATTAAATGTATCAAAGAGGGGCTGATTATTTTGAAACATATAAGGGCCAAAAATGAAGAATTAAGCTTGTCTAATAAAGCACTAATTTCCATGGTTAGTTAACAAATCAATTAACTAATGACAAATGCAATTTAAAAGGCATATGAGCATTGGATTAAGAGTTGATCAAACTTTGTTAATTAATGTTGAAAAGTCAACAATGGCATCTAGCCAATGAAAAATCAAGAAAATAATTAGGGCCAAGAAGGTGTGATAAAGCTAGATGATTAACACTTGATTAGGAAATTAATTAAGCTTAACAAATCAGCCCTAAAAGTTATTAATGACATCATCAACTTGTCAAAGAAGTAGGAGAAGCCTTCTTGAGGAAGGGAGAAAACTTGTTGATGTTGAAGAAGGGGGAGAACTTGTTGAAGAAGGGAGACAACTTGCAAGGTAAGTAAGGGCTTGGATTTTCCCTATAAATAGGAGGGCTTGCCCCTCATATTCTTCATACCAACACAAGCAATAGCATCTGAATATAGAGAGTTGAGAGTGAGTGAGGAAAGCTTGAAGAAGTAGAAGCAAGGTTAAGTAAGTTCTTGAGTTTAGTCTTTGAATTTGTAGTTAAATTTATGCTTTCATATTAAATCTTCAAGAGTAGTCTTGTTTTCATTTTTTTATGGTTAAAAATGATTTTATTTT
Organism: Acacia acuminata; assembly: GCA_019022655.1. Lineage (NCBI taxonomy): Eukaryota > Viridiplantae > Streptophyta > Magnoliopsida > Fabales > Fabaceae > Acacia > Acacia acuminata. The sequence continues at coordinate 1,068,821 of JAFJYI010000168.1, forward strand.
GAAAATTTGATGGAAAATATGGTGGAGCAAAATTCTTGGAAGTTGAAGATCAAAGTAGCAAATTGTTGGTAAAATTTCAGTTTGCTGTTTTCTGGAGTCAGCGAAATTAATGCTATTGCTTTATATAGAAAATGAGGTCTTTAAATCACAAAATTTTACATGAATAAAGTAGACATGTAGAGAATTTTAAATATATAAAATAAGTATCATTTTGAGTTCTACACAAGGAGCAACATATTTTTGAAGTTAAGCTATATTTCTGGATGAAAATCTGGGCAGCGTTGAGAAAAAATTAAAATGGGAATGATTCTTGGTGTTCTAGGTTCCGGGAATATTTGTCCTTGAAAATAGACATGTCAAGGGTCATGATGAATTTTACAGAACCTTGTTTCGATTTTTCTAGAATTAATTATGATTTTCCAAAGTTGCTGCAAAATCTGCCCAGAAAATCCAGTACTGCGTTTTTAAATAAATGTAAGGGCAAAATTGTAAATAACAAATCCACCGTGGGTAGAAATGTCAAAAGGGTGAAAATATTTTTTTTTTTGATATTATTATAGGAAATATGATATTAATTATAATATCATGGAAGAGGAAATAATCCGATGATAATATATAGGATATCCGGGAAGTCCGGAGTCGGGTTCAAAGGTCAGGCATGTTGGCCATTACACGGTGAAAGGTACTTTCGTGTACTAGTAAATTTAATCGCCTATATCTTGTATGATTGTATATGATTGATTGATTCATGAAGTGATGGACAAGACTAGGTCTTGGGTCATGCCTTTGTGGCTAAGTTTATGGGGCTTAGATCACTTTGTTTATACGTTCGGCTTTATACGGGTTATAGTCTTGATAATGCCGTTGACTTTTCCTAGCGAGGACATGAGGGGCCATCGTGGCCTTGGTTGGTGCAAACTTTGCAAACTTTACATTTGTTGTGTGCTATGTCTTGTTGTCTTGTTGACATTACATCTTTGTGTGCTTATGTATTGTTGTAACCTTACATATTTGTGTGCTATGTTTGGTTGATGCTGATATGTAATGAATATCTGTCATATATTGTCATATCTACTATAGAGGTTAACTGTTACCTGAGATTCAATCCGATTGAATCTCAGCTTTGACTAAGGTTCAGGGAAGGAACCAGGGTCTAAGATGACGACAGAGATGGAGCCATGAAAAGGCAACAGTAGACGGAGCCGTGAGAAGGCACCGATGGACGGAGTCCTGAAGAGGCACCGGTTGAGATGAGAGACTAGTTCTGGCATGAATCTAATAAAGAGATTTTTAAACCGTTTGGTGTCTAGAAAGGGTTCGTCTATGTGGTTCAGTCAGTGAGTCGCCGTGAATTCAGGGAGACTTCCACTAGACACCGACCAGGCCAAATTGTTTGATTAACTGAGTTAGGTTCATTGCCTCAAGTCTAGTTAAGGCTTGGTTTAAGGTTGTATAGTTACCATGTAAGAATTGTAATTATACAAGCTCTGTATTGTTGTATCACACGAATATTCCTTCGGGAAATTTTTAATATACCAGCTTATGTCGGGACATCAGCATATGTATGGGCATTTTATATCAGTCACTCATTGTCCAAACGTAAGCACATGCTCTCCTTCCGCATTACGCTGAGTGGTAGCACCTCAAACTCTGTCAAGTTTTCTAAAACTAAGTGTCAACCGACACGATTTGAAGTATGGAATTTGGGGTGTTACAGATAGGATCTTGGAAAGAAGTAGAATTTGGAGTTATATGAAGGACAAGACTTTCTCAAACAGTCAATGTTAATGGATATTTTGGTTGGGAGGGGAGGGTGCATAAGGTCCTGATATTATAATTTCATTTGACTTGGCAACGGAAGTTTTTACATTAATAACATTACCTTCTTCAACGTCTATTCCTCCTATTCATCTAATTCTGCTTGTTCTGTACGAGAACAAAGTCGCTATCATTAATCAAAACCATGTTCAGGAATTTTACTACGCCCATGAATATGCTTTTTAAGTGTGTTGGAAAAGGGAAGTGGTGCATATGGGAAGAACTTGGGTTGGACTAATAAATATAGTATTAGACCAACTTTACCTTTCTTATATCCAATAGGCTTTTTTGTTCAATCTCATCACTGATAATGAATTGAAGTTCCCCACCTCTTTATCGGGGTGGAAGATTCTTTTTGTAGAGAGCCTCGTGTCTATGTGCGACTCAAATGTTGTATAGCATTGCTATGAAATTCTCACTTTTACATTATAGATTTACTTTGTCTTAACAATTTAGGTAGAATAGAGAAATTCAGTTCTATATCTGCCTCTAACATTTTATCATTAGATATTGAGTTTTAATTACTATGATTTTATTTTATTTTTTAATCATCGCACACCATTTTTTGCATAAAAATTTCAAGAGAGAGCATATTGCAAAGGCATAATGCTACTTTGATGGAGAGGAGACTTGCATGTGCATTGTGTCCTCATTTATTTGTTCTTTTACGGGATGAAGATGGTACTATACATCAACATTTGTTCAGACCAACATTAGACTTAGTACAAAGCTTCCTAACAGAAAGAATGTCCTGATGAGCTACATGGTCATGCAAATTTGTTGTGTGGTGAAATTAAGTGCAGCTCTAAAAATGTCAGAAACACAACTTCCATTCTTCCACTTGGCTGGCACACATGTGTGTGTATTTTAAAATGTAATGGTGAGTTACTGAAATTTGTTGACATTATAGTTCAAAAAGTAATTAGTTATTGAGCTGGTTTTAATTCAAAATGTAGACTCTACCATGTATACTTTATGTATATTTCCAAAAGGTCAGGTCATGTTTATTATTAATTAACTAATTTATCTGACTTCTATAATCATTTAGAATTAAGGGACTTTTACATTAAAGATCTGTCGATCATAAAAAGTTTTGCTCAAGCTCCATATAAAGTTCAAAATACTTGTATTTTTGACACAGGTCAACATCAATTGAAAGATATGAGAGTGAGCTGTGGCGGTATTGGGAAACACCATTTAGGAAGCAACTTGGATCCAAAACGCAAAAGTTATTGGAGAAATCTGTTTTGTTTAAATATAAAAAGACAAATATAAATGTATTCCAAAAAGCATTTCATTTTGTTTTTTTATTATCCCCACTCTTTTATGTGTACAAAAATAATTTTTTAGCTCTTATTCTTAGTTAATTAAATTTTTCTTTTTATCAAAACACACTATTTGTTCCTCATATTTTAATCTTCAGAAATTTTGTTCTTTTTATCGAAACAAATTTTTAGCATACTTATAACTTAGTTTTCTCAACTATGACTTAGTGCAACTTGGTCCCCAAATTTTTTATTAACCGATGACTTATGACTTGGTCCCTTATCTTTTAACTATTTATATTATTATCATCCTTGTTATATATAACTCATTGGAGTTAGCCCATGTGACAATTGATTCTAACTCCATCCGGTACGAAGATGGCAAGTGGATGCGATAATTGTTATACTCCTATCGACCTTGCCCTTTCGGTTGGCGAGTTAGAGGGATTCTTTATATTAGTTACATGTCCTTCACTATTAGGTCCATTTAATGTGTATCAAAGTGAGCGCAACAGATCATTTAACCAGTTTGGACTAACTACTGTACTGGTAAAAGTAAAAATAACAGAAAATATAAGTCCCCAAAGGGTTAAGGGTACAGTTATCCAACATAAATACCAAAATAATATATACAGTCGTCCAAATGTAAAGTACAAAATGTGATAGGGCATTCCCTATTCTTTCTGTACCGCCAAGCACTACTTTTCCAAAAAGGGTCTTCTAGATCAGGCACACTCCGCTGCAGCTATAGAAACTTCTGGAGTCCGTCGAGGGCCCCCAGAGTAGCCGTCAATACTCAAATACCAAATGTGTAAAGAGTATGTATATAACCATGTCAGATATAAAACATCAGTAATATGCCAAACATATCACATATGCAAACAAAAACATACATATCATTGACTACCATGTGCTATCAGGCTGCCTTACCAAGGCAAGCCCCGGACTTAAAGTCACAACCCGGTGCCGCTTTCACTTCAAGACTGAGTCAGAACCTATCGACCCGTACAGCCACCAATTAAGGCCGGCCTCGGACCAACCGTCCTTAGCACTGGGAACCACATAACTCTGTATACATATTTGGCAGAACATATACAAAAAAGACACACATGGCAAATACAAACATACAACAAAACACATAAAGATATATGAGTAAAGCGATTACTACCTGGTGGGGTATGTACTGTACCATCTTCATATTTTATAGTGCCTGATCCTTTTTCCAAATATGCCCTTGTCCTAAATAACACCAAAATACCTTATTTTCAGTATTTACCAAAATACTCTTACATTTATCACAAAATCCAAGCCTAGGCAGAAAAATCTAGTGCATCAGGCCCACTTCAATGATTTTTAATAAATTCTAGAAAACTCGTATTTGCATGAAACCAGCGCCATCTAAACAATTGAAATGTATATTTTCCAGGAAAAATATTTTCAGAAACCAAAAGGACGTATATTGTGGCGTGTAGCCAATTTTTCACACTCTGGTCCAGATTCAACCTAATGCTTTTGGGTTAAATTTAGCAATTTTTATATCTTAGTAGAAAACTCCAAATGATGCAAAATTATACATCACGGTGAAGCTCAGGAATTTTAATTTCTACCTGTAAAATCTAAGATTATTCCAAGTTCATTTACTATTTTTAGAACCCAGTTGAAGCTTCGCTGCCAGAATTTCCAGAATCAACAATAAACTTGTTCTTAGGGGTTTTTCGGTGTTTTTGAGTTCGGAAAACCAAACCATAAGCTAAACCCATAATAAATCATGTTTTAAACACATTAAGACCATAAAAAAAATCCAAAATCAAATTGCAACACCAAGCCCTAACCCCTTGAACGAAAATCACAAGTTCACGTTTTAAAGGTTCGGGTTTTCGGTGTTTACAATCGAAGTTGGGTTGATGATCCTAGGTGCTTGGAGCTTGATCTTGGCTATGGAGGTTGGATGAACACTCTCTCTTTCCTCTGAAAATTTCATGCTCCTTTGGTTTCGGAGAGAGAAAACATGCATATTTAATAATAGGGAAAGTAACTAATCAGTCCCGAAAAACTATGGTAAAACCTTGTCCTGTAATTAATGGAGTTCATCGGCTTTATTGACTTTTTCTCCAAGAAAATCCAGAATATTCCAGGGGTCTCTAGGGTTCTGACATGTGGTGAAATTCCCTTTAAAATATCTAGATATTTTCTTCCCTTTGAGCAAATTACCTGTTTTGGCCCGAAACTTTTATAAATTACAATTGTGGCCTGGAACTCATTAATTATTCTTGACTTTTCTTATGTACTTTTGACAGCCCAAAGGTACATATGTAGCACCATTTAGGGCCCTCAAATCTGCTCCAATTATTTTCTGTACAGTTTCGTTGATTTATCCCCCTTTTTCCAGTATGTGGGTCCCGCACTTTGACTTTTGCACTGACTTTTCTCTTCCTTTTTCTTCCAGCACGTTTTTTCATCATTATGGGGGCTAGGTGGTGCCACTTTGGGCCCACCAAATCTTCCCTCCAACTTTTCCACTAACTTTTCACTTTATCCGGTCCGATCTCTTTCCTCCAGTCCACGTGGGTCTCGTTGGTCAACAGGGTGCTTCCCTTTGAACTTTTCTTCAACTTTTTCAGATATTCTCCCCTAAATGGGCATTCATATGTGGCGCCTGCTTAACTTCCCAAAGTGGCCCCACACTTTTCCCATTCAGTCCAAAGGAAACCCCTAACTGGTCCCTATCAGTCCCTTTTCCACCGATTACTCACCTATAGGACCCGCATTTTGTGTTTGGGCCCACATATGATTAAAGTCATCTGATTTTCTCTTCTCTCTCATGGGGGACGAAATTGAATGTTAAAAGGACATGGAATTGACTATTTTTCCCTTGCTTTTCCTCTTTTACCCCTGAAGTGACACGTGTCCCAATGTGATCATTACACTGACTCTTGCTTTTTGACATATGACTCCAGTGTCTCCTTCTCTTCCTATTTTCCTAAAAAATGCAGAGGATCTTTATCTTCCCACGAAATGTCATACTTCCTGAACTGGACTTAGTAGTCGCCTAACTCAAGGCTTATTCTCAAGTCTCCATGCCCGAAATTCAGGATATTATAACAATCACTGTCTGCCCATGAAGAGAATCATCAACACTGTGAAATCTGTAATATCTTGAATTTTGGGCCAAGAAACTTGAAAATAAGCCTATATTAAGCAAACGACTAGACCCAGTTCAGGAAGTGTGATATTAAATTTATGAAATATTATATGGAAGTTTTATTAAGTCATTAGTAGATGATATTTATTCTCTAACATTAATAATTAATGTAAGAGAAGGATGAGGAATTGTTCATAAAAGTTTGGTTAAATAAATGTGGTCATGGACAATTCAAGAGAGTGGATGACAATGGAAGTAATAAATAAATAAATATATATATTCTTTCCCTTTCATTTATCAGTATTTCGGCCAAGGGAAAATAAAAGGAAGAAGGAATGTTCTCAAATATGTAAAATAGACATTTGTTTGTGTTAAATGTCAAAATAGTAATGCAAGACGATTGGTCATATTTGAAGACAAATTTTGAGGTTAAAAGAGGCCTAAGATTTTCGGCCAAAACAAGTTAAGTAGAGGACAAGAAGAATGTTTGTAATGGAAGACACATGGTAAGTTAATAAATTCATGAGATAAAGATCTTTGACTTTAGGAAACCAAGAGGTGAAATGCCTACATCATAGGATGATGTTAAGTTGGCCTAATGTATATAAGTCCAAGAGCCTTAAAAAGCCATAATATGCTTCTTGAGTAAACATTAATTTCGGACAAGCAAGGTGAAATAGAGACAAGAGGGAAAGAGGGGAAACCAAGTGCAAAGTCACATGTTAATATACAAAGTCAAGGCCATTAAACCTAAGAGGACAAGTGGCAACTTAGTGAATTAAATTGGACTTTTAATAAGCAATAGTTCAAGAGCAATTTAAGGCAAATGGAAGACAAAATTTCTTCTCCTCCAAGCCTTAGAATTTCGATCAGCCATAAGGAAAAAGGGAAGGAAAAAAAAGCTGATTTAAATCAATGAAAAAGCCAAATCAACAAAGTCAAAGACTTGGAAAAAAAAACAAATAGCCAATGAGAAGAACCCAACAAGTATCAAGAGGAGGCTTCTTTTTGAAGCAATTTGAATAAAAAAAATGTGACTCTCCATTAGCCATTAAGTGCGTCAGATTTTAAGGACAAGTGTAACATCCTAGTTTTCGAAAGTATTTTCACGGTATCATGATCAGAGTAAAGCATCGGAAGTAAATAGTATTTAAAAAGTAACTGATAAAATCCCTTTGTAATGTATGTGATCGGCCTTAACGGCGGGTACAAAATTTTCAAATATCATAAGTACAAACAAAAGGACTATCTCCGGCCCGGCTCCTAGATCTGCTTTGCTTACCCTTGTCTCCGGTCTGTTCACCGGACCACGAAGCTATGGTAAGAGGCGAGGTTCAATACCCATTGAACCTCGGGTAACGGTTAACCTCATGTTCATGTACAAGTATGTATGACAGTTTATTCATGGTATCACAGCAATATTCACATATGAAAGGTAATAACAGAACACAGCCACCATATATGAACGTTATTATAGTCTGCACTATTCACCAGTGCCACGATTGACGGTCGTGTCCTCAGCGCTAGAAAAACTCAACGGTGTTATCAATACCATAACCCGTGTACAGCTGTATATGTATGCTCAATAACTTTTTTAAAAATAGAATCTCAGTCTATGAATACAACCATCACATATAGGTATACAGTAAACATCAGAGTTAGTGTTACAGTACGCGTCCGTACCTTCGTCGGTGTTGTCGGTACGTTGACGGTCGGACGGTGATCACGCGTATCCTATATAATGGTAATATCGTATATATTAATTTATAAATAATATCTTAAGAGATATTTTGGCCACTAATGACTATTTTTCCCTTACAACATTTATTTTTCACTTTATTCCTTCAAAATTCGTAGAACAACGCTGTACAAATCTGGGCAGCATTTCGTCTAACTTTGAAAAATCATAATTAATTCTACAAATATCAAAACGAGGATCTGTAAAATTCCTTGGAATCCTTAGGATGTCTGTTTTCAAGTAAAAATAATCATCTTTTCCTATATTACACGAATCACTCCCAGGTTTTAAGTTTTGAACCTCTGCCCTGAATTTTCCCAGAAATTCGTAGCCTAACTTTGAGGATTTTTATCTCTCTGTGAAGAAATCATTTTGACATGTTCTTGACATATTTAAAAATCCCTATATGTCTATTTTAACCATGAATTTTTCCAGAATTTTTTGACTATATTTTCAATATGAAATTTTGGCATGTTCATCACTGATTCCAGAATTTTCAAAACCGATGAAATTTCGCCAGAACTTCATTACTTTGATGATTCTCTTTCAGAAATTCTGCTATATAGCTTCCCTCATCATTTTTTCGAAATAAAGCTAATTTTTACCATAAAAACATGTAAATAAAATTATTCTAGCATATTTAAGATCTAAGCTACTTCTATCTAAGAATTTAAGAACTAAAACTTAAAGAACTTAAAGCTAGAGCTAGAGAACTTACCAAGAAGTTTTGCTCTTTCTTCTCCAAGACTCTCACCCTCAATTTCTCTCTATATTTCAGATGTTGTTGCTTTGTGAATTGGTGAGGATTTATGAATGCACTACCTCCCTATTTATAGCAAATTTTGAGGTTAACTACCTAACAACTTTTATTCATTCTTAACCCTTGGATCTAAACTTAGTAAAGAAGTTTTAATCTCATCCATCCATGTGATTAGAAGACCCTAACTTAATCTCTAAGTTTTGCTTTTTGAGAATTAATTTACTTTAATGAAATCTATTTTTGGTTGCTTGATCAATTACCAATACTTTTAAATTTCGAGTATGCTTTTTGATTAGTAGTTAGATATCCAAATTTATGGTCTAAAGAGATTCCCCTGGTTGTACTAAGCTTATTCTTCAACGTTTGCAAAAATAGCCTTTACTAGGCTTACTTTCGAGGTTAAATTATGTGGGTTCAAGATAAGTCCTTATATTTTCTCCGGGGTTCCTACTTCTTCACAACTTTTTAAATTTGTATAAATTCTCACTTTATTTGTTGTTTTCAGTTTTTCTTGTGTACATGGATATTTTGGATTTCAAACCATTATCAAATTTGCTTTAATTAATTTTTTCTCTCTCTCATTGGTTAAGCTTAGGTCACAAGGATTAAGCTTTATCATAACTAATTAGAGCCTTTAGATAAGCTTTATGAGGTTAAATCTTGGCCCTTAGATCATAGTTGAAATTGTTGACTTTTCAAAGCTTGATTAACATTTGATTAACACCTTAATCAAAAGCTTAATTATCTTTTGATTGTTGCATTATTGGTTCATGGAGTGATTTACGATTGTTAACAATTCATTAGTGTCAATCCTAATCCCTTATTGGTTCTTGACTTTTAATTAGCCTAATACACCTCTAATTAATGTTTATTAATATTAATCGTTAAAGAATTACCTAAATATTCCATTAGTGTAATTTTAATTGCTCATTAATTATTAGCAATTGCCCCTTAATTGTTCAAGTGTTTTGATAATTCTCTATGGCCTTATATGAAATAAATATGAACTAAATATTAATTATAGGGTATTAGAAAATTTAGTCTCTTAACAAATTATGAAAATTGGTGTTTATGGTCTTTTAATTAATTATGAAGACTTGCACAATTTATTTAATTTAGTGAATGTTTAGTTGGTAATTAATTGCCATTGATTTCTCTAAATTTATTTAGGTATTTTCATAACACTTTCTTGCTCTTTTAAATTCTACATGAACCATAGCTTAATATGGTTTTTATTATATTTTATGGTATTTTATGATGTCTAACAAAATTTATTAAATCGTTGGTTATTCTAATCCTAAGAAAAAAATTACCTAGAAAATAGAATAAACACATCTCAAAATTTGAGACCACATATTCACCTATTTTAAATAGGCTTTTCTATCAAAATATTGTATTTAAGATAAAAAGAAATTTTGGGTATTACAACAAGGAGGAGATAAAATTACTTGCAAGATAAGCCAAAGCACACTACTACAAAAATGGGTTTTTACTACCCTAAAGGACGTCCCTATTTAAAAAGGGGAAGCAACAAGTAAAGGCGGTGGCATTCTTGTAATTATATTTGGGTAATTTTATTTCTGGCGTCCCAAAAATAAAATTTGGGACTCCAAAAATCAGGAAAAAAAAAAATTTGCAGGCAATTTTTGGGAGGCAAAATTTTTTGGAGTCCCAAATTACAAATTGGGACTCAAAAATCAGGAAAAAAAATTTTGGCGGTCAATTTTTGGGAGGGGAAATTTTTTGGAGTCCCAAATTACAATTTGGGACTCCAAAAATCAGGAACAAAATTTTTGGCGGTCAATTTTTGGGAGGGAAATCAGGGAAAAAAATTTCACGAGGCACTTTTTTGGTGGAATGTTTTTTGGAGTCCCAAATTACAATTTGGGACTCCAAAATCAGGTCTTTGGAGTCCCAAAATACAATTTGGGACTCCACAAATATATTTTTGGAGACCCAAATTATATTTTGGGACTCCAAAAAACTTTTCAATAAATAAACCAAGAGTCATTAAAAAAAAATCACCCGTGCTAGCTCCTCGATCCTCAACAAATTCAGCCCTAGCATTGTGAGAACACGATCGTTACGAACGTACCTCCGCTCCTCCTTAGACCGCCATGTAAGTCGTCAACAACGAAACGAGCGTTGCCATTCAAATAACATCCCCTTTCAATGAAGCTACTTTTCTTTACAACTTGGTTCGCCCAAAGCCTCTTCTCCGGCTCAAGACTTCTCGCATTGAAGGTGAATTCTGCAACTTTTCAGCGGCTCACACACCTGGTCGATCTCAAGGCTCTCACACACCCAGTCAATCTCGAACCCTAAATCCTCCCACTCCCAGTCGATCTCGAACCCCAAATCCTCCCTGAAAGTTCCTAATTGTTCATTTCCATCCTTGCCTGTGTAGTTGCCCCTCTTTTTCTTTTCACCTTCCTCTCCTTCAACGGCCTCCCGAGTCTCGGATTCCGCTTTATCGTTGCCGTCGAGAACCGGTTCCTCCTAAACTCTCTTTTCCTACCGTTTCCAAATTTCAGAAATCAGATCCGCTTTTTTCTTGTTCTTCCGACTTTTCGTTTCTGTCTGCTGTCGAGGCTCAAGATGATTGCAATTCCGTATTTGACCGCATTAACTACTTACTTTAGTTATGGCTTGCTCTTTGCCTTCGGCCAATTGAGAGATTTCGGTCGGAAACTTATGGATTGGTTCAGCTCTAACAACTTCCGGGTTTGTCGCCTTCTTCATATTTTCCCATGATCTTTACAAGTATGCTTTTATCGATGGGTTATTTCGCAAAGCTGGTTACGCCGCGATCTACCTTGGACTCGAAGATTTCTATATTCATCGGCTATATCTTCGTATTCAGGTATTTCATTTTCTTTTCTTTTCATTTCTCCTTTTCAAGTTTTCATTGATTAATTTTTGATTCAGCCATTTCAGTTTGAAGTTGCTTATTTGTTTAGGGAGTAATATTACAAATAAATTTGTTAGTAGGTGAACCTGAAGTATAATTTCAGGCCTATTGTTATTTCTTGAATATCTTAATTTTTGTTCCTTAAATTTGTTTCTCAGAGCTACAACATCAGAATTCACTTGTTAATAATCTCTTCATTTGTCCAAGTGCGAGAAGAACGGGAAAAGTAAGCGAGATGCCTCAATTTTTGATCATATAATTATCTTGGTTTTTTCTTTGCAGATGAATCCGCACACCCGGGTGGTTGAGTCATTGGAAAGGTATTCTCCAAGTACTTGGCGTTAATCGTGTTGATGGAGGTAAGTATATTAGTTCATGATTGTCTTCCGGACAAAGTTCTTTTCGCTCATCCATGCATATATTAAATCAGGTTTCCTCAATTGTGGTTTCTCTAATAGGCACAAGCGTGTCTTTGCCACGAAGAACTAGAGGAATTTGTGTTGCAAATTTTATTGGAAAGTCGCAGCTCGGTTTTGGTATGGGATATGTGACAAATTCAGCCATTCTTAGGTCCTGGTGGGGAAGGTCTCAGAATGTTTTGTGAGAGTATCTTGTTGGCACATTAAGGATATCCACGTGATTATATTGATTAATATATCTACATTTTGCAGGGAAGTTTAATCATCAGTGATTCATTGAACCACAATTCCATTGTCAATGGTGCACGAGGATCTGGCGCTACTATTCGTGTATTTCAACACAACAGTGAGTAGCTTTGCTTGTTATCAAAATAAGCAATTTGGATTGGGGAATGAATGGTGGTCAGATTTTTGACTTCTGGATACAAAGTTTGTTGGCTATTAGCATCTCTCTCCATTTGATAGGGAAGCATTAAGGGTTCACTTCCATGGACTTATTATTGTGGGGCAACTGTTCGATTCGCATCATCTTCTCTCGAATAATAATAAATCTGTGTTACATGGATTTTACATTGTGACATCTTCTACGAATCATAATATATATATGCTTTTATTCTTGGTATAAATGCACACACGCAAGTTAAATTTTTTTATTTGATTTTTAATGTTTTATTGAAATAAAATTTTAAGTCTATTGGTTTCTGTAGGAGCTTATCATATGGGATGTACTTAATTGAAATAACATACTGACTTTATAATTCATTTATTGTATAAGAAATTTGACAGGTTCTTTTTCTGAAAGTACCTGAGACAAGGAAGGCATTATTGCTTTTAGAGATTGATCAAGTGGCCCAGGTTCCTGCCTTGTATCTGTTAAAATTATTGCTCTTTTGGGATGAATTATACTTTTTCATATCTTTTATTAGGCATGTGAGTGTATTTCTGTAATAGATAGTGATTTCATTGTAGGTGTGACAAATTATTAATTGGAATAGTAAAGGCTTACTAGTTTATTATCATCTAGAAGTCTTTTAGTTATATCTTATAGTTATCTCTAGGATTTTATTGTGTGTTACACTTGATTTTCTACTGTTTAAGGAAGAAAAATCATGGTAGCAATATTTTAGCCTCTAATCAAAACAAATATTTTAGTCATATCTGATATGCCATTATCCCCCAACACTTCCCCAATCAATCAATTAATTGTGACTTTTTTTATTTTGTTGTTTTTTCAGGAAGTTGGTTACCTCCAACGAGTTTCTATCTCGAACTTTGGATGAAGCTGATGTTCAAGCAATATTCAGGTAAAATGCTCGGGAAGTCTCATTTTTCTTCATTCTTTTACATACAATGTGAAGTTTATACTCAAGCATAGTTGTCAAATTGTGATATTTATCGTGTACTCCCTCTAGTGTATGTGTATGTTTGACATGCATGTGATATTGCTTATCATAAGCGTTGTTTCTTTGAAATCTTTTGCTTGAGTTGTTGATTTGCATTTCATCATTACTAGTTCTGAACGTTTTGGTAATGTTCATGGCTATCTGTTTGATGGCTTTTATAGGTTTTAATTGCTGGATTGTGAAAAATATGTAGCAAGCCATTAAAAAAAAAAAATAAGTTCCCAAAATAACTCTTGGGACTCCTTAAATGATATCTTGGAGTCCCAAAATAATTTTGGGACTCCAAAATTGACGCTTATTTTGTAGGTGATTTTTGGAGTCCCAAAATTGTTTTGGGACTCCAAAGATATCATTTAAGGCGTCCCAAAATTAGTTTGGGACGCCAAAAATAGAATTTACTGCATCTCCTCAATAGACATCACTTGAATAAGGGACGTTAATTGGGCTTATTTTGGGACGTTAAAAGCGTTTTTTGTAGTAGTGGCAAGAGTCAAAGACTTAGGGAAATATTAGCCAATGAGGGGGAACCAAATGGAACCAAGTAATGGCTTGATTTTCAAGTAAAAGGAGACAAAAATCTGACCTCCCTTCAGCTCTTTAATTTCGTCCAGCTAGGAGGGCAAGAGAAATGAAGCAAAGTCAAGCCATAATGATAGGAGGGGATCGGAAGTCAAAAAAGCTTATAGTTGAAGCCAATAAAATTTCACCAAGATTAAAACCTAAACCTAAGCTAAAAGAGGCTTATTGAACAAGCCAAGAACATGCCAAAGGGATCAGATTTTGTGCAGCCATAATGACCTAAGGAAAAATCAAGGAAAACTTAGAGAAAAAGGAAGAAAAACAAGCCAAAAAGCCAAAGTCAAACTATGAACCAATAGGATTTAACTTGGGTAAATATTTTGCATGGTAATAAATCATTATTTAAGGACTTTTTTGCCCTTATTTTGGCTGCCCATTTCATCCAAGAGAGAGAGGAGAGAGTGAAGACAGAAATTCATACACAAAGATGAAGAAGAAGGCACACTACAATTGAAGCTCAAGGTAAGTAGTCATGGTTTAGGTATCAACTTCTTTTCTCTATTATTTATGAAAACTTTAAGGATTGAAAAGGAAATTGTATGTGGTATTTTAGAGGGAGGCCAAAGAAGGAGAAAGAAGTTGCCAAGGTCCAAGATCAAGCCTAGTGGTAAGAACACCCATTTCTTCTTCAAGTTTTTGAAATCTAAAGTTTGAAACCCACATTTCATAATATGTGGTAAACTTAAATAAATGAATGGATTTTGTTAGATATGAGCTTACCAACGTGTTCCTCATGGAAAATGGAGTGGGAATATGTTGGTGAATGAATTTCTAAAAGGATTTTCAAAATAACAAGCTCAAATTAAAGAAGTGAAATCTCCAGTTTTGAAAACCCTGGGCAGTCGAGTTTGGTAAAAGGTTTAAAAATAGTAAATGAACTCCAATGGCCATTAAAGTTTACAGGGTTAAAGTAGACATCCTAAGATTCACTTTGGTATATACTTTTGTAACTTTTCAAGATGTCTACTAGGAGAAATAAATTTTGTAATATAGCCCAAAATCTGGAACGTTGCCTCTGACCAGCGAGTGATATTTTTAGACAGAAAAATGATGCGTGTGTTTTTGACCTTTGGGAGTATTTTTACCAAAAAACTATACATGTCAGCGGTTCAATGGCCACTAGAATCATACAAAAATGATTTTTCTATAATTAATGGTGAATTTTTGAAGTTAAGGCATATTTTCTGGAATTTTTGGAAAATGGGCGAATTTTATGAAAATAAAAGGAGAGTTTGTATTAGTGAATAAAAAGGACTATATTTGCTTTGTATAGGGAAAATACATACCCAGAGTTATGTTCGGACACCGAGGAAAGCTTATTAATTATTGATAAACTGCTAGGTAGTAACTGTTTACTCGCATACTCTATGTTACTTTGTATGTTTGTGGTGCCATGATTGAGGACTTGGGTTGTAGGGCCTAGTAGACTGTGTGTCCTTGGGTCGTTACTGTAGAGCCTAGTGGACTGTGTGTCCTTGGGTCGCTACCGTAAAGCCTAGTGGACTGTGTCCTTGGGTCGCTACCGAGCCGTTGATGCATTCAGTGTGGTTAAGGTTTGAGTCCCTGGCTACAGTTGTTTTCCTAGCGCTAAGGATTTTTCTGGGCTTTCCTTGGTAAGGCAGCCCAACGGTGTGTTGATTGTGATTCTGAATGCATGTGGTATGTTTACCATGATTCATGTTGTGATTTTTCTAATTGTGGATTGCATACATGCTCTGCATACATATTGTATATGAGTTTAACAGTTACTCTGGGGTTCAATTTTGAACTCTAGACTGTGCTAAAGATACAGGTGTTTCTGGCGGAGTTGACTGGAGTAACTCATCGGACCCTCATACTCCTCCTCACGACTGTGCTGCCTCATGAAAACAACCCTTCTTCTGCTTCTCCCAGTCAAATCCATACCATCTATATCTGATGATAGTAACGTGGGAGATTGTGAGCCAAATTTCGTCATTGCTGTTGTGCAATCGTTCTTCCGAAGCCTGCAACCCCAAACGTGGAGCCTAAATAGAGAATTAGGCATAATTCCTCCTTTTGTTTTCTTAAGGCTGGGAGAATTGAAAATTTTTAGTTGTTGAAGAGAGGTCCGATGTTGAAGCCTCCTGCAATGCAATGTGTCATATGGAGTAGAGGTGAGAAGCTCAGTGATAGCTGGAAGGTGATGCCATTTAGCATGACTTGATAATAATTTGTCTGTTTATCTCAAGTAGTTTTAAAGTGGATGGTAAGGACCCTGCTGAAAAAGGTTCCATTCGTGGACATCTTTCTATGCTTAGCTCTTGTAAATTTGGGAGAAGACGTTCCATGTCATCAAACAAGTACGCCATAAACTTGCAATTGCAAATAGAAATCCTTTGGAGATGAACAAGAGGTGCCTTTGAAACCAAAACAAACTTGAAGTTCTTACAACTGCATACGAAATGTTTCACTAATAGGGGCATAGGAATCAATGGAAGTGGCACCGCAATAGAACAATCCAAGATATGTAAATATTCAATATGCAACTTTCGAGATAGAGTGTCCAACATCTGCTCACCTGAAATTGCTAGAAAGCAGAGGGAGGTTATTAGAGTATATAATTAGTTTGTTGATTGTAATTAATTTGTTAATTGTAACAAACTCGTTAGAAAGAATATTCTAGAATATAGTTTGTTATTGTGTGTATGCATCATTTATTGGATCTATATAAAGGCCTTGTATCATACATTTCCTGATTGAATAAAATGATTCAATATTTCATTTTCTCTTCTTGCTAAATCAGAATATGGTATCGAGCGGGATAGTATTTGACATCCTGTTTTCTTCTCAATTTTTTTTCTCTTTCACAATTTCATCAGTCAATTTCTTGCTTTCTGCTACCATATCACGTGGTTCCTGACGTTTATCTCATTAATTGCTTGCCGACTCCTCTTTTGGGAAATAAAAGTCCTTTTGAAATGCTTTTTAATAAAATTCCTGATTTTAGTATGCTAAAAGTCCTTGGTTTGTCTCGTTTTTCTTCTTCCTTTTTACAAAACAGAACCAAGCTTGACTCAAGGGCTCATAAATGTATTTTTCTGGGTTATAAGACTAGTACTAAAGGTTTTGTTACACTTAATTTTCATACTCGGCAAATTCGTGTATCTCCCAATGTATACTTTTATGAATCAGTTTTTCCTTTTTGTAATTCGATCTTTGTATGTATGGGTCGATTCCATTCCTTCACCCCAAGCTACACCTCCTCTAGATTTTTCTGAGTCTTCCCCTTTACCTGTTGATCCTTTCCCTCCTTCTTTTTCTGTTTCTGATTTACCTTTGCCACATCGTTCAACTCGTTCTCATCGCCCACCCACTTATTTGCAAGATTATCACTTCACTCTTCAATGTGCATCAGTTCTACCAGATTCTTTGGAGGCAGGTATATATCATCCACTTTCTCTTGTTCTTTCTTATCATCGTTGTTCTCCTTCATATCATCATTTTGTTTGTTCCATTTCCACTGATGATATTCCTAAAACTTACTCTAAAGCTATTCAACAAGAGGGTTGGAGAAATGCTCTTCATGCTGAACTTGCAGCTTTGCAGCAAAACAATACCTGGGTGATTACTGATTTACCTTCCGGTAAGCGACCTATTGGGTGTAAGTGGGTGTTTGCTAAAAAGTATAACTCTGATGGGTATCTTAATCATTATAAGGGTCATCTAGTTGCTTAGGGTTATACTCAAGTTGAGGGTGTTGATTATAATGACACTTTTTCACCTGTTGCTAAATTGACCACAATTCGTATCTTACTTGCTCTGCAACTGCTCATAATTGGCATTTAAAACAATTAGATGTTGATAATGCCTTCCTACATGGGGACCTTGATGAAGAGGAATATATGCTCCCCCTTTCGGATTTGGTTGTCTCTTCTTCCTCTAAAGTCTGTAAGTTGCAGCGGTCTCTCTATGGCCTTAAACAGGCTAGTAGACGATGGTATTTTAAATTGTCTAAGGTTCTTATTTCTTGTGGTTACCACCAGTCTCAATCTGATCATTCTCTGTTTTTGAAAAATACCACTTCTTCTTTTACTGCTTTGCTGGTTTATGTGGATGATATCATCCTTAGTGGTACTGATTTGGCTGAGATTAACCGTATTAAGGCATTTCTTGATGATCAGTTCAAAATTAAGGATCTTAGTGATGTGAAATACTTCCTTGGTTTGGAAATTGGTCGTACTTCTACTGGAATTTCTATATGCCAACGTAAATTTGCTTTAGACTTGTTATCCGATGCTGGATTCTTATATTGTAAACCTGCTAAAACACCAATGACTCGTGATTTAAAGCTTTCTAAGGATTCTGGTACTCCTTTACTTGACTGTTCTTAGTATCGTACATTAGTGGGTCATTTGCTTTACCTTACTAATACTCATCCAAACTTATCATTTGTTGTTCAACAGTTGAGCCAATTTATTCAGCAACCTACAGATGTTCCTTTACAGTGTTTACATCAAGTTTTATGGTATCTTAAGGGTGCCCCTAGCCGGGGTCATTTCTTTCCAACCACTTCCACTACTAAACTTAATGCTTTTAGTGACTCTGATTGGGCTGGCTGTGTTGATACTAGACGTTCCATAATTGTTTCTTGTGGTTTCCTTGATCAAGCACTAATTACATGGCGATCTAAGAAGCAACCCACAGTTTCTACCTCATCTTTAGAGGCTGAGTATCGTGCCATGGAAACAACCACTTGTGAATTATAGTGGCTCTCTCATTTATTGAGGGATTTCGGTTTGCCTCTTTCTAGCCATGCTTCTTTATATTGTGATAATCAATCTGCGAGACACATTGCTGCAAATCCTACTTTTCATGACGTACTAAACACTTGGATATAGATTGTCACGTTGTGAAACTTCAACAGGGTTTAATTCATCTTCTTCCTATTAAGTCTGAGGATTAGTTAGCTGATATTTTCACTAAGGCTTTGCCTCCTTCCTTTCATTCATTGCTTGCCAAGCTGGGCATAATCAACCTTCACGCTCCAACTTGAGGGGGGCATTAAAGTATATAATTAGTTTGTTAATTGTAACAACTTCTGTTAGAAAGAATATTCTGGAATATAGTTTGTTATTGTGTGTATGCATCATTTATTGGATCTATATAAAGGCCTTGTATCATACATTTCCTGATTGAATAAAATGATTCAATATTTCATTATCTCTTCTTGCTAAATCATAATAGAGGTGGTAATGCTTGCTCTTGCAACACTACATTTCGACTTTTAATTATATATAACATGTGAATTTTTGGATATTTTGGAATAGGAGAAGCAAGCAGTGGACATGCTACGATTTCCAGACACTCTAAATAAACAAGTTGAAGAGGCAAATTTCCAATTAATTTGAGACAGTAATGAAAGCCAAGTGCATGGAGTTTAGGAAAAGCTTCCATATCAACTGAATGCCATTCTTCCCAGGAGATCATATTTACAAATTCAAGAGATTCAAGGGATGGAAACGATGGTATAAGTGAAGCACAATCATGTCCCTCGAAAAACTTAGAACCAACAGCCACCACACTTTGTAATCCTACAATAGTTAAGAGCCTCAGAGCAGGTAGTTGCCCGAAGGGAGGAATTCCCCAACAATTTTGGCAGTTAATCGGGAGCAGCTCAGTCAAGTCGTTGTAGGAACGACTTCCTAACCAAATTGGAAATGTTGTGCCCTTATAGCCTTCAACTCTCAAAAATCTTTAATCCCAAGGTTGAAGCTTGTTCATAATCTCTTTTTCTCTCTCTCTCAATGAAAATAGAAATAAATATTAAGAAGCAAGATTAGGAGAGTAAAAATAACATAAACATTTTTAACATGTTAAATATATATACTAAAGCTAAAGTTGTGATGGTCACAATTGTAGCAACATTAATAGTAATAATTTTTCATTATTTATATCCTCCACACTTGGCGCGCCGCTCTACCAGGGAAAAGCAAATGTGTTTGGGGAGGGGGAGGAATCTATTGACAGAGACAGGAAAAGGAGATTGAGAAAGGGGGGAAAATGGAAAGAGGAAGAAGACCGAGAAAAATGATAGAGTAAAGAGAAACATATACAAAGTAAATTCACATTTTCCCTTGATAAAAAATCACTGAACTTCGTTCCTTTATGTTTTCCTTTTTCTGTTTATTACTTATTCTTTTTTAGTTCTTCCAAAAATGAGTATCAAAATATAAAGAAATAAGTCCATGAAGAATTAAAGTTACAGGCTGTAAAAAATAAGAATATCAATGACAACATAAACAGACCCCCCGGGGGGGGGGAGAGAATACCTCGATCATGCATGGGTTCTCTACTTTGCAACAAGCTGTGATCAACGATGCATCGTACAGGGTCCACGAATTGAATATTTTCAAAGCTACTTTGTAGGTTGTCTGCATAAACTCCAAAATAAATTTCTTTTTTCAACTTCTAATTTATTTCGGAGATTAAGGAAAACATCCACTTGATTCCATTTCCAAGAGGGAGTTCAGTTTGAATCGTGCTTTGCATATCACACACACACACACATATACATGATTAGTCTTTATTGTTGACAGAAAACGCCACATAGAAGAAATATCCAACTTGGTGGATACATTGGCGTGCGCCGAGAATTCACAATTGTAGACATAATCCAGGCAAACTTTGACAGGAACCCAAAGAAATGTCCTTGGGAACACGTTGCGAACCCAAAAATAAACAAAACTTCCCCGCTCATAGGTTGAAAGTTGAATGCCTGCCAATTGCATATGGCCACGAAAAGAAAAGTTAACCACTAATAACACATAATTAAGTAATAAAAGAATACAGTTATAGAACCTGCTTCAATACTTTGCTTTTGGATAACTTAGTCAATGATGCGTGCAATATATGGCACTAAATTTTTTTAAGTTTGGTGGCATCCCTCCAATATTTTGAAGTTGATTGCAGTTATCCAAAAAAAGATATTTCAAGTTGCAATGTTCTTTTATGCATTCTGGAAGAATTGTGAAATTGTTGAAACTTAGATCTAAATGTTCTATTTTAGTGAAGTGAGAAAGGCAGAAGACAAGAGAGTTATCTGATAACTTGCAGTTTGAGAAATGAAGATGTGTCATTTTTTAGCAATCTAAGCTGGCTTCAACTCCACCTTCATGTAACATCCCAATTTTCGAAAGTGTTTTCAAAACATTTTAATCGAGTAGAGCATCGGAATAATTCAAAAGAGTGAGTATCGATAAACATTCACCGTTTGTTGTATCCGGTTGCTTATACTGGTGGTACAGTTATCCGAATATAGTATGTTAATACAAAAACAAAAGGAAATTCTCCGCCCGTATCTTTACGCGAGCTGCTTACCCTTGTCCTCAGTCCTGTTTCCACCAGATCCTGAGGCTATATTAAGAGCCGAGGTTCAATACCCATTGAACCTCAGGTAACGGTTAACCTCATGCTTATGTACAGTTATGTATGACAGATATTCATGACATTACAACAATAATCACATATAAAAGATAATAACAGAACATAGTCATTGCATATTAATGTTATTATAGTTTGCACTATTCACCAGTGCCACGATGTACATTCGTATCCTCAGCGCTAGGAAAACTCAACGGCATTATCAAAACCATAACCCGTGTATAAGGCTGAATGTATAAGTAGTGATCTAAGCCCCATAACTTAGTCACGGTGCATGACCCGAGACAGAGTCCGTCCATGTCTTTATGAAAGTATCTATCACATATAAGCATACAATAAGCATCGTGTTAGTGTTACAAGACGCGTCCGTACCTTCGTTTGGTGATAACGGTACGTTTGTTGGTCGGAATGTGAACACGAGTATCCCATAATGGTAATATCACATTCATTAATTCATAAATAATATCTTAGTAGATATCTTAGTCACAGATGACCATTTTTCTCTTGGTGGAATTATTTCTCAACTTATTTTCCTTAATTTTCGGGAAAAAACGCTGACAGCATTTTGGGCAGATTTTTCGTCTAACTTTGAAAAATCATAACTAATTCTAGAAAAATCGAAACGGAGATCCGTAAAATTCCTTGGAATATTTAGGATGTCTATTGTTAAGTAAAAATACTAAATTTTTCCCAGATTACACGAGTCATTCCAAGTTTTAAAGTTTTGAGCCTCTGCCCAGAATTTTTCCAGAAATTCGTAGCCTAATTTTGAGAATTTTTATCTCACTGTACAAAACTCATTTTAACATTTTCTTAGTATATATGAAAATACCTATATGTATAATGTAACCATGAATTTTACCAGAATTTTGTAACTTCATTTTCAACATGAAATATTGGCATTTTTATCACTGGTTTCAGATATTCCTACCCGATGAATTTTCGCCAGAGCTTCGCTACTTTGCTCATAATTTTCCAGAAATTTTGCTATACCATGTGGCTCATCTAATTTTTGAAATATCACTATTTTTTACTACAAAAACATGATATTAAAATTACTCTAGCATATTTAAAATCAAAGCTACTTCTAACTATGAATTTAAGAACTAAAACTTAAAGAACTTAAAAGCTAGAGCTAGAGAACTTACCAAGACTTTGCTCCTTCTTTCTCCAAGATTCTTACTCTCACTTTCCCTCTATGTTTCAGTTCCTATGCTTGTGAATTGGTGAGAAAATATGAAGCATATGGCTTGCTATTT
This sequence comes from Acacia acuminata, assembly GCA_019022655.1. Lineage (NCBI taxonomy): Eukaryota > Viridiplantae > Streptophyta > Magnoliopsida > Fabales > Fabaceae > Acacia > Acacia acuminata. The sequence continues at coordinate 1,091,516 of JAFJYI010000168.1, forward strand.
ATAGGGAAATGTTATGGTAATGGTGTAATTATTTGCAACTTTACTCTTATCAACTTTCAACCATTGGATTTAGGGTTTTTGTAAACTTGAATCCTAGCCATTCCTAGCACTCCAACCGTCCCCCCTTTCTCTAGTTTCATGAACTAAATGATCCAAGTTCTGGTTACCTTAGAAGCTTAAGTTTACTTTAATGAAATCTATTTTTGATTGCTTGATCAATCACCAATACTTTTGAATTCTAAGTATGCATCTTGATTAGTAGTTGGATATCAAAATTTATGGTCCAATTAGATTTCTCTAATTGTCCTTAATCAGCTCTAATCTTCTTCATCAAAGTTTGCCAAAATAACTTTAATTAGACTTAATCTCGAGATTAAATTATGTGGGTTCAAGATAAGTCCTTATATTTGATCTATGATTAACGTATCTCAGGATACAATTTATTTTGTATAGATTCTCATTCATCCTAGTGGTTTTTAACTCACAACTTAATTTACTCCACACTCCTCTCTTTCCTCCACTAGACACACACACACTCACAACACTCCCTTTTCTTATCCTCTTTCATTCTCATTAAAACCCTATCCTCAAGTACATTATCCTCTTCCATTTGCTTTATTCCATTATCTCATGTGTGTGTTTAATTAAAATGCTATAAACAATTCCTCTTCATCTTTTCCTTCAAGCAAAACCGTGTACTCCCTCCTCTAATAGCCATTACATATGCTTTTTCATTTGCAAAATATCCCTTGCTCTCATTGGCTAGTTGGAACTTTTGACTTTTCAAAGCTAAAGCATGTGACCTTATTATTGCAAAAATCTGATTCTAACTCAGCAATATATCAACGAAATTGAAGACTTGGTGATGTCATTTGATAAGATAATTAAGGTTTTAAATGTTTATTAATGTCATATGTCATCGTGCAATTTGTTTGGTAATTACTCAAAGTCATTTGTGCCTTATTAATCAAGCTTAATCTTGTCCTTCATTGGCCCTTGATTTTTTTAATTAAGCTAAAATATCCCTAATTGATGACTTTTAATTGCCACTAGATTAATTATGAAAACTTATACAATTATTTTAATTAATGTAAACTTAATTGTCCACTAATTATTGTTAATTTCCCTTAATTGGTTTAGGTATTTCAATAACATTTTATGGCTCTTTATATAAGAACTATGTCATATCATGAAAATTTAGGGTATTTTATGATCCCTAATTGAACTTAAGAATTTAATTTTAAACCTAACATTTGTTTTGTTCCATATCAAGGAAAATTACCACAACTTATAGAAAATAAATCACAAATTTAGAGACAACATACTCTTCTATTTTTAATAGGTATTATTTACCAAAATATTATATTTAGGATAAATAATATATTTTTTTTCGGGTATTACACTTCACACATCTTAAAATGACTGATTTCTTCACAAGAATATGCTGTTAGTTTCCAAAGCTTTGGTAATTTACAAATGCTAGATGGTAGCTGCTTAAGATTCTGACATTCCTCCACATTTAACATTTCAAGTCCAATAAGATTGCAAATTGAAGATGGAAATTCGATAATTGTTGTCTTGTCTAAATCAAGTGTTCGAATTTCTTCCAGCATGACTAATATTTCAGGAAATCTTTGAAGACTTGAACAACCGATAAGATTGAGATGTTTAAGAGATGACAACTTAAGGCAAGATGGCAAAATATTCAATTTTTTACATCACATAGCACTCAATTCTGTCAGTTTAATTAAACATCCTACTAAATCATGAATTTCGAGTAAATTTGTGCAACCATCAAGCCACAACTCTCTTAAATTAAAAGCTCGAGATAAGTCTGGTATTTGCTGTACAAATTTGCAATTTCTTAAATTTATATGGCTTAAATTGAGAAAGTTCTGCAAAACAAATAAGAATTTACTTTCAAAATTAGGCAAAGAAACAAAAAAAAGAAAAGAAAAAGAAAGTACTAGGGTACTTATATACTCACCTTATCAAATGGTTGGAGAGATTCACAATAACTATAGGACAAGTCAAGATAAACTAGTCAGTTGGGCGCATATGAAATGGTAAAAATTTGAATGGCATTGATACAAAAAAAGACTTTTAAAACCGAGACAAAAAACGCCTCGTAAAATCGGATCTGCGAAGGTCTCGATACGGGTAGTCTTAAAAGTCTCAGTAAATTTTAAGACCAAATGCGAAATCAATCTTAAACAATTGTTTTTAGATCAGTCTTTCAAAATATGAGGTCTTAAAAGTCCTACTATATAGACCGATATATTTTTTGTTAGGTCTTAAACCCCTTTACGACTCGACGAATAATTACGCCGATCTAATGTAACATTCCAAATTTCGGGATTTTAAATTTGAATATTCTGTGGGAAAGTAATTATGAAATTAAGTATTGGAATTTAAGGCATATTTTCCCATAAATTAAAGACAAATAATTATGAAAATAATTATTGGAATTTAAGGACCTATTTTCTTGAAAAATTCAAAGAAAATAATTAGAGATTGATTTATAACCCAAGATTTTTAGATAAATTACTTTAAGGGTTAAAGAAGTTAATTAAGGAAGAAAATCCTTATAGAACATCAAGGATTCATTTCTAGCATTTATTTGGTAATTAAGAAATAATAAAGAGACAAGGGAATAATTAATTAGTAAGAAAATGAAATAAAATAAAATAATAAATAAATACATCTTCACCATATAATCCTTTATTCCAGCGTGTACACCCCCTTCAATATCCATTAGGCTTAAAACATTCAGCCCATTATTCCATTTCTTCATTCTAATCCATTATATTAAACCCATTACATATATTCATTTAACCCCAACATGTGATGAGACCATAACAAGGCAGATATAAACCAGATCCCTTTTCAATGTTTATTCACGCACATTCTCATCTCTCGGCACAACCACAACACTATGCCCAACTCCTCATATAGCTCAAATCAGCCTATTACCTATAAAACCCATTACCTTCTATGCAAATCAGATTTAGTCGTACTCCTCCAATAGCTATTATCATTTGGCCTATACACACTTTAATCATTCTTTAGTTAATGAATCAGCTCATACACGCCATCAGAGGGCAAGAGATCACAGTAAGGTCTGTTTCTATTTCTCACTCCCACGTTCCTCAGTCTACACGCAAATGGAGAAGAGTCAGAAAGAGATTAGTAAAGCCCATTCTTCCTGGACTCATTATTTCTCTTCGGCTTACACGGAAATGTAGAGGGAAGGAGTAGGTAGCGAGAGATCATACCTACTTAATCATCCTCGGAGAGATCACCACACCATACTCTCTCTTTATAACCCTTCGGCCAAAGATAAACAAGAGGCAGAGGGAACACATAAGTGATAGTGAGAGGAACCTAGGAAGGAGAGAAAGTGAGAGAGCTTAGCCATTTTCCTTGCTCTGCGAAGCACACAGAAAATAGGGGTAGAGAACCGAGGACGAGAGGGAGCACTGGAGAAGGAAAACAAAGGTAGAAACAGCACTCACGTCGCAAGCAAGCTTGAGTTCCGACCTAGGTGAGTCGTTGAGTCTATTTCCTTCTAGCTTATGTGATTTCTGCACGTTGGTTTTCTGTTCAAAGTTTACGTGATATGGCTTTAGTTATGCATAACGACACTCTGTTTTTGGAAGCACAAACAGAGAAGTTTCAGCAAGTTCCTTACGTGTAAAATATTCCAAAATATGTCTTTAAGTCACACAATCCATTAGAGCACAAAGAGGAACTTGATGTCATATGTATAAGTGTGTGTGTGTGGGTGGGTGTTGTTGTGAAAGTGAATAAAAACCAGAACTTGACCTTGCTTTACTGATAAGGAACTGAAGCCTCTACATGTGAAAGAGAAAACAAATATATATATATATATATATAAGTTAGAACCTTGCTTGTCAAATGTATTAAAATATTAAAATATATATATGTATATATATGGCTTTTTTACCAAAATAATAACATTTTACAAAAAATATACCAGATTACAACACATCAGCAAATATTTTCTAAACTAGAGCAGTCAAACATTACGTTTGACTGACGTGACAAGTGACGTCGCCAGCATCGACGCCACTTAAGCCGACTGGACTTTTTTAAAAAAATATATATATATTGTGTGGCGTCGTAAACCGACGCCACACAATATATATATATATATAAAGTGGCTGACACTCAGCCTACATTAAAAAAAAAATTATATTATATTATATTATATATAATAATATATAATAGATTATATATAATAATATATAATAATAATAATAATAAATGATAAAAAAAATGAAATATTTTAAAATTCTACTCTCCGGCCCTAATTATAAGAGCTAGTTGACTTTTTTTGAGAAATTAAGGAAGCTAATTAAATTACTTTAAAGTATTTTTATTTTTATTTTTTTTCAAACTTAATAGTTTGAGTAATAAACTAATATATAATCTAAGAATATTTAACATATGAAATGATTAAATAACTTATTTAGCTTCCTTAATCTCTCCAAAGAAAGTCAACTAGCTCTTATAATTAGGACCGGAGGTAGTACTTCATTTAATTTGGAATCCAAAGAAAGAAAACATGGGGCTTAAATAACTCACTAAGAACGCCCTTTAAAAGATTACGCGGTACAATTTGGTTACAACAATAGATCCCAATTTTATCCCCTAAGATTTGTTGTTGTAACCAAATTATACCACGTAATCTTTTAAAGGGCGTCCCAAAACTATGGCGTCCCAAAATAAGTTTTTGGGACGCTTTAAACACGTTTTTTGGCGTCTTAAAACTTATTTTGAGACGTCAAAAAATATGGCTAAGGCGTCTTAAAAGCTATTTTGGGACGCCATTTGTATTTTTTAACAAAAAAAAAAAAAAAAAACATAATGCTACATACGTTTCACAACCCAACAATATTAAACCCTGAAAAAAACCATCAAAACAGATATAACCACGAACGTTACCAAAATACTTAAAACAAGACAATAACAACTAGAAAACTTAGTAGTATAAATATAGTAACAGTCACTTAACTCTATTTACATAGTGTGTAACTCTATTTACATAGTGTTAGTGTATTAGTGTGTGTGTGTGTGTCTGTCTCACTTAACTCTATTTACATAGTGTGTAACTCTATTTACATAGTGTTAGTGTGTTAGTGTGTTTAGTGTGTGTGTGTGACTCTATTTACATAGTGTGTGACTCTATTTACCTAGGGGTTGCCTTGAGGTATCTCCTGAAGCCCAAGCTTGGTAATCTTTCACAAGCTGATGATGCAAACCAGATTCAGTAAATATCCCACAAGTCAATCCCCAAGTTGCAATTATAAGATCCTCAATACAGGAATTACATAGAAAGGAATAAACTTGAAGTTTCATGGGATTTGAAATACAACATTTTTTTTTTTTTACAATTATCATCCTTTGGTTTGTCTGAAAATAAATTCATCGCATGTTTTTCAAGTACTACTTAAACACCCAATGACATTTTATAACATTTAATTGCAACAATGAGAAAACAATATATCGAGAACAAATAATTAACAGGCCAACATGTAAGAGGTAATAATGTTGCTTATTCAGAATGATTTTAGTTTTTTTTGGAAATAAAACCAGATTACTAATACCTCAACGCCTCAGCCATTTTTACCTATTCCAGAGATCAGAACTAAAATTCAACCAATTGAAAATTTCATAGAAGTTTGTCGTATATAAGTTCACCAAGCAGCTCAGACTAATAAGGATGCAATGCATTGAACAAAAGACAAAAGTCAGAAACATCTGCTATCATAAATCAGTCCACTAAGCATGCTCAGACAATGAAGAGGTAATGCCCAGAACACGAGACCAATTCAGAAACATTAAGCTGCATATAACTTTTGAACAAATGAACCAACCACGTTTCAACAGCATTTAAAAATAAATAACAAAGTACACTTTGATGGATAATCTCACAAGAATTCAAATTCGGTACTCTATTTACATGTTAATATCCAAGAAAATATTAGCTTATGATACTCCCAGACTGTCGGCTGCTTATGATTATGAGAGCTGTTTAGGAATGAAATTAAAGCGTGCTTTAAATTAAGGAGATGTTGTCAGGTTTACAAAGATTTAAGGCATATTGTCAGGTTTACAAAGATTTAAGGCATATTATCCTTTTTCCCCCACATTACCTCTAAGTTTCCAACAATTCCTTAATTATCCCAACTCTTATGTATCAATTATGACTTATGAGAAACACTAAGAAAAGAGGCTCTGTGAGTAGGCAAGGAGAACAAATTAACTCACCAAGAACCAAGCACAGCATTCTTAGCATGATGCCTTGCAGTTTAGCACAATTAAGATGCTTCAACAAGAAAGGAACTCTACTACAAATATAAAAACAAAGAACAGACACACACAAAAAGGAGCAAATACAGAAAAGTAAGAACACTTACTGTATTATGCAGTTGTCCTTGCTGAGGAAGACAACTGATATATGGGTCCCACTCAGAGTCCTATCACACAGAAATATATGTTTCAGATATATCCTGTGAAGTTACCTCATATTTCTACCAACATAATGATATTTAAAATATAGTTTTCTACACCATGCAAGAGCAAAGTTCCTGAATTGAGATGAACTTTTATCATACAAAGTTGATATTAAGTTTACCCGACCAAGTTTCTGCTCAACTAGAATAACAGCAAGTTTTGAAATATTTCCAACTCTATTGCTGATCAGAGATCTGATTTCTGGGAGTAAATTATCCACACTTATTTGCTGCAAAATCAATTAGGAATACTATGATAAGCAATTTGTCGTGATAACAACAAAAGAACCGTAATGAAATTATGGGAAGATTTAACAAGTGAAGCATACCACAGAATAAGGAACCTGTAAAATGCATTCTCCCGTGTGTATAATCCTAGAGGCAAAAAGAGCCCTACATCCAAGTACATTTCAAGGTTACATAAGAAGTCAACATTTGATAGATAGACCTAATTTAAGACCTGAAATAAGGATATGACAAATGATATTCCAATGTACAGACACGTTAATGAAATCTTGAGTGTGCACTATCCAATAAGCAAAAAGAGAGTATGATGCATGGCACAGATTGAGAGATGATATGGGAAGAGGTAATATTTGAAACACCTATGTGTAGAAGCATTTACCACAATCATCCTTTTTAGACAACTATTTATTAATTGAATCCATAATAGCCTATATATAATACACCATGAAAGTACATAGCTGCATTCACTGATGAGCTATAGTATTTCTATAATAAAATAGACACGCGCATCACATTGAGGCCTGAATATTATAAGCTTGGAATTTGATTTATGGAATGCCTTTTGTTGCCAGATATGGAATGCCTTCAGTTAAGCTAACCTCATTTAACAATTAAATTTGACTCTAAGACATTGAAAATATTTGATTAAATTACATCACTTAATCAAAAAGCTAGTGTTTTCATATTCTACTTTTAATAGTATTTATTTTGCCGAAGTAATAAAGACTTTAAGGTGAAATGAGACATATCATGTCTTTTAATTTTCTGTAAAATGTGCCATAACAGTGTCATCTTCAGAGACAAAGAAGACTAATGTAAACACAGTGTAAAGCATTTAAAATATATATATATATATATATATACACATAAAATCTACAACAAGTGGCGGCACATCTAGTTTCTGTAAGAGCAGTAACTGATATATCTAAACATTGACAGTGCACAATCATAGCCAAGATATTAATTGCAAAAGACTAAAATATGAAAACTGGAGCCACTTACAGGATATAATTTCTTTGACAAAGACAAATAATATTTCGGTCTTAGTTTACGAATTATACCTTGAAACCAATTAATATATATTTACATTGTATAGATTCATATTTCTGCTAAAGACTCATACCTTCAAACAACTAAACCCAAGACAGTAGGGGACTCAGGTCAGCTTACATTATCTGACAAGAAAGGGGCCTATCAAACAGTAAAATGAATTAAAGAAAACTGCTTAAGGCAACAAACTATAAGGCTGCAAGCACACTCGTTCAAAAATGACTTCTAATCAAACTTGTAATACATGTCAAACGTTATGTGTTTGTAATGACTTTTGGAACACATGTTTGTAGGAAAACATATATCCCCAACCAAGAAGATGGAGACTCGTCTTGGTGAGATCAATGCTAATATGTTGGAGGTTGAAGAAAGTTACAGTTGAGCAAGTAGGCCTGCCAGGAAACTTATGTAAAAGATAGAAGCAAAGCAACTTGCAGTCAAAATGGTACTAGAGAGGCCTAAAGTTGAACCAGAGAAATAGCGTTCTATATCTTAGCATTTGTACAAGAAGCAAGAGCCTGAGTATAACTTGAATTAGATATTCAAGGGATTAATAGAAAGTATGTTGGAAAATGTTAGCTAGTGGATGTATTAAGATTAGTTATGCTCCCTATGAACATTATAATGAACAATCGGACCTGGTGGTTGCCATTAAATATATATATATAGCTTAAAGTAGGAACACTACTCTTGAAAAATATATATAGCTTTGTTATTGGTTACTGTTGTTTTATAAATTCTAAAAATGAATCAGGAACACCCACTCTTGAAAAATTTCATGGGGAGTCCATCTTTCTACCATTTACTACTTATTTTTTGAGTGAAAAGGATTTCATTAATGAAAAATCAAAGGATATACAACAGAGCTATTGAGAAGCCAAAAATATGAACTATTCTAGCAAGGGAATAAACTTAGCAAAACAGTGTTGAGTCTGTACAGTAAGAAATCTGATATGCGCCACAATCCCTTCTGCAGTAAGAAATCTGATATGCGCCAAAAATCTGATCAATGCTTTCCAAATCTGACAAGCAGAGGGAGCATGACTCAATTTACTACTTATTTTGATTTCTCAGTTTACTACTTTTGTTTGGATACTAGTACTACTACCTACTTTTATGTTGGGAATTCCAACAATCAATTGGAAGTCCAACATTTTGAGAAATTAATGAGTCCCCCTTTTGCATGTTTACCATTTACTATTAATTTTTGTTTTGATATTGATTATTCTTATTTTGTAAATTACAACAAATGAATTAAGAATTCTCACACTTAGAAAGTTTAATAGGGTTCTCTGTTGCTTATCATTTATTACTTTGATTTCGTTATTTACTTTTTTTTTTTCATATTGACTATTTTTGTTTTGTTATTTACGATTCAGGTAAATATTAAGTTTGAAAATATGAAAAAGGCCGTACAAGTTGAGCTATTGATAACTATATCATTAACAACAATGTATTAGCTATTAGCAACTTCACTGTAGCCACCGCCAAAAACCAGAAAAGCTGTCACAAAGCCTTATTTTTTTATTTGTTTTGTTGTGGTTTGATCATATGAAACCTGGGAAGATAGATCGAGAAGGCTTTCAGGATTTAGAAATAACAATGAAAACCCAAAAGGGGAAAAAGATTAGAAGAAAATGAAGAAGGAGAAGAAGACAAACAATGCAAAGGACCAGCAACAAAAGAAGACTTCAAGAACCATGATCGACAAAATATTAATGAAAAACGGGGTTAGATAATCTCAAGAATAGCACAATGCTTCCAACGATTCTGTGCTAACTAAACACTCCCCCTGAGGTTCAACTTCGTTGAATATAAAATCAGTCTGAAGCCATTAAGAAACAGAACATAGCCCTAAATTTTTATCCTCAACACCATCAAAATAGACTATGTCTCTACTGCAAATCAGAACAAAAATGGCAGAAAGCTATCCATTATACTTTATTGGAGCCAACAAAACAAACAAAAAGGGCAGGATCAAAATCATGGAAGCATTTCAACTTCGCATTACCCAAACATGAAGACAGAGAAAAAACCTTCAAGGAGGAGCAGCCGATGACTATGGCTCAAGAAGAAGGCGATTAGACGGCAATGATTCAGAGATAACCACCGAAGGGGGCCAGAACAAGGGGGACGCACGACAATGAGCTACGGAAAAATAACTAGGGCTCAGACTGCTTCGCAAGAGATCGGAGAAGGAGGCGGGGGAGGTGCTGGAAGCAGAGCACGGAAGCTGAAATGTGGCGGCGAAATGAAACTGATTAGGTTAATGTGAGTGCGAGTGTGAGCATGAAATGTGAGTGAAATGAGTGAAATGAAATTGAAAGGGATTAAGCAGAGAGAGCAGGTGATCGAGTTTGAGTGTAGTGAATGTGAGGTGAAATGTGGCGGCAACATGTACAATAGGTTAATTAATTAGAACCTGGATTCAGAATTTTAGCGTCTTGAAAATTATTTCAAGACGTCATATTTTCGATTTTAGCGTCTTGAAATAATTTCCAGACGACAAAAATTTTACTTTATTCCCCCCACGAAAAAAATTCCTACCTCGCGCCTAAACAATTCCCCAAACGGGAAATAATTGATTTTAGGCGTCTTGACATAATTTCCGGACGCCAAAAATTTTATTTTTGACATCCCAAAAATTAATTTGCGACGTTAAAAAAGTTTTTAGGTGTCCTAAATTAATTTTTGAGACATCTAAAGTCTCAAACTCAAGTAAATAATTACAACAATGCCACTGCCTTCACTTTTTACTACCCTTTTTTAAAAAGGGACATCTTTTAGGGTAGTAGTATCCATATTTTATAGTAGTGATTTTTTGTAAAATGTTATTATTTTGGTAAAAAAGCCGTATATATATATATATAAAACCTCACTGTTATAAGTATATATATAAAGTCATTGGAAGTTGTTGTTATGTTTATGCATGGATAATAGCTGCATATGTGTACAAAAGAAAGGAAAAACGTTGGTGTTCTAAATGAATATATATATATATGGATATGCTCTGCTAATGGATAATAAAACAGAGATTGCTAAAGTTTAATGATTATGTTTGTGTGTGTGTGTATCACTACTTTTCGTATATGTATATATATTTGCCGTCATGTTCAGGTGTGTGTATAATATATATATCAATTATAGTTTAAGTAATAACCAAATCCAAAAAAAAAACACTGCTCACGTAATTAAAAAAAAAAACTGCACATATATGAACCCTATATGTTGAGTGTGTGTGTATATATATATTACCTACAGTGTATATGTAATTAAATATATAAGTAAAAGTCAACAGTGTGTGTCACATTTGAATTAGTATTCTTATTTAATCTCACTGAGGAAGCTACCTCGTCATGATAGATGATTGAAAACATATGTACTTTAAAAAAAAAAAAAAACATTATTCCCAAATTGAACAAAAAATTATTTTGAGAAATACATTAATTAGTAATATTAATTATGCACTAATATATAAGTCATAGTTTTGTCCAGAGATAATAATAAATAGTAAAATAATAATAATGATAATAATAATAATAATAATAATAAATAATATAATAGTAAATTGGCAAAATTGGGCCTAAGAGCAAAAATGAAAAAGAAAAATAAATAAGGCCCAAAATATATATTTTGGCCTTCAAAAAAAAATTAATCAAAATAAATAAATAATCAAAATGAACTTTGGAAAGTTAATTCAGGCCAATAGCCTTACACTAAGCCAAGTGTCATAACATTGGAGATTATGAAGAGTTTGGTCAAATAATAACTTGCCGTCTGGAAATGTATATTTATAGGACGTGATAGTTGCCGAGACAATTAAACGGACGTGAAGCCAGTAGAAGATTTTGAAATAGTCAGGTAGTAACTTAATCCTCACACACTTTGTATGGCTGTGTAAGTCTATTTTAAATCGTACACATGATTGTTCCGTCCCGTATGGGCCAGCACCACTCACGGCTCGATTGAGCGGAAGGACTGACCATGGAGTACCTTCTCAGTGGACAGAATTAGGGTAGGGCCTATTGGACGAAAGTCCTTAGGTGGCTAACCTAGTTGCATTCAGATGACTTGGATGCTTCCGATTGAGAACTTTGGCGGTTCCAGGGGACTCTCGATAGGTCCTAGTCTACTAATCCTTATTGGGTGTTCCAATTGAGAACTCCGGTGTACATGGGGACTCTCGGTACAGGCCACATGGTATACTTAGCGCTATGGTTATGTGATCTGTGTTTAGCTACATGAGATCTACTCGATGTTTACTAAATGCTATGTTGTTGTGGACTACTTGTTATGATTGACTGCCATATACTATTTATACTCTGTTTGTGAGATTAACTGTTACTCTGGGATTCAAATTGAATCCCAAATGTCCTTAAGAGCTCAGGATCCAGGCAAGGTCATTCTGGCAGACGAAGTTTCAAAGGAAAGGCAGCAAGTGCAGACTACTGATAGCTCCCATTTAGATTTTAATAGGCTTGGGAATTTATAGACGTATTTTGGTTAATTCCCCTTTTTGTAATTTTAATATTTTGGTACCGATACATTCAGAGATTACTGTATTAAGAACTCAGTAGGTTATTCCTACACACAACCAAGTATGTATTATTTATCAGTTTACTATTCTATCACTATGTTGCTCACTATCATTCGTTGCAATACTCTGATAAGTGTCGTACCTACAAGGGGTATTACATCTAAAAAGACTGACTTTTACAGATGCCGATTGGGCAACACTTATAAGATATCTAAAGGGTACAATTTATTACGGTTTACATATCAAACCAGTAGGATCTCTTCAGTTGATGGCTTTTACGGATGTCGGTTGGGCAACCGATCTCAACGATAGAAAATCCTTGGGTGTAACATCCCAATTTTCGGAAGCGTTTTTTTTTAAAAAAAAATATTTGATCAGAGTAGAGCATCGGAAGTATTTAAATTGAAGAGTAACTGATAAACATCCACTGTATTGTATATGTTTGCTTCCATAGTGATACAAAAATTTCGAATAACTACAACATTAAGTACATATCAAAAGAACTTTCTCTAGCCAGTCCCTATGCCTGCTGCTTACCCTTGTCCTTGATCCCGTTCACTCTGGATCCTGAAGCTATAGTAAGAGCGAGGTTCAATACCCATTGAACCTCAGGTAACGGTTAACCTCATGCTTATGTAACAGTTTATGTATGACAGATATTCATGACATTGCAGCAGAATCACATATGAAGGATAATAACAGAACACAGCCACTACATATGAACGTTATTATGGTCTGCACTATTCACCAGTGCCACGATGGCCTATCGTGTCCTCAGTGCTAGGAAAACTCAACGGCGTTATCAATACCATAACCCGTGTACAGTTGAATGTATAAACATGTGAACTAAGCCCCATAACTTAGCCACGGTGCATGACCCGAGACAGAGTCCCGTCCATGTCTTTTTGAATTAATCTATCACATATAAGCATACAATAAGCATCAGAGTTAGTGTTACAGTACGCGAACGTACCTTTCACCGTGTAATGGCCACATGCCTAACCTTTGAACCCAGCCCTGGACATCCCGGATATCATAACATATCACCATAGTACTTAGAATAATATCCTAAGGGATATTTTCACCTCTATTTACCTCTCTACCCTTGGTGGATTTGTTATTTACAATTTTGCCCTTAGATTTATTTAAAAACGTAGTGCAGTATTTTCTGGGCAGATTTTTCGGTAACTTTGAAAAATCATAATTAAATCTACAAAAATAAAAACGAGGATCCGTAAAATTCCTTGGACTCCTTAGGATGTATATTTGTAAGTAAAAATACTAAATTTTGCCCATATTACACGATTCACTCCCAGTTTTAAAGTTTTGAGCCTCTGCCCAGAATTTTTCCAGAAATTCGTAGCCCAACTTTGAGAATTTTTATCTCACTGTACAAAACTCACTTTAACATGTTCTTGGCATATTTGAAAAGCCCTATATGTCTAATTAACCATGAAGTTTCCCAGAATTTTGTAACTTTATTTTCAACATGAAATATTGGCATTTTTATCACTGATTTCAGAAATTCCTACCCGATGAATTTTCGCGAGCTTCGCTACTTTGCTCATAGTTTTCCAGAAATTTTGCTATACCAAGTGGCTCATCTAATTTTCGAAATATCACTATTTTTGACTATAAAAAACATGATATTAAAATTACTCTAGCATATTCAAAATCAAAGCTACTTCTAACTATGAATTTAAGAACTAAAACTTAAAGAACTTAAAGCTAGAGCTAGAGAACTTACCAAGAACTTTGTTCCTTCTTCTCCAAGACTCTCACTCTCATTTCCCTCTATGTTTCAGTTCCTATGCTTGTGAATTGGTGAGAAAATATGAAGCATATGGCTTGCTATTTATAGGAAAATGGTATGGCAATTGGGTAAATATTTGCAACTTTACTCTTCTTGTGTATGAACCCTTGGATCTAAACTTAGTAAGGAAGTTTTAATCCCATCCATCCATGTGATTAGAAAACCCTAACTTAATCTCTAAGTTTTGCTTTTTGAGAATTAATTTACTTTAATGAAATCTATTTTTGGTTGCTTGATCAATTACCAATACTTTTGAATTCTGTGTATGTATCTTGATTATTAGTTGGATATCAAGATTTATAGTCTAATTAGATTTCCCTGGTTGTGCTAAGCTTATTCTTCAACGTTTGCAAAAATAGCCTTTACTAGGCTTACTTTCGAGGTTAAATTATGTGGGTTCAAGATAAGTCCTTATATTTTCTCCAAGGTTCCTACTTCTTCACAACTACTTAAATTTGTATAAATTCTCACTTTATTTGTTGTTTTGAGTTTTTACTATGTACATCGAGATATTTACCGTATTTCAAACCATTATCCAATTTACTCTAGGATTTCAAACTTTATCAAATTTACTTTAATTAATTTTTTTTTCTCTCTCTCTTTCTCTCTCCTTATCCAAGCCAACAATTTCCCCTTCATCTTTTCTTTGTTTTGCATTTCACTAGATGAAAATATATTTAGGGTTCTTTATGAAGTTTTATTCAAATCTTTTCATTGGTTTTGAAGTCTTGGAATTCATGGCTTCATTTAGAGACCTCAAACTCTCCTTTTCTCAATTGGAAACAATCTTCAAAAGTTGAAGAAATGACTTTGGTTAGAACCATTCTCAAGCTTAAATTATGCTTGTTAACAATCACTTCTTACATTTGATTTATGATTAATGGATCTTAAGATACAATTTATTTTGTATAGATTTCCCTTTACTTATGTCTTGAATTACTCCCATTAATTTAATTCACATAGGATTTATGCTAAATTCCTATTGGTGGATCAATTGACTTTTCTCTCTCTTATATACTAGACACACACACTCACAACTCTTTTTTCTTATTGGTGGATTTAATTTCACATGGATTATGCTTTATGAAATCCATTTTCAAGCCTTTAGATTAGCTTTATTAGATTTAATCTTGACCTTCAATTTATGCTAATCTCTTATTGGTCCAATTAATTTTATGAGGATTAAGAATATTTTCTTGATTTATCATTGGCCAATTCAATTTCACAAGGATTTCACTTTATGAAATTAAATTTAAACCCTTTAGATTTAGCTTTATGAGGTTTAATCCTAGCCTTCCATAACTAATCTTAATTAGCATCCCTAATAAAGTAGTTAAGTGTAATTGTCAAAATATGATTGGTTCTAAGATTAATTAGAAACCACTTCTATGCTAATCCTAGCCCTTCACTAGCCCTTGTTTCTTAATTAAGGTAATACATCCTTAATTATGCCTTTAACATATGCCACTAAATTAATTGTGAATGTTTATGAAAATAATTTAATTAACATAGATTGAATTATCCACTAATTGTTGGCAATTTTCTCTAATTGGTTTAATTATTTCCTCACAACTTTTTAGCTTTTCATGGCCATTTATGCACCATGTATTAATTCAATAATCATAGCGCATAAGAACTTGTGGTCCCTAAAATAAAATTGGATTTTTGCCTCTTTAAATTCCAAGGAAAATAAATAAATAAATTACTAAAATTAGAGACAACATACTTTCCTATTTTAAATAGGTATTATTTGGAAAAATTATAATATTTATGATAAATATGAATTTTTGGGTATTACATTGGGTGGATATTGTGTGTGTTACACCCCTATTGGCCTCGCCTTTACAGGTGGTGGGTAGTGTGATATCTCTTATTTATAAAATCCAACTGTCACACTTTTCCAATAATATTACAGATCAGAGCAATATATCATAGTGTAATGGTAAAACAGTTTGGGTGTAGTATACTGATAATAAATTACAAACCTTGGTTAAAGTATTATTACATAAAAATCTCTACAACAATTCTGCGAATATTCTGGAATTGGTTCAATACCTTCGTCTGCTAATATCCGCCTAGGAGCCATATCCAGTAAACTGTACATCATACAGGTAGCAACAAAGGCTGGAATCCTGAAGGATCCCAAAGTAACGGTTAATCTCATATACAGAGTATGTAAGAAAACCATAAATCATACGACATCCAAAGGTCGCATACAGTGAGGCATACAGCCTAAACCGGAATAAGCAGCCTCTATAGCACACAACATAGACCACAGGGCATATCAAGGCTCTAGTCGCACACAACGGGTCGCACACAATGGTTCCAGTACCACTTGGCAAATAACAATACCGAATGCATAGACAATCATGGTAAAGCATACATATAGAGTCATACA
Organism: Acacia acuminata; assembly: GCA_019022655.1. Classification (NCBI taxonomy): domain Eukaryota; kingdom Viridiplantae; phylum Streptophyta; class Magnoliopsida; order Fabales; family Fabaceae; genus Acacia; species Acacia acuminata. Next base: position 1,108,099 of record JAFJYI010000168.1, read on the forward strand.
AAGCATATGAGATTAAGGTTACTTACCTGCAAACAACTTATCAGTTCGAATAACAAACTCCCGGCTACTGGATATGAATAATAAACCTAAAGTAATGCAACATAAATGGTGTCATCATCCATATAACTTTTCCTTAAGAATAAGTAACTATATCACTCATATGATGGGTCCTTTCACCATTTGAGACCCATTAATTTTTTTTATTAATGAGTATCCCTTCATTGATAATTTATCCTTCATTTTCACATATATCCCAGAATTTTCTAGAATTTGACCAACTTCAAAAATTCATAACTAATTGTAGAAAAATCCGATTGGAGTGTTCCAAAAATCTACATAACCCTTGACATGTCTATTTTTGTCTAAAAATACTTTCTTGGTCCAGAAACACGTAAATATTTCCCAGTTTCCGAAAATGCTCTTGCTAGTTTTAAAGCTATTAAATTTGTATTTCTTCATATTTTGACCTTAATACTTCCAAAATCATACTCCATATTCTTCCTTATACAAAATTCCATTTCAAACACTTTAAAACCATCAAAATCACCGAAATCAAATCGCACCATCGTGTTCTAGCTATTGGCCAAAATCCCTAAAATTACAAGAGATTAGGGAAATAACTTACTTGTTCTAACTATTTTCTTCTCTCACCACGTCTTAAATTCCTTTGTAATGGTGACTTGGGCTTCAATAATATCATGTAAAGGTATTAACTATGATCTCAAACATAATCATATGAATTTAAAGGAAATAGACTAATTTTCACAACTTCCTTACCTCAATTCTCAACTTCTTTTCTAGATAAACCTTGATTTTTCTCCTCCTCCCTTCCATGTCATGCCATGTGTCCTCCCTTGGGCACAAAATATCTTTTTAATTATATACCCATTTTGTGGTTGAGGTGCTTTGCTTAATAGAGAAGGAGATTAGGTGTCCCATGCAATTAATTAAATATGCACATGGGTGATTAGGTGTCCCATGCAATTAATTAGAGATATACATGTGTCCCTTGTTAATTAATTCAAGATGCATATGTGTCTCCCAATTTATTTTCTTTAAATATTACATGGACACTTAGTGACTTAGGTGTCCCCCCACATTTAATTCTCCAAGCATATGTGTCCTCTTTAATTAATATGGTGCCATTTGGACTTATTCTAGTTGCTTCTTGAATGATCATGTGATATAAAAACATTTATTCTTCCTTTTCCTTCTACTCTATGCGTGTGATTTCAAGAAGCAAGGGAATTCAATGAATTTAATATCCTCTTCTTGATTCCTAAGATTATGCCATGTGTATATGTTCTTGAGTCTTCCATTATCCTCTTATGCCTCTTCTTTTTAGGCATAATAATGGTCCTTTATTAGCCAATTAAATGACAACAAATATCATTTGCCATGGATTTAATAAAAATTCCATAAATTCCAATAACATGATACTAATTAACTTTAAACTATAATTTACATGAAAATGGGGCTATTATAAAGTGTCCATAAACAATTCAAAATCTCAAGATCAAAATCCAGGATATTACAGTGTATACTTGGTGGAATCCTTGTTTCCTTGTGTTCAAAGAAACAAAGGGTAGTTTCTAGATCAAGCTCAGAATCAAAGTAACGATCTCTCTCTCTGGAGTAGCTGAACTCAAATGGTTACATTCTCTACTAACATAAATTGGCCTTCACATTGGCAACCCTCAACAATATGGTGTGTCAATTTAAATGCTCAAGCTCTTGCCTCAAATCCTGTGCATCATGCATTCATGCTAGAAGCAAACATATTGAGATGATGTTCACTTCATCGAGACTAAGTTTTATCTGGTTCTATTAGAGTTCGATATGTTCCCTCATCTCATCACTACTAGAAAACAGTTGATTAGCAACGGAATTTGCGACGGAATTTTTTATTGCAAATTTTGGAGTATTTGCGATGGAATTTAAAATTTGTCCCAAAATAGAAATTTTTGCGACGGAATTGATTTCTGTGGAAAATTTAATAATTTTAAAAAAAATAATTAAAACCCAAACGGGATTTTGCAATGGAATTGGATTTCCATCGCAAATTTAATAATTTTTTTTTTAAAAAAAATTATGACGGAATTGGATTTCCGTCACAAATTTAATATTTTTTTAAAAAAAGAAAAATCTGTGACATAATTGAAATTCCGTCGCAAAACCCAAACGGGGTTTTTGGAATTGGATTTTCGTCACAAATTTAATAATTTCTTTAAAAAAATAATTTTGAGACGGAATTGGATTTGTCACAAATTTAATAATTTAAAAAAAAAAAATTACGAAACCCAAATGGGGTTTTGTGATGAAATTTGATTTTGTCACAAATTTAATAATTTTTTAAGAAAAATAATTTTGCGACGGAATTTTAATCCGTCGCAAATTTTATAAATTTTTTAAAAAAATGGTTGTGCAATGAGAAAGGGATTTCCGTCGCAAACTCATATATAATTTCCCAACCTCGTCTTCCTCCTTCACTTTCAAGATTCCTCCCTCTCGGCTCTTCGTTTTCCCTCTTCACGTCCGTCCTCCACCTCCCGTGCCGCCGGGGGTTGCCCCGGTCTCCACCGCTACCCCTCGTCGCCCCTTCCTTCTGCCGTCGCCGGTTTGCCAAGTAAGTTTGATTTTATTTTTTTCAGTTTTTTTATCATATATTGTTAGATAGTTGCTAATGGACATGTTTGTTATAGTTTATACACTTGATTGAGATTCTTTGATGTAATACTTTGATTATATGTAGTGGAGTTGTTTTTTTTAAAAAAAAAAAATTCTTGTTTAATTTTTGACCCTATCTTTGTCAATATTAATCTCTCCTTGTGTAATTTTGTTTTGTTCATCATTCTTTCAAGGGATGTGATTCGGCCCATTTATCGTCTACGTAAGTGACAACCATCAACCTTCCGGCTTTGTAGAATTCATTCAACTAGTGTTGGTGATCTACATCTTGCAACCTATGTCATGTTGTTATATTAAATTAAAGTACCCAGATTTATGCAATATGCTTTTGAGTTTTGTTGTCGAATCTTCATTTTTGGTGATTAATGTGCAAGTGTTAAAATACTATATACTTGCAAATGTTTGCACAAGTATTAGTTGTCGAATCTAATAGGAGTGATTATGTATTTGTAGCATTATATAACATTGACTATATAATGCTACAAATTGTTTTATATGTATTAAAACTTAATTACTTCTAATATTGACTAATATCTGTGTTAATAATTAAATAATATATTGATGATATGATTTTGTAGATGTTAGTTAAAGTTTAAAAAATGATGATTTTGGAATAAAATTTAAATAATATATTGATGATATGATTATGAATTTTTATATTTTTAAAAATAATTTTTATAATTTTTAATGATTTTTTATATTTTTTAATAATTTTTTTATTTTTTAAAAAAATACATTTTGCGACGCAAATCCTATGAGATTTGTGACGTAAAATTCAAAATTTGCGGTAATTTTCATTTTCCATCACAATTGTGACAAGGTTTTTTGCGACGGACCAAATCCGTCGCAAACGCGTTTTGCGACGGAAAATCCCCGTTTTGCGAAGGAAAAATTCTGTCGCAAATCACGATTTTTTTTGTAGTGCATCAAAGAGCTAATTGCTTTACTAAAGCACTATCTCATTGTCAGTTTTCTCATTTTAGACACAAACTTGATGTGTGTCCCTCACCCTCTCATTTAAGGGGGAATGTTAGGACTAATAGGTGATTAGTCTCTTGTACATAGTTGTTAATATTCTCTATAAATATGGTAGCTGTAGTATGCCACATATATGGCTATGATTGTTTTATAACAATATTTTGTTACTCTATATAAAGCATAGTGACCTAATGAGTCTATTATCCTTTGGACAATGCATTTATCTCTTTTTGTCCTTTCCTTTCTGAATGTAAACCTGCTACTTAAAAGAACTAGTAGTTGATAGAAATAAGCTTTTAATTATTAATTGAAAACCATGGTAGGTGAAATGTAAATAGGTTTGAATAACTCATTTGTCCTAATAATGTTAGTTGTTAAAGTTGAAGGAAACAGCGAGGCGTCATGAAGGCCACCATTTTATAAAGGCTGGCCTAGTGATGCAATTGGGAGCAACACATATTTTAGGCCGAAATGTGATGTGATATTCATAGGTACACATACAGAAGTGGCCGGAACCAATACATTCAATTTTGATTAAATTAGTCTTTTGATTTATCAAATAGGAAAATTATTTCATTTTTATACATCAATATATAATACTCCTCTAATCCTAAATGTAGAGGATAATTTGGATCGATATTTTGGTCCTAAGTGTAAAACATACCATTTTATCTCTGGTCACAACCAAGTGTGTTTCCATTGCATAGTATACGATAGGCTTATCGCATTAATATAATGGGGCAACTACTAAGTCTTAACTTTTAATTTGACAATCACGACAGTTACACATACACTATTTATTAAAATCTATTGGCGGTTAACAAAATATAAATACCATTTCATCCTGTCCTAAATATAAGACATAGTTTATTTCTTTAAAAGATTAAAGAAGCTAAATAATTTCTTTAGAGTATTTATATTTATCTTTTTTCCTTCAAACTAATTTATGTGACTTATAAACTAATATATAATCCAATGGTATATAACATATATTATGATTAAGAAATTTATTTTGTTTCTTTCATCTCTCCAAATTAAAAAGGTTAATTATATTTAATATTAAGAATCGGAGGACGTATTATTTATTCAAAAGTCAAGATTGAGGGCATACCGCATATGGCATATTGGCAAATGACCGGTGGATTGGAGTATCAAGTCAATATTAATGCATCAATTCAATACAAACCGTGGGAATGCAGCACCCACCAAATCAATGTACAAAAATCTCCTAATTAATACTATGGGGTGGAGATTCAAACACTACAGTGTCTTTATGGGTTACAAAACTCATATTTTCAAGCACATCAGCACAAGCATTTCCTTCACGTTATGTATGATGTACATTAACCTGCTGAAAGCTCTTCAACTCTGATCTTATTAGCTTCAGCAAACTCGAACTGCACTCCCCTCCTTCCTGCATTTGTTTTAAAATACTTACGGTTGATATTGAAACACATTCAAATAATAATCTTTCCACTTCCAAACTTCTAACCAAAGCAAGACTTGAACTTACAGCCTATAGTTCAGCTTTTATGGCAGAAGATACACCCAGTTTTCTTGAAAATCCACTTACCTATCTTCCTTCCCTATTCCTCAAAGAGCCCTCACATCCTGCTCCCCATTTTGACTTGGAAAGCACTAGTGCAAGTACCAACAAACTTTTTTGTCATCTTTCATGGGAGATGAACAGCTGTGCGCATATATATATATATATAAACATAGTGCTCAAATTTAAAATAACTAGGGTATCACCGGGCCAGTTCAAGCCTAATGTTTGGGAAAATAAATTATAAATTAGCTAGTATAAAATATATGTAGTGGTGGATTGGTGGTGGTGGTGAGTTGGCGTATATGCTTAATAAATTAGCTAGGCTATATAAGTAGAGCAAATCGAGTTTGTGGAATTTAACACTATAGTTAAATAATAACTAATCAATGGAAAGGGAAAATTTTAATTAAATCCAACTTAAGTACCAAATTCCGAATTTAGACCGACACTTTTAATTAATTTTTAATCAGGCTAGAAAGTCCTATTAGAGATTTCCAAATATAGTTAAAAGATCAGAATACTCTAGTTAGAAAGACAAATTGAAGGGTAAATAGTGCACAACTGATTTTAGTTTTGATTATTTCAGTTGGATATAATTGCAAATTTCCAAAGCCCTAGAAAAGCCCTATGCCATTTTTCAGCAAATTGGTGTGAGAGAGAGAGAGAGAGAGAGATATATATATATATATATATATATAATTTAGGGGTATCCCTAACTATATCAAATCACGTAAACCCCAAATTAACCAGGATAAAGGCTCTGGGCGAGATCGTGAGGTATCATATAAGAATATGATTCACGATGCTTACACTTTTGTTGAAGAAGCCACAACGATTATTTCTCATGAAAAATACTTTTATAAAAAATATGGGTATGTGTGGGATCCAGGTAATATGACTCAAACTGACTTTTTCATTTGGCAAAAAAATTTATACACCTTTGATTCAAGAATGACGGTTATGATAGCTTTTATATTTAAATGCTTATGGTTTAAAGGTCATGTTACGGTTAAAGCAATTTTTAGCTTTTTTCTCATAATTGAATTTTTCGAAGACTTTTCAATGTATCATTCAAATTTTTTTCCCAAACTGACTTCTTTATAAATTTTTATTTAAATTTAAATCACATGACGTTAATTAACTTTTATCCCAAAAGTCAAAGGGAACAAAAGTAATTTTTTCCCATGGTAATCTGAACGTTTAGATCTGCGAAAGAAATATCAAAAAAAAAAAAAGGATGTTATTAGACAAATGAATGATATTTCACAAAATTTTATTTTTTTATTCAAAGGGAGGTGAGTAATAATGTATTTAAATATAAGAAAATGTTTAAACAACAAACACTATGAATATCAAGTTTTATTTTATAATTCCAAGACAGTGGATGTGTGGTGTGGAAATATCCAGGAAGCTTCGTGGTGCGGAAATATCCACATTCACCTCAAAACTCATATTCGTTAGAAATTCAACGCTTGATTCTTTGCAGTGCTGTGAGATCTCTATTAAGCGGTTTCTAAGCCCTGCGCCTCGTCTTCATCAACCATGGCACATCGAGCACCATCCTCATCGATCACTTACAAATGGACTTATGATGTGTTCCTTAGTTTCTGTGGAGAAGATACTCGCTTAGGTTTCACCAGCCATCTCCATCAAGCTCTGCGTCAAAGAGGAATTCAAGTCTTTCTTGATGATGACTGTATTAGGACCGGAGAAATTATCACACCTTCACTTTTCAGAGCTATAGAAGAATCAAGAATAGCCATCATTGTTTTCTCAGGAAACTTTGCAAACTCCACATTTTGTTTGCGAGAACTTGAAAAGATTCTTGATTACTTCAACAAAGAAAGTCGGTTGATCTATCCTGTATTTTATCATGTGGACCCATCAGAACTCCGAAATCCCAGAGAAAGTTATGCAGAAGCGTTGGCTCGACTGGAGGAAAGATTCAAAGACAAGAGGCACAAGGTGGAAAAATGGAGGCTGGCTTTGTCTCAAGCCGCCGATCTCAAAGGCTGTCATCTCAAACCCAAGTATATCTCCTTCATCTTTCTCTTATTATTATAATAATAGTTAATTACAATTTCCATCTTACAACAACATGCCCATACTCTATGAAGCCTAGGCTAGTTTGGTTCCTTTTTAGTTGGGGTAACAATATTTTTGAGAAATATGTTGAGTATTTCTTTGAAAACTCATCGAGAAACTATTTAATTTTATTTTCCTAAGAAACAGTAACCAAGTATGATGTAATCCTCCTTATATGCAGAGCGGCTGAATATCACTAACAAGCTAGAACACCATTAGTCCACACTTGCAAGTGTACAAAAATACTTTTATTTATTTTTTATATTATAAACTTAATAGTATTCTAATAATTAGGAATCAATTTAAATAATGCTACAACGGTCTCATATTTCATCTTTTTCTATGTGAAGGATGACACTACATCTTATTGGGAGGAATAGGGAATGCAACCGAGTTTTTTTTTTTTAAACCTAAAATTGACATATCTTAATGTTCAGTTTACTAAAAGTGCAAACTTCTTATAAATTGGTCAGGATTTCTAACGAACAAGAGTTTATTACAAGGATCACTAATGAAGTTGCCACAAGGATTAACCAGGAGCCTTTACATGTTACAAATTATCCCGTTGGACTTGTACCTCGAGTGAAGGAAGTTATCTCTTATTTAGATATTTGGTCCACTGAAAAAATTAAAATGATAGGAATTTGGGGAGCTGGTGGAATAGGAAAATCAACCATTGCAAGAGCTTTATATAATTCCATTGCTGATAATTTTGAAGGCTTATGTTTTCTTTCCAATGTAAGAAAACGATCTAAAGAGCCAAATGGTTTGTCACATCTTCAAGAGACATTATTGTTTAAATTAGTCATGACAAAAGATCTCAATTTTGGAGATTATCATGAAGGGATACCAATAATACAACGTAGGCTTAGTCAAAAGAAGATTCTTTTGATTCTTGATGACATTGATGAATCGGACCAACTAAAAGCACTTGTTGGAAGTTGTAATTGGTTTGGCTGTGGAAGTAGAATCATCATCACCACCAAAGATAAGCAATTATTAAAAAGTCATGGTATTGAAAGCATTTATGATGTTAAGGAATTAAATAGTGAGGAATCTCTAAAGTTGCTTAGTTGGTATGCCTTTGAAAAAGAAAATGTGGATTCCAACTATGTGGAGGTTTGCAATCGTGTAGTAGATTATTCGTGTGGCTTCCCATTAGCTTTAGAAGTGATTGGTTCTAATTTGCGTGGTAAAGGAGTTAACCACTGGGGTTCTGCATTGGATCAATTCGAAAGGAGACCACAAAGAACTATTTTGGATACCTTGAAACTAAGCTACGATATGTTAGAAGAAGAACCACAGCAAGTTTTCCTTGACTTGGCTTGTTTTTTCAATGGAGAGAAATTAGCAAATATCATTGATATCTTTCTATGTGTTCGTGCAATCGAACCGAAATATGCTATTGATACGTTGATTGATAAATCTCTTATAAAGATTGAACAAGCTCGAGTAACAATGCATGATTTGATAGAAGCTGTAGGTAAAGAGATTGTTCGACAAGATTCACCTGGTGAACAAAGCAGATTATGGGTTTATCAAGATATTCTTGGTCTTACAACAAGGCACGGTAAGATCTTCAACATTCACTTTTTCTAAAATTTCTCAATGATTTATAATATTTAAGTTTTGAAATTTATTATGTGCTTTTCATTTTGCAAGGGAACTGATAAAGTTGAAGCCATAGTTCTAGACTTGCCGAAAGTATAGAAGTACAATGGAGCGGAGAAGAACTTATGAAGATGAAAAATCTCAAAATGCTTGTGATAAGAAATGCCTGCTTTTCGGAAGTCCAAAATATCTACCAAATAGCTTGAGGTGGTTGGAATGGAAAGGATATTCTTTCAATTTTTTTCCCGTGTGCCCAACCCAACTTGTCTACCTTGACTTGTCCAACAGTTCTTGTGAATTTCTCCAACCATCTCATAAGGTGAGTATATATACAAGTACTATATAAATTTTCTTTTTGTTTCTTTGCCTAATTCTAAAAGTAAATTGATTTTGTTTTGCAGAAGTTTCCGAATTTAAGTCGTATGAATTTAAGAAATTGCAAATTTCTACAAGACATACCAAACTTATCGGAGCTTTCAATCTAACAGAATTATGGCTTGATGGTTGCATAAATTTAACTGAAATTCATGATTCAATTGGATGTTTAAATAAGTTGAGAGAATTGAGTGCTATGCGATGCAAAAACTTGAAGATTTTGCCTTCTCACCTTAGATTGACATCTCTTGAGCATCTCAACCTTTTTGGTTGTTCAAGTCTTCAGATATTTCCAGAAATATCAATCGTGATGAAAGAAATTCGAACACTTGATTTGGACAAGACAGCAATTACCGAATTACCATCCTCAGTTTGCAATCTTATTGGACTTGAAACTTTAAGCATGGAGGAATGTCCTAATCTTAAGCAACTACCAGCTAGCATTTGTACATTACCAAACCTTTGGAAACTAACAACATATTCTTGTGAAGGACTGAGTCATTTTAAGATGCGTGAAGGTCGTGATGAAGCAAGCTTGTATTGTTCAGCCATGTCATTGAAAATGGAACAGCTTTGTTTCTCAAATTGCAATTTATCATATGGCTCTCTTTCCTTTTGTCTTTCCCACTTCACTAATATGATACATTTAGATCTGAGTTTCAATAATTTCACAATTCTTCCAAAATGCATCAAAGAATATCACAATTTGAAATATCTTTCGTTGAGTAATTGCATTCAACTTGAGCATATTGGAGGGATGCCTCCAAACTTGGATAAATTTAGTGCCATATGTTGCACATCATTAACGGAGTCATCCACAAGAAGAGTATTTCATGAGGTATCTCCCTCTCCCCTCCCCTTAGCTCTCCTTCTATAATTATATTGCTTTATTCCTTACATCTTAGTTAACTTTTCTTTTTTGGCAATACACAATTGGCAGGTATTAAACATTCAACCTGGGAAAAGAAACTTTATTTTGCCTGGAAAAGAACTTCCAAAAGGGCTCCATTATTATAATCAAGGAAGTTATGTATCATTTTGGGTTCGTAATGTATTCCCAATGGCTTCTCTTTGGATTATTTTTAAACATTTCTGGGATTATGTCTACAATTATGAATTCTCAGTGAGCATCAATGGCACCATGGTGGATGTTATTTCTTCTATTTGGCTTTTTCCGTCAAGAATAATGACTGATCACATATACATATGTGATATACAAAGCATAATACCCAGTACTGAACTCCCCCTGGTAAATAAGTGGAATCAAGTGGACATTCACTTTAGGAGCGAAGCAAAGGAAATCTATTTTGGAGTTCATGTATACAATCTACCAAGTAACGTAGAAAAGATTCAATTCATGGACCATGGCAGAGTCATTGTTGCCAACTTGTTGCAAAAAATTCAAGAACAAGAAGATTGGAAAGATGTCGAGGAAGATATGAATTTGGATTCAAACTCAGCAAAATATGTAGAGTCACTTGTCAACCCCATGAATTATGAAGGTATTTTTTTCCTTCATCTGCCTTTTTATGCTACCATTGATATTCTTATTTTTACCGCTTGTGAATTTAATATTTCATCATCGACTTATTTGTTTTCTATTTTATTTTATTTTATTATGATTGTTTTGAAGGACAAAAAGAATATATCTATAATAGAGAGGGAAAGGAAAACATAAAGGAAGCTATATGAAAGATACAATTATTAATATGTAAGTCCTATAGTTTCACTTGATTTTTTTAATAAAGTTTATGTAATATCAATCTTTTATTAACTCCCTGTAGTTTCACATTATTTTTTATTAGGTTGATGTAATTTCTTTTATTAGATCCATATAATTTTTTCCTTTTATGAGACATTTGAAACTACAGGAACTTGATTAAAAATAATATGAACTATAGACATACATTCTATGAGCTTTTGCAAACGTTGTAAAACCAAATTCCTAACTTAAAGACTTGTTTTCCCTGTATATAATGATTGCTGACTAGGGGCTCAAGAGAGAATTATTATAATAATATCATGCCCCCTAAACTCCTTCAGGCTAATTAAGTTGTGCATATTTCACTCTCTTCTTATAGAAAAGCTGCTCATTTTAATATTATTTGCAATATTTACCAATATATATTTTTATCATAACATAATATTATTTCTTTTAATATACATCCTCATATATATATATATATATATATTCTTCAAATACACCCAATATATTTTTTAAAAATTTCATCGAGTAATTTATTTCTTATATACACACACATATATCTTTTTGTTAGGACATGATATTATATTAGCTTTTTCTGAGAAACTTTAGTCACTTTTCTGATAAGCTCATAGTCTATCAGTCAAAGCCCTTTTTAAAGAGAATTTTTAGGAGATTACTTGTTCTTATTTATTCAAACTCCAATTACTATCCAAGTGGACCCAACCCATTATCTACTTGAGAGAAATAGAGGTATATATAGTTGAAAGATATTTTTCATTCTTAACATATTTATTATATTTAACTAATTTTATATGACAAAAAAATATTTAATTAATTTTAACCAATATTTTAATTTATGTAATTTGTTTATTTGTATCTTATGAAAAGAAATGGACAGAGTATCAAAATTGACAACCCCATAAATCAATTAATAGCTTGACTTCTATGGTAGCCGTTAAACTTGGCTTGTTTTAGAGGGTGCTATACTCGGGTTCTCTTTATAAGCCTTGCATATAGTTAGCTACTTAGCTTCTTTTGCAAATATAATGAATTATCTTGTTTTATGAGTTTATGCTATGGCAACATCTAGTTGAAGCATATAATTTATTTACAATTTTTACCATTTTATATTTTAGAGTAAACTACATTTACCTTCATTAGGTTTAATATTTCTATTTTTTCTTTGTAAAAATATTTTTCACTCATACTCACATAAAAGTGAGTGGGACCTATTAATATTTTCTCTCTCTTCTCTTTAATGGAACATACTCACTTTTATGTATTTGTGATTTCTACAAGAAAAGCGAAATATTTTTCCCTTCATCTAAATTATGGAAACATCCCCTCTATTTTGAAAATGTACATAAACCTCCATTGAAATTAAAATATATATTATACGAACCTTTCTTATAAATTTGAGATTTCATTTTCATCCACCCAACCCATTAATTAGCCCTTGTGTTTGACTCCAAAAATTTTGTTTTGGCCAAAATACCATTCTTTTAACATTTTCATAAAGAAGGGTAAGTCCACAAAGATGATAACATTTGCTAAAAATATTTTTTTATACAACTTATAATAATTATAATACATATTTTCAAACTTTCTAATATGTTATCAAATTAATTAATTTTGATGATTATTATAATATAATTTCATAATTTAAATTTTTCACATTTATCAAAGACACGTTTTTATTCAGCATCATATATTGCTAGTGTGAGAGACTAGAGGATTTTACTCTATACTTTATTATTAATATTAATTAATGTTGCTGCAAATGTGGCCTTCAAAACTTGATTTTTGTTCTATATTTTTAACATTATTTCTATTCTCATGTACAGAGAGAGATATTATAGAGAAGCTTCGAAGCTATTGGAATTTAGAAATTTTGAAAGTTGATGGTCATTTTTACAACAACTTGATTGAATTGCACCAAATTAATTGCAAAAACTGTTGGAAAATTCCTGCCCTTGGGCAACTACCTGCTCTAAGGACATTAACTATTGAAGGATTCGAAAGTGTGGTGGCTATCGGTTCTGAGTTTTTCCATGGAGATGATTCTGCTTCACTTGTACCATTTCCATCCCTTAAAACTCTTCATTTTGAACACATGATCTCATGGGAAGAATGGAATTCAATAGATATGGATGCTTTCCCTAAGCTCCACACTCTTCGCTTTCATGATTGTCCCAAACTAATTGGAAATTTACCTCGCCAACTTCTTTCTTTAAAGAATTTGAAGATTGAAAGATGTCCACTACTTGCTTCTTCTATTCCAAACTGCCCATATTTGGATGAGTTAGTTATAATTAAGAGTCCAAATGTAGTGTTGCAAGAGCAAGAATTGCCACGTTCCCTAAGCCGTCTAACAATTTCAGGTATGCAAATGTCGGCGCCTCTATTTGAAAAGATGGTTGTTCAAGATTTAATTGTTCGGGATTGTCCTGATGCAATGCCACTTCCAGTGATTCATGTGTTAAGGCTAACTATAGCAGATTGTGAGAATCTCACGTTTGATTTGGCTTCAAAGGCACCTCTTCGTCATCTCCGAAGGATTTCCATTTATAATTGCAAGTTTCTGAGGCCCTTGTTTGATGATATAGAACGTTTTCTCCCAAATTTAGAAGAGCTATTTATAAAAGGATGTCCAGGGTTGGAGCCATTTTCAATAATAACCTTACCGTCAAGTTTAGAACGACTTGAGATAAGAGAGTGTGACGAGTTATTAACATGTCTTACAGAATTGTATCACCTTCCAACTATTACTCAGCTTTGCATCTATTTTCGATCTGTGACAAGGCATTGCAAAGGGCTTCGACATCTAAGCTCTCACGAACTACAAATTTTGGATTCTCCCAACATTGAGAAAATAGAAGGAGAAATTATGCCTCCTTCTCTACAAAGGCTCCACATTTGTGATTATGGGTTTCTCTTGGAACAATGCCACGAAAATGATGAGGATATTGGGCCCGAAAACTCCAACCATTCAGACGGATTCCAGGTAGCACTGATATGATCCCTTATTCCAATTATTATAAGCAACAACTAATAAGCGTGTTGGAAATGTAATTTTTTCTTTTCAAATATATCCTTATTTATAAGGATGGAGAATGAGAGCGACTGAGTGGGAAAAATGAGAGAGAATGGTTGGGGGATAAAAATGAAAAAAGTGCATTAGATTTTTAGACAAATACGAAAATTGTTGCTTATATACAGTAGCAAACCTAAGTGACAGAATGTTGCTTATAAAATATGGCAAAAAATAAAAGAATGTTGCTTATAAAAAGCACCGAATGGAGTATTATTACATTTTGCTTGTTACATGCTTCCATGTAAAATGTTCCTTAGTATTTAATCATATGATTTGCTGACTCCCTTATGTGTATAGTGTAGACATATTCATATTGGAGTGAAAATGTGAAATAAACTTCTAAGTCTCTTTTTCTTATTTTTAGTACTTTTCTCTACTCTTAACCTCTTAAAGCATGCCTTTCTCTTATTTCTGGAAAATTTCTCCCTATTTAATTGTTCAATGATTTACTTCAAATGCGTTCATTTAATTATTCTTTTAGAACTCACTTTCTAAGCCAATAAGTTACTTTTATTCAAGTACCCTTTTTTTTTTTTTTTTTTTTTGAAAAGGGAGTATACTTATTATTCCCATATACATAATTCAAAAGTCTATCTAAGGTACTGCACAAATCATCATGTGATTACATCTATTCATATTTGAATTTATACAACTATCAACCCTCAAACTCAGAGCTGTCTATTTTTGCAGTGACTCTGAAAGATGAAGAAATGATACAACATCAACATGTCGGGTAATTCTAGCTAAGGGTGAAGATCCCCCCCCCCCCCTCCGGGACGGGGGTGACATTGTATGATTGAAATAATTAAGGTGAGTGGTTACAAACTTTCCTTGCTAAAAATGTCCTTTGCATTGTCACCAACAAATTGAGGTTGATAATCAAATTTTTAAAAGGATGAATCAAGACAAGTTAGATAGGTCTTTATTTTATTTTAGGGCAAATCCCTTGCAATGAAGCACGACCAACCCAGTCAACCACTCGATTAGCTTCTCTTGTGATCCATCTGCAACAATGAACTCTACAAAAGTCCCTTATGAAAAAGGATATTTTTCTAGGATAGGCAAACAACACCAATCTGGGGCATCGGCCTTCCCTTCTAAGCATCTTATCAATTGTTGATTGTCTGACTCTATGTATAAATATATTAGAAACCACTGGAATCACACAAGACAAAAGCAGTTGCGGCTTTGTTACTATTACTTGAAAAAGATCAATCCATATTAACTTTTAGTGCATTACCTGTGGATCTCTGCCAACGTTTAGTTTAGAGTACAGACTGGTTACCCACGTTTTGAGGTCCAAACTTTCTTGACCCTGTGGTAAAAGGGAGAACATATCATACACTTTTAGCTGAATCCTTAAAACCCAAACCCCAATTTGCCTTAGCGGTCTTCAAATTCTTTTGGGAAACCCGGTGAATTTTCCTTTCATTATAGTTCCTTTCCACCAAAATGAAGCTATAATACTATCCAGCCTTTTAAGTACGACTATTGATTTTTGGGAAAGAAAACAGGACATAGGATACGCAGGAATTGAATTTACAACTGTTTTGATCTATGCCTCTCTTCCTGCTTCAGATAAGAGTTTCTTCTGCCACCACAGCATCCTTTTGATGTTATCAAAAACTAAGTTTAGAGTTGTACCTTAAATTTGTCCAAAGAATAGGCAAACCAAGGTAGTTGCCACGGACATCAACAGTTGCAATCTGAAAAACATGGCTAACTAATTTCTTCTCTGATTGGCTGATTGATAAGTAAATATTTTATAATTAAATAAGTATAAATTCTGGAATATATTGATTGATTTTACTAATATCTTATGCTTATTTAATTATCTTTTATATATCTATATATCTTTTAATTAAATATAGGATAAAAGAATATTATAACAGAAAATCTATTGATATCCTATTTATTTGTGCAGGAGATATTATGTGATCTAAGAAAGGAGAAAATATAGGGACCGCTGGCAAGACATTAAATTGGAAAAAAAAGAGATATAATATAATAAATTATCATATTATATTATAAAAGGATATATCAAATTGACCCAGGAATAGGATGAAGGACGTACCACCTGTGCGGAGGAAAATAAGCAATTGGAATAATGTCGTGGGCCCACGCAAGGAGATTCACACAAACAATATATAAGATATGATATCAACTGAAGAGAATCAGAGGAAGAATAAAAGAAAAAGACGAGATTTTGGGTGGTGATGGCATCGTGGGACCCGCGGCAAAAGGCAACTCTAAGTTATATATATATAAACCACGCACAAAGACACGGACAGCACCACGGAGGAGATTTTGGGAGCAAGAACGAACGGCAATTCAAGAGGAGGAAGACGCACAGGGAGGAGTCTTTGACGCGCGCAGACCAAAGAATTCCAAAGATATATCAGTTGAATCGGGACGCACATCAGCCGCAAGAACGAGTTTGATTTTCATCTTTTTTTTGTTAACCTAGCCATGCTTAGCTAGTTTTCTTTTGTAGTTAGGGCGAAGATGAACCCTATGCGAATTTAAAATATTTGGTTGGATTCTTTATTGATCTTTATTTTTCTTGATTGAATGAATTATCTTTGCTTAAAGCTTTCTTGAAGATTGATCACTTTTTAGATTGTTCTTAGGTTGGTGTATGACAATAGAGATGTTGGTGCATTTAACTAGAACCGTTAATTCATCGTAGAGTTGTATGACCTAGACATAGGCTTACGATTTTATGCGATCTCATAATTTCGGTTTAAAAATATGATCTTTCCAATCAATACTAAGACATTAGGTTGTTTTCAAAGATAACGGACTAAGGTAGCATCAAGACATTGGGACTTAGTCTAACTTTAGAGAATTGATCGTCAATCAAGGGAATAATAATCAATTAGGGATTCAATTCAAATTATTAGAGGAACATAGGAGGATTCTCATCCCCTTGCAGTTTTCTTAATTACTCATATTTTCTCTCAGTTGTTCTTGAAGGTCTTAATTTTGGATTACTCATCTTTTCTCTCAGTTGTTCTTGGAATTCTTGATTTTGGATTCTCATTCTTTATTTAATTCTTTAAAGTCTGTTTGGTTACAACTCACCCCATATTACTCATTCATCCAACTAAAGCGAAAATAGCAAATTAGTGATTGGAGTACTATTCCTCGTGAGACGATCTTTTTCTCACTACTTTATTACTTATAACGACCGGTGCACTTGCCGAAGTCGCTATCACTGATTAGCACTTGGTGAGAAATAAAGACAAGACTTCTTGACTACATTAATCATAAGTCCAGAAGTCTGGCAACAAAGAATAAGGACATGTTGCAAACTGTTTAATGACAAGCGTAATATGGGATTTGGGTATGTTAAATATGATTAAGGCATAATTAAGTAAGACATATCTATGTATATGTGCAGGTATAATCAATGGGAAGTGGGGTTCGTATGCCTCTAATGATGTCGATATCAGGCATAGGCTTCCCTAGCTGCAGCCAACCTCGTCTGCAATTTCTTCCACAAATGATTCCAGCAGGTTTCCCCAATCACGTCCTTCCCAATATTCAATGCCCAATAATGTCCCAACAATCACCTTTAGATTCTATGCCTCCCAATCCTATCCAAACCTATCTCTCTTCCCACCTCTCCATTTTTATAACTGACAAGTTTTAACACATGATGGCTGTGTATACTTCTTATGGCTTAATTAAAACCACAATGGACCTGTTAGGAATATTAGTATTTTGTATTAGGTATTACTTATGTATAGTTTGGGCTTATAGGTTTGGCCCTGGCCCATTTAGGTCTATGTACATACTATTTGTTATAAATAAGAGGAATACCGGTCAATCGGTTGTTTGGGTGAATTGTACATTTCATTTGGGTCCAAATTTATTTGGTTTTCATGGTACCAGAGCCATAGCCCAGTCTGTGTATCTTGTTAGTCGGATTTTCAAGATTCTTTGGGCCATCTATCAAGATCCACCACCCTCAGCCCATACCAGTTTCCAGAGAGATCCAAGGTCCGCCCACTGCCCACTGGTGCCTTCACGCCTTCAGTTCGGGTCAGGCGTTTATCCAAGATCCGATGGCCAACGTCAGATCGTGTTCTCGGTTCGACTGATTTGCAGGGCTTCCGCGTGTTCCGAGTTCAGATCGGCGATGCCTTGATTTCTTGGATCGTTCTTTTCTCTCTGCATCGAACTGCTTTGTGGATCTGATTTTGCAAGTTCCAGGTTGCAAGGTCCGCGCTGATTCTCGCCGGACTCTATTCTCTGTTTCTTGCTCCTCGTTCATGCTTGCAAGACCTCACGTTTGGCTTGCCATGGCCGGGCGTTTTGGTTGCCTGAGGTTGACGGATTGCTGCTGAGTTTTTTCGCCGATCCGTTCCCTCGCCTCTTTGTTGTTATACCAGCGTGTCTGTTGCTGAGCTGTCGTAGTTGCGCCTCGCCGGACCCTATTTCTCAGAGAAGTTAATCGTCTCCTTTCTTTCTCTTGCGCTACGCAGAGATTTGTTCATCACGTTTTTGGTTTGTTTTCCACGCTCTGAGTTTCTCAATCTGCATACTTGTACTTGTCTTGGCTTTGCTTGTTTCAAGCATTCCACCTCTGTTTGCCACGTTTTGGGCGTTGCACGTTTTGGGTGTTGCTGTGATTCTTGATCGTTGTTGGTCCAGTAGCTTCACGAGGTCCTTCATTGGTCTTACTGTCGTGGTTCTGGACTTTGCCTCTTTTGTTATATTGTGCTTCCTGTTTGTTCCTCATGGAGAAAACCAAGAATCCTGTTGATGTTAATCATCCACTCTATTTGCATCCTTTAGATACTCACATAACATCCTTAGTGCCCTAGGTTCTCACCGGTTCCGCCAATTATGTGATCTGGAGCAGAGCCATGCGCTTAGCACTTCGGGGCAAGAATAAAATCGGTTTCATAGATGGCACGTTCCCACGTACACGCGCTTCTGAGTACCCAGATTTATGGGATCGATGTGATGCTGTTGTATTATCATGGCTCATTCAATCGGTTGACAAAGATATTGCAACCGGGATTGTTTTTGCCGACTCCTCTCATCGGGTATGGCAAGACCTCCAGGAACGCTTCAACAAGGTAGATGCTGCACGAATCTATTCCTTACATCGTTCTATTACTTCCACCACCCAAAATGTCTTGTCAGTTGCTGCATATTTTACCAAATTAAAGGAGCTCTGGGATGAGTATTCTGTGTTAATGCCCTTGCCCTCCTGTAAATGCGATACTTCTCAACAGTTCATTCAAATCAGTCAAAAGCAACGTTTGTTTCAATTTCTTATGGGGCTTAATGAGACATACCAGCCGGTTAGGTCACAGATTTTTCTTATGTCTCCACTCCCGACAGTGAACCAAGCTTATTCTATGATTGTTCAAGAAGAGGACCAACGTCACCTTACTACTCCCATTTCGGTTAGCCCTCCTGATGGCAGTGCTTTGATTACTAGAGGTGGTAGGTCGGGCCGTGGTAGGGGCAAAGGCCGTTCTCAGGACATATGTAGTCATTGCAACAAGAAAGGTCACAAACGAGAAACTTGCTATCGGCTCATTGGTTTCCCACCTAACCTCAATCGCCAAAACCAAGATAATCAAGCCAATCAAGTTGTGGGAGAAGCCAATACATCCCAGTCCACCTCTTCTCCTCCTACGTTAACCCACGAGCAATACAACCAGCTTGTTCAACTTATCCAGAAGGATTCGGATGAGGTGGCTGTTGGTGCAGCTGGATATATTGAGGAAAGCACCTCAAGTTTGATTAATGCATTGCCTCATACATTAACTAAATCACATTGGATACTAGATTAAGGTGCCACATGTCATGTTGTTAGTAATATTGCCATTTTTGACACTGTTGCACCTTATACTGGTCCACTTCGAAAGTTTAAAATGCCTAATGGAGAGAAATTAACCGTTACACATATAGGGACAATACGGTTATTTGATAATATTGTGTTGCATGATGTATATTTTACTGCCCAATGTTGTTTCAATTTAGTCTCTGTTTCTAGGCTCACTAAGCAAATGCAATGCAGTATATCATTTCATCCTGACTTCTGCACTCTACAGGAGAAGTTAACTGGGAAATCCCACGTGATTGGTAAGGTTTCTGATGGGTTGTACTTAGTTGAGGAGACTCTACAATCTCATGGAATCATGCACTTGCATTCTACTCATCACACTAAAGACTATTCTGCTTTATGGCATCATAGGATGGGTCATGCCCCTTTAGATGTTCTTAGACATTTAGATTCCATAAATAAGGATGTTGTTGATTCTTCTATGCCAAATTGTGACATATGCTCTCAAGCCAAGCAAACTCGTTTATCATTTCCTTGTAGTACTTTTGTTACTCATTGTATTTTCGAGTTGATACATGTTGATACTTGGGGACCTTACGGAGTACCCACATATTGCAGTCATAGATATTTTCTTGCTATTGTGGATGACTTCTCTAGATGTACTTGGATTTTTTTGATGCACAATAAACATGAAAGTGCCTCTTGTCTCAAAACTTTTATTGCATATGCTCGAATCGGTTCTCGCCTTCTTTGTTAAAAGGGTTCGAAGTGATAATGGCCTTGAGTTTGTAAATAATGAGCTTGCTGATTTTTTTCATAGTAAGGGTATTTTGCATGAAACAACTTGCCTATACACACCTCAACAAAATGGTGTGGTGGAGCGAAAACATAGACACCTCTTGAATGTTGCTCGTAGTCTCATTATATCATCTCATGTGCCCATCCGATTTTGGGGAGAAAGCATTAAGACTGCTGCTTTTTTGATTAATCGCACTCCCTCCAAGTCATTGCATTATAAAACCCCCTATGAAATGTTGTACAATAAACAGCCTGATCTTTCTCATCTTAAAAGTTTTGGTTGTTTAGCTTTTATGACACTCCAAAACAATGCGATAAATTTCAGCCTCGTTCTGATGCTTGCGTTTTTATGGGATATCCACCTAATCAAAAGGGTTACTTGCTATATAATTTGATTAAACGGACTGTTATGGTTAGTCGACATGTTACATTTGATGAATCTCGCTTTCCCTTTAAAGATAATGCACCTGTCGTGCAACACAATTCTTTTTCATCTGATTTAAACCTGTTTCTATATGATACTCATGATTTGCAAGTTCTTCCAAGGTCTGATTCTGCTCATGAGGAACCTGGGGACACACCCCACCCTCATGATCATGTTCCACCTGGGAATGAGTCATCTATTGATGCAGAACAATTTTTACATAGCGAGTCTCGACCGACAAGAGGTAAACGAGCTCCCGCGTGGTTGAACGATTACATTTTCCTTGGAGACCTTGGAGAGGTTCAAAATGGTGAGACACTCAAAACTGGTTGTAAGTATCCTATTCATGAATATATTTCATATGTCAATGTTACGAAGGATTACAAAGATTATTTGTTAAGTACTGATAAGCTCGTTGAGCCTTCTACTTTTCAAGAGGCATCTAAGGATCCCAAGTGGATGAAGGCCATGCATGAGGAAATGGCGCATTAGAAAGTAATCAAACTTGGGATATTGTTTCCCTTCCTAAAGGTAAACGGGCCATTGGTTGTAAATGGGTCTTTAAAATTAAATATGATTCTTCTGGTAATATTGAGAGGTATAAAGCAAGGTTAGTAGCTAAGGGATATAGTCAACAAGAGGGAATTGATTATTTTGAGACCTTCTCCCCGGTCGTTAAAATGGTAACCGTAAGGACTATCCTCACTCTTACATCAATGCATGGTTGGCATCTTTTTCAAGTGGATGTCAACAATGCATTTTTGCAAGGGGACTTAGATGAAAAGGTTTATATGCGCATCCCACAAGGATTTGATACTTTTGGGGAAAATAAAGTTTGTAAACTTAGCAAATCCTTGTATGGGTTAAAGCAAGCATCTAGACAATGGAATGTGAAACTTACTAATGCGTTGATTCAAGGGGGGTTTAGGCAGAGCAAGTATGACTATTCTTTGTTCATTAAAACGGATGATTATGGAATAACCATTGTTTTGGCATATGTAGATGATTTGGTTATTACGGAGATAATATGCGGGGAATAGAGGATGTTAAAGCTTATACGCACCGTCAATTCAAAATCAAGGATCTAGGGCATTTGAGATATTTCCTTGGGTTGTAGTTGGCTCGTTCAGAAAAAGGAATAGTGCTTAGCCAAAGAAAATACACACTCGATCTCATTAGTGATATGGGGTTAAGTGGGGCGAAGCCACTATCCATACCCATGGAAAGGAGCACACGGCTAAGTCTTGAAGGACGTGTGCGACATGATACAAGCAAGTATGCTCGTAGAAACAGAAGCGAAGGGGAAAATTCGATCCCTTGTTGTCGGATCCAGAGCGTTATCGTCATTTGATTGGTAGGTTGTGTTATCTTACTAATACTAGACGACATTAGCTATGTTGTGCGAGACTTTGAGTCAATATATGAGTGCTCCAAGGAAGTCACATATGGCGGCGGTGTTCGTGTTGTGAGATACCTCAAGAGCATCCGGGACTTGGTGTTCTTCTCTCTTCGAAAAATCAATTCGGCATGGAATGCTATGTAGATTCGGATTTGGGCAGCATGTCATGACACTAGGAGATCGGTGACAGGGTACGCCATTAAGTTGGGAGAGTCATTGCTGTGTTGGAAGTCAAAGAAGCAGCATACGGTCTCTAAGTCTTCGGCGGAAGCCGAGTATAGAGCTCTTGGGACAGCGGTGTCAGAAGTAGTTTGGCTTACGAGGTTATTGAAAGATCTTGGTGTAACAGGATTGGAACCAGTTAAGGTTCATTGTGACAATAAGGCAGCTATATACATTGCTACTAATCCTGTGTTTCATGAGCGTACGAAGCATATCGAGATTGATTGTCATTTTGTGCGTGAGAAATTGCAACAGGGTATCATTGACTTATTGCATGTAGCTTCTAAGAACCAGTTGGCAGATGTCTTGACGAAGCCGCTTGGTAAAGAAAGTCATGATAATTGTGCTCGCAAGTTGGGCACTACAAATTTGTTTAGTCCCCCACTTGAAGGGGGGTGTTAGGAATATTAGTATTTTGTATTAGGTATTACTTATGTATAGTTTGGGCTTATAGGTTTGGCCCTGGCCCATTTAGGTCTATGTACATACTATTTGTTACAAATAAGAGGAATACCAGTCAATACTGGTTGGCTGGGTGAATTGTACATTTCATTTGGGTCCAAATTTATTTGGTTTTCAGGACCTATAACGTAAATATCTGTTCTTCCACTGTTTCTGAGCTCACTACATCCAGTTTTGTGTGTGTGTGTACATCTTTTGTCAGTTTTCCCCCCTTTTTGTGATGTATTATTATTTATTATTCGGCTGACTTATGCGGGGATCAAAGTGAAAATGTTGATGCACATAGACTTCGGTGCAACGTTTATTTAGAAAATGAATGGAGTTTGGGCTTGCTGCTGAATCTTCTCAGAATAAAGCAGTCCGATCAGCTGTCCCAGCGTAAAATAGCAGTAATCTTAAGAGAATGATGATAGAGCTCTTGAATCTTTTATTTGTGACATATATGAACACACATACATAGGTGTAGAAGCAGCAGGCAATGATTATTTCTTTTTTTCCCACCCTTTTTCGTGGGGAAACTCAATCCCTTCTTTTGATGAACTTTTACGTTGCCTCACAGTCTCTTTAATTGGTATGTGAGGGGAAGAGAGAAAATTTCAATTTAAAAGAGCAATGAGGTTATAAAATTTAAAATATCTGAGGTTAAAGAGTAATATTAATTAAAAGTTTTTTTTGGTATAAATTAAAAGTTCTTAACTACATATTGACAACCTCTTTTTAATTGAACTCATTAATAGTTTGAATAAAAAATAAGAAAACACTACTCAAACTTTATAATTCTAAAACAGTCTTGTCTTGTTGTTTACAATACTCCAGGTATTGATTACATTTACATAGCAATTGACAACTCACTTTTGTAGTAAACTATGGATTTGAGATTTTGAAGTTGAAAAATTATATTTTCTTATCTTTTTTCATCCCCTTCCCTTTCTTCTATTTCCCTTGTACCAAACAAACTGTTAATGTTCTGGACTATTTTTCCTCGTTTAACCGAACTGATTCTGATGGCATTAGAATACCATTGCTTCTCCTTCATTGTATTGTTTAACATGTATAAATTTCGCTATTCAAGCTATGGAAGTGTAGCCCTTTAAGACAGTTGCCGCTTGGATCTTCTCTCTTGTCCTAGAATTTGTTGAGGCGATTTTTTCAAAAAACAAAAAACAAATTGAGCATACTAGAATTCTAATGATATGTTTCAGTCCAAAAAAAATCTAATTATGAGTAACTTTTTTCCTTCGTTACTTTATCTCGCCCCATCAAATTCTAGGTACGCATTATCTTCATTACTTAAACAATGTTTTTTCAATTATTATTCTGTCTAGAGACACAAAAAATACCCTTCTCTTATTCTGTTTAGATGCTGCTTTTAATTTTTTCCGCACGATAATTTTTATCACCACGAACTTAAATTTTAAGTTTAATCATCAAGAAGTTCAGTTTCTCAAAATTAATTTTTTTTTTTAAAAAAATGATAAATATTTTAAGCATTAATAAGGGATTTTTGTAAAATGCCAATTATTTAGGATCCAACTTTTCTCTTACTTTTTTAAATACATCAAGAGAGTTTCTACTCTCTAGCCTTACTTCCTGGTCTCACATGACAATTACAGAACGGGCTCACTAGCATTAACAGGCCCAAGCCCATACCACAACCGCTAGAAACACGCCGCACAAATAGCCCTCTACAAAACTCCATCTCCAAGAACCCAAAGAACAAAAAGAACCCGAACATTGGACTATTCAAACGGGACCCACACAATTTGATGACACCAAATATCTCTTGTTTACTTCTGAGTATTAAGTCGAAACAGAATTATTTCCTTTGCAAAATAAACTCAGTCAGATGAAAAGTTGGTTGCTATGTGTCTGACGTCAACGCATTTATATTTGTATCCAAAAATGATAATGATTCTTAAGAAAATAATCAAAAAATAACATCTATTAGAACCAATTTGGATAGATGTTAGAAATTAATCCTTAATTTTATATAAGGATTTTGCTTTCTCAAATAGTTTCTCTATGCCAAAAAATATTATCTCTAAAATTTATGCGCCAAAGATTATCCTCTACCTATTTTTCCTTCAAGAAAATATGCCCTAAATTTCAAATAATAGCTTTAAGATTATATATACTAATTTATTCATAATTAATCCCCTCATGATAATTCTAGACCCTCAAAATTTTCCCCAAATTTTTTTTGAGGTCCAAAATATTTTTTAATAACTATCTTAAAATTTTCCTCATTTTTTAACTTTTGGTTCATACGGACTTAGTAGCCTTTTTATCTCAATCTTATTTCTAAATTTCTAGTCCCAAAATTTAGATTATTACACATATACACCCAATTCATTAATCCATCAGTTGGAATATCTTATATGCCTTACTTCCAAACAGGGAGAGGGAAGTAGTAAAACGTGCATATAAAGAGGAGTGACATTTCACATCAACGTGTG
This sequence comes from Acacia acuminata, assembly GCA_019022655.1. Lineage (NCBI taxonomy): Eukaryota > Viridiplantae > Streptophyta > Magnoliopsida > Fabales > Fabaceae > Acacia > Acacia acuminata. The sequence continues at coordinate 1,133,754 of JAFJYI010000168.1, forward strand.
AGTGATCAATTTCACTATACATTTTCGAAGGAAATTGTACAGCTCCTTCCTTTGCCACGTTGAATAACTCATTAATGGCGCACTTTTCTATTGTATTTCTGTCAAAAAGGAACATGACTTGGATGGAGCAATGGATGGGTTGGGCAGTCTATTTAAATCCATGTTAAATAGGCTAGCATAAAAATGGGTGGGCTAACCGGGTTTTAGGTAATCTATTTACATTTAATAAGTTTCATTTTTTTGGAGAAAAACATATATAAGCATTAAGTATCAACCTAAATTTATCATTCTAATTCTGAATTATGAATCTTCAAATTTAGTCATCATAATTCACACAAAAGAACCTAAATTTAGACAAGTGTCATCCTAACATAATTATGATCTCCAAGTGGGGAAATAGTCAAATGGGGAAATGGGGAATGTGTATTTCATGGTAATGTAGCGTATTATTATCTAAGTGTCCATATAGTTAATAAAAAGTAATATATATAACTAAATGGGCGGGTAAAGCTTAACCCAAAAGTGTGCCCATAACCCACCCATTTAAGTTTTAAATGGATAGGACCCAACTCGTTATGGGGCGCTTTTTGGGTGGGCTCAAAATAGCCCAATTGTATTAGGTTATAGGCGGGCTCACCAGATTGCAGGTTCTATGTTCAACCCTAAACATGACACATTATAGGACAACAATTATTCCTTTCAAAGTTAATACGTCCAACATAAACAATTCCATATAGGACATATTATAATATTATATTATAGAATAATATACACGGTGAAATAGTTTTAGAGGATATCCAATATTGTTTCATGGGGAAAATGTATGTTAAAAGGAATATAAGGGTATTTTTATGACATTACTTTGTAAATAATTAATGCCAGGGAGTCTATATACAGGTAAGAAAAAAAGAAACATCCCAAAAAGATAGTTAAGACAGAATATTAATTAGTCAAAGAAATTATAACAAAAAGGGAATTATATATACACACACATGACTAATAAAAAAACTAAATAAGGGGGTTAACTTTTTTTATTAAGAAATTTTAAGAGAAAATAATAATAATAACAACGGAAAAAATTCCTTACTTTAGGGAGTTAAGGGAAGATTTTATTCAAAGAAATTAGAATAAAGAATGAATATATATAAATTAAAATATAAATCCTAAATAAAGGGAGGCATTTGAATAGGCGGAAGGTGAAAAGTTGGAATTGGAGTGAGAGAGGGAAGGGAAAACAGTATCTCTACTATCCTCTCTTAGAAACCATTTTCCATAACTATTGATAGGTAGGGAGAGTTCATCTCATCTGAACTATTTAAATTTAATTTTTTTTATTTCTTATTTTTTTTAAAAAAATTTAATAGGTAGAGAATCTAAAATATATGATCTTATCTTAACTAACATGTTTTCAATTAAAAATAACTAGTTTAAAAAAATATATCATGACCTTTAATATCTCATCTGAACCTTTCAAATGAGATGAACTTTCTCTACCTATCCTTTAGATCGATAATAAAACTGGTTTCAATGGCTCTTTTTTCTTCCTCGCCATTTAATTTCTCTACCATTAGATTAACTTTTAATGGCTGAGATTTGTTCTGCAAAAATACATGTCATCATCCCGCATGTGCGCCAAACAACAATTTAGGTGCAAAACTAACCTAGAGCTTCCTAAATTAGTTATAAAAGTCACAAATTTTGTTAAAAGCAAAACGTTAATCAGTTAGTACCTGAAATAAAATTTTTTTTTTTTTTAAAAGGAGGAAACCAGCTTAGTTTTACACCAAAAAATGGCGCCTTGTGTAGAGAACCGCAGCGGATGGGAACTGTATAGAACCAAAACAGCATCCCTTAAAATTAGGAACTTTCTATTTGCTTGAGATACCTCCGAAATTATGTGAATTATTAATATTGTTATAATATCAAAATGCGCCCTACGGATAAAAAAAGAGTGAAAATAGCGTAACAAGTGGCATAGGAAAGAGGCAAGCGAGAAAGTAGTAAACAATTGAAAAATGAGGAGAAATAATGAGAGAAATTTCCTTGAATGATGGGAGAGAGAAAAGAGGAAAGATGACATTCAGAAAAAGGTACCGTGCAGTACGTCTAATTTAATTGCTTGGAACAGACCTCAATACCTCATCATTATATTCACACCCAATGCCACTTTAGCTTGACTTTTTGACCATACAAGTCTTTATTAATTTGTTAATTAATTATATTCAAAACACTAACTTTTGTGGAACCGGTTTCCTGCTCAGAGCGCTGTAAAAGCTAATACTGTCCAGATCTGATTAGATTTTTGACCATACAAGTCTTTATTAAGAGGCTGGATTAGATTTTTGTTTCAAAAAGTATTTATTTTTATTAAAAAACTTATTTTAATAGATAAATAATCTAAAATAAATATACTTTTTAACTATTATTATATTTTTAAAAATAGTTTTTATTTAAAAATCACTATTTTTTCTTAAAAAATAAAATTTAGATCGTCTAAATCAGGTTTTGATAGCTTAGATATACTTAGCTAACCCAACTTAACAAAACTTTGTTAGTTCTTTTTCACGTTAGCCTTTCCCCCATTTGATTATTATTATTATTATTTTTAAAATTCATCTCGTCATCTTCAACTCATGTTTTGGCCAAGTTTTATGAATATTCATGAGAATTAAGTGTACTGATTTTAAAAACCTAACTACTGCTTGAAGAGCTCATAGAAGCTTTATTGATCATATTTCAAACAAAACGTTGCTCCATGCATCATCAAATGTTGCCACTAAAAATCTAAGCAGTTTGGGGGTGGATCATTCATGCCCAGAAAGGGAGTTAATCTGGTGTGGGGACGGGAAAACCAATTTAGTAAATGAAATTATGTTATACGCCTCTTAATATTGATATTAAATAAGGGTTAAGGTGTAAAAATACACAGATGATTTTTTTAAAAGTGTGTCTAACCCCAATCTAGTAAATGAAAATGTTATCGCATTGATGCAAGAATGCAATTACAGCTTTAAGGGCTCATAGAAGCTTTATAGATCATGTTGCAAATCGCAACTAAACGTTGCTCCATGCATCATCAAATGTTGCCACTAAAAGCTCAAAATCCAAGCAGTTTGGAGGTGGATCATTCATGCTTAGAAAAAGGGAGCTAATCTGAGGCGGGGGTGGGTTGGGGGAGAACCAATGTAATAAATGAAATTATGTTATACGCCTCTTAATATTAATGTTAAATAATTATAACAATATAACAGCATATTATATACTCCTTTTGGTTTTATATATAGACAATCCTTTAAACCACTTAACAAAAATTAACAAAATTAGTTAATTTAGGCGGTGACATGAAATTTGTCAACAACTTGTATAATGTTTTCAAAATAATCCTTAAAACCATTGGACAATTTCTTTATACTGGACTAATTAATAAATCTTTAATTCTTGAGTAATTAATAGAACCATACTTATATCAAGTTCTTATATATTCATTATGTCAAGTTTTCTAATAAAGCAATAAATATCACCATGTGTTCTATTTTTCTTAAGTGGGTTTATAGTTAAATGATAATATTTTAAAAATAGGTCACATGACCATATGTAATTGGAGAAATTAACATAATAGAAATAAAGAACTTAATCTAAATATTTTTCTTAATTAATCAGGATGTGTAAAAAAAATTGATGTAGGGGATAATTTTGTAAATTTTAGCCTACAACGTTAAACTCACTGAAAATATTATATGCCACTGACCTAAATTAAAGTTTAGGAAAATATTATAAATTTTAGCCTAAATTTTTTTATATAAATATATTTAGGAACCTAAAAATATATAACGCATATAATAGGGGAAAAAATTGGGAGATCATGACTCCCGTGTGGAAAAAGGCCACGCACCCTGTAGTCTAGCTGTTAAGGGCTTGGTTAGCCCAACCTATTAGCAAAAAGATCAAGTCAATGCCTATTTAAAAGTCTATTTTGTTAACAGGCCAAGGCTAAGCTTATTAAGAAGCCTATTAAACCTGTCAGACCAGTTTAGGCCTGTTAATTACTCTATGCTAAAAAAAAATAGTTACTTTTTTTAACAAAAAAAATAAATTACTCAATCTAAAAAAAAGTAATTATCCTATCTTAAAAAAGTAATTATTCTATTTGAAAAAAAAATGTAATTGTTTTTAAGAAATATTTTAACAAGTTTGATTTTAACGAGCTTGATTTTCACTGGATGGGAAGTGGACGAAAGCCGCGTCCCTCAAAATTAGGAATGATCATGCCGTGCTATGCTCATAGATGCTATGAGCAGGGTATGCCGACCTAGCGAATATGGCACCACGAAGATGATGAGATATATATTCTTGCCTTAAAATCACATCAGGTTTATTATGTCACAGAGGACAGGCATAGAGATTGGAATATGGTGGTTCACTTAGAGCCTCGGGACTTTTATGACACGTCCGATGGTGATAACATCTCCTACGAGAGTGAGTCGTTTTACTTTGCCAATTTCAAAAACTTCTTCCCAAACGGTAATGACAATTTACCGATAGTTCGATGCGTTTTTTAAGATACGCTTTATAAAATAATATTTAATTTAAGTTTAATTTGTATTCAAATATAATAAATTCACAAGTAAAATTTTCTCCACACTTTTTTTTTTTTTTTTTTTTATAGGGATGACGACGAAGATTGACATAAAAAATGATGCTTATAATAACATATTTAATTTGTAATTCTCTATTTTCTTCAAAAAAAGAAAACCATCATAGCATTTATAGCGGTTCTATAACCGCTACAAACTAAACCCAACTGCTACAAATGTACAAACTACTACAAACACAGTTGCCTCAACCGTTATAAGTGTTACACAGATATCCATATAAATACCCCAACCACACTTCATTTTATATTCTCCATCATCTCTTCCTATATACGTTTTCTCTCATTTTCTCTCATCTGTCAACATTTTCTAAAGAGGTTAAGTGTTTGAAGAGGTTAAATGTTGTTCAAGAGAATCAAATATAATGATCATCTGTTCACAAATATTTCTTTTTTCTTCAAACTTTATAATACTATTTTTTTTTTCACAATTTTAAAGACCTTTTTCAATATTCCTTCTACTTTCATATACATTATTTTCATAATTAAATATTATTTAAATGCAATCATAATTGGTTCTTATTATATCTACACATTCTTTTTTTTATACACCTATATAAAAGCCATATATAATTAAATATCATATATTAATATCAATTATTTCTAACATTAATATAAATCATTTATATTGAAATTATTAGTTTATTAATAAAATAATCTGAAACTTTCGGCGTCTTTTTTAAAATTTCATCCAATGTTGCAATGGTCAATGAACCGTTACAAATTGTTGCCGCTATTTTTAAAATTTTTGGTGATGTATTTAGTAGCGGTTATATATAACCGCTATTAATGTGGTTAATTTGATATTGTAGCGGTTATCAAACCGCTTGTCCACTACAAATTCTTCAAAAACACAACGTCATCCTACCTCATATTGTAGCAGTAGTGAAAAAATGCTAAAATTACAGTAGCAGTTAATTTATATGTCGTAGTGGATTTTTAGAACCGTTACAAAGTTACTTGTAATGCTGTATTTTGTAGCGGTTATCAGTCATTTATAGCTTCTTAAACTATTATAATTATAAATACGACATTTTAACCACAACACAATGTCATTTTTTTTATGTGTTATATAATAAGATCATTACATCAGAATATTTACGCTGTTTTTTTGTTTTGCCCATTAAATTCAGACAAGCATACGTGGGTAGAAAGAGAAAAATATGTCATCTACTGATTGAGGCTACAGTACAGCTGTTTTGGAAGCATGTGCCGACGAAAAGAGAGGAAAAAAAGGTAAAGCTGAAGATGCCCGACAAGATCAGGTGAAAGGAAAAAAAGAGATGTATTCTTTTTATTTTGAGGTCTCGTGATTTTGAGTTTGATAGTGATTTTTTTATAAAAGTTTATAACCTTTTTAATTTATTATCTCTCAATAATTAAGGTTTCAAATAACTCTGAAATTATTTGAATTATTAATATTTTTTAAAAAATGAACTCCATGTATGAGAAAAGGGTGAAAATAGCGTACCAAGTGGTATATGAAAGAGGCAAGAGAGAAAGTAGTAAATGCTTGAAAATGAGGAGAAATAATGAGAGAAATTACCTTGAATGATGGGGAGAGAGAAAAGAGGAAAGATGAAATTCAGAAAAAGGTACGGTGCAGTACGTCTAATTTAATTGCTTGGAACAGAACTCATCATCATATTCACACCCAATCCACTTAGCTTGACTATATGACCATTCAAGTCTTTATTAATTATTTATTCTAATTCTTATTATAAGAGCTAACTAATAATTCTTACAAATAAAAAAAATAGTTAAAGTCAATAAAATTATTTTATAATTTAAATAACTTTTAATATTATTAATATTAATTGTACTAAACTCTAATATCATATTAATTATTACTCTCACTCACTAACTTTATTAATTAAGAGAATATATGAAAAAAAATTAATTAAGTCCTTATTATAAGGCACCAACTAACAAGTTTATTTGGTCCTTTTTATAAGGACTTGCTTGTTCTCAATGATCATTAATTATTTTTTTCATGTCTGCCCATAATTAATAAGGGTAATGTGTGAGAGTAATAGTTAATATAATATTAGAGTTTAGTGTAATTAGTAGGGGTAATATTGGAAGTTACTTAAATTGTAAGGTAACTTTATTGACTTTAACTGTTTTTATTGGTTTGTGAGAAAAATTAGTTGATGTTTTATAATAAAGACCAGAGAGTGTACCTTATAAAAAAGATTAAATATACTTATTAGTTAGTATCTTATATGGAGTAATAAAAATCTAAGGAAGTTCTTAATTAATTATACCGAAAACACTAGCCTTTGTGGAGCCGGTTTCCTGCTTGTCGTTGGGAGAGCTAATCAGTGTTTGGAGTTAAAATAAATTAATTATTGGGTTTATTTAATTTGTAGAGAGAGAATATGGAGTACTGTAACAAGTCCTCGTCCATTTCAAAAACCATATCTGCCACTAAGGAAAAGAACTGATTTTTTTTTTTTTTTTTTTTTTTTTTTGCTCAGAAGGAAAAGAACTGATTCATAACTGACTTTTTGCATTCGGCAAAAAAATTTCTATACGTTTGATTCAAGAACGATGTTTATGATAGCTTTTATATTTAAATTCTTATGATTCGAAAATCAAGCCAAAGTAATTTTTCTAACCTTTTTTCCTTTTAGCCTTCCCCCCTCATATCTGAATCTTTCGAAGACTTCCTAATATATTATTCAAATATTTTTGTGTTGAACTTTTTATAAAATTTTATTCAAATTTAAATCACATAACGTTAATGAACTTTTATCCCAAAAATCATACGGAATAAAAGTCATTTTTTCCTTTGCTAATCTATAGGTTTAGATCTGCAAAAGAAATATTCTAATAAAAAGATGTTTTTAGACTAATGGGTGACATTTCATCTAATTTTATACATTGATTCAAAGGTAGGTGAGTGATAATGTATTTAAAAATAAGAAAATGTTTGAAGAACAAATTGTTTTATAATTCTAAAATAGTGACATATGTTATAATTAACTAATTTTTTTAATTTTTTTTTTTAATTATATAAGTAGGACTTATATTAAGAATACGAGGAATAATAGACACTTGTATGCCCAATAAATCAAGCTAAGTACATCCGTCTTGAGAAAAAAAAGAAAAAGAAAAAAGAAGAAGCTAAGTACATCCGGCAACCTTACGTCCAAAAAAAAGTTAAGGTAAATCAAAATTACGTTAAACTTAATCAAGGATATATATTTTCTCATAGGGAGTAGCTAGTAATACTTAGTGGCAGACACAACTTTCGAAATGGACGAGGACGCGTTAGAGACTTACAGTACCCCATATTCTCTACCTCTAAAAATTAAATAAACCCAATAATTTAGTTATTTTAAGTTTTAACCATTAATAATTAAATTATTGGGTTTATTTTTGGCAAAAATTTATAATACTTTCCTGAACTTTAATTTAGGTCAGTGGCATATAATTTTTTTTCAGTGAATTTAAAGTTTTAGGCTAAAATTTACAAAATTATCCATTGTATCAATTTTTTTACACATCCTTATTAATTAAGAAAAATATTTACATTAAATACTTTATATCTATTATGTCAATTTCCCCGTTACATATGGTCATGTGACCTATTTTTAAAATAGTATCATTTAACTATAAACTCATAAAAAAATAGAAGAAATGGCCATGTTTATTGCCTTATTATAAAATTTGACATAATGGATATATAAGAAATTGATATAAGAATGGTTCCATTAATTGCTCAAGAATTAGAGATTCATTAATTAATCAAGTATAAGGAAATTGCCCAGTGGTTTTAAGGATAAGTTAGAAAACATCATACAAAATACAAATTGTTGACAAATTTCATGTCACCGCCTAAATTAACTAATTCTCTTGATTTTTGTAAAGTGGTTTAAAGGATTCTCTATATATAAAACCAAAAGGAGTATATAATATCCTATTATTATATTGTTATAATTATTTAATATCAAAATTAAGAGGCCTATAACATAATTTCATTTACAAAATTGGTTCTCCCCAACCCAGATTAACTCCCTTTCTGGGCATGAAAGATCCACCTCCAAACTTCTTAGATTTTAAGTTTTAGTGGCAACATTTGATGATGCATGGAGCAACATTTAGTTGCGATTTGAAATATGATCAGTGAAGCTTCTATGAGCCCTATAAGCAGTAGTTGCATACTTGCATCAATGCGATAGCATTTTTAGCATTTTCTTAGTGAGTTAAAATACATTATTGAATGGCCAAAAAAGAAAAGAAAGAAAGAAAGAAAGAAAGCGCATTAAAATGATCTATGGAAGACAGTTTTATTGTATAATTATGTTTTTAAAAACTTAAGAAAGTACACTTAATTCTCGTGAATATTCATAAAATTCAGCCAAAACATGAGTTGAAGATGATAAGAGATGAAATGAAGAAATTAAATGGGGGAATGACTATTGTGAAAGGAAGAACTAACAAAAGTTTTGTCAAGGTAGTTGAGTTAAGTATATCTAATGGTTTAGATTTGATTTTTTTAACTAATAATTTTTAAATAAAAATTATTTTTTTTAAAAAATACAATAATAGTTAAAAATTATATTTATTCTAGATTCTATATCTATCAAAATAAGTTGTTTTTATTTTAAAAAAATTATACTATTTTTAATTTAGACAAGATCATGATTAGCTTTCTGAGAGCTTGGCAGGAAATTGGTTCCACACAAAAGTTAGTGTTTTCAATATAATTAATTAAGTAATTAATAAAGACCTGTATGGTCTAATAGTCAAGTTGAAGCGACATGGGTGTGAATATAACGATGAGTTCTGTCCAAGGAAATTAATAAAGACTTACTGCAACCCACCTTTTTCTGAATTTCTGTCTTTGTACCTTTTTTTGAATTTCATCTTTCCTCTTTTCTTTCTCCTATCATTCAAGGAAATTTCTCTCATTATTTCTCCTCATTTTCAATTATTTAATAGTAATATCTCTCTCTTTTTTTTTTTTTTTTGCCTCACACTATTTTCACCCTTTTTTCATACATAGGGCGTATTTTGATAATAAAAAATTAATAATTCAAATAATTTCAGAGTTATCGGCTTATCGCCTTCAAACCTCAATTATTAAGAGGCTATGAAAAGGATAGTAGTGGAACAGGGGTTCAAAAGTGAAAAGTATATATCTTTCTTTTTCTTTCACCATGTCATGTCGGGTTTACTTTCCTTTCGTCTTCTTTTCTCTTTCTTCGTCGGCATATGCTTCCAAAACAGCTCTCATCTACGGTAAACAGCGGTCTTCCCACGCATGCTTGTCTCAAGGAAATTCGCACGAAGCTTCGTGGTGCCATATTTGCTAGGGCTACTACTTCAACCCTTCATTCTTTCTAGTCCCTGTGAGCGTGGGATCTCTCTCTTCTTGCTTTACTCTTCGCGTGGTGGTAACCATGGCGCATCGATCATCATCCTCTTCTATCACTTACAAATGGCCTTATGATGTGTTCCTTAGTTTTTATGGTGATGATACTCGCTTACGTTTCATCAGCTATCTTTATGAATCTCTCCATCGAAGTGGAATTCATGCCTTTATTGATTATAAAATCAGGGACGGAGAAAACATCACACCTGCACTTTTCAAAGCTATTAAAGAATCAAGAATAGCCATCATAGTTTTCTCAGAAAACTATGCAAACTCAACATTTTGTTTGCAAGAACTTGAAAAGATTGTTGATTGCTTCAAGGAGGAGAGCCGGTTGATATATCCAGTATTTTACTATGTGGATCCCTCAGAACTACGACGTCCTAGAGGAAGCTATGCAGAAGCGTTGGCTCGACAAGAGGACAGATTCAAAGATGAGAGGCACAAGGTGGAAAAATGGAGGCAGGCTCTGTCTCACGCTGCTCACCTAAAAGGTTGTCATCTCATATCCAGGTATATATCTCCTCACTCTTTTTCTTATACGATATGATGTCCAACAAGAAAATGAAAGCTCGATCAGTGTGGTTCCATTTTTGTCGGGTTAACACGATTTTGGTGAAATATGCTGATTATTTCTTAGAAAACTCATTTAAAAACATGTTTTTAATTTTATTTTCCTTTAAAAAGGAAACAGTAACCAAGCTCGCCATATTCCCCCTATTATGCAGAGCGGCTTACTTCCATTAACTAGCTAGAACACCATTAATCCATACTGGTGCGGGATTGAATTTAAAATAATGCTTAAAACACTTTCATATTTCATTATTTACTATTTGATAGCGGGATTGAATTTAAAATAATGCTTAAAACACTTTCATATTTCATTATTTACTATTTGCGGAATATTGAAACTATATCTTATTGGAACTAAAAATGAGCTTCTTACAAATTGGCCAGGATTGCAAACGAACAAGAGTGTATTATGAGGATCACCAATGAAGTTGCTGCTAGGATTAACATAAAGCCTTTACATGTTACTAATTATCCAGTTGGACTTGTGTCTCGAAAGAAAGAAGTCATCTCTTGTTTAGATCTTCAGTCCACTAAGGAAATTAAAATGATAGGAATTTGGGGAGCTGGTGGAATAGGTAAATCAACTGTTGTAAGGGCAGTATATAATTCCATTGTCGATAATTTTGAAGGCTCATGTTTTCTTTCTGATGTAAGAAAACAATCTAAAATGACACATGATTTGTCAGATCTTCAAGAGAAATTATTGGGTAGATTAGTCATGGAGAAAGATCTCAAATTGGGTGATTATCATGAAGGAATACCAATAATAGAACACAGGCTTAGTCAAAAGAAGATTCTGTTGATTCTTGATAATGTTGACGAATCAGACCAATTAAAAGCACTTGCTGGAAGTTGTGATTGGTTCGGTTGTGGAAGTAGAATCATCATCACCACTAGAAATAAGCAATTATTGAAAAGTCATGGTATTAAAAGCATTTATGATGTCAAGGAATTAAATGGCAGTGAATCTCTAAACTTGCTTACTTGGTATGCCTTTAAAAAAGAAAATATAGATCCCAACTATATGGAGGTTTGCAAACGTGCAATGGCTTTCCATTAGTTTTAGAAGTTATTGGTTCTATCTTGTGCGGTAAAAAAGTCCATGAATGGAGTTCCGCATTGGATCAATTTAAAAGCATACCAGATAGAAAAGTTTTGGATGTCTTGAAATTAAGCTTTGATATGTTACAAGAAGTAGAGAAACAAGTTTTCCTTGACTTGGCTTGTTTTTTCAATGGTGAGAAATTTGCACATGTCAATGATATGTTGCTACGTATTCATGGAATTAAACTAGAATACGCTATTGGAACCCTTGTTGATAAATCCCTTATAAAGATTGAACAAAATTGTATAACAATGCATGACTTGATAGAAGACTTAGGTAAAGAGATCGTTCGACAAGAATCATCAGATGAGCCTGGTAAACGTAGCAGATTGTGGTTCTATAAAGACATTCTTCAAGTCTTACAACAAGATACAGTAAGATCACCAACATGATGTTCATTTTCTCTATAAAGTTCCTAATGATTTATAATATCTATGTTTCAAAATTTATTGTGTGATTTTCATTTTTGGAAGGGAACGAACAAAGTTAAAGCCATAATTTTAGACTTGCCGGAAGGTATAGAAGTACAATGGAGTGGAGATTCATTCATGAAGATGAAAAGTCTCAAAATGCTTGTGATAAGGAAAGCATGCTTTTCTGGATGTCCCAAATATCTTCCAAATAGTTTAAAGTGGTTGGAATGGAAAGGGTATCCATTCAAATTTTTACCATATCATATGTGCCCAACTGAACTAGTCTATCTTGACTTGTCCTACAGTTATTGTGAATGTCTCCAACCATTTAATAAGGTTAGTATATATACACGTACCATAGTACTTTTCTTTTGTTTCTTTTCCTAATTCTAAAAGTAAATTGATTTTTGTTTTGCAGAGATCTTTGAATTTAAGTCGTATGAATTTAAGCTATTGCAAATTTCTACAGCAAATACCAGACTTATCTGGAGCTTCTAATCTAACAGAATTGTGGCTTGATGGTTGCACAAATTTAATTGAAATTGATGATTCAGTTGGATGTTTGAATAAGTTGAGAGACTTGAGTGCTATTTTATGCAAAAACTTGAAGATTTTGCCTTCTCGCCTTAGGTTGACATCTCTTAAGCATCTTGGTCTTTCTGGTTGTTCAAGTCTTCAGACATTTCCAGAAATATCAATCGTGATGAAAGAAATGCGAACACTTGATTTGGACAATACAGCAATTACCGAATTACCATCTTCAATTTGCAATCTTATTGGACTTGAAAACTTAAGCATGATGGGGTGTCCTAATCTTAAGCAGCTACCAGTTTGCATTTGTACATTACCAAACATTTTGACACTAACAACAATATTTTGTGAAGGATTGAGTTATTTTAAGATGCGTGAAGGTGGGCATGAGGATTGCTCAGCCATGTCGTTGACAATGGAAAGGCTTTATTTATCATATTGCAATTTAACAGATGATTCTGTTGCCTTTTGTCTTTCCCACTTCACTGATATGATACATTTAGATCTCAGTTCCAATAATTTCACAACTCTTCCAGAATGCATCAAAGAATGTCACGCTTTGGAATATCTTTTGTTGAATGATTGCATTCAACTTGAGCATATTGGAGGGATGCCACCAAACTTGGTCCATTTTAGTGCTATACGTTGCACATCATTGACTAAGTCTTCCAAAACAAAAGTATTCAAGGAGGTATGTCTCTCCCATCTCCCCTTAGCTCTCCTATAATTATATTCTTTTATTCCTTACATCTAAAGTTGACTTTTCTTTTTGGCAATACACAATTGGCAGGCATTAAACATTCGACCTGGGAAAATAAACTTTACTTTGCACGGAAAAGAACTTCCAAAAGGGCTCCATTGTTATAATCAAGGAAGTTCTGTATCATTTTGGGTTCGTAATGTATTCCCATTGGCTTCTCTTTGGATTCTTTTTAAAGATGACCGGCATCATGTCTCCAATGATCGATTCTCAGTGTGCATCAATGGCACCAAGGTGAATACTATTTTTCCTATGTGGTCTTTACCGGGAAGACTAACGACTGATCATATATGTATAGGTGACATAATTGTCAGTACTGAACTCCCCCTTGTAAATAAGTGGAATCAAGTGGAGATTTCCTTTGAGAGCGAAGCAAAGGAAATCTATTTTGGAGTTCATGTATACAATCTACAAAGTAACTTAGAAAATATTCAATTCATGGACCCTAGAAGATACAATATTGTTGAGTCACTTGACAACTCCATGCATTATCAAGGTATTTTTTTCCTTCATCTGCCTTTTTATGTTACCTTTGATATTCTTATTTTAACCGCTTGTGACTTGATTATTTCATAATCGACTTATTTTTTTCTATTTTCTTTTATTTTATTCTGATTTTTTTGGAAGAACTAAAAGAATATAATTATAATAGAGAGGGAAAGGAAAACATAAAGGAAGCTATATGAAAGAGAAAATTACTAATATGTAAGTCCTATAGTTTCACTTGATTTTTTAATGAAGTTTATGTAGTTATCGATCTTTTATTAAGTCCCTGTAGTTTTACATAATTTTTTAATAGGTTGATGTAATTTTTTTTTTTATTAGGTCCATATAATTTTTTTTTTTTCCTTTTATCATACATATGAAACTACATGAACTTGATTAAAAATAAATGAAACTATAGACATATACACGTATATATTTTTCAAATACACAAGAATGATGCTGACTTAAAGACTTGTCTTACCTGTATATAATGATTGCTGACTTCGGGCACAAGAGAGAATTATTATAATAATATTAGGCTCGCCAAATTCCTTCATGCTAATTAAGTTGTCATATTTCACTCTCTTCTTAAGGAAAAACTGCTTATTTTAATATTATTTGTAATATTTACCAATATATATTTTTATCAATTACTTCTTTTAATACACACACACGTATATATTCTTCAAATACACACAATATATTTTCAAAAAATTTTATGTAATGATTTATTTCTTATATACACACACATATATCTTTTTGTTAGGGAATGATATTAAATTAGATTTTTCCGATAAACTATAGTCACTTTTTTATAAGCTAATGGTCTACAGGTCAAAGCCCTTTTTTATAGAGAATTTTTGGGAGATTACTTGTTCTTATTTATTCAAACTCCAATAATTATTCAAGTAGGCCTAACCCACTATCTACATGGGAGAGATAGAGGTATATTTGAAAAAATATTTATTATATTTAACTAATTTTAACCAATATTTTGATTTATATAATTGAGTTATTTGTATCTTATGAAAAGAAATGGACAGAGTATCAAAATTAACAACTCCAGAAATCAATTAATAGCTTGGCTTCTGTAGTAGTCAACGAACTTGGCTTGTTTTGGAGGGTGCTAAACTCGGCTTCTCTTTGTAAGCCTTGCATATAATTAACTACTTAGCTTCTTTTGCAAATATAATGAATTGTCTTGTTTTATGAGTTTATGCTATCGCTACATCTAGTAGAAGCATACAATTTATTTACAATTTCTCATTTACGGCAAGCTTTTGCCATTTTATAGTTCAGAGTAAAATACATTCGACTTCATATTTTATCTAAATTATAGAAAAACTTCCCTCTATTTTGAAAATGTATATAAACCTCCATTTAAATTAAAATATATGTTACACAAACCTTTCTTATAAATTTGAGATTTCATTTTTATTCACCCAACCCACTAGTTGACCATTAAGTTTGACTCAAAAACTTTTATTTTGGCCGAAACACCATTCTTTTAACATTTTCATAAAGAAGGGCAAGTCCGTAAAGATAACCATGCACAAGGACATCAACACACATCATACACAAAACTTAAAAGCTCCATATAGAACTATAACAACCAACCAAACCACCGGCCAAGTTAAAGCATCAACCCAATTGAAGGAAAAAAGGATATCACCACCAATTTTCAGCAGCATGCGTGAGACCATGGCAACAAACGAAGGTGAAGAGATATGCTGTTATTTAACATAATATTTATTTAAAAAATTATATTTGCTAAAAATAATTTTTATAATAATTATAACACATATTTTCAAACTTTCTAATTTGTTATAAAATTAATTTAATTTTGATCATTATTATAATAAAATTTCATAATTTAAATATTTCATCAAATTTATCGAAAACACATTTTTGTTCATCATCATATATTACTAGTGTGAGAGACTAGAGGATTTTACTCTAAAGAATATTATTACTGTTAATTAATGTTGCTACAATTGTGGCCTTCAAAACTTGAGTTTTGTTCTATATTTTTAACATTGTTTCTATTTTCATGGATAGAGAAAGATATTATGGAGAAGCTTCGACCTTATTGGGAGTTTAAAATTTTGAAAGTTGATGATCATTCCTACAACAACTTGATTGAATTGCACCAAATTAATTGCAAAAACTGTTGGAGAATTCCTGCCCTTGGACAACTACCTACTTTGAGGACCTTAACGATTGAAGGATTAGAAAGTGTGGTGGCTATCGGTTCTGAGTTTTTCCATGGAGATGATTCTACTTCACTTGTACCATTTCCATCCCTTGAAACTCTTCATTTTGAAAATATGATCCCATGGGAAGAATGGAATTCAATAGATATGGATGCTTTCCCTAATCTCCACACCCTTCGCTTTCATGATTGTCCTAAACTTATTGGAAATTTACCTCGCCAGCTTCTTTCTTTAAGGAATCTAGAAATTGAAAGATGTCCACTGCTTGCTTCTTCTATCCCATACTGCCCATATTTTAATGAGTTAGTTATAATTAAAAGTCCAAATGTAGTGTTGCAAGAACTACCATGTTCCATACGCCATCTAACAATTTCAGGGAGGCAAATGTCGGAGCCTCTATTTGAAAAGATGCGTGTTGAAAATTTAATTGTTCAGGATTGTCCTGATGCAATGCCACTTCCAGTGATTCATATGCCACATTCAGTAAAACGGCTAACTATAGCGGATTGTGAGAATCTCAAGTTTGATTTGGTTTCAAAGGCACCTCCTTGTCATCTTCAAAGTATTTCCATTTATAATTGCAAGTTTCTGACGTCCTTGTTTGATGATATGAAACGTCTTCTCCAAAATGTAGAAGAGCTATTGATAGAAGGATGTCCAGAACTGGAGCCATTTTCAATAACCTTACTGTCAAGTTTAAAACGACTTGAGATAAGAGAGTGTGACAGGTTATTATCATGTCTTACAGAATTGCATCACCTTCCAACAATCACTCATGTTTGCATCTATTTTTCACCTGTGACCTGGTATTGCAAAGGGCTTCGACATCTAACCTCTCAAAAACTACGAAATTTGGATTCTTCACAAAGCCTCCACATTTGTTATGATGGGTTTCTCTTAGAACCATGCTGCGGCAATTATGAGGATATTTGGCCCGAATTCTCCTTTTTAAGGTAGCACTAATATGATCCCTTATTCCAATTATTAGTTTAATACTCCCTTCGGTACATTTTTATAAGCAACAGCTAGAATTGCATCACCTTCCAACAATCACTCACGTTTGCATCTATTTTTCACCTGTGACCAGGTATTGCAAAAATCGAACCTCTCAAAATCTACGAAATTTGGATTCTTCACAAAGCCTCCACATTTGTTATGATGGGTTTCTCTTAGAACCATGCTGCGGCAATTATGAGGATATTTGGCCCGAATTCTCCTTTTTAAGGTAGCACTAATATGATCCCTTATTCCAATTATTAGTTTAATACTCCCTTCGGTACATTTTTATAAGCAACAGCTAGAATTGCATCACCTTCCAACAATCACTCACGTTTGCATCTATTTTTCACCTGTGACCAGGTATTGCAAAAATCGAACCTCTCAAAATCTACGAAATTTGGATTCTTCACAAAGCCTCCACATTTGTTATGATGGGTTTCTCTTAGAACCATGCTGCGGCAATTATGAGGATATTTGGCCCGAATTCTCCTTTTTAAGGTAGCACTAATATGATCCCTTATTCCAATTATTAGTTTAATACTCCCTTCGGTACATTTTTATAAGCAATAGCTACTATAAGGAAACCGAAATTAAATTATTGTTTAAGATTAGTTAAAAATAATAAGTATGTCGGAAATGTCTTTTTTTTTTTTTTTTTTTTTTTTTTTTTTTTTTTCAAATATACCTTTATTTATAAAGATGGTGAATGAGAAGAATGGGAGAGGGAAAATGAGAGAGAATGATTGGTGGGTAAAAATGGAAAAAGTGCATTAGATTTTTTGACAATCACAAATTGTTGCTTATATGTAGTACCAAACCTAAGTGACATGCAGAATGTTGCGTATAAAATATGACAAAAATGAAAAAATGTTGCTTCTAAAAAGAACCAGATGGGTATTATTGCATTTTGCGTATTACATGCTTCCATGTAAAATGTTCCTTAGTATTTAATTATATAATTTGCTGAATTAATCCACGGAAATTATTTCTCCCTTATGTGTAGAGCGTAGACAAATTCATTTGAGTGAAAACGTGAAATAAACTTCTAAGTCTCTTTATTATTTTTAGTACTTTTTGTTACTCTTAACCTCTAAAAGCAGGCCTTTCTCTTATTTCTGGAAAATTTCTCCCTATTTAATTGTTCGATGATTTACTTCAAAATTTAACTGTTCTTTTAAAACTCCCTTCTAAGTTACTTTTATTCATGTACGTTTTTTTTTTTTTTTTGAAAAGGGAGTATACTTATTATTCCCATATTCATCATTCAAAGGTCTATCCAAGTTATTGCATGAATTATTATGTGATTACGTTTATCATATTTGAATTAATAAAACTGTCAACTCTCAAACTCAGAGTTGTCTATTTTTTGTAGGGACTTGGAAGTTGGCAAATGCTCTGGAGACAATGCAACTATTCAGGTAATTCTAGCTTGAAACCCCCCCGGGCACCTGCTCCACTCACGATGCAATATTTAAGGTCGATGATTGGGTAGAGCAACGGACGGGTTGGGCAACCCATACTCAAACCCATAACCAGCCTATTTAACTTTATACGCGTACAAGCTAGCCCATATCCATACATCAACCTATTTAAACCCGTGCAAATGGGTTATGACATAAATGGGCGGGTTAATTGAGTTTTGAGTAACCTATTTACATTTGACCTTTTTAAAAAAAAAAAAATATATATATATATATATATATAAGCATTAGACATCCATCATTCTATTAAAATTCATCATTCTAAATTGTGAAATCTGAATCTTCAAAGTTTAATAATCATAATTTACACAAAAGAACCTAAATTTAGACAAGTATCATCATAACATAATTTTGATGTTCAAACTCCAATTTTTAAATTAAAAGTCGAGTCACAGAGAAAAAACAAAACAAAAGAGTGAGAGAGTGAGAGTTAGGCTATCGAGTAAAAATAGTTATTACAATATTACTTATTGCCTTTAGTGCCCTGTCCTTTGTCCATATATTTAATTTTTTTTAAGAAAATAACTAAATGGGGGGGGGGGGTATGAGTAACCCGAAGGTGTGTCCATAGCCCCCCATTTAAGTTTTAAACTTAAATAGGCAGGTTTTAACCCAACTTGTTGCATTTTTGGGCGGGCTCAAAATAACCCAATTACACCGGATTGGGGGCGGGCTAACCAAGTTGCGGATTCCTTGTTCAGCCGTAGGCGATGATCAAATTTTTCAAAGATCAGTTCGTATTAACTTTTAGTGCATTACCTGTGGCTCTCTGCCAACGTTTAGTGTATTAGAGTACAGACAGGTTACCCACGTTTTTAGGTCCAAACTTTCTTGAACCTGTGGTAAAAGGGAGAACATACTTCCATACCAGACTCTTTTAGCCCAATCAATCACATCCAAAACAGATGTGATGAGCAGATCCGGACTCTTTCTGACATATTCTACAACATCCTCTGTACATCTTCTTTTTAAAGGTTGGAAAAAGAAGGGAGGGCATTGGACAGAATTCTCTGCATGAAAAACCTGACTTTATATGGGACTTTTAGCTTCCAAATATGACTTCATATATTGAAAGATCTAGAAGAGGGTGAGCCGCTGACCACTTCACCTTTCCTCCCCTAACCCATCTATCATCTTGATACGATCGTGCCGAGCACCCACGTACCTTTAAGATTTCATGGTTAACGCCTCCACCTAATTTTGTGGATCTGAATTGATGGATATTAGGATGATTTTCCCTACCTTTTAGCTTATTGTTATTATTTAATTATTAGTTAGTGGATTTATAGTGCACTCCCTAGCCACGTACGGTTAGTGGTAGCTTATTATTATTTATTGTTATTTAAATATTAGTTAGTTGATTTACCCAGACTGTTAGTGGTCATAGTTGAGTCCTAGGTTTAAGATTAGTGGTGTCAGTTATTATTTTCAGTTGATTTGTTTAACTCCTATTTAAGGAGATTTGTTTATTGAATGAAGGTAGCGAGAACTTTTGTCTGTTTAATACTTTAATCTAGTTATTTTCATAAGCTTATCCTTTCTGCCAAAAGGAACCCCAAGCTTTGGCCCTTTTTGCCTAAAAGGTCCTATCACATCTCTATTCGACAACACGGCTGCTGTATTTAAAATAGCTTGAATCTCATCACTGATAATATAGTCTTTAATTAAAGAAATATTCCATGATGATCCAGCTCTTAACTCAGATACTTTGATAGTGATCATTGAAGGAAAAGGACATTTAGAGTATAGTTTATTTACCTGGTAAACCCTTAGTCCACTGGTCACCCCAGATTGGTGTATCGCTTCCATTACAAACACTGATTGCCACATTTTATTTCAACAATTCTCGCCCAACAATAATACTCTTCCGTAGCCATGAAGCCAAGCTACTGGAACCTGCCTCCAGAAAATTACTTCTTGGGAAGCATCTACTCTTTAGTACCTCCACGCACAATTGTTGAGGTCCCTGCAAAATTTTGCAACCCAATTTAGCTAACAAGGCTAGATTAAAGGCCTCAAAATCCTTAAAACCCAAACCCCCATTAACCTTTGAATTTTCAAATTCTTTTGGGAAACCCGGTGAATTTTCCTTTCAATATCAATTCCTTTCCACCAAAATGAAGCTATATTACTATCCAGCCTTTTAAGTACTGATCTTGGGAAAAGAAAAAAGGACATAGGATACACAGGAATTGAATTTACGACTGCTTTGATCAATGCCTCTCTTCCTGCTTCAGATAAGAATTTCTTCTGTCACCCCAGCATCCTTTTGATGTTATCAATAACAAAGTTGAGAGTTTGTACCTTGGATTTGTCCCAAAGAATAGGCAGACCAAGGTAGTTTCCAGGGACATCAACAGTTGCAATCTGAAAAACATGGCTAATTTCTTCTCTGATTAGCTGATTAACACTTGGTGAGAAATAAAGACAAGACTTCCTGACATTAATCATAAGTCTAGAAGTCTGGCAACAAAGAATAAGGACATGTTGCAAATTTCTACACTTCTCCACTTCAGCTTTAAGGGCTTGTTTGGTACAAGGGATTAGAAGGGGGAGGGGAAGGAAAGAAAAATTTTTTTGAGTTGGATTTTAAAACGGGTGAAGGTGCAAAAATGTCCATGATTTTTTTTTTCTAAAAGAGCATCTGACACCATAAACTATTTTTGGTTTACAAATATTCATGAACTTTTTCAAACAGAGCAAAAATGCCATCTCCATTTACTTCCAATAAAGCAAACTGAACAACATCCTTTGATGGAAAAGAGGATCAGGATACACTGCTCCCTCATGAACAATCCGAAGCTGTTAGATGCGATAGGGCCCTCTCGAGTCAGGGATCACATGGTCAATATCATCATCAAACACACAGTAGAAAATGAAAAACAACCGTTGGGTTTTCTCGTGCATCCTTGGTAGCATCTTCTTCTTTGTGCTCGCTTGGAGCCTCGAATGACCCTACTCTACATAGTAAGAAACACGAGGACACTGATGACTCAACCTATGTAGTGATGTAATTGGAATTCTATTTATAACTATATATAGCTATAAATAGAAAATATTTATGCATAGATTGGATATTGAAGATAATTTATTAATGTGTTATTAATAATTGATCGTAATTGGTTGTTTTGGATTTTTGCAGAAGCGACGAGATAAGGTATAGATTTTTCGCCACGTACAAATAGAATTATTTGTGAAAAAAGAACAAATTAAATTCGAACCCTTACACGTGGTTGAAACAATATACATTATATATAAACCAAACATTTATGATGATTAATATGACCTTTGTCGTTACTTCAATTCCAGTACTTGATTGGAATTGTGTCTGTGTGGATGTTAATTAATCAGGAGGACAAGGCTTCAATGCAGGACGATGCCATCTGCTATCTGAAGATCCCCAAGCTTCGGTTGCAGGTAAAGATAAAATATTTTCCACTAGTCAAACTGTCGTAATATAGGATTTTGGGTGTGTTAAGTATGATTAAGGCATAATTAAGTAAGAGATACTTTATCCAGGTATACGTGCTGGAATCATCACCGATGTCGAAGTTAGGCATAGGCTTCCGGATCCCCAGCTGCAGCCTACCTCATCAGCAGTTTCTTCCACAAATGATTCCAGCAAGGTTCCCTTATCTCGTCCTTCCCAATATTCAATTCCTAATGCCCCAACTATCACCTTTCAATTCCATGCCTGCCAAGCCTATCCAACCGTATCTCGCTTCCCACCTCTCCATTTTTTATCATCACGACTCTGATCTTAACGCGCAGCTTGTTTCTGCAGCTATGCCAAAATTTACTAAAAAGGTTTGTTCCTTCTGCACTATGATACGACCACTTCATCGTCAATGCCTCCCAGTAATATTGGAGAACGTGGTTGCAGCTAGAGAACGTGGGAAACCTCCTCCTAATTTGCAGCTTGTTATTCTTTTCCTATTTTGTAGCAGTTTGTTATTTATTTTTTATTTATTTTGCAGATTGTTATTATTATTTATTTTGTTCAGTTAATGTCTGCACGTGGTCCTAGTTTGAAGCCATGAATTATTACGTGGTACTAGTGGAGTCTTAGTGGAGTCCTAAATTGATATTAGTGCCTAGTGGTGTCATTTGTTCCTCCTATTTATGGAGAGTAATTTGCGTAATGAAAGGGCCAGAAGAGATCAGTTTGTTTAATTCAGTTTAATTTAGTTAATTTCCTATGCTTTGGCCTTTTTTGCCTAAAAGGTCCTATCACACTACCCTTTACTTAATTTAGAACTGACAAGTTTCAACACATGATGGCTGTGCATACTTGTGGCTTGATTAAAACCACAATGAACCGATAACGTAAATATCTGTTATTCCCTTGTTTCTGAGCTCACTACATGCAGTTTTGTGTGTGTACATCTTTTGTCAGTTTTTCCCCCTTTTTGTGATGTGTTATTATTCGGCTGACTTTTACGCTTATCACTAGTACCCGTGCTATGAGGGGATCAAAGTGAAAATGTTGATGCACATAGATTTCGTTGCAACGTTTATTTAGAAAATGAATGGAGTTTGAGCCTGCTGCTGAATCTTCTTAGAATAAAGCAGTCTGATCAGCTGTCCCAGCGTAAAATAGGAATGATCTTAATAGAATGATGATAGAGCTCTTGAATCTTTTATTAGTGACATGAACACACACACGGGTGTAGAAGCAGCAAGCAATGATTCGTTCATACATTCATCAGACATTTAATATTTAGCATCAACGTACCATCACAGCTTCTTTCTTTTTTCCCACCCTTATTCGTGGGGAAACTCTGTTGGGAAAAATTGCTTTTAATCCCACTTATTAGAAAAATGGAGGTATAGACAGATGAAGAACTGTAATTTTATTATAGGAGAAATCTCAAATAAAAATACACAACCGTATTTCTCTCACAGACTATTTTTCCTCACAAACTCTATCTTGTATTTTTCTCAAAAAATATCTCTCTCGCTTTTCCATCTAAGTGCTACGGCACTATTCTCTCAATCTTTCTATTCCATTTTCTCTCACTTTTCTATTTAAGTGCTACGGCGCTATTCTCTCAATCTTTCTATTCCATTTTCTTTCCACTCGGATACATCTGATTGTAATCTAACCTCTATTTATAGACTTAGTGTACCGCCTAACATATATTAATTTATTGTTTCCCTATGCCGCTTTTTGTCTTCAAATTCTCTATGCCGACATAGCCTTCTTCGTGTTTTCTTAATTTTTCTTGTAGCTTCATGTTCATTCTACTTTCTTCACATCATTTCCTCCTCCTTCGTAGCAGCCTGTTTTTGACTCTTTTCAACACATTGCTTTTCACATTATTTTATTATAGCCACACTTGACTTTTCTTCAACAAATTGATTTGCCTCTTATTCACGTGACAACCCATCTTATTATATTACATCCATTTTACAGCTAATGCCTTCTCATCAGCACCTTCCAAACTTCTCCTGTATCTTCTGTTTTCATGTGACCGAAAATACTTACCAGAGGCTTCAACAATATTCTCGTTTCTTCGGGCGGTGAATGAGATGCAATTGAGTTTGAATTTCTAACAAACTCGATCCCTTCTTTTGATGAACTTTTACGTT
The DNA here is from genome assembly GCA_019022655.1 of Acacia acuminata. Taxonomy (NCBI): domain Eukaryota; kingdom Viridiplantae; phylum Streptophyta; class Magnoliopsida; order Fabales; family Fabaceae; genus Acacia; species Acacia acuminata. Next base: position 1,157,941 of record JAFJYI010000168.1, read on the forward strand.
GTCTTACGGTCTCTTTGATATGAAAGGGGGAGGGAGAAAATTTTTATGAATTCAATTCAGAAATGAGGTTATAAAATTTAATTAAAAAAAATATTTGAGATTAAAAAATAAGAAAATCAATTAAAAGTTTTTTTGGTATAAATTCAAAGCTTTTAACTACATATTGACAACCTCTTTCTAATTGGATTCATTAATACTTCGAATAAAAAATAAGAAAATACTACTCACACTTTGAAATTCTAAATCACTCTTGTTGTTTACAACAGTACAGGTATTGATTACATTTAATTAGGAATTGACAACTCATTTCAATATAAAATTACAAATTTAAGATTTTGAAGTTGAAGTGATATTTTCTTGTCATTTTTCTTAAAATTTTTCCTTCCCTCCCCTTTCTTCTATTTCCCTCATACCAAATAAATTCTTAACGTTCTGGACTATTTTTCCTCATTTAACTGAACTAATTCTGATGATCGAATACCATTGCTTCTTCTTCGTTGTATTATTATTATTATTATTGTTATTATTTTTATAACAATGAGAAACCTTGCCTAATCATCCAAGGGGAGAAATTCCCCATCACAATCCTGACTTACAAGCCTTGCTAGAGCCTCAGACGGGTGAAGACTTCATGGAACCCCGGTAATAGATCTAACCCACTCTTTGCTAGGTGGTTTGCCACATATAGTTGCACGAGCGAGTGACATATGTAACCTTAGTTTTCCAATCCATTCCCAGTAGTAGCCTAACTTCTTTAAGAAAACCGGAGTCTCTGTGAGCTTCCATACATCCATGAAGCACAAGGTCGAAGCACTCCGTGGAATCTGTTTCCATCCAGACTTTCTTAAAACCCATATTCGATGCCATTTTTAATCCAAGAAAGCACGCCCAAATTTCTTCCGTCAATTCATCCCCTCCATCAATAGGATGTATGAATCCTTTAATGAAATTCCCAATATTGTTCCTGATCAGACCCCCACAAGCAAATTTCATGGATGTAACTATGAATACGCCGTCAACATTGACCTTTACCCAGTCACCTTCCGATGGCCACCACGACTCACGACTTGGGGCCGGAGCATCACCTTGAACTTTCATCCCTGCTAGATGATCACTAATATGATATATACTCTTTACCATTGCATCAAAGCTACCTAAAATAGTTTCATTGGCAAAAAATTTCTTCTCAAAGACATACAATTCCTTCGACGCCACAACCACCAACATAACAATTTGAACTTGGAGGCCCACTGCCTGCCTGTTTCAGTCTTGCCTTGAAGATTCCACCACATCCACTCTGAAAGGTTCATATTGCAGAACATGCGCCATCGTGTCGAACACACCACTTTCCGCCAAATAGCTTTCGAGTGTGCACAGTCCTGAAACACATGCATAATGTCCTCCATATTTGCCCCACATACTGGGCAACCTGTATCCAAAGTCAATCCCCATCTCATCCGGCAAGCATTAATAAGTAGACTCTTCCAAGCTAGTAGCCAACGGAGGGTCTTGCATCTTTGAGGTACTCTAACTTTCTATACACCACCCCAATCTCACCCTTGGTCCAACACCTCCCCTGTAGCAAACTGTACGTAGATTTCACTGAGAACTCCCCATTTCTCTCCCACTTCCATTTGATAGATTGCAGTTCCTGATCAATTGCAAACCCTCATGGGCTTTATCCCATGTTTAGAACGACTTGAGATAAGAGAGTGTGACAAGTTATTATCATGTCTTACAGAATTGCATCACCTTCCAACTATCACTCAGCTTTCCATCTATTTTCGATCTGTGACATGGCATTGCAAAGGGCTTTGACATGTAACCTCTCAAGAACTACAAATTTTGGATTCTCCCAACATGGAGAAAATTGAAGGAGAAGTTATGCCTCCAAGGCCCACATTTGTGATTATGAGTTTTTCTTAGAACAAAGCTCCGACAATGATGAGGATATCCGGCCCGAAAACTCCAACCATCGAGACACGGATTCAAGGTAGCACTGATATGATCCCTTATTCTCTTTTTTTCTCTCTCTCTCTCTTTTTTTTTTTTTTTTTTTGGCTCAAAAATATGATCCCTTATTCCAATTATAAGTTTAATACTCCCTTTTTGGTAAATTTTATAAGCAACAGCTACTAAGGTTACTGAATTAAATTGTTGTATAAGATTAGTTAAAAATAATGTGTGTCTGAAATGTAGTTTTTTTTCCTTCCAAATATGCCCTTATTTAAAAACATGGTGAATGAGAGAGAATGATTGGGGGCTAAAATGAAAAAAGTGCATTACATTTTTGGGTAAACACAAAATGTTGCTTATAGTACCAAACTTAAGTGACAGAATGTTGCTTATAAAATATGGCAAAAAATGAAAGAATGTTGAACTAGATGGAATATTATTACATTTTGTTTATTACATGCTTACATGTTAAATGTTGCTTAATATTTAGTTATATGATTTGCTAAATTAATCGGCGGAAATTTTTTTCTCCCTTATGTGTAGAGTGAAAATGTGAAATAAACTTCTAAGTCTCTTTTTCTTATTTTTAGTACTTTTCTTTAATCTCAACCTGAAGCATGCCTTTCTCTTATTTCTCGAAAATTTCTTCCTATTTAATTGTTCAATGATTTATACTTCAAATGCTTTCATTTAATTGTTCTTTTATAACTCCCTTCCAAGCCAATAAGTTACTTTTAATTAAGTTTTTTTTTTTAATTTTAAAAAAAGGGAGTATACTTATTACTCTTAGATACATCATTCAAAAGTCTATCCAAGTTACTGCACAAATCATCATGTGATTACATTTATCATATTTGAATTAGTACAACTGTCAAATCTCAAACCCAGCTGTCTATTTTTTGCAGTGACTTAGAAATTGGAACATCCTTTGAAGACGAAGACATGAATGATACAACCATCCAGACACAGAATCAAGGTAGCACTGATATGATCCCTTATTCCAATTATCAGTTTAATACTCCCTTGCAGTGCTTTTTTACAAGCAACAGTTGCTAAGGTCACCTAAATTAAATTGTTGTTTTATATTAGCTAAAAATGATAAGTGTGTCGGAAATGTAGTTTTTTTATTTCCAAATATACCCTTATTTAAGAAGATGGTGAATGAGAGAGAATGAGTGGGGAAAATGAGAGAGAATGATTTGAGGATAAAAATGAAAAAAGTGCATTACATTTTTGGATAAACACAAAATGTGGCTTATATATAGTACCAAACTTAAGTGACAGAATGTTGCTTATAAAATAAGGCAAAAAAACAGGTGAAGTATTATTGTATTTTTCTTATTACCCGCTTTCATGTAAAATGTTCCTCATTATCTAATTATATGATTTGCTGAATTAATCCACGGAAATTATTTCTCCCTTATGTGGAGAGTGTAGAAAGATTCATTTGAGTGAAAATGTGAAATACGCTTCTAAGTATCTTTTTCTTATTCTTAGTACTTTTCTTCACTTTCAACCTCTTGAAGCATGCCTTTCTCTTATTTCTGAAAATTTCTCCCTATTTAATTGTTCAATGATTTATACTTCAAATGTTTTCATTTAATTGTTCTTTTAGAACTCTCTTCCAAGCAGGGGTGGAACCATAAATGTAATTTAGGGGGCAAAAATTACAGAATAGAACCTAGGTTTTCATGAAAGTGAATTTCAACCCCTTAAAAATTTCAATATTTTTACTTTAGTCTCCATTAAAAGTTTCGTGGAGGGACTAAAATGAAAATATTGAAATTTTTATGAAGTTTAAATGTAATTTCCTAAAACTCTGGGTTAGATTCTGTAATTTTAGGGGGGCCACCCCTAGCCTCCCGAGGACCATCCCTACTTCCAAGCCAATAAGTTACTTTAAGCGCTTTTTTTTTTTTTTTTTTTTTTTTTTTGAAAAGGGAGTATACTTGTTATTCCCAAATACATAATTTAAAAGTCTATCCAAGTTACTGCACAAATCAACATGTGGTTACATTTATCATATTTGAATTAGTACAACTGTCAATCTCAAACTCAGAGCTGTCTATTTTTTGCAATGACTTGGAAACTGGCACACCCTCTGAAGACGAAGACATGAATGACACAACCATCCAGTCACAGATTCAAGGTAGTACTGATATGATCCCTTATTCCAATTATTCATTTAATACTCCCTTTTGGTATATTTTTATAAGCCACAGCTACTAAGGTCACCCAAATTAAATTGTTGTTTAAGATTAGTTAAAAATAATGAGAGTGTTGGAAATGTAATTTTTTTAAATGTACCCTTATTTAAAAAAGATGGTGAATGAGAGGGGCAAAATGAGAGAGTGATTGGGGGGAAAATGCATTAGCTTTTTGGATAAACACAAAATGTTGCTCATATATAGTACCAAACCTAAGTGACAGAATGTTGCCTAAAAAATTTGGTAAAAAAATGAAAGAATGTTACTTATAAAAAGAATCAGATAAAGTATTATTATATTTTGCTTATTACGTGCTTCCATATAAAATGTTCCTCAGTATCTAATTATATGATTTGCTGTATTAATCTGCAGAAATTATTTCTCCATAATTTGTAGAGTGTAGACAGATTCATTTAAGTGAAATTTGAAATAAACTTCATAGTCACTTTTTCTTATTTTTAGTACTTTTATGTACTGTCAACCTCTTGAAGCATGGCTTTCTCTTATTTCTGGAAAATTTCTCCCTATTTAATTGTTCAATGATTTATACTTCAAATACTTTCATTTAATTGTTCTTTTAGAACTCCCTTTCAAGGCATACTTTTTTGAATAGGGAGTATACTTATTATTCCCAAATACTTCATTCAAAAGTCTATCCAAATTACTGCACAAATCATCATGTGGTTACATTTATCATATTTGAATTAGTACAACTGTCAAATCTCAAACTCAGAGTCCTATATTTTTTGGGGTTAAGGAGTAAATTTACCAATAAACTATTGGGCCAAGAACACCTAACACAATAAACTCTTATATGGATTTTAAATACCAACCAACTTTTTAAAATGTTAATCCAGCACAATCACGTTAAACTGAAACTAACGTTGTCTCATTCATTCCCTTTCCGTCTCTCGTTCATTCCCTCTGAAACACCTTCTTCTTCATCTTCTCTCCTCCGATCTGTCGTGAGTCTGCGGCTCCGATGAAAACGTGACGGCCAAACAATGGTGGAGCGCCGCTGAAGCACCGGTGAAGCTCGATCTACTCACTGTAAATTCTTTGGAGTTACCTGCGACGATAAAAGCAGAGACGAGGGCGTGGAGAAGGAGAGGGGTGAAGTGGATCCGAAAGCTTTGCTAATTCTGCTCTCTACAAATCCCGAAGAAGAAAAAGGGATTTCAAATGCTTTAAGCCTTCTTTTTCGGCTTTCCTAACACTCGAGAATGCCGCGACCTTGCTTTCACAATCTTATTTTTCCCTCTACTCTCCAATCTCGGAAATTTTGGTACCGAACTTTTCCTCTTTGCTCGCTCTTTCTAGCTTCATGGTTATTCTGTTTTTTCAGAATTTATTTTGTAATTTACGTTTATAGTACCTATTCTTCGGTGGATTAGAACAATTTTACCGAGAGCGTGTGAAAGAGTATATGATTTTGCTTTTACTGTCTACCTCCACTACCTCAAAACTTGAAACCCCTTTCATAAAGTTTTGATTCCCCTCTGTACACTTATGTTGTAATTCTTATTTATGGTTTGCTAAATAAGAGTCTTGGTAAAGGAAGGTACTTTCTAAAAATTACTGCCACCCGAGGAATGTATGTCCCGTGAATTGACCGAAACTAAAATTGAGATTTTTTTAGGGTTAAGTTTTAAGGATTCTAAAGAGGGTTTCGATTGTGCTTGATTATTAGTGCTACTCGCTTTACTTTAAGTAGCTTTCTTGCTTTATAAGCACATGAATATTCTATTGCTTCATATTCCTCGGTGATGTTAGCCGTCTACATGTTTCAGGGTTCATTTTTGTAGAGTCGCGCAAGAAAACATAGATCCTAGGAAGGTGTTTCTGGTGAAGAGGAAGGAGGATCCGGTGAAGAGGATGAAGAAGAGGAAAGTGAATGAATGAGAGAGGGAAAGTGAATGAATGATACGACGTTAGTTTCAGTTTAACGTGATTGTGCTGGGTTAACATTTTAAAAAGTTGGTTGGTATTTAAGGTCCAGATAAGAGTCTATTGTGTTAAGTGCTCATGAGCCAATAGTTTATTGGTAAATTTGCTCCTTAACCCTATTTTTTGCAGTGAATTGGAAATTGGCACATCCTCTGAATACGATGACATGAATGATACATCCATCCAGACGCGGATTCAAGGCAGCACTGATATGATCCCTTATTCCAATTATTAGTTTAATACTCCCTTGCGGTGCTTTTTTACAAGCAACAACTACTAAGGTCACCCAAATGAAATTGTTGTTTTAGATTAGTTAAAAATGATAACTGTGTCGGAAATGGTTTTTTTCTTTTTCTTTTTTTAAATATACCCTCATTTAAATAGATGGTGAATGAGAGATAATGGCTGGGAAAAATGAGAGAATTATTGGGGCATAAAAATGGAAAAAGTGCATTAGATTTTTGGACAAACACAAATTGTTGCTTATATATTGTACCAAACCGAAGTGAGAGAATGTTGCTTATAAAATATGACAAAAAATGAGAGAATGTTTGTTACAAAAAGAACCAAGATAGAGTATTATTATATTTTTCTTATTACATGCTTGCATGTAAAATGTTCCTTAGTATTTAATTATATGATTTGCTGTATTAATCCAAGGAAATTATTTCTGCCTTTTGTGTAGAGTGTATATAGATTTCTTTGAGTTAAAATGTGAGTATTTTGATGTATTTCATCAATTTTGGCTTTCATAGACTTTCTTATTTTGATAGGTTATTATTTGACCGACATGTGGTGCTAATTGAAACTCAAATCAATGACTAGAAGTTTGAAAGGATTTTAGAAAGTCAAGACAAGAAAAGATGAGACAAAAAGATGAGTCTTTGATCTCAACCAATGCATTTTCTAACCTCAGACAGAGATAAGATAAATAGTTGTTGGCCTTAGTGAAAGATACAGGCAGAAAGTTGTTGGCTTCAGCTAGGGATAAGACAGAGTTGTTGGTTCTTGGTTGTAGCCAGCATAAATTAATGAAGCTACGCTTCTTACGGTCATAACTGATTCTGAGGCTTTATATAACATTAGCGTGATTCTTCACTTCTTGGACGACTTGGGGGCTATTTAATTTGGGAGCATTTTCCCTACTGTGGTTTGGTGCTCTTAGAGGAGATTCAAGTGCAGATTGAAGATTTGAAGAGATTCAAGCTCAACTCTGTTGGTTTTGCTTATTCTTTTCCCTTCATTTTTCTGATATGGTTGTAACTATTGAGCGTATTTATAGCCATTTTTTGAATTTGAGTTACTAAACTCTCATTCTAAGATTATTTTGAACCTTTGTATTGATTAAGACCTAAATATTACTCTCTTTTGGTAGTTAATTATATGTAGGTGTTGATTTTATCGCTTGCTTAATGCTTCTAAGTACTTGGTCACTATTTAAATTATTTGTTTACTTGGGTTTTACTTGAGAAAGTTGATCCAAAGGCCTATTTGGATAGAAGCAAAGGTAGGAATAGAAAGGAAAAGAATGGAATAGAGCAGAAAATATTTTGTCTCAATGCATTTGGTTCGCATTGGAAAAGAAAATAGGTTTATAGGAAAAATTTTGTTTGGTTGGAAGAAAATGAGGTGGGAGAATGAGGCAAAATACCATCCCCCCACCCCAAAGATTTCAATTTCTATAGGAACATTCGATTGCTCACAGAGGGCACTCGAGTGTGTTACACCCCTACCGGCCTCGCCCTTTTCGGGTGGCGGGTAGTGTGATATCTCTTAATCCTTATATTATATTACTTAACAACATTTATCATAGTAAATTACGCAGCAGAGCATACATTTTTGGGTGTAGTGTACTGGTAGGGGTATTACAAATTTTGGTTACAAATTTGAAACATAAATGCATAAAATATCTACAAATCTTCCTTGAATGATTTCAAACCCGTCCGGCACCTTCATGTGCTAGCATCCACCACTTTATCCCGGAAGCTACTTCCAATAGGCTGTAATAGACAGGTAGCAATATAGACTGGAATCCCAAAGGATCCCAGAGTAACCATTAATCTCATACACAAAGTATATTCAAAGCATGTAAGAAAACCATAAATACAAACCACAGCATTCAGTAAATCACACACAGCGAGGCATGAAGCCTAATCCGGAACAAGCAGTCTCTATAGCACATAGCACAAACTGCAGGGCACAACAAGGCCCTAGTCGCACACAGCGGTTCCGGTACCAAAGCACTTGGCAAATAACAATACCGATGCATACACAATCGTGGTAAAGCATACATACAGAGACATATAAAGCATATGAGGATTAAGGTTACTACCTGGTAAATTCTTAGACTAATAATCAACTCCCAAAATTCCTTAAAGCTTCGAATAACGATACTTCTTGTCTTTGATCTTATCTTTTCCTTGACATCTTTCCTCCTTGAATTCCCTTGTATTTTCAGTCAAGATATCAAAACACCACGCAAGAATTATTCGTCAAGGTCTTTGGGTTGTTTATGAGGATTGAAGGAAGTAGAGCAAGAATCTAAGTCCTACTTACCTCGATTTTGTGATTGGTTTGGAGAACTGACAGCATCTCTACCATGTAAACGGCACCAAACACCTCATATCAAGAATCCAAAACCATAGAAAGATTGCTTTTGCCAAAAGGAACAACATTGGAGAAGACCCCGGAGCTAAAAACACCGAATCGGAGGTGAAATTGGACCCTTTCTTCTCCCTCTCTTTCTCTATTTCGTTTTTTCATCTCTCTCCCCTCTCTTTTCCATGTTTTGGCCAAGAATGGCCTAAATGAGGGGGAAGGGGTATATATAGAACACGGGTGCGGTCCAGAACACGCCACGTGTCTGGTCCATAATGCACCGCATGTATGGTCTAGAATGCGCCACGTGTAGCGCCGCGTGTCCTCTTTCTATTGGACCACATAAAAGTAGCTTTCGACTTGTCATGATGGAGGGCGCGTGTCACGTTTCTATTGTGCCAACATAAAAGTAGCTTTTCACTTGTCAATTTATGATGACATCATTGATGACATAAGCATGACATCATCGATGACATAAGCGTGACATCATCCATGACATAAGCATGTTCAAAGTCAAGAGATATTTGTTAATAATCCTCTTAATTTTGCCATGTGTGTTTCTTCTTGAGCTTTCTATTAGCTTCTCATGCCACCTCTTTTAAGTACAATAATGGCCCTTTTACAATCCAAAATTTGATCTTTAGTTTAGGTAATCATATTAAACAAATATCATTTACTATGAATTTATTGAAAATTCCATATATTCCAATAATATGGTATTAATTCATTTTATACGATGTCACATACTGATGTTTTCTAAAAAAACGGGGCATACACGATGGCCCTGAAAATGCCGTATTCTTACTTATACCGGCATATTTTTGCTCAACTAATTGTTCTATACCTCAGGACATAGTTGGGTGGCATCTTTTCCAACTGGATTTACACTGTATGAGTCTTCTGTGCCCCTTTTTTCCATTGACACTTTAATTTCATGGTTTATACATACTAAGTCCACTAACCCGTATAGCTGAGTTACTTAGTCCCCCGAGAGAGACTTCCTATCCATCGACATTCTTGGGACTCTGCTCGAACTGGGCTTACTCGCCTGCCTTTTATAGGCTTATTCTTAAGTTTCTAGGTCCAAAATTCAGGATATTATAGAGTGCCATACACATACTCTAGTTTTACAAAGTAAAACTCAAGTGTTGAGAGTTCCTCAAGTCTGCCACACTCGACTAAAAGGAAATCGTAGGGATTGGAACGTTTAGCAAGGCACAGATATGAAGGGAGGAAGCGGTGTTGGCATAAACGAAAGCCGCTTGAGCGGAAAGGCATTGGAGGCCTGCAATGTGAGTTGGGTTTAGACTGATAATCCTTTGGTCCACATTGACCATTGTTGTGTTGACTGAACTTGTAATATTTCGTTCAATAAGTCTGTGCCTAGTAAGGCCGTAACCTCCTTGTGTAAACCTTCGGCTTCCTCCACTGTCACTGAACCGATCTGCACTATGACAACTATTGAAGAAGAAAGAGAGGGGTTTATTTGGGAATTTACTACCATTGGAAAATGGGTTCCCACCAATAATAAAAGGAAAATATATTCATATGAATGAAGGAAAATTGGTCGCTGGACAGAAAACCGATTTTCCTTTTCCTTCCCTAGATTTGTAGCGATCCAAACGGGATAGAGACACACACAAACACATATTTACTTGAAAAAAGAAGATATATATTTATTGGTATTGTATTGTTACATTAAGATTGTTTCTTAACGTTGATTTTGATTAATTGTAGCAAGAGATTGTGTATTTTAATGGTTTGTGATTTTCAAGTGCCTTTTTTTTCTAGAAAAGTCATATCATTGATGCATAACCAAAACAACATCCTTTGCAGACTAGTCATAAAAACATAAATACTTCAAGAAAAAAAAAACCAAATTACAGAAACAAAACATAGCAAACACTAGCCATCATCCAGTTTCATAATCTTGAATCCTATGCTCTAAATCCTTTCTCAATAAGCTGTACAAGGGCGACAGGGTTCTTGAAACGCAGTCAATAGGCCAAAACCTTACACAATGAAGCACGAGCAACTCAGTCGACCACTTGATTAGCTTCTCTTGGAATCCATCTGCAACAATGGAGTCCACATAAGTTCCTTATGAAAAAGGTTTTTTTTTAGGGTAATGATAAGTATATATTTTATAATTAAATAAGTGTAGATTTTGAGATATATTTAATTAAATTTATTAATATTTTATACTTATTTAATTATATTAACTACAGAATAAAAGGATATTTGATATAAAATCTACTTATATCTTATTTTATTTTGCAGAGATATAATGTGATCTAAGAGAGAAGAGAATATAGAAAATGCAAGAAGCATATCACTCTGGGGGCATAAAAGAATATCATATGATAGGATCATACGTGATTGAAAGAAGAAAAGCAGAACCAATGATGTTTGGAGATGATGCGAACCCACGCGAATTAGACGATGGATGCAAATACTCTTGGCAACAAATTAAATTGAAAAGAATATAATATGATATATTATTATATCATATTAAATCGAATGAGGATGATAAAAGAAAAGGATAAACTGATGATTTTGGATATAGAAGATTATGGGTATCACACGACTGCTCATCATATATGTGCGTAGAGACGCTGAGAAGCCGGCAAGAATTAATACAAAGTGGGGTCTACACACAAATCCAAGCAATATAGGTTAGGAGGGAGGACGAACAGATTCTGACGGCAGTGAAGGACGGGAGCAAGAACACAAGAAAGGAGAGTGAAAAGAGTTCGAGTTTTATTCTTTTTCTTCTTTACAGGAGGACGAGGGGACTGTGAAGAAGAGAAGATATCTGAGTCATTTCTTGGACAGAGGAGCAGCTGAAGTTCCAAGATGAGGCTTTAACTAAATGCTCTGTTCCTTTTTCCCCTTCTCTGTTTTTCTTGAGATTTTGAATTATGAACGTGTTGCTGTTTTCTTTGTTCCACACAGATGAAGTAAGGGAGAAATTCTTAACAGGATTAATGTTTTCTATGCCTCCATGACATAATGAGCATCGTTGATGTCATTCCTCTCCATAATCTCTCAGCCTTGGTAAGTAATTTCTCTTGAACATACTCCTTTAAGTATTGGATTTAAAGCTTCATATTATGTACTCATTGGTTAACTGCATACGGGTTCTTGATTTTCCCCCCTCATGGAATGGCAATCCCTCACACTGATAAGCTTTCTGGAGAGTGATGTCTGAGCATTTTGGAAACCTGTTTGTTGTAACAGCTCATGTATATTAGCTATTTTGTTCTTCAGGTAATTGAATGTGATTTACTCTATGCATTTCCTTTTTCTTTCTTTCTTTACTTTTCCTTCTTCGTATCTTTTAAACTTGGCTCTATTTGATGAAAATAGATGTACGTCTAAGAGCTCTATCAACTTTACTTACTAATTGTTGTGGATATTTCATTGCTTTCTCTATTATTTAAGTTATTTAGAAATCATCACATCTTCTCCATTCATGCCCTCAGTTTTGTCTGTCACTTTCATTATTTCCCGGAGTTTTGGTGTGGGATTTGTCAATCTCTCCTTCCAATTTTTCTCCCCACAATGACAGGTACCTCTGCTTTGAAAATTAAGAAATGCAACATGAAAAGAAAATAACTTTTACATTTTTATAAATTTTAAAATGGTCTTCTTCTACGACATTGTTGACGAGAGGTGGAAGCACGTTATGGCCTGCTAGTGCCATGGCCCCAGCCGGCTTTCTAAAATTTTCTAATTTTTTTTAAAATATATGTATTAATTATATGATATTTTATTTTGGCCACTAATTTGGCCCCAGCTAATTTTTTATTAAGGTTCCAACTTGTCTTCTAAAATATCTTAAAATATATGTATTTATTATATGATATTTTATCTCCTCTTTTCTTTTCTTTTCTTTTTTTTTTTTCTTTCTTCCTTGGCTTGCCGTTGGCTTCCTCTACACGTTTCGACGCATGCTTCTATTCTTCTCTCCCACGTCCTCTACTCGAGTTTCGACTCATCACTCATCGATCCTCTCACCGTCTCACGGTCACGGGTTCACCGCTCGAGCCTCAGCGCTCACGGTCACGGCTTTCCGCCTCTCCACGCCACGACGAACGACTCAACCGTCCACTCCACCGTCGTCGCCCTCTTCCTCCGATGATGTCCAACGTCCGACGACCGACGTCCACACGTTCTCGCTCTAAGTGCTCGCTCTCCATCCTCGATCTCCGACGAGGCGACAAGAGTCGAGAGTGGCGACGCCGCCACCTGATCCGGGCCGACGCGGCCACTGACCAGCGACCACGGACCACCGTTCGAACTTCGAAGAACCGTAAGCTGTCAAGCACCTTCACGCTTCACCGCTTCAGTTCTGCCATTGGCCCATTGCGACCAGGTAATTGAATGCCAACTTGCAGAGGCTTCAATTCATTCCATCAATTTGCTTCAATTTCTTTTTTGATTTTGTTCAATTGTTGTATGTTTGGGTGATAAAAATGTTGGATCGGTGATGAATTTCTCAACTTAATGGATTCAAATATTCAATTAATGGATTTTGTAGTAGTTTTGTGGATTGGTGATAAATTAAATATGACACTTGTTCAAACACAAGTAAACAGACTTTGTGGATATTGGTGATGAATTTTTGTGGATTGGTTTAATAACATTGTTATATTGGTGATGAATTTTTGGGCTGGTTTAATTTGAACGGTGTATATTAGTGATGAATTTTTTTGGATTGGTTTAATGACTATTATTTTGTGTTTGAATGGTGTATAAAAATTTAAATGTTAGGTTTGTGGATTAAGTAGTAGTATAATTGTATTAGAATTTATGTTTAATGACAAATTCATTGTAGGTTTAATTATGTTTGTATTTGCGATATCTTTAGGACAATATTTATTTAATTACTCATTGGATTGTGAGAGGAAAGTAAAATTCATGTTGGAGATACCTACTGAAAAAGTTAGTATCGTTATATATCTTGTTTTAATTTATAATTATCGATTATTATTTATTTATATTTTCAATGTTAAGTCATACTATTTAGTAAATAGTTCAATATGTTTATTTTTTGGCCCGGGCTAAAAAATTTTCTTGGTTCCGCCACTGATTGTTGACTATTGTTGTTTGATGATCTAACTGAGGCTACGTGTCGTTTAGATGGAAAATCTGAAAAATTGATGAGTTCCACAATCGGCACTGAAATAAATCATTCTTTCAATTAGTTGTTGACTTTTCTTAAATGATCGGGCTCTCCTTTTCAAATTCTTAAATTAAATTTATGATCAGTAAATCCATCTGTTAAGATCTATTTTGGATGTATGATTTGTAAATCTATCAGGGATGCAACAAACCCTCTTCTTCTAAAAGATATGCTATATGTAGAGGTGGGAAAAAAGCGACTAACATTAAAGGGCTAAAGAGCTCAGGCAGCCTTCGGGCCTCGAGCACAACACTTTCTTCTTTTATTTTTGCATTTTTTTTAAGAAATTTAATTAAAATAATAAAAATCTTAATTTAAGGCATAAATATTATCAAAGAATTAATTACTTTATATTTTTGCAATAAATAGAATAAGTAGTTATATGCTTTGAAACAAAACTCTTTTTAAGATTAAGGGAGACCTTTTTATTGTTTATTACATGTGCCTTATTTAGCTTCTCTATGTGATAATTAATCTACATGATACTGGACCTTCTCAAATACACTTGAAAAATAAAAAACACTTATAATTATGTTTTGAAAGTGTAAGGAGCTAGCAGAGTGAACAACAATTTATTCAAGTTACAAGATATGATTAAAACAAGAACTAGAAAATAAGTCAAAAATACAAAATTAGTAAGAATACTTATGAAATAAGAAATATCTTTTATAAATTTTTAATTATGTAAACGATAATAGCAATTAAATATTGTAACATCATTTACAAATCATAAAAACTCAATAATATTAATATCACATAAATAATTTTTTAAAATAAAAAATAAACAGGCTAACCCTTTTAGGCCCAGTTCCACTTTAAGGGAAAAATTTCAAGCCTAGCCCTTATAAATTCAAGGCTTAAATGCACTAGCTCGATAGACTCGCCCGCTTTTTTGAGCTCTAGCTATTATCCCCATAGATCAAGAAACTGAGGTGCATATTTACATGAAACAATACATGACTTTAAGAGAGGGAATGAGGTACAATACATTTACATTGCACAACACTTGTAACCATAAACTTATTTATTTTCATCTCCAATATGAATTACAAGTACACATAAATAATATACCTAGCTTTTATTAACTTTTGTCATGTCTCCTTTACTTTCATATATTCCTCTTTCTAATGAAAGAGCTCTAGTTTGACCATAAAAGTCTTAGTTATATTGAAAACACCAACTTTTGTTAGTTCTTCCTTTCACAATAGTCATTCCCCCATTTAAATTCTTCACTTGGTCTCTTATCATCTTCAACTCATTTTGGCTTTGTTTTATGAATATTCATGAGAATTAAGTTGAAGGACTGAGTTGCCTTATGCATTGGGAACTTTCTTAAAACAATAATCAAGGATTGCAATATAGGGTATAATCTCAAATCGTCTATTGAAAAGCATTTTATTAATTACCTAGCAACTAAATGTGATGGTGGTTAGCATAAAAACGATGATATGAGCTTTTTATCTAACAACTAAATTTCAATTAAACTAAAATGCTTTAAAAACTAATATTTTTGGAATAAAAGTGGAATGAAATGGGAATTAATTTTGAAAAGGATGATAAAACCTCCTAGTGTAATACCCTAAGATTCCTATTTATCATAAATATTATATTTTGATAAATAATACATGATAAGTAAAGGAGAGTATGTTGTCTCAAATTTTGTAATTTATTTATTATAATTTTTGGGCAATTTCTCCTTAAATTTTAATAAGCCAAAGTTAAATTTTGAGGTTTCATTTAGGGATCATAAAATACCCTAATTTTCATGATTAGTTAATTGATCAATTAATTAATACCAAAGGCAATCAAGGGAGAAGATTTAATCTAAACAAACACAATGAAATCCAATGGTTGTGATTAAACCAATAATTAACCTTAATCCTTGTGAAATTGAATTGGCCAATGATAAACCAAAAAAATATTCTTAATCCTCATGAAATTAATTGGGTCAATGAGAGATTAGCAAGTAAAAGGCCAAGATTAAAGCTAATAAAGCTAGATCTAATGGTTCCAAATAATTACCTAATTAAGCTAATCCATGTGAAATGTAAGGAACCAATTAGAAAGCCTTAAAAACTTGAAGAAGCACAATTTTCCCCCAAGTGTAGAGGAGGCCACGGTTTTGTGGCTTGATGAAGGAGGAAGAAGTTTTTTTATTTAAGTCTAATTAAAGCAAGCACATGGGAGACTTAATGAGGGGACAAATTGGAGAGAGGTAAAGTACTTTGTGATAAGGAATTTATTGATAGCCCATGGGCTCATTGATGTAGAAATGGAAGAGGCCATAATATGAAATTTAAAGAGAGAAAGAGATTATTTTATTTAAATAAAAAATAAATAATAAACTGAATTTCAAAAAGCAAAACTTGGAGATTAAGTTAGGGTTTTCTAATCACATGAAGGGATGAGATTAACTCTTGTAAAGTAAATTGGATCCAATGGCTAGGGTGAGAGATGGGCAAATTAAATTCCATTTGTGTCCTAGATCTTCACCTATAAATAGGAGGCTTGGGTTCACTTCATTCTTCACACCAAACTCAAATGAGTTTTAGAGAGAAAGAGAGTAGAGAGAAGTAGTGGGAAGCAAGAAGGATGGGGGGTAGAAATGATCTTCAAGAGGTAAGGTTTTAAAGCTTTAAGTTTTTAGCTTTTATAGTTTTTAGTATAAAAGTTAGTTTGATCTTTAAATCTTCCAAGAAGTTTTGATTTCATGTTTTTATGATTAAAAATGTCTTTATTTCGAAAATATGATGGAGAATATTGTGGAGCAAAATTCTTGAAAGTTGAAGATCAAAGTAGCGAAGTTCTGACAAAATTTTCGGTAAAATTTCTGGGCAAACAGTGAAAGAAATGCTAATATTTTATGTTGAAAAGGAAGCCCATAAATCACGAAAATTTCCAGAAATAAAGTAGATATATAGGGATTTCCGAATATATATAATATGTACCATTTTGATCCCTGTCCAAAGAGAAACAACCGGTTGAAGTTAGGCCATTTTTCTGGACGAAATTCTGGGCAACGTTGAGAAAAATGAAGACTGGGAATGATTCACAAATTCTGGGTAAAAACAAGTATTTTTCATCAAAACTAGACATCCTAAGGATTCCGGTGAATTTTACAGATCCTCGTTTCGATTTTTTTAGAATTAATTATGATTTTCCAAAGTTGCTGCAAAATTTTCCCAGAAAATCCAGCACTTCGTTTTTAATAAAGTGTAATGGCAAAATGGTAATAACAAATCCACCGAGGGTAGGACGGTAAATTAAACCTGTAGATATTATTTTAAGTAGTATGATATTGATCAAATATCATATAATAATCCAACAATAATGTAAAGGATATCCGGGAAGTCGGAGTCGGGTTCAAAGGTCGCGTTTTGACAATGATGCGGTGAAAGGTACGTTCGCGTACGAGAACTTTAACTCTCATCTGTCTTGTATGGCTTTGATATGATTGGTTGATTCATGATTGATTGTTTTCCAAAACTGTGAACATGTCATATATCTTGTTTATACTTTTCATATGAGGTTAAGACCGTTACTCCGAGATTCAATTCGATTGAATCTCGCATTGTCTAAAGGTTCGTGGAAAGGGACTGGAACGAGAAGGCACCAGTAGATAGAGCCATGAAGAGGCACTGGTCAAAGCAAATACCGGAAGAAGTTTAATAGAGCCTACCTTTTGGCATGAATCTAATAAGGTTACTTCAAACCATTTGGTGTCTAGAAAGGGTTTGTCTATGTGGTTCAGTCAGTGAGTCACCATGAATTCGGGGAGACTTCTACTAGACACCAGCCTGGCCAAATTGTTTAATTAATTGAGTTAGGTTCATTGCCCCAAGTCTAGCTACGGCTTGATTGAAGATTGTATAAAGATTTGTAATTATACAAAGCTCTGTATTGTTGTATCACATGAATATCCCTTCGGGAAATTTTTAATATATCAGCATATGTTAGGGCATCAGCATATGTCTGGGCATTTTGTATCAGTTACTCATCGTCCAAATATTAGCGCATGCTCTCCGTTTTCGTATTACTCTGAGTGGTAGCACCTCAAACTTTGTTAAGTTTTCTAAAACTAAGTGTCAACCGACACATTTTGAAGTAAGAAATTTGGGGTGTTACACCTAGAACAATGAATTTTATTTATCTTTACTTTAAAAGATAATAAGAGCGTGCTAGTTTGACAAAAATATCCAAAACACTTTTTGAGCTGATTTGAGTTAGGTGAATTAATTTTTCCACACCAGGTCAAAATTAATCCCTCGATTGAAACTCAATTTAAAACTAACAATTTGAATTGATGAAATGTAATGACACAAACAATCAAAAAAATTTGTATTACAATTACAATTATATATTCATAAAAATTTCAAGTAAAAGCTATACTAAGTCAATTCCATGAAATTTGCTATTAATAAAGCATAAGGTGTCAAAATAGGTAACATTAAATCCAAATAAACACAATCTCCGGATCATATGCATAAAACATCGTAATAATAAAATGTAAACCCTTTGAAGCTCCAAAACAAACTCAAGAATTGAGAAGAGAGACTTAGCCACTCATGAATCTAAGAACAACTTTGACTCGTAGTTGCCGCTGAACATCCATGGAGGTAAGTGAAATGCCCATTCAGGCAAGAGAGAAGCGGAAGAAGGAGTCAACAATGGTGGTGAACAAAAGAGGAATGGCGACGGAGATGGTGTATGATGGTGGAATGACGGTGAGAGGACAATGAGGGTGGTGGTGGAAAGATGGAGGTTGATCTCGGTGTTCTTTGTCTTTCCCCATGGCGCCTCTCTACAATTCTAAAACTTGCGGCCACTATGTCTCTCGGGTGTGTTTGGTTTGAGAGGAGGGAGTGGGAGGGACGAGAGTGGAAATGAGGATATTGACTAAATTGCCATTAATGAGAAGAATATTCCTTTTTATTGAAAGTATAATTTTGGAATATTGAAAAGTTTCCATGGGCAATTTAGTAAAGAGGAGGGGTAAAAAAATTTCTCCCTCCCCTCCCTCCCCTCCCTCTTCCTCAAACCAAACAAGCCCTCACCTTGTGTGTTTGTGATGGTGAGGGAGAGAGGTGAAGGTGGATGATGAAGGAAGAAGGTTGGCGGCGATGGAGGTAAAGGTCAAGGTGGAGGTGGATGAAGGTTGAAGGTCGAGCTATGGAGGTTCCGAGGTTCACGACGCAATCAATCTACAATTTTTGAGCGAGAGAAGGAGCTTCTGACCTATTTTCAGAAGGTAAAACATAGTAGTTTTACTTGTGGATCACAATGAAAATTTTTAAATTTATGGGACTAATATGTCATATATGAAATTCAACCCTCAAACTGTCATAAAAGCTTTATTGATCATATTTCAAATCACAACTAAACACTACTAATGATGAAGTTCAAAAGTCCGTGTGCCTGTCCGAGTCCAAAGAAAAATTTCCTCCTAGCTAAAAAAAAAAAAAAAAGCAGCCTAAGGCACATTTGGGCTAAGTATTATTATGGACAGTGCTGGACATCGAACAGCTATGCAGCGCTGCCCATTTGACCCTACCTGATAAGCATGTAATATTGGGCCTCTTTGGGTTGGCAGTGGGATAATGGCTTAAAAGCTATTTGACTTTTTGTAAAAAGCGAGGAAAAAAGTCAAGTTATAAATGTGATTTGTATTTGGATTGATGGTGGTAGAAGTGACGGGACCTACGTCAAAGAGCTAAGAGCTTTTTCTAAAAAACTTCCCCATGGAGCTTCTACTTAAAGTAGCTTTTTGAAAAAAGCCTAATGGGATGAAAGCCAACCCAAAAACCTCCCACTAAGCTTTTTTTTTTTTTTTTTTTCTACTAGAGCTTTTTCCTAACTTTTTTCTGACTTAAAGCTCCTTAACGCTCACAACAAACCAAACAGGCCCATTATATTTTATATATAAATACTTTTTATAATACAAATGATAGATAGGTTTATTCTTCCATTCCCTTTCTCTCATTTTCGGATTGCCCTCCTCGCCCCTCTCAAATCGCCTCTCGAGCTCGATGATCAATCACTCCCAATTCTAGGTCGCTTGTATCTCTCGATCTCTCTAGTCTCCACGTTGACTCATCTTGAGTCTCAAGACTCTCGACATCTCATTCACCTCGTCGCCCTAGCCGCGACCCTCTCTGTCTCTCTTGAAGCTCACTACTACAAAAATTGGTTATTACTACCCTAAAGGACGTCCCTATTTAAAAAAGGGAAGTAAAAAGTGAACGCGGTGGCATTTTTGTAATTATATTGGCTCAATTTTATGGCGCCAAGCAAAATTTGTTGCTGGGAAATTTTTTGGCGTCCTAAATTATATTTTGGGACTCCAAAAATCAATTTTTGGGCAATTTTTAGTTAAGGAAAAATCAGCTTTTGGCCGGGGAGAATTTTTTGGCGTCCCAAACGAAAATTTGGGACTCCAAAAATCAAGAAAAATTTTGGGAGGGCAGTTTTATTGGTGGGAAAATTTTCTGGCGTCCCAAAATATAATTTGGGACTCCAAAAATATATTTTTAGAGTCCCAAAATAAAATTTGAGGCATACAAATATAATTGTGGAGTCCCAAACTATATTTTGGGACTCCAAAAAAATCAGTGATGAGGGCTTTTTTGTCTTTAGCCTTGGGGTCCACAATAAAAAATAACCAAAGATTACGTATAAAGCAAACCGAGGATCGTTCTCTCTTTTCGAGGAGCCTTTTATTGAGTCCTAAATAATCTAAATGTCATGCAAATGCAATTAAAACAAGGGAGAAAATTGGTTTTGGCTTTTCGAATTAATAAACTAAAATATGGTTGCAATTTAAATTAAATGCTAAACTACTATTTGTATTTTTATAAAATGGAATGAAGTATGAAAATGAATAATGAATGAATGCTCTTGAAAATGGATTAGTGACTATCATGGTTTAATTAAATATAGGAGTAAATTTTCACTAAGTCTAGATGAAAAACCCCAAGATACCACTTGAGTCCAATATTCCTAATTAATAGTAGCTCCTACTAACGTAGCTAACTACTACCTCTTGGGATATTGTTTAAAACCACTTAGTGTGTGATTAGGATTAAATTAATGTAGCTTGCTTCCTCTTGACAAGAGTGCGATACCACGCCACTCAATTAATCGAATTCAATCATACTATCTAACAATACCACGTAGAAATCATAATTTCACTGAATCAATAAGGAAATATGAATTTATAAATCCAACAAACCATAAAACTCAATCCAATCACATAGGTTCAATCCATAAAGTTTTCCAAACGGATAAACTAAGTCTCAAATACAAAAAAATATTCTTAAAACTAAGAGATTAAAATGTAAATAGAGAAAATAAATTGAACAAAATGAACTCCCCTTTGAAGCTTTGGAACTCAAGCTACTTAATCCATCTCAAAAAGCAAAGGAATCGAGTCACCCATAGAGATTAGAGAACCCCACACAAGCATATCAAATCGGAAGTGAGAATTGACAGTTTAATGGAGAAGAACCACGGTGGAGTAAGAGAGTGGAATGGTGGAAGGATTGAAGGTGTGCGGGTGTGGTTGTTGGTGAGGTTAAGGCGAGGAAGATGAGTGGAGGTTGACCACCGTGGGTGTTAATGGAGTGAAAGAAAGGGTGATGATGAAGGACGAAGGATTAGGGCGTGGTGAAGGTCCGTCAATGGAGGATGATGGAAGATCTGGATATGGCGTGGTGGTGGTCCCTGTTCGCGATGCTGACTGGTTTGAAGGTTGACGGTGTGGCTGTCGGTAAAAGAAGGAGGTGGTAATTGGAGGATGGTCGCCGACGGCAAAGGTGAGGAAGATGAGAACCGCCGGCGACAAAGGGAGGGGAAGGTCGAGGTGAGGTTATTGGTGTGGTCTCTGTCTAGGCGTCCCCTCCTTTACGGCTGTAACCTTGTCTCGGTTTAATTTACTCTCCCTCAGCTCTTGCGGGTCCCACGTGTCTCCTTCCAGCTGACCTAATTCATTGGTCATGGTCAAAACGCTGTGTTTGAATGCCCATTAATTCTCCTCAGCTCCAATTCATGCGCATGCTAGGTCTGGAGTTGATGTTCGCGCGCTCGGCTTTTCTGAATATTTAATAACCCATTAAATCTGTCAGGTTCAGGTCCTTTCCATCGGGTCGCACATTCCCATTCAAAATTCGACCTAAATGCGGTCAAAACGAGTTGCGGCTGAGGGACCTAAGTGAAAAGAAAAAAAACTATTGCTTTAGGGACTTAAATGAAAAGTTTATAATTTTAGTTCAGATTTTAATTTTCCAATTTGATTTAACCTTTTGAAGCATCTACAATGAAAAATAATTAATTTAACATCAAATATTCTCATGAAAATTAATAATTAAGAGTAATTATATTGTTTGACAATTTTACCCTTTTTAGCGCTAATTTAATGTATTTACTCTTAATCTCAATTTATCGGAAGAAATACATTTAAAGCTCAATAATTACGACAAAATACATTAAAAATCCCAATTTAATTATTAAAAATTATATAAAAATATGGTACAATCAATCAGTTATTGCTAAAAACTCTAGAGTTCCGTGCTAGCCAGAATCACTCACACTCACACTCCTCCGTCTTCCTTCAATCGCCCTTTTTGGTTTAGGTTTCTTTGCGACGTCCTTCAATCGCCCTTTTTGGTTTAGGTTTCTTTGCGACGTCCTTCAATCGCCCTTTCTTTTGTTTTTTTCCCCAAAAATCCCAAAACCAATTTAGGCTTCGAATAGGTCCGATCCTCTCTTCTCTCTCCTTATTGGTCTATCGCGGTCTCACCTCCCTCCCTCGGGCTCTCACAGTCTCACTACTACCGCTTCTCGCTACTTTCAGTTTCTCTTGCTCTCACTCACTCTCACCTTTGTCTTCATCCTCTTTACTGAGCACTACCTCTACTCCGCCGATATTTCCTGTAACAAGAAACCCTTCCTCTTTTATGTCAATCTTGCTAAGGTATTTTCAATTTACACCTTCATTTTATGCATCTTCTTTAATTTTCCGCTTATATGAACCGATGGAAGATCAAAGGCTATCTAATTTTTTTTTAATTCAGTTCTCTTTTTCGTATACCAGCTCCTGTTTTATCTCTGTTTCTTGGTGTTCAACAATGTATTCATAGGCCTTCTTTGTTTTATCAAGATTTGCATTAATGGAGTCATGGATTTTTTGATGTGTTATTCCTTCATGTTTCAGGAGTCGCATATTTCATTTTTTTCCCCAACTAAATGTCCCGCGATTTCCATTTCTTTGAGCAAGGCTGTGTCGCTAATATCTCGCTCCAAGGAAAGGGTCTCTCCGGTAGCCTTCCGGTGGCCGTAGGTGACCTCAAGAGCTTGACCGGTCTCTATCTCCACTTCAATGCTCTCACTGGTACGATACCCAAGGAGATTGCGAATTTGAGTTACCTAACTGATTTGTACCTCAATATCAACAATCTCTTCGGCGATATCCCTCATGAGATTGGAAATATGTATAATCTTCAAGGTTAGTACTCATATTCTTCATTTTTTCTTGAATATTTTGTAACTTTCTATGTTTTCTTCATCTCTTGTTGTGCTTGTGTTTGAGCATAAATCACAATTTTATGCCAATTAGATTCCGTGGTTACGGATTGCTATTTTATTTTCAGTGATTGAGTGGAGAAAGTTTTTAGAGTACGCTTGAGTTTTATCCAAAACTTAAGAGTACATTTTTTCCTCCTTGATTCTGTCTTCTTAATTTCAGAAAGCTAAACCTCCTTGTTCTCTTCTAATTCTAAATCTTGATGCGCATAAAAATATCTATTATATTAAAGAAAATGTCTCAATTAAAATTTCTCTGCCACCCCTCTCACTCTGGTTTATTTGCTTGTTTCTGGGCTCTGTGCTGTGGGCTTAGCTTCATAGCATCTGCACTAATCCAGTCTTTTTTTTTTCGCAAATATTTTTCTGGTTTGTGTTAATAATTTTAATTTTCCTAAAATTTACTTATGATTCTTGGGCAGTTTTGTAGCTTTGTTATAACAAATTTACAGGGAGTATTCCAACAAAATTGGGAAACTTGGAGAGACTTAGTGTTCTTGCTCTGCAATACAATGAGTTGGGTGGTGCTATTCCTGCTAGTTTGGGTCAGTTGCAGTCATTAACGAGGCTGGATCTGAGTTTTAATAACCTTTTTGGCCCTATTCCAGTGAGACTAGCAGATGCTCCCAAACTAGAAAGCCTTAACATTCAGAACAATTCTCTCTCAGGCAATGTCCCTGCTGGTAATAATAGCATCTACTAAAAATGTTTTGCTTTCCAGTTTCCACTTTTATTGGGGCAATCTTTACTGACATTTAGAACTAAGTTTTTGAAGTTCTGATAAAAAATTGGGTCTAGCTAAAGAACCGAAGTGGTTTTATGCGAGAGTAAGTAATTTCAATTCAAGTTATTTAATTAATATGCATGCCTTTATTCATTTTAACAATTTGCTTTTGATTTATAGTGCCCTCGACAACTCGGGCACACTGAATGTGGATATTATGTTATCCTTTACATGTTCTACATCATTCAGAGCGGACGTACTATAGATTTTGAACAAGTATGTAATCACTCCCTGATTCTCAAATAATAATATTGTTGATGTTGTACTTAATTGAGTTGTTCATTAATTCATTCACTTCATTGATTTATCTTATACCTTGTTTTCCAATTTACAGTTTTTTGATACTGAGGCAGCGTACTCGGAGGAAGACATCGATTTGGGTCGAGACACTTTGGCTGGATATCTTCTTTCACACGTAGATATGTAAAGTTTACTTTGAATATTTCTTGGTAGTTGTACGTGTAGCTAGAGACATCAACATTATATTTTGACACTTTGTGGTAATTGTTGAAATGTGATTTATGATTGTTGTATATATGTAATAGTAGTAGTAGTAGTAGTAGTTACCATTGTTGATCATACGATGGGTAGCCTCACTGCTTAATGGGTGGTATAGTCTTTTCCTTATTGTGTGGTTTATAAGATTCTAGTTTAATTGGAATCGCCTAAGGGCTGGGTTTCATGCATGGTTAAAGAATGGATTGAATTCACCTTAGTTGTGCTTTTCTTTTTGGAAGTAGGGTCAGTAATGCGAAGGCAAAGAAAGTGTTTAAAATTGGTCTATAATGATCTGAAAATTTTGATAATGCATGTATGTTCATGATGACTATCTGTTTGATGGGTGATGATCTGTTTAACTTTGCATGTAATGTATTTTGGTAATGATCTGAATTCACCTCATTGCTTAATCTTATGGGTGCATGGTATAGTCTTTTCCTTATTATGTGGTTTATAAGATTCTAGTTTAATTGGAATCGCCTAAGTGCTGTGGGTTTTATGCATGGTTTAATAACGATCTGAACATTTTGGTAATGTATGTTCATGGCTATCTATTTGATGGTTTTTATAAGGTTTAATTTCTGGGTTGTGGAAAATTCGTAGAAAGCTATTAATTTTTATTTTATTTTATTATGACGCCCCAAAATAAATTTTGGGACGCCTTAATAATATGTTTGGAGTCCCAAAATGATTTTGGAACTCCAAAAATACAATTTTTGGTAAAAGAAAATATTTATGGCGTCCCAAAATAACTCTTTAGACACCTTAAATTATATTTTTGGAGTCCTAAAATAACTTTTGAGACGCCAAAATTGGCGCTTAATATACTCATTTTGTACGTGATTTTTGGCGTTCCAAAATTATTTTGGGACTCCTTAAATCATAATTAAAGGCGTCCCAAAATTAGTTTGGAACTCCTTAAATCATAATTAAGGCGTCCCAAAATTAGTTTGGAACTCCTTAAATCAAATTTTACTGCGTCTCCTCAATAGACATCGCTTGAATAAGGGACATTAATTGGGCATAAGACGTTAAACGCGTTTTTTGTAGTAGTGGCTCGATCTCTTCCAAATTCCAGGTGCTCACTTCCAGCCTCTCCTCGTAGCCCATAAGCTTATCTTCGGAGGTGATTATTTTCTTTCTTAAACCCTGCCGTTTCTTTCTCTGAGTAATTTTCTTGGTGTAACTATTTCTTGTTGGGTTCTGTAATTTCTGGTGGAACTATTTCTTGATGGGTTCTGTAAGTTCCGGTGGAACTGTTTCTTGTTGGGTTTCGTAATTCCTTCAATAAGTTGACCTTAATCAGTGATCAACTTAGTTTTGGTGGATCTGTTTCTTACTAATGCATTTACTTGGTTTAATTTTGGCAAAATGAAATTCTGAACTGGTCCAAATTTCTATCTACTTGGTTTAATTTTGGTTTAAGTGCGGCCACTGTTGCCGCCTTTATGAGTGAGTTTTTGCACCCAAGGGAAATTTCCTGTTATTATTTCTATTATGGTTAACATGAGTTTTCTCAAATTTTTTCCTGATCATTAGGAAAGGGGATTGCAGTTTCTTGGATCACATCCTGTTTCCCTCAATAGGTCAGTATACCCATATTTTATAGCATTTTCAGAGTATTAAGAATTATAACCAACTTAAGAAGGACTGAACTATGTATTTAGAGGCAATCATCAGGTTGATTTACATAATTTCTCCTATTCTAAAGATGTAGAGTATTGGGGGGAACAATTTTGTAAATGAATTTTATGTTATACGCCTCTTCATATTGATATTGAATAATTAAAACAGTATATAATATAAATATTGTATAGTACTCTTTTTTGTTTTGTATTTTTTTTTTTTTTGCCTTCCGTTTTGGTTTTATGTATGGAGTATCCTTTTAACCACTTTACAAAAATCAAGAAAATTAGTTAATTTAGGTGCTGACAAATTTGTCAACAATTTGTATGATGTTTTCAAAATTATCCTTAAAGTGATTGGGTGATTTCTTTATAATTGATTGATTAATGGATCTCAATTTTTTTTTTTTGAATGATGAATGGATTTCAATTTATTGAGTAATTACTAGGATCATACTTATACTACTCGTATCCATTATGTCAAATTTTCTAATAACATATGACTAATGTGTCCTGTATTTTTCATGTAAATTTATAGTTAAATGATATAATATATTAAAAGTAGGACAAATGATCATGTGTGATTGGAGAACTTGTGTAAATATTTTTCTTATTTTATAAGGACGTGTAAAAAATTGGCACAATAAATAATTTTGCAAATTTAAGCTATAACATTAAACTCACTGAAGAATTATGTGCCCCTCACCTAAAGTTTAGAAAAATATTATAAATTTTAATCTACAGAATTTATATAAATATTTAGGAACCTAAAAATATATAACAAGTATAATACAAAAAAAAAAAAATACAAAATTAGGAATTATGACTCCCGAGTCCTCCCCTAACCTCGCATTATTCATGGTTAAAATAAATTAATTATTGGGTTTATTTAATTTTAGAGAGAGAGAATATGGTGTACTGTATCAAGTCCTCGTCCATTTCAAAAGTCATGTCTGCCACAGGAGAGGATATTCTCTTCATCATTTTTCTCCTTTTCCCTTATCAGCCCATTTGAGTTGTTGATTGGGAAGAGGAGATAGAGGTTAAAGTAGTATTGTGATTGGTTAGACGGATATGATTTAGAGATGATGAGGGACAATAACAAAAAGATTAGCAGAGAAACCTAATCCTATTTGTGAGTAAGGAAAAGAAGCTTGGAAAATTCATCATGAAAAAAGTAAAGGTGTTGCTAGCTTTTCAATCTTTCACACCGCTAGCCTCAACCAATGTTTTATATAGTATTCAACTTTAATAATTAAATTGCATAATTGCTTGGTGCTTTCATTTTTAAATGAGATATTCTATACGTTTGATTCAAGAATGATGTTTAGGATACCTTCTATATTTAAATGCTCATGGTTCAAACTTTAAAGGTCGATGATGTTATGGCGAGTAAAATATAAGAGATATTAAGATAAGGGATCGAGATGAAGAAATGCAAAAGAGAGAGATGGAGAGCAAGGAGAGAGTGATTCTTCTTTCTATTATTCCCTTCCAACCTTTGATACATGCCTACTATATATAGGCAATGAATCCTTAACTTCTATTACAAGAGTTACAAAAGAGTAAATCTACATAATGGTATATTATGAAGTTTTGTAAGTTATTTATATTAATTATATAAAACTCCCACTAAGCCATTCATGTCATAGGTCATATGACTTTAAGTGTAGAATTCCAAAACACCCTTCTTGAAAGGTTATGGACATTCACGCCCAATATTGGAATATTTATAACACTCCCCTTGAATGTCCATTTATGAATGTCTCATTAAAAACTTTAAGCTAGGAAAAACCCAGGTGGGACAAAAACCTAGCAAAAAAAAAAAAAATAGTACATCATCCATTGATCTGTTGTCGGTGTTGCCACATTAAAAACATTTTTAGGAAAACCCAGTAGGACAAAACCTAGATAAAGGAAAAAGAGTACAGCATGTATCGACTCCCCCTGATGACTACATTACTTTCAATGTCTTTTGAGCATATCTTCTTTTTGGTCATCAAACATTCTATTACGTACCAGCAAGAACTAAATATTTCCAGCAAAATCATAATAATACTAACATGATTTTTAGGCATTCTTATAAGATATATCTATATGCATATCAACAGATATTCATTAAAACGATTATATCATACATGTTCTGATAGCTTTAAGTCATACAAAACTTATTAAGTATTGTTCTCGAGAACTTTAAAGTAGATGCTTCTGGCATCTTGGTCCTTCAGGGACATGTGCTACTAGCACTCTTGGATCCTTTGAAGATTCTTATGCAATCTTCATAATTTAATAAGCCATATGCATATGCTATATAACAATATGTAATAGACGCATAATTTATAATTCATAAACTACTAGATTTATCGTATCCACCACAAAATCATATATCCCAATTTGGACTTCAGGTCCTTAATTATCATAATATGATTATATTTGTGTCATTCTCAATTTTACTTATCCTCTTGGCCAATAATCTTTATATAATATCCTCATTTGATTACGTGATATCATCATCAAAATTGTTGTCGACAACTTTATCTTTTCGGTTCTATTTTTCGGTTTGACATAACAATATCAATATTACTCAGTACGCGAACCTCTCTTGAGGTTTTGCAATAAGTTATGTCTCGATACTCTTTTGGAGTATTTACCTCCTTAATATGATCATCTTAATTATTGCTCCAATTTATCTATAACATTTATATTTGGGCAGAATACTTACTCATGCTTGAGGCATGTTAGTAATTGGAGCATTTTTAATTTGGAATATGAGATTTAATAAATCTCATTTAGGTCGATAATTCTATCTGGAAAATATATCATGAATGCATAACTTTGATGAACTTGGTCATACTTCTTTATTCGAGGATATATACTTTGCTATAATGCATTTCATGTATTCTCTTGTCTAGCTATTCAATTTCTTCCCCTCATGTTGAGAAAATAATGTCAAATATCAATTGACTAATCATGATATAAGTTTCCTTAATCCATTTGTTTCCTTTAGAAACATCATTTTTGTTTTTGAGATAGAGACAAACAAGAAGAAGGTCCTTATACAACATTTATCTCAACTTTCTTTTTATATCCATTTATGTGCATTGTGGTGGATTAATAATCATTGCACATTCAAACTTTATAAGATGGAATTTGTCGGCTCCTCACCTAAAGCCAATTATATCAAGAAAATTTTGTTGGCTTATAAGTCTTTCGCAATATGTAAGATCAAATATACCAACATAAAAATTTTGTTCTCATAAGAATTGATCTAGCTATTTATGGAGGCTTTAAATCATGATTTACGGATCGTATAATTTAGAAATTGCGTGCTCAATTTATTCAAACATTATTGCAAACTTAGGTTGCAAACATTCTTACAAACTTGAGGTTGCAAGAAAATAATTTAGCATGTAACCATCTTATAGATGCATCTTTCAAATTTGTATGGTTTACACGCTATTTCAATGGGCCCATATAATTTTGTTTGACATATTTCGAAATCTATTACAAATCATGACCAATGATATTCTCATAGACAATTTATTTTGAGAATAAGCGACACATAATTCATAAATAATATGTTGGTTATTCTTGAAGAATCTTGGTTCTTCGATGGATGTCAAAATGTAATCTTATTTGTATTATATAACTTGGATGATCAAACAAGTTATGCGACAATAAATTTCTTTGGATTAGTAAACTTATGGTTTATTGTGACATATGTCTCAATCAATCATAAACTTTTTGAATCATAATTTGACATCCATTTTGGGAGATATATTAGGCGTTATGTGAGAAGTATATAACTTTTCAAATATTAGCTCATCATTTTGTATTGAACTCACACTTGTTTTTAACAATCTCCCCTTAAGTGTGAGTCATATAATCATACTTCCTTTATATTTGTATTTCAAAGACAAATCAATCTATAATGGGCCAATTAACCCATATGTCACTTTAAAGCTCAAGTATAAAACAAATTCAAAATACATGATGAGCAACCATGGTCTTATTGCATATGAAAGCAGAAATGAAATTAAAGCATAAACTAAATTAAAAAAACCATTAAAACAAAAAATATTGTTCTTCCAACCAAACTCATCTAATCATAAAAACCCAACCTCCAAGTATCGTAGCATTATTGCCATTAATACTATCATCATTCTTGAGTGCCTCGACATTGTCATCTTGAAAAATTAAGTTTGCTTCCACATTAGTTGCACTTTTTTCAATGGAGGCTTGATAAAGTTTTGATAGATGCTCGGGCGTCTGACAGTGCGTGCCCGAGTGCCCTTTCTTACCACAGATAACATTTATTCTCAACAACTTTTGAAGGACCATTATCGTCATTGTTACGCCCTTCATCATATTTCCTCTTTTGGTGGGTATTAGAGTTATAATCATTACTTCTACCACCATGAGAACAGTAATTACTACGTCCTCTCCACGACCATGTCCACGTACGTAGCCACCTTTACGCCCACGTCCTTGGCCACTAAAATATTCATTAGTTACTACATTCACTTACGGTAATGGAGTCGAACACATTGGACGTGATTCATGATTTTTCAATAAAAGCTCATTATTTTGTTGAGCCACAAGTAGGCAAGAAATTAATTGAGCATATTTCTTGAAACCCTTTTCACGATATTGCTGTTGCAGGAGCAAGTTGGATGCATGAAATGTGGAGAATATTTTTTCTAGCATATCTTTATCAGTAACATTCTCTACACATAATTTTAATTGAGAAGTAATTCTGAACATGGCTGAGTTATACTCGCTCACAGTTTTAAAATCTTGTAAACGCAGATGCATCCAGTCATAACGAGCTTTTGGGAGGATGACCATCTTCTAGTGATCATGCCTTTCTTTTATATTGTTCCATAGAACCAGTGGGTCTTTTACTATCAAATATTCAATTTTTAAACTTTCATGTAAATGGTGGCGAAGGAAAATCATGGATTTGGCTTTATCTTGATTAGGTGCTTGATTTCCTTCTTTAATTGTGTCTTTTAGACCATGGGCATTTAGATGGATTTCCGCATCCAGCATCCAAGATAAATCATTCTTTCCGGTAATGTCAAGAGCCACAAATTCAAGTTTTGCAAGGTTTGTTCTTGTTGTGTTTGTCATGGTTCAGACTAATTAAAGAGATAAACAAGAATTATTAACATAGAAATACTAATGATAATAATATGAAATTTAGAAAGACAATAAGGAAAGTATAATAATAAGAATTAAAACTTTATGGCTTCGAGTCATATTGCTCTTATAACGAGAAATTAAATTTTTATGGCTTCTAACCATAAAATTAAGAAATTAAAATGATATGACTTCTGGTCATATAATTTTAGAATAGGAAAATAAAGGTGTATGACTTACGGCCATAATAATATTAATAACATAAAAAGAGTTTGTATAGAATTAAATATAAAATAACATAACATTAAAAGTTAGCAACAATAACATAACAATAAAAGTAAAATGTTATATTATGTTTAGGTTAGCAACAATAACAGTAAGATGTTATGTTAGCAACAATAAAGTAAAATGTTATATTATGTTAAGGTTAGCAACAATACAGTAAAATGTTATGTTATGTTAAAGTTAGTAACATATATTGTGCAAAAGTAAGGCATTATACAATAATGTAAATAGTAAAACAATCATAAATTATTATGCAATTCTTGTGCATGAATAAAATTGATGGATGAATAATGATAAATAGTAAAAGTACTATATAAAATAGTAAATAATCTCCAATCTAAATCATGAAACCCGATGTATAAAAACAATCGGTAAAAAGAGAATTTTTAATTCCATATAGTGGTTTAAATTATCCAGGATATATAAATAAACATATAATAAAATCATTAAAGAAAGTAGATGAAATCGTTAAAGAAATTATACCTTCGTTATAGCTATCGTCTTGATAACGTGTTATGAAACTAAGTAAAATACAAGAGAGATTAAGATAAGGGAGATGAAGAAATGCAAAAGAGAGAAATGGAGAGCAAGGAGAGAGTGATTCTTCTTTCTATTATTTCCTTCCAACCTTTGATCATGCCTACTATATATAGGCAATGAATCCTTAACTTCCATTCAAGAGTTGCAAAAGAGTAAATCTACATAATGGTATATTATGAAGTTTTGTAAGTTATTTACATTAATCATATAAAACTCCCACTAAGTCATTCATGTAATAGGTTATATGGCTTTAAGTGTAGAATTCCAAAAGACTCTTCTTGAAAGGTTATGGGCATTCACACTAATATTAGAATATTTATAACAGATCAATATATTATTTAAATATTTTTTGTCAAACTAACATTTTTATAATTTTTTAAAAAAATTTAAATCACATAACGTTAATTAACTTTATCACCAACAGTTAATTAACTTTATTCCCTAATACCAAAAGTCTTAGGGAATAAAAGTCATTTTTTTCCCTGGCTAATCTATACGTTTAGATCTGCAAAAGAAATATTCTAATAAATTGATGTTTTTAGACAAATGAATGATATACTATTGTTATGGACCCATATATTGGGCCTAGCGGATATGTGGCCCAATAGGGCTATTTGCTACAGGATCCTTTCTACCCAGGTATGAGTTGAGTTATTCCCTTATCGTATCTGTGATTCAGGACCGTATAGGTAGTGGAGTAGGCATTTGCAGAACGTGGGAGGCGCACTCTGCCTGAATAACGGATTCACTACCACAGGGAGAGGAACCATAGGTAATCCCTATAAATAGGAGGTTACCTACCAGGTGCACTTTCTACATTCTCTATTGCATTATTTACTATTCAGCCTCACTGTGCACACACACACCACCCCATTGGCGAAAGGCCACCACCGTGTAGCACAGTGATTTGAGACTGCTCGCTGGTATCTTCCCTCTAGATATCGTCGGGTTATCTTCTCTACTCAAGTGCTTACTCATAAGTATCTGAGGAGAGCTCATCGATCCTATATGGGTGAAGGAGCAAATTGGCCAACAGACTTTTAGCTCAGGAGCGATCAACACAAAAAACTTTTAAATGTGAAATTTATACCAACAGACTTTTAGCTCGGGAGCGATTATACCAAAAGACTTTTAAAAGTGAAAACCAACACAAAATCGTCATGACGGACGATAACTCCGTTAGTGGGTCACATTTTGGGGAAATAATGAGCTGAAATAAAAAATAAAATCTGAGAAAAAAGCGGTGGTACGGGTTAGTGAGTTTGAGAAGGGTCTTTTAGACCTCATTGCTTCCACTCTTGGACAAACCAGGTATCTTATTATTCGAAGCAGGGACCCTAAGCCACGATTTTTACATCGGCTCACTTATCCCAACAAACTTGATAACTCCCATTCGTCTACGAAAGATTATGCCAACTACGAACACTTGGAATATGGAATATGGGCGAAGGAAAACAACAAGAGAACTGGTGAAATAAAAACAATTTCTAAACAATTTTCTGCTCTTCATTTTAATTTTAATTTTAGCTCATTATTTCCCCAAAAATGTGACCGCTAGATTACGATTTTGTGTTGGTTTTCACTTTTTTAAAAGTCTTTTGGTATAATCGCTCCTGAACTAAAAGTCTGTTGGTATAAATTTCACATTTAAAAGTTTTTTGTGTTGATCGCTCTTGAGCTAAAAGTCTATTGGCCGATTTGTTCCTTCACCTATCCTATATTAACATCGGCTAGACACCTATGTTCTACAACAGAACAACTATAAAAGTTTTATTTTATAATTCCAGGACAGTGGATGTGTGGTCCAGGAAGCTCCGTGGTGCATCCAGGAAATATCCAGGCAGCTTCGTGGTACGGAAATATCCACAACCACCTCAAAACTCATATTCGTTAGGAATTCAATGCTTGATTCTTTGCAGTGCTGTGAGATCTCTCTTAAGCAGTTTCTAAGCCCTGCTCTTCTTCTTCATCAACCATGGCACATCGAGCACCATCCTCATCGATCACTTCCAGATGGACTTATGACGTGTTCCTTAGTTTCTATGGAGAAGATACTCGCTTAGGTTTCACCAGCCATCTCCATCAAGCTCTGCGTCAAAGGGGAATTCGTGTCTTTCTTGATGATGAATGTATTAGGACTGGAGAAAATATCACACCTACACTTTTCAGAGCTATCGAAGAATCAAGAATAGTCATCATTGTCTTCTCAGGAAACTATGCAAACTCAACATTTTGTTTGCGAGAACTTGAAAAGATTCTTGAGTGCTTCAAGGAAGAAGGTCGGTTGATCTATCCTGTATTTTATCATGTGGATCCATCTGAACTCCGAAATCCGAGAGAAAGTTATGCAGATGCGTTGGCTCGACTGGAGGAAAGATTCAAAGCCAAGAGGCAAAAGGTGGAAAATTGGAGGCTGGCTCTGTCTCAAGTCGCTGATCTCAAAGGCTGTCATCTCAAACCCAAGTATATCTCCTTACACTTTCTCTTATTATTATAATAACAGTTAATTACAATTTCCTTCTTACAACAACGAACATGCGCATACTCTATGACGCCTTGGCTAGTTTAATTCCTTTTTAGTTGGGGTAACAATATTTTTGAGAAATATGCCGAGTATTTCTTTAAAAACTCATCCAGAAACATGTATTTAATTTTATTTTCCTAAAAAAGAGAAACAGTAACCAAGCATGATGTATTCCTCCTTATATGCAGAGCGGCTGAATATCACTAACAAGCTAGAACACCATGAGTCCACACTTGCAAGTGTATAAAAATACTTTATTTATCTTTTATAATATAAACTTTATAGTATTATAATAATTAGGATTCAATTTAAAATAATGCTACAACGCTCTCATTTTCATCTTTTACTATGCATGTGAGGAATGACACTACATCTTATTGGGAGGAATAGGGAATGCAACCAAGTTTTTATACCTAAAATTGACATATCTTAATGTTTACTTGACTAAAAGTGCAAACTTCTTACAAATTGGTCAGGATTGATAGTGAACAAGAGTGTATTACTAGGATCACTAATGAAGTTGCTACAAGGATTAACCAAGAGCCTTTACATGTTACAAATTATCCCATTGGACTTGTACCTCGAGTGAAGGATGTTATCTCTTATTTGGATATTTGGTCCACTGAGGAAATTAAAATGATAGGAATTTGGGGAGCTGGTGGAATAGGAAAATCAACTATTGCCAGAGCTTTATATAATTCCATTGCTGATAATTTTGAAGGCTTATGTTTTCTTTCCGATGTAAGAAAACAATCTAAAGAGCCAAATGGCTTGTCACATCTTCAAGAGACATTATTGACTAAATTAGTCATGGCAAAAGATCTCAATTTTGGTGATTATCATGAAGGGATACCAATAATACAACGTAGGCTTAGTCAAAAGAAGATTCTTTTGATTCTTGATGATGTTAATAAATCGGACCAACTAAAAGCACTTGCTGGAAGTTGTGATTGGTTTGCTCGTGGAAGTAGAATCATCATCACCACCAAAGATAAGCAATTATTAAAAAGTCATGTTATTGAAAGCATTTATGATGTTAAGGGATTAAATAGTGAGGAATCTCTACAGTTGCTTAGTTGGTATGCCTTTGAAAAAGAAAATGTGGATTCCAACTACGTGGCGGTTTGCAATCGTGCAGCAGATTATTCGTGTGGCTTCCCATTAGCTTTAGAAGTGATGGGTTCTAACTTGCGTGGTAAAGGAGTTAATCTCTGGAGTTCTGCATTGGATCAATTCAAAAGGAGACCGCAAAGAATTATTTTTAATACCTTGAAAGTAAGCTACGATATGTTAGAAGAAGAACAGAAACAAGTTTTCCTTGACTTGGCTTGTTTTTATAATGGAGAGAAATTAGCAAATATAATTGATATCTTGCTATGTGTTCGTGCAATCGAACCGAAATATGCTATTGATACGTTGATTGATAAATCTCTTATAAAGATTGAACAAGCTCGTGTAACAATGCATGATTTGATAGAAGATGTAGGTAAAGAGATTGTTCGACAAGATTCACGGCAAACAGAGCAGATTATGGTTTTATCAAGATATTCTTCGGGTCTTACAAGAAGGCATAGTAAGATCTTCAACATGCATGTTCACTTTTTCTAAAATTTTTTAATGATTTATAATATTTAAGTTTTGAAATTTATTATGTGCTTTTAATTTTGCAAGGGCGATAAAGTTGAAGCCATAATTCTAGACTTGCCTAAAAGTATAGAAGTACAATGGAGCGGAGAGGAACTTATGAAGATGAAAAATCTCAAAATGCTTGTCATAAGAAATGCTTGCTTTTCTGGAAGTCCAAAATATTTACCAAATAGCTTAAGGTGGTTGGAATGGAAAGGATATTCCTTCAAATTTTTTCCAGTGCGCCCAACCCAACTTGTCTACCTTGACTTGTCCTACAGTTCTTGTGAATTTCTCCAACCATCGATAAGGTGAGTATATATACAAGTACCATAGAACTTTTCTTTTTTGTTTCTTTGCCTAATTCTAAAAGTTTGATTTTTGTTTTGTAGAAGTTTCCGAATTTAAGTCTTATGAATTTAAGAAATTGCAAATTTCTACAGCAAATACCAAACTTATCGGAGCTTTTAATCTAACAAGTATTGTGGCTTGATGGTTGCACAAATTTAGCTGAAATTCATGATTCAATTGGATGTTTAAATAAATTGAGAGAATTGAGTGCTATGCGATGCAAAAACTTGAAGATTTTTCCTTCTCGCCTTAGGTTGACATCTCTTATGCATCTCAACCTTTTTGGTTGTTCAAGTCTTCAGATATTTCCAGAAATACCAATCGTGATGAAAGAAATGCGAACACTTGATTTGGACAAGACTGCAATTACTGAATTACCATCTTCAGTTTGCAATCTTAGTGGACTGGAAACCTTAAGCGTGGAGGAATGTCCTAATCTTAAGCAGCTACCAGCTAGCATTTGTACATTACCAAACCTTTGGAAACTAACAACAAATTCTTGTGAAGGACTGAGTCATTTTAAGATGCGTGAGGGTGGGGATGAAGCAAGCTCGTATGGCTCAGCCATGTCATTGAAAATGAGACAGCTTTGCTTCTCAAATTGCAATTTATCATATGACTCTCTTGCCTTTTGTCTTTCCCACTTCACTAATATGATACATTTAGATCTGAGTTATAATAATTTCACAATTCTTCCAGAATGCATCAAAGAATGTCACAATTTGCAAGAACTTTTGTTGGACCATTGCATTCAACTTGAGCATATTGGAGGGATGCCACCAAACTTGGATAAATTTAGTGCCATATGTTGCACATCATTGACTGAGTCATCCAAAAGAAAAGTATTCAAGGAGGTATCTCTCTCCGCCCTCCCCTTAGCTCTCCTTCTATAATTATATTCTTTTATTCCTTACATTGACTGAGTTAACTTTTCTTTTTTGGCAATACACAATTGGCAGGTATCAAACATTCAACCTGGGAAAAGAAACTTTATTTTGCCCGAAAAAGAACTTCCAGAAGGGCTCCATTATTATAATCAAGAAAGTTCTGTATCATTTTGGGTTCGTAATGTATTCGCAATGGCTTCTCTTTGGATTCTTTTTAAAGATCACCGGCATCATGTCTACAATTATAAATTCTCAGTGCACATCAATGACAGCAAGGTGAATGTTATTTCTTCTACGTGGGCTTTACTGTCAAGAGTAATGACTGATCACATATATATATGTGATATGCAAAACATAATTTCCAGTACTAAACTCCCCCTTGGAAAGAATAAAGTGGAGATTTCCTTTGAGAGTGAAGCAAAGGAAATCTATTTTGGAGTTCATGTATACAATCCACAAAGTAACAGAGAAAATATTCAATTCAAGTTCTCTAAAAGAGGCGTTGTTGCCATCCCCATGCATAATCAAGGTATTTTTTTCCCTTCATCTGCCTTTTTATGCTACCAGTGATATTCTTATTTTTACCGCTAGTGACTTTATTATTTCATCGTCGACTTTTTTTTTCCTTCCTATTTTCCTTTATTTTACTCTGATTTTTTGGAAGAAATAGAAGAATATAACTATAATAGAGAGGAAAAGGAAAACATAAAGGAAGCTATATGAAAGAGAAAATTATTAATACGGAGGACCTAATGACCTATAATTTTTTATATTAGGTATTACTTCTTTTAATATACATCCTCATATATATTACTTCTTTTAATAGCTTGTCTTCCATGGTAGCCTAACTTGGTTTGTTTTGGAGGGTGTCAAACTCGGCTTCTCTTTATAATTAGCTACTTAGCTTCTTTTGCAAATATAATGAAGAGGTAGGATATTGTCACTACCTATATATGTCACTACCTTTTCACTACCTTTTTCTCACCATCAGATTATTATTTGATCCAACGGCCTTTATTCAACCTACTTAAATCAGTTTCCTTCTCCACATTTCTCCCTCTCTCCCGTTCTCTCGATCGGCTACCCAGTGCATCGCCTCCAAGACGCGGCCACCGTCCCTCCCCCTCCTCTGTGCCCCTCTTCCTCACTCCACTGTCCCTTGTGTTGGGTCATAATTTCCAATCGTGTAATCAGTGATCTAATCCCCCCTACCCTTTTTCTCTTCGCTCTGATCTTCGGATCTATCTGCTCTGGTCAGTCTTCGTTTCTAGAAATTAATTTCTCTTGCTGTTTGTATAATGAACTGGGACGGGTTATAGCATGGATGATGATTAGCTTTTATACTCTTGTTCTATTTATTGAAAGCTTTTGATTTGTCTATCTTAACTGTTGCGCCAGCCCATTTTTGACTCACTCAAATGTGATTTGATCAAATTATTGATCCCTGTGATTTTTGTTGGGGTCTGACACACCCTTTAATTTGAGCTGATTTCAGTAATTTAAGCGTTTTCGGCTAGTTTTACTGCGTTATGTGGTCTAATACAGAGTGGGTTTGTCTTGCTTTCTGTGAATTTGGTTGCAGTTGAGAGATGGCTCAAATTTTTCTTCATGGGACTCTCCATGTCATGATCTTTGAGGTGGATAGGCTGAAGACTGGTGGTGGCAATATCTTCAGCAAGGTAAATGAATTTGTCTGTTTGGATTCGCTTTTTAACGCGATGATTTAATCGTGACTCCTGCCTGACTTTCAACTCTTCGCTTCTGATGTATGTGTTTCCTTTGTATTGAAAAACATCGAAAGTTGAAATCTCTTGATGGTATTGATTCAGTAAATTAAACAGCTAAATGGACTGTTAGCATAATCAGGCATTAGTTTATATAGATGAATAAATTGAGCAGAAGGTTTTTTGAATTTCACTTTGATGATAGCTTAACTTTGTACTTATGATAGCCTGCTGGAGTCTTTCCAATCACGGGCTTGGCTGCTTTGCCTTATCTATTGATTATTTCTATAGAATGCCATGCTCATTCAAGGTTTCTCTTGC
Source organism: Acacia acuminata (assembly GCA_019022655.1). Classification (NCBI taxonomy): domain Eukaryota; kingdom Viridiplantae; phylum Streptophyta; class Magnoliopsida; order Fabales; family Fabaceae; genus Acacia; species Acacia acuminata. The sequence continues at coordinate 1,197,720 of JAFJYI010000168.1, forward strand.
CCCGTGCTCTCTCTTATCTGATAAATACTTTTATTCTAGGTAAATTAGTAATAATACTTATGTACCCGCAATATATTTATGTTCAATGGCTAAGTAGTAGTCACATTATTTTTGCCCTTTTCGTTTTCTCTTGCATTATACTCGTATTTAACTTTTTATTGCTATTTTTGCAGCTCAAGGGAAATCTTGAGGAGGTAATTGGTTTTGGAAAGGGAGTTACAAAACTCTATGCAACCATCGATCTTGAGAAGGCCAGATTTGGAAGGACTAGAATTCTGGAAAATGAACATATGAAAAGTTGGTTTGATGAGAAAATAGTTTGAGGTCATCTACAAAAAAGATTGATGAGTTGGTGGGGAGGGTAAATAAGATAGAATGAAGTTCTCTAAAATGTGACAGAGAGAAATCCAAGAAAATGCTCAACAATATTATTGAACGGGACTTTCTAATCAAAAAAAAAAATTAAAATTAAAAGTTTGGTTGTTGATGAAGTATAATAGTATCATACAATCCATTTAACCAACCCCATGTAGTAAGAAAAAACTTGTTATAGTGGTCCTCTACCTTTGAGGAATAATTTTGTGGAAAATACTTATATCAAGTTCGTTATATCTATTTCGTCAAGTTTTTCAATTACATGTGACCATGCGTTCTATTTTTTAATTATCATCATTTAACTATAAGCCTATATGAAAAAAAAAATTGATACATGGTTATATGTGATTGGAAAATTTATGATAATATTGGTCTCGAGGATTTTGATTTACAATCTGAAGAGTCATCTATGATGAGATTGAAAGATCCCAGTATTTCACAGACGAAAGGTCAAAAAAAGGAGTCACACAATATGTCACAAGGACGTAGAATTCATAGTGGGATTGAAAAAGCATCAGAGAATACTAATATTTGTGGAAATTGCAAGAAACGAGGACATAACAAACGTACATGTACAGAAAAAAATTTACATTGACTCAAATTATGTTTTAAAATTGTGTGTTGGGGGGGGGGGGGACAAAGACAATTGTACCATGTGTTTGAAACTAAAGCAACAAGGCCTATGTTCCTAATTCGTTTTCTTCTCATTTCTGATTTCTAAGCCATTTCCTGACTTGAATATTTAGGCAATCTATCCTTAGTCTTTTGAAGATTAATATAACTACGATCACGTTATAATACAAAATTAGAAGAGCTCCATCAATTGCTGGGTAACATCTGCATCACATTGAAAATCATAACAAATGGTTAATAAGAAGGAATTTAAATGTTATAGTAAGGAAAAAATAATGGCTAGCAACAGTGAGTGTCAGCCTTTATTTATGTGTAACAAGAAGACCTAAGGAGCTGTATAATGTGTTCCTGTCATGAAAGTAACAGTAAAGGCATACGATGTTGAGGTTAAGCAAAGATGAATTATCCCAACCAACTAAATACACTTTACTCAATTCCTTTGTTTAAAATGTCAAGAGTTTCAGATATTTAAATTGAAATATTAAACTTTTTATTTTAAAAAGACACTTAAGGTATTAAAGATCCAGTACTCAGCATGTTTGCAAATACAGATTGTTCGTCTTTCTTTGCAACATGTATTAATTTAGTTTAAAGTAATGGGAAGAATAAAAATATTTTCGCTCTCTCCATTTACCAGTTAACGTGGCTCAGAAGTTCATAAACATACCATTGACAGCAAAAGGAGCTGTATAATCCACAACAATCAAATTTGGATATTTATCAAGGACATAAGCAAGACTGTTGTCCCTCTCAAGCCTAAGATATCTTAGATAGTAATTCCTTTATTCCAACACGTTTATCATTAAAATTTGATAGAAAATGCTAATACATGCAAGAATATAAGTGCCATTATCAGACGAACCATTTGGAAAACAGATTATTCTATAATTTAGAACATATTCCCACCATGACTGAACCATGCGAGCTTCAAAAATGAACATCCATACCAATTTAATTTACTCTTCTTCAAATCCCTCTGTTTCAAACAACCCCCACGAGAACAATATTTTTTAAAAAATTGAATCTTGATGTAACAATGAGGAAATGAAGCTTATGTATGGGAAGCACAGTTTCATAACATTGGTCAAGTACTTTAGGGTTGGTTTAATCAAAATCATATATTACCTAGCAAATAGAATGAGGACAAGACGTACTTTACCAGTATATTACAAATATCACAATCCAAAACTTCCACACCCAAAAACTAATTACAGAAAACAAATCATAGCAAAAGAGTACAAAAAGGAAATAAAGATGATGCAAAAAAACTGGC